>OZ035876.1:21476433-22676433 GCA_964034865.1 Eristalis intricaria | reverse complement strand
CAATTCTCCATTTTCCACTCGCCAAAGAACGTTTTCCGTACGATCATTGCGAATGCTAAAATTAAGGCAGTGCATTGGAGCAAAATATGAATTCCATGTTTCAGTGTCCTGTAATGTTTCTAATATACAATCGCCTAGAAATATCACATCTGGATCTTTTTCACGACACTCGGAAAGGAAACGTTTATGAATACTCAACCACCTTTCGTCGCCGTCATTATCTGGGAAGGGTGTTGGTACCGAACAAGGATTCATTACTTTCACTAGCTATTCGATTTTTAAGAAATTCTAATATAATAATTTAAACACCACTCAAATAGCTTAGTGCAAAATGAGTTGGGTACAATTAATTAATTTATACGGTGCCAAAGATATTTGTAGATATTTCAATAAGAAATTTTTGTAAAAAATGTAGGAACACAATTTTTGTGTTTGACGGAATAAATGACTGGGAGAATTGACAGATGGTGTTTTAAAATTGGCAATGACAAGGGTGTGTTCATAAGTTAAAGCCATTTTTCATTTTTGTCAATACTTCTGGTGACATTTAAAGTACGAATTCAATACATAGAGGAGTATTGACATCTTGTTCGTTGAGTGTTGTTTGGCAGTTGGTTCCCAATGAAACAATTGTTTAGAATATGTATTGTGTAAAATGTATTTATTAAATAATGCGCTTAAAACCTTAACAAAAACATTTTCTGCGTCAATTTAACTCAATGCCAATAATTCGCTGCAGAATATTAAAAAACTCGTTGCTTGACATCTGTAGTCCGTTGGCTGTTATTTTGGATGGTTGGTGCGGTTGGTAGATGTTGTCGCAGGATAGAACATAGAATAGAAGTTACTATTGACTATAAAATGAAATTTGCATCGGTGTTTCTCTGTGAATCGATTGTTTTCAGAAAGAAAAGAACTAAATTGAAAATATGGCATGACCTCGAACTTAAATAGCCCGAAAGGTGTGTTAACAGCTGTAACAGTCCTCTTATGTTGCCGGGATCTGTTTGTCTTGTTGATGGAGGAGAGAACGCGTTTGTTGCGGATTTGGATAGTTCGCTGACTGTGTCTTAGATAGTCGCCATCACATCGCCAACCACCAGTCTTCTTCTAGGTGAGATGAAATTGAAATCCCGTGAACTGCTGGATGACCGATGGAACTGAAGCCCTACAAAATAAGCCCCAGCCTGCTGGAGTCTGTCAACTATAGGGTAGGCGAGTGTTTCTGCCTGTTGTTTGTTGGAATATGATGTTAATGTTGCTGTCCAGTCCTTTGTGTGAGTTAACGTGAATATTTTTGAATCGGATTAATTACTAAGTTTGTGTTCCTCTCTTTGCCGAAGATGTAGGGGCGGCATTCTCGACTGACTGTTTTCTACTTTCATAGGTAACAGTAGTCTTACGTGTTTTTTTTTTTTTCATTTTTATGTGTAGCTGCACGGCTTTTTGCAGTTTCGAGCTGCTTCACCAAACTTTCTGTGGAAGTAACACATTCCAGGGAGCCGCAGAGAAGTAGAAGCGGTCCTTCTTCTCCAAGATCTGTTCTTTGAATGAGAAGTGGAAGAGGTCCTTCTCCTTCTAGACCTGTTCCGCGAATGAGATCGGGATCTACTGAAGGTATTCCTTATTGTCATATGCTGGACGAGCGATGTCAGATTGGACAGCGTTGACTCCATCATGTTGAGACGCCTATCGAAGTCATCGTGTTTTTGGATCTCCTCGCTTACTTTGGCTGCGTTAACATTACTGAGAGCCATGTTATCCATGATTTTGTCCGCAATTTCTGACAACGTAGTAAGATCGATGTTGAGACTATCAGACAGAATTCTACGTATGTTATTTGGCATTTGGGACATCCAAATTGTGCACAGGATGTCATCTGGTACATTGTCTTCTGCGAGTCTCCTCATTTCCCTTAGAATGCTTGAAGGACGTTTGTCATTAAGGTCGGATGAGGTAATCAACTTGTTGGCCTGTATGTCCTTGGACACTGGGAACCTTGAAATAAGTTGTTTTTTAAAAGTCAGGTACTTATCTGTGTCTGGTGGCTTTTTGACAAGATCTTCTACTTCATTTAAGATTTCCAGGTCCAACGAAGCGATGACGGCGTTGAAACGGCTGTTGTCCGACATTATCATATTGTTGTAAAACAGCGCTTCCATCTGAACAAACCATAGTGCCGGATTGGTTTTCCAAAACGGTGGGATGTTTACATTTTGTAATGTTCCTATTTCAACCAGCCCACTGTCTATTAGTGCAGTCGTCGAGAAAGAAGGAGATGGTTTTGCATTGTCTATGGCAGCACTCTCAGAGTTCTCCATTTTTCACTGGTGGAAAAGTTTAAAAGAGGTTCAAAGTTCCAGAAGGCACAGAAACAGTTGCAGTTACACACGGTAAACAAACACAAAAAATTTTGATCGCAGACCCCAGAAATAAAACGCAGTTTTTGAATTTAAATAAATGTGTGACTAATCACGCCAAGGTAACCAATTTGGTAGTTGGTTCGCAGTTGAAACAATTATGTTTACAATAGCATCGCACAATATATAGAACTAGCATTGAATAATGCGTGTTTAATCTCAAAGAATATCCGATACGCAAATTTACGTTGCAAACTAGAACACCAATGCAAAAAAGTCTATCGTCTACACAAATCGCCGTTGCAAATTCTTCAGAAATTTCTTCTTTGTGCTTGCAACGACATCTGTGATCGACTGGCTGACATGAGTGTGCTGAGGTGTTGACATGAGCCGTCACTTGCGAAATGGGAAGATTTCAAGCCCAAAGAATTTCCGTGAAAAAATTGACATCGCATTGAATCTTCGTAATTTATTTAAAATACCTTTTTTGCAAAAACCCATGCTACTCCAATTTGTTTCGCAAGTCACTACTCCGATCATGGGCTCCACCACATTTTCGATGAACATTTGTATCACATTAGAACTGTTATCGAAGTCATTGGGCAAACGGCACATCTCTATAGAGTATTGACACTTTGACTAGTTTGACACCTCTGAATTCCAAACATTGATAGTTCTACATATTTGCTCAACTTCTTGTCCCAATTAGGGCATTTTAAAAATCTTTCGGTGTCCAGTTCTAGATGTAGACTTTTAGAAACCACTTGCTTAACATAATCTATAAACATGACTATAACATTAGAGACCATGAATTCATTTTGCCGCACTTGCTTAAATGAATTAGAAACAGGTGCGGAATTGGACATTCATGACACTCCAAATGTTGCGAAATGGTTAATAGTGTGCACATCAATGGATTTTGAAAAAAACGACGGCTATCCAAATAACATCTGTGAAATTTGCTATTCAAAAGTAAAGGCCTCCTATGAATTTCGAATAATGTGCGTCAAGTCCATGAGGGAGTTAGATGGGGTGGTAAACGCGTTCCCTAAATTGGAGATCGACAGACTTGAGCTGGATGGTGCTTGTGCCGATTTAAATAGCCCGCAATGGCTCCAGCTAGCAAACAAGATAGATGTAACTAATATTGTTCCAATAGAACACAAACAAGAGGTAACCGCAATTTCATAACATGTGTAGAACGGTTAATTGTTTTTGTTTTGTTAGGAAGATCTACCCGCAGAAGATCCCTCAGCAAGCAATGTATCCAATGCAAATAACTTACCTCACTCGGTCCTAGAAGAACAGGAAATTGATCATAATGACATTTTCAGTGGTCTCATAGACGACTCAACAGATTATGATTCAACACCCGAGCAAAATATACTGGATGGAGTGGAAGAAAGTGCAATGAAAAAAAACGAAAAGCCACCAGCACCGCGACGAGGTAGAAAACCAAAAGAAGAGGATTATACGATGCCAGCGTATATCAAAACTCCAGAAATATATAATTGCGATAAGTGTCGTAAAAAATTCTTCAAAAAGGATCGGTATGACGCCCATATGCGTCTGCATGAGGGTCTGAAGCCATATCCATGTAAACTGTGTGACAAGACGTACAACAAATCTTCTCATCTTAAGGTCCATATGATGGACGTCCACACAGAGCACAAGGAAGAGTTTAAGTGCGACTACGAGGGTTGCGGTAAAGTGTTTCGTCGCAAGCAAACTCTTCGTGTCCACTGCCGCATTAAACATTCAGAGGTCAAATATGAACCAAAAATCTTCATTTGCGAGGAATGTGGCAAAACTTTCCGAAACATTGGAGCACTTAGAGATCATCGGTTTAGGCATACAGGAGAAGAATTTCCATACAAATGCGAACAATGTGGAAAAGGATATGTGTCTCAGCGAACGTATCGTGATCACCTCATGCGCCATGCCGGCATTAAGAACTTTGTGTGTCCCTACTGCGGCTTAAGAAAAACAACGAAGAGCGAACTACGCATTCATATAAACTACCACACAAAGGAAAAGCAATGGCCGTGTCCAGCGTGCCCTCAAGTATTCAACAGTTCTGCTAATCTCGGCCTCCATAATCGTATAGTGCACAAGGGAATCCGTCGATTTAAGTGTCGGTTTTGCGATCAAAGTTTTGGCAAAGCTGAGACCCTTAAGCATCACGAAATGAGGCACACTGGAGAAAAGCCCCACGAGTGCACCATTTGCGGAAAACGGTTTATTCAAGTGGTTGCACTACGCGCTCACCTCAAAACGCACAACAAAGCCACATAAGTCTAGATTAATTTTCAGTAACATTAAATAAAAATAATCATTTATTTACAAGTAACAGCTGTTCTCTTCTAGGTGTTAGTTTTGGGTTTCAAGTGTTCGATTTCCTTTTGCACGTAGACATCCATATCTTTTAGCGGTTTGTAATAGGTGTGAACCAATTGAGATCCTGCCAGCATGGCGAGCATAGCACTGCAGAAAAACTTTGTATACTGTCCCCACGTCACTCCTGCGGGCATTTTGGTGATTTACAATGAAGCTACTGACTCTGGATTAGTTGAGGTCAATTTCGATTCAACAATGTTCTTCGCCTGGCGTTTTTTGTATGTGTTATCTGAAAGAGAAGATAAATTAAATAACAGAATGTTCGGATAAATGTGAAAATTCCCATACAGAAATTTGTTTCGCCAACTGTCCAGTTTATCATAGAAAACTCAAGTCCAGCACCGAGCGCGAAGAACACGGGCAAGAACCTATAAATACCCAACTGCTTTTTTCCGGGCCACTTGTCTAGGAACTTTTTTAACCGGTCACTGTAAAAATTCATCGCTGAAAGAAGGACGTTAGATTATGTAACTACGGTTCATAGTCATGTAAAATACCTTTAAAACAAATTTGACATTATTTGGAAATAATGTGAGTTAGCTTTGTGATGGCCTATGGAATATATATTTCTTTAAGTATATATAAACACAATTTGTCTGTACAAATGCAGTTGGTTTACCTTCCAAAATAAAGTAAAATACCAATGAAACTAGGAGGAAGCCTTTGACAGCTATCTGACATTAAGTTCTGTTCGAAAAGTAGGCAGAGTAAGATAAGGTTCGGTGGTTCTACAGCAGATTTGGTTAAAGTACTTGTGTGTATTTTGGTTAAAAAAAAATTAATGAAAAAAGCACAATTTTTAGAGACAATTTGTTTGATACCGTTAGTTGATGGGCCAAATCGCCAATGTGAACGTTCGTTACAACAAAACGGCAGATTTGTTTTGCGGAAGACAAATGATTATGATTTTTCAGCTTGAGTCTGTAGCGCCCCAAGCTAGACACTCAAAATCATTTCGTAGGCAATCAACTCGTAGACCACTAGGACCTACCTTTTTACCAACCACCCATGCTGTACGTGCTATTGTTCCATGAGTGGAAATAACATTCAATTTTATGCCAACTCCGAACGTTCAACTTGATAATGTTTTTCCAGACAGTTATAATTTTTTGACTATTGTCAGTGACTCGAAATAGGTGGTGTCGTGAACTTTATTTTGCTCTTTCAGATTATCGAATCTAGGCAACTTAGGCCCAAAATACCACATCCGCGACATTTAACTGTTATAACTATTTTTCCATTGTGCCTTGACCTTAGAAAAAATTAAAACGTAACGACACCCAACTTCAGAAAGGCGAAAATCTAACAACTGTCAGATTTGTAACAACAAAAAATCAAAAACATAAAATACACCCTCAATTTGGTCTGCAAAAAAACTCGTATTATTGGGGGAGACGGAATAGATTATTACCTTATTTTTCTCTGGCATATCCAAAGGGTTGTAATGGTAAAACGAAGTAAAGCGATTTTTCTACCAGCAAAATGGAAAACATTGATGTAGATTTCTCGAATTTAACACGAAATCAAGTTATAAACAAGTACATTGAAAATTTACGTCAATTGAAGTCTTTTGCCGAACAACATTGCAACATCCGTGCATTCCAATTTGATAGTTATGTGCTATTTCAGTATTTTGAACAAAATCGATCAGCTAGCAATAACAATATAAACAGCAGCAATCATAGTAACAACCATGTAGCATTTATAAAGGCTGAAATTTTAAAGCAAATTATCGACCGCAAAAGAAAAATCCTTTTCTGGATATTCTATTTATTTATTGCGTGCATATTTATATCATACAAAAATGAAGCGTCTACGATAGTGCTACGAAATATCCAGACGTTCATTTATCCAGGAATGAAGGTCTGGAGGAAGGTGACACTGCCAGTGATCAAGAAATTCCCCGGTTTGACGGAACTCTATGATGAATCATGTTTAATGATGAATCCCTTCTTTCAAGTTGACGATCTCAACTGTGATCCATGTGCAAATGTAAAAAATGTTTTAGATTTGACCAACATGGACAAGACGACTGAATTTGTGCCTTTTGTGTTTAAGGTTTGTACTCAAAAATTCATCTCACTGCGAAGCAATACTTTACAATGTTCCATTTTAGATACAACAAGATTTCGTTCACCCTGAAGACATTTTTAAATTGTACAACATTAATCGAGATACCTTCCAACGGGATGCATTCCGTGTACAATCAACAAATCGTGAAATTACCAATCTCGACGAACTGTTCAACGACTTCAATCGTACCAATCACGAACAAAGCCATAATTTATGGCGATGTAATCGCATGCAGCCTGCACGGCTAATCCGGCGACTTTTCACGCGACCGGAACGTCTTCCAAAAACAGGAATCGCATTAGAACGTTACGTAATGATCGATACTCCAAATGCCGCATCGTATACTCTGCCAGACACAGAATGCTCAAACATGTATGTACAGCAAGCATTAGGCACTCGATTCATTATTTTAAGACCTACACCAGAATGCCGGCATAAATGTCGCACCTTATCAGTGCGCTTGCCGCAATCATTTGTATGTAAGTATTGGTTGCGTTTAATTTGAATTAAAGTGATTGACATCTTTTCGTACGTTTCAGTAAGCTACAACTGGTGGTACTGGAAACCGATATCTGCTCCTGTGCCATTGACAGAGACCGTTTCCATAAGTCTTATCGGATCATATTGCTAAGCACGAACTAAATGTGTATAATCATAATCGATTTTATAACATAAACTCTACTAGTCATTAAGTTTTGTTTTCCCAGTTTATACAGGTTTTTTTTTTTTTTATACGTCTCCAAATATCTTCATACGGCTACTGGTCGTATGTCAATTTTTGTGCGGCATAATTTTGTATGTCTAATACTCCAGCAATGTAATTGCATATTTTCTGTTGTAATAGGCTCATATTTAAAATTATTTAAAATGCACTGATTCCTTCACATTGCCGAAGAAATGTAAAGCAATACGTATGTATGTTAATATATTTAGAACGCTTGTATGTATATACGAATATTTTTGAAGTAAATCATCAGCTTATTTTTGTATTCGCGTATCTTTATGTAAATATTCACATAAAATATAAATAACGATTTGAAATAATTGCAATGCGTTATTTTAAGTTCGATCTCGATTTATTGCTAGACAAAGCTAACGTGGATTTGTTCGTTTGTATTATAAGTGTTAGCCCAAAGGAAGTTCAGTTCATTTCATTTTCGAACACTAATTATTAAGGCATGGTAGTCTAAGTTAGCTGACGAAGAACGCATTTTCTTGAATGGCGTTACAGTCCGGGGTGGACCTGACCTATCCAAAGATTTGGATTGTCTCCGGACAGTGTATTTTACCTGACCAATCCGAAGATTTGGATTGTCTCTGGACAGTCTATTTTATACCTAGTGAGGGAGTTGATCTCGCGTACAGCCGCCAAATGTCAGGCAAGACCCTTCTTAAGCTTTCGGACCAAAGATATGATGTATGGATGTCGATAAAATCGCTGTGTTTTGAGAAGATTAGGTTAAACCGCGGACTCTATTTAAAGTTCATGTTCAATAATATCGGAGAGGCTATAACAGGAGTACGCACAAAGTAACTTTTGTTGACTAGAGCTCTGAAAGCCGCTGTTGCCGAATCAGTTGTCGAGCACAGACATTCATATATGGGCCGTGGTACACATCTCGTATTCCTCCAGCATCGTTTGTCGACGCCGAAAACGTCCCACTCAGGTTGGGTGCCCACCATCGGTCGGTTCCCAGATTTAACCGAGCCGACATGAGTGAAAGTAAAAATTCGTTAAGGTTAAATGCAGACGCCTTTGTCTGCAATAAATATAAACAACAAGGCACTCTACAAATAAGCATTCAAGATTTAACTTTATTTAAGACAACCACATTTTTAAGAAGTTACAATTAGTTTGAAGATTTAGTCAATTCATCAAAATATGATCCAGTCATAAGATCCTCCTCTTTAATTTCAAATAGTTTCATTAATTCCTCCGCGATGGCTTGACCTTCTGCAATTGTTTGCTCGGCACGAAGACACACTTCAAATTCCATAAAATTTCCCAGGTCCTCAACCTTATCCAGATGAATTCTTGTTTGCTTATGCATAAATAAATAACGTCTTTTGCTCAGTATACCAAGAGTTCCATTGCTGGCTGCAAGAATTTTCTCCAATACTTTGGGATCATCAACTTCAATTTTATTATATTTTGATAGTTTCGGTCCCGCGGTGTCTGGTCGATCGTAAAGCACTAATTGAGCTTTTGCATTTTCTAAATAACGCAACTTGAGGCGGCCCGTTGCAGATTTGAAAAATACATCTCTTTGCACAATCAGTTCCGCTTCGGAGGACGTTAACTTTTTAGCGATTTCTACTTTTCTTTCAAAGTTCTCATCGGAGCCAACACGGGCTTTTATTTCAATATTCCTTTCTTCAACGGGTAGGTTTATGGTGGTCATAATTATTCTAACTACTTTATCGGTCGATAAGTGGAAATTATTAGAAGTTGTATTGGCACACAGGAAAAACTTTAGGTTTATATGCGAAATTCACGTGTATTTACATCAACCGGTCAGTTATTGGTGTAATTGTTTGTGCTAGCGAATGTTTGGTTGATGTCAATCGATGCATAAATGTCAAAAAAAACCGGCTATAGCAGTATTTCAAAATTTGTAATGAGACTAATAATAAACATTACATCTATGAATAAGCGCACTCGATTATTTTATGTTGTCCATGTACCTAGATTAAATACAATTTCCTCCAATTTAAAATATGTACAAATTTTGAAGATATATAGAGATAAACAGGGTGAGTAAAATTGTGTTACCAGCTTAAGCATAAGTATTATGTCAAATTACAAAATGATATCAACGTCAAGACTGACAGGGACAGGGCACATGTGTTTGAGTTTTGTTTTCATTACAACAAATCGTACAATACTTAAGAAGATATAAAACATGGCAAGGAAAAGAAAAATTCCAGCAAGAAAACACCATGGTATACGGGATCCATTGAAACAGCAGGCCATACAATTCGCAAAGTATTACACAATATATTTAAGCAAACTGAATCTTTAAATTGAACCAATTTCTTTTTAGACTTAAAGGCGTTACAAATAATCCACCGGCTAAAGGAGATGAACAGAAGGTTTCGAACAGATTTGCTCAATTCGCCAAGTTAGCAAATGATGCTAAAAGCGGAAAGAAAATGAAACGAATCAGATGTGGAATTGAAGACGTACCTAAAGTGGCAACAAAAAATAAAACCACCCGCCAGACCGGACCAACGTCGAACAAAATAAAAGCTATAAAACAATTGCCGAATGAAGATGATAAGGACTATCTGCGCAGAGTAAACCGAATGACCACAGAATCTCTGAAAGAAGCAGAATACGAAGCAAAATATGGAGTGTCAGTTTGTAGAGACAACAAAACCGGTGCTATTGTGATAAAGAAGAAACCGCCAAATGAGATCGACGAACTGATCAAGAGTAAGAAATCCAAAAAACCTATGGGTAAGAGTGCAGCGAAGAAAATTGACCCAAAATTGGCAAAGGAACTCATTAAGCAGGCAATTAAGGAGACCGATGAGGAGGTAATCATACTTTTTGATCTAATTGAACTGAGTGTTCAACTATATGTTTAATAGATAAAAGCGGAAGATAAGACTATCGAGGAATACAAAAGAGATGTATTCAAGTTTGGAGAAGTTGTCCATGCTCCACCAACCTTGACAGTCATACCTCGTAAGGCAACACCAAATGAAACTGTGCCCAGGGTATGTTGAAAAAGCTACCATATTTTCTGTGTACTTTCAATTTCGTGTTTTTTTTTTCAAGCCTGGGAAAAAGGATAACTTGCTATTGAAGACCATGCTGCAAGGATCTGAGGATAAAAAGAAATCCTCAACACCGGCAAACAAGTCCCAAACAAAGAAAAACACAAAACTGTTCAAGGGTAAGTTGAAGGGAAAACGCAAGGACTTGCCCCCCGTAACCAGAGTGATGATAGAGGAAGAGCAATCTAAAATCATCAATATGTACAGACAACTTAAAAAGAATAAAAGTCAACTGTCGAGTTTATAGACAAAATCAAACAAAACGCTGTCCTTTCTCTATGGTTATATTTCCGAGCTTCTTTGGATGAATAATAAAATCTTAACTCACGATATAGGAATTTATATCAACATTAATTTCACAATCCGCTTCTGTTTTTCTGTAACATGTCAGCGAATCGTTTTGTTATTAATAGGGAGGTGTCAATAAAACGGTCAACGCAATTGCTAAGGCATGTCTCGGTGCTGCTGTCCAGTTTCGATCCAGGCTTCCCGACGCATTTATCCCAGCAGATTTCATTGAACTCGTGCACCTAAAGATGTGAAGTGAAAAACATAACATCGAAAGTTTAATTGAACATATTTCACAATTATACCTGAGCATTGGCTTGTGCCTTTTGTTTTTCAATCATTAAGAACTCTTGGAGTTCTGAATCAGACGCTGTGCTGGCAATGGAATCGAAATCCGACATATTTAAGAACTATATTTTATAAATTTACACAGCCAAAGACCTATTCCGCTCGGAAATTATTGATAAAGTTATGTGCATAACCTAAAAATTTCAAATGTACTCCTTACGTCATTGACGTAACATTGAAATGAGTGTATTCAGACAGCAAATAAAATAAAAATCATTTCAACTGTAATTTATATAGCCTATTTCACTGATCATACAGAAATCATACATAAGAAGTGTCAGAATCATACAAAGTATGTGATGTATGATTTGTGGGGGATACTACGGTTTCCGCGGCGCCAAGGTTTTAAAATTCCATTTTGTAGATCTCGATGAAATAAGAACAAACATTTTTAACAAAAATATTGATTAATCGCTTAGTTTAGGAGATATGGAGATTTAAAAACGTATTTGTTCCTATGAAAATTGCAGTGAGATTAAAAATAATTTTCTTTCCGTGCGACAAGTAGTCGCAAATATCAATTCACATGATCGTTATTAAATCTTCACCAAAATTCTTCCCTGCACCTACCCGCGCATTCTGTTCGATGTCAACTTGTTTAGTACGACCCAATTTTGACATTTAGTTACATACGAACTGTCCTAATTCCGGACAGAGACCTTTTGTACGGCAGCACTATACCTACCCTTTAGTAAAGTCATACACAACGTAAAGTCATCCAAAAACGCACGAAGAAGCGTTTTTTTTTCAGTGGCTTAACCTGAACAAGTACAAATACGTTCGTGTACCCAATCACTGCTTCGTTTTCCAAGCGGAAATAATGGCGATATCAGTCAGTATCCTTACGGATAGCCGAGCAGCAATTACATACCTGACATCGTTCTCTGTAAACGCGAAAATAGCATTGCGCATTTTCTGATTAGATATCCGAACAGTTCAATATACGCCTGTGCGCCAGGCCATAGGGACATCCCGGGAAACTGCAAAGATGCTGAACTCGCTAAACGAGCCACTAGACTGCCAGTTGATATTTAGTTATAATTAACCCACACTGTCTACTAGGCTTTCACGCAAAAGATTAGGCCTGTTCTCCATCGACATCTGTAGAACTTACCTAGATGCGGATGAGGAGGAATGGACTCAACAACTTCCCTGCAACTGTCCTCTACTTGCCTGAGTTTGGGCTTGAGTAAAATACTGATCAACGCACTAGTAAGATTTGTTGACAAAATTGGCAGCCTGTCATAATCACGGCAACCTTCTCTAATAATTGAAGCACCCACGTGGCGGTACAATGGGCCTATTTTGACGAATGAGACGACAGTTCGCCTGCAATCATAATTTACGTGCGTAAAATCAGCGTACACGTTTTAGCTTAATGTTTAATTCCAAGTGTCCAGATCTGCTTTTGGGAACTTATGGATAATTGCGGTAACAACTGTCATTTAATTACGTAGAGTGCGCCTCAAATCGCTGCCACTTATGTCAGTAAGAGTGAACGCACCTAATGAAAGTGAGCGAAGACTCCATTATAGTCGCAGTATATAATTTTTCAATATGGCTCAATTTGATAACAGTAGTACTTAACAGTACGTGGTTAGGCTAGTTAAAGTGCCATTCATATGAACCGCGAACTTTCAGAAACAATCAATTTCCAGCAATTATAAACAAAAAGTTATACTTCTTGGTATGCAAAAAGATGCGGACTGAATTATTGAGTTTTTCTAATGACAAAATTCTCAACAATATGTAATTAGTTTAAATATCCTTATCGCATTTCGAAGTAGATGGAAAGACAAAGCGAATTAAAACGAACATTTTCGAAGCAGATTTTCAGATTCAATTATATAAACCATTTTTTATACAAAATAGTAGTTTTAGTAGCAGAAGTAGTAGTTTTGCTTATGATTGCTGTGTGTTGTTTTGTGGCGGCTTTGTGTTAGTGAGGGGATTGCTGCTTGATATTTGTCCGTGGTCTGTTTTTTCTCAATTCTCCACAAATAATAGAAAATAGTCATTACGGAAATATTAAAGGTATAGAAGTCTGAAACAGAAATTACAACATAACCAAAGTCGTGGATTGTTTAGGTGCAAAGGACCTCATATTCTATTTTAGATTCTGAACAAAAAGGATTGGTGGAGTAGATTTAAAAATATTGGGAAAAGTGAAGCTAATATTCACCTATTGGAGTAAAACCCGAACGTCCGAAATCATTCTCTTCGCGAACTGTCAATCTGAGTTCGCAATACACAAAAGCGGTAATTTCGCCCGAACAAAATTCCACTTCGAATCAGCTGTGACATTTCGAAGTTTATATTTGCTGGAAAATGGTTGTTTGTCAAAGTTCGGGGCTCGTATGAATGACACTATATCCTTATTTGTTTGGTAATAGTAGTAGATGTACAGTATTGTACGATCGCGCTGGTTAACCATTGCTGAACTTCTGACCCACTTGGTTTACAGATGTTCATTGTTGTCGGCGGCTCTTCTTGATCGTACTTTTATTTGATAAAGGCTTTCAATTGGTCGCGGAACTGGGCTTTTTTCAGCAGCGCTGTTGTTGAGAAGGGTTCAGGTTCTATATTTATGGGAGTCTGACATGCTCATTTTATTCCCTTCAAATTATCCATTAGTTATTTGGGTGAAATTAAATCTTTGGTTTTTAATTTTTATTTTTGTGTTTACTATATTTGTGGATTCATGACGATTCGCCTCATGTTCACTTGTAAAAGGCTAGGGAACATTGTAGCTTGGTTTGACATTTGCTTTCGCCCGGATTTGCTCTTCGTGATAAGGGAATTTTTTCGAACATTGCACTTTTTTTAACGCGAAATTCATAATAGGCGAACAGAAAACAGGAATTCTTAGAAATTCTTAGTGTGCTCATATGAATGGGACTTTATAGTTTAAGAATAGAAGTGGCATTTAATTCGCTTTTGATATCCTCTTGCGTAGGTAATCTTCAATATGCCATAATGGTCATGTTATGACCATTTGTGTGCGTGTCCTATCTTGTCACAGGGCAGTTGTAGTCTGACCAGAGATAAGGGATAATAGAAATATTCAACTACTACTTGTCCACAGCGGAGAAAAACTCTGGGTCTTACCACCGGCAAGTGCGGACGTACATGAGAGTCGATACTACATCATCAATTAATGGCAACGTGAAGGTGTTTAGGATGTAGACTTAGTTCAACAAATTTGGACGTCTCACCGGCATTATTTTATTTTTAACTTTTTGAATGAAATTATCAAGTATTAAATATTATCCAAATCATCGGTTCTATTCTATTTCCCACCACTGTATATACAAATAAATGGTTGGCCGGTATTGTCCCCCATATTCAAAAAGCTTTAGAGCTTTGGCTTCTATTGACATTGTGGAGATCATCCAAGTTGTCAACAACACATGGCATCAACAGGTGGTTTTGTGTGATAGAATGTAAACATTGCATTGGAATCTAATGTGGATCGAGCAAGAATGGGCATTTCTTTGAGAAATTGACTTATCCCTTAACACATGTGAAATTGTTTGAAAACATTGAAAATATTTTAGAATGTAATGTTTGTTTAGGATTTTAGAATGTAATGTTGTATAGGAAGCAATTATGGTTGCAATAAACTCACTTTGATTAAACACTTACTGAAACGACAACAACAATCGTCGATTGCTTATTGATAAAGTGCATAATATGTACATACCTACAGTCATGCATTAAAACGATCCGCCGATAGCAAGCGAATATTGCTTCTAATCAGACAAATGACACGATGAATATGCATGTATACAGAAAAGTGCCACAGTCCCGCGATAACCACCATCAAACATAAAGTACTTATTTTTTTTGGGATCCCCGAAGCTTTGGCTCTCTACAGAATTCTTTACTATCTCTTGACTCGTTTGTTGACAAAGCTCCGCGAGTGAATTGTTTGTATATCGTCAGTCTCATTTTAGTACTAAACAAAACGAACCACCGCCGCCGTGACTCTACTAAAGTCTCCCACAGACTAGAATTGAACTTTGGTATATCCACATTGGCATCACAGCAATGCATAGTCCGGACTATACGCCAACGACAGGACCCATTGAGGTGAAGTTCAGTCCGAGATTCACGCAATATACAAGGCAACCAAAAATAATCGATTTAATCAATGAGAAAATTGACAAGAACGAGTACTTTTATGGCCTCGAAATATCGGCTAGATCCAGTCAAGTTCTGGACTACAACACATTTTCAGTGATGCCTCTGTTTACGTCTGTTGTCTGGCTGACCAGTTATAGTGATGTTGAGCCTGTTGAGAATGCAGAGTCTGTTCACCTTACAAATCGATTGCTCCCCGGGACGGTGGTGATTCCTCATTTTACCGCCTACAAGCTGACGGATGAAAAGCTCACGCGCTATCTCTCGCTGAACTATTCAAATATGCTTGCCTTGCGGGGCAACGATGTCATGAAAGGTCAGAAATATCATTACGGTGCCGAGCTGGTAAAGGAGGTTCGAAAAATCCGAGGCGGTAAGTTTCTGGCAACATTTTTGGGGTTAAATCTAAATTGTCATGAATTCGCAGATAGCATCGGTATTGCTGTGGGAGCGTATCCGCAGGGACATCCTCAAGCGAAGTCACTCGACAGCGATATTAATTTCTTGAAGGAGAAAGTAAGTAGACCATTTTATTGATATTATCTCATAATCACTGTAATAATATATTATGAGTGGCTCGAAAAATAATTCGTGTTACTAATTACGAAAGACGGATTCACTGATTTAGATTATTTACGGTAATATTACCTAATTGCAACCGGATACACCACGGGCTATTACTGAGATAATTGCATTAGAAAAGTTGATTTAATATTAACAGCCAGATGTGACACGTGTATGACATTTGCCCGTATGCATATGCAATTTTATTATTTGAACTCATCGCGAATATTTTCCCTAACGTCAGTATGAATCAGAAATTGTATCTAATTCATAAAATCTTTTGCAGTTGATTTGTTGGTTTGGTTGATGATGAAACTGTTTACTGGAAACTAGTCAGTCTTGTGCAAAGCTCGGTAAGTGTTTACCTCTCCTGGGGGGCACTGTACGTCATTGTGCGTTGGCATAGCACAGTAGCACAGCGGCTAATAACTGCAAATAAATCACGGCCTCTAAAAGCCGTTTGGCTCTATATCTGGTTTAGGTGAGGTGGTCAACCGTTTTAACATTCAGCTCATGTGGGTGCTTGGAAACTATGAGATTCTCGGAAATTTCGCGAAGACGATGATTTGGCCAGGCAACGCATTATCCCATAACTCGTTCCAAGCTGAGGGTTAGACTCAAGAATTTATTAAAGCTAGTTTCACTAATCCTGTTTGATACGAAAGCAAAAAATAATAATTTACGTACACCTGAGCTATTTATATACATCGTTTCGCCCAAGTTTTTTTCTTCGTGAACTAATTAAAACATGGTCAGTTCACATTTTTGAGAGATTCAGATTATCGAATAGAAAAAAACGTTTCTTTTTGTTGAAAAACACATTAAAAAAAATTAAGCCACAGTTTTTAGATTACCAGTGACGAATTCTTCAATTAATTGGAGAACTTCATTTATGTTCTTGATTCTGAGTAAGGCTGATTATTCTGATATTTACACAGTTAACCGCACAAACAGTGCAAACCCCCATTCACAATGCAAATGCACTGCACAAACGTCAATTTGTACAGTTATTTTGTGTAGTGAGGCCTAAATTAATCGGAATTGGCACAGTTTTTCCTGATGTTTTTCAAATCATTCCAAGAGCGCAGTCTCCATTTCAGGCATCTCTGAGCTTCTTAAGATTTTTCTCTTTCCGATTCCAGACTCCGTTTTGTTTATGAACTTAATTTTTATTTTGTTTATTGGCTGTTATTGTGTATTTTGTAACTAGTCCTGAGTAGCCAGTGTCCAGTCTTAGCTTTTCTCTTGATTGTAAGGAATCTGTGTTGCCTCTGGTTCGAAGGAGCTATAACTTTATAGTTTTACGGAAGCGATACACGAAGTGCACACAGCAAGAGGCACAAACGAAAGAAACAAAACTTAAGCTTAAACAGAAATTAACACGTGCGCGGGAAATGTGCAATGAGTTTTTTCTGAGATAGCACTATATTCACTTTTTGCTGACGCTTCTTCGCTAAAAACAACAAAGATAATAAAATTCACATTTCTGAATAGCAAAAAACGGTCACGAGTTCACATTTTAAAGGAGGCAATGCATAATTTTTCCAGCTCATATTATCGAGATACTACTGTAAAGGGCTTCAGATGAAGTGAAATGAGGCGGAGTTTTTTTTTGGAACCAATCCTTTGCTCAGGAAAATAAGCCTAAACCCAAGTACCACACGCAGAAGTTTTTGCCAAAAGAAAAAAAAAACAAGGACTTCTAGGGCAGAGTGACATGATCAATCTTTGATATAAGTCAGTGCGATCCTTTGACAGAGGGTTGCATCAAATACCTCTTGAGTGACAAGAAACAACTGTCTGCAAGAGTTATGACGCGCTTGATATCATGAAGTAATAGTTACCTATTCTAACGCTTTGTCCATGAAATCAATGCTGCGTGTCCTTTCTTTAAAGGCAGCGTCTACTTAGTTTTTTCCCCATTCACTACCGAACCCATATTAGTCGCTTTCGTCTCAATGCTACAATGCCAGCATTGACTACGCACTTCTTCATAAGCTTTTGCAACTGTCCATGCTCCTGTGCAAGTTTGCCATGATCAATGCCTCGTGTAATGTCAGCTTATCGAATGGATGACGCAGTTGGTTAAGTGTCTGCCCCTGGTTAACGGTGTCCCTGGTGCTCATTCAGTGAAAGTAAAGTTAATACGCTTTTATCTGGTTTTCAAATCTGATCCGGTCACCATATATCGTTGGGATCAAATTAACGGCACTCCAGTGATAGAGTGGTCAATCAGTCTGATTGTGGGTATCACAATGGACAAACATGGTCTAAGTGTGCTGGTGAATTTATTATCAGCCCCGCCTACATACCTACCTTGGCTTATTGGCTTTGTTACTCGATTGCCTCTTCAACGTACATACGCTCCGTCCTCGTTGTTTCACTTCGGAAAATTCTTGTCATAGCAGCTATAACGTGTTATTAGTCGTTTAGCATTCAATAATTTATCTACCGTTATGAATTGACATGAGCGTGTATGAGCTATTGTCAACGGTGCATGGTTGAGTAAACGAATACACACAAGCCCATGAGACTGACAATAGTGCAATAAGCACCACACCTCGCATATGCGAATTAGACAGTTGAAACACAGAAAAGGCAAAATATGAAAAATTGACAAAACTGCTGATATTGAATTCGAAATCTTATCTGTATCATAATAAAATGGATGGCTATGCGGACATATGTTATATATGGCGAAACATTTAGTTAATATTTGACGCTAGCTCATGCACGCTCATGTATATTACAGTTGGAGCTCAAGCCCTGGCCATCGGTTGGCGCATGGCGTCAAAATAGAAAGAAAATTAGATATCACATCAGTAACTCGGTGAGTCGTGCGCGGAGAATTAATGTTTGAAAATCAGGTCGGATTGCAGTATATCAGTGTTGTCGCTGGGAAAATGTCACCTCATATTGTCAGCACCTTTAAAATTAATCTTAGCTTCGTCCGCCCAGAAGATGTTTCCTCATTGGTCAATGTCCTGACCAGAGATAATATAAGTAAAGAGATATTTAAATTTCCTGTGGTAAACCCCTCGCCCATCGCAGATTTTGACGTTTGTGCTCTCAAATCACGCTTACTACTTTATTTTCACGTAAACTTGTTAGGCCGTTATCACCAGAAAATAAGTATTACCGAGATAGACGATTTCACACCTGATTGCCCCCTAGTCCTTCGATGAATTTGAGTACTTTTTTGATGGATATTCATGAATTTTTGACGGTTATTCACGAAATAGTGTGAATGCCGTTCACAGATTAGTCCATTTGGCTTAAGAAAAGGTTATAAAAAACAGTTGTCAAAAATTTTAAGGGGCAAGAGAGGTAGAAGTCGGGCCTCTCTGTAATACTTCATTTTTAGTTATCACACGTATTCACAGACGCCTGTCTGATTTTATAAAAAAATGCTGGTAAATGACACCGAGGGCCAAGAGACGTAGAAGTTGCACATATCTTCAGAACTTCATCTCTACATCTCCGGTCCTAACTTCCAGGCCATTCCCAGTGGTTTAATCAAAGTCGATCCTTTGTTTCCCAAGTCAGGGGAACTTTTCACGCCCTTCTGTCAAACAAACAGTTCTGTCGCTGTTATTGTCTTCGATTTCCTTCGCGATATCATTTGAAGACTTAAAAGGGTCAATCCTAGAGATTAGAATAATTTTTTGTTTATTAATTTCATTTATCTTTGAAATTGCAGAATATGTCATATTTTGACTTGAAAATGTGTCAACAATTGTCTATGAACAGGAGTACTGTTTCCTGTTCCAAGAGAATTTTCAATTCCGATCACTCTACCAGAGTTAAATAACAATAGACACCTGTTATAACACGAAAAACGGCACCAGCGCAGTATATGGTACATGAGGGAAACTGACGATCCTAAGCTCCTTTTCAATTCATATTCACTTTTTAGTCCAGATAGCAGACAATAAAGATTTACAATCGCAATAGAGGTCTTTATTTGAACATCCGCAGTTGTGAGCGCAGATTCTTCTCAGAGTGTGTTTCCTTTTCGTCAATGCTGTTACAAGATCAACCAACTCGTGCAAGTTGTATAATAAATAACGATATAAATTAAGAAAAAAAAATTGTAAATCACCGCAATTGGGCTACCAGCAGGTTTTATGATTTAATTCCTCTAATTCGATTCATTATAGAGAATACGAGCCATGACTCAATCGATGGTTAACTGGGGACTTTTATTATTTTCCACAATGATCAACAGAGCATAACACTTTGACAAGCAATTGCTACTAAACTATCCAACGCATGGAATCTAATTCATTTGGTTTTGTTTACAGGTCGCTTGTGGTGCGGACTTCATAATAACACAAATCTGCTTTGAGGTTGACGCCCTCCTTGATTTTATTAGACGATTACGTGGGAGTGGAATCATTGTGCCGATTGTAGTTGGCATCTATATTCCTGAATCTTATCAGAAAATGCAGCGAATGCTTGACATCATTGGTGTGCCGGTGTCAGATGATGTTATGCAAGAGTATGCAAAACGCGCTAAGCACAACGAGGATTTTCAGCAATACGCTAGGAAAATGGCTGGAGAAATGATCGACGCTGTTTTTAACAGTCAGTGGCTGGTGCGAGGTGTACATTTCTTTACATTGAATTGTTTTAATTCCACCGAAGAGGTAGTTGGAAAAGTTATACGAAAATATGCAGCTGGAGGGAACTAGGAATACAATAAAATTTAAAAGAAAGTGTTCAAATCCTTGGAATTTTTTGTTGAAATCTGATAGGTGAAGTAGTGAGGGTTTGTTTGCTAATCACCACTGAAACTATTGACCTGCGTGCCATGCCGAAATAATAACCAAAATTACAACAACTTACTAACAATACAGCTTTCTATTGTACTTCATCATCATCATCATATTCTGACCCGCCTGATTCACTAAATTTTCTTTTATTTAATTGTGGTTTTTAAGTTTTGGCGGGGTGAGGCAACTATTTGTGTAAGTGATTAATTTTTTGTAGGAATTTTATATGTAGCAATTGCATTTTTTCTCTTGTAAAATGGGTATCAGAACATTTTACTTGTAAAACGCGCGCGTTTTATTGTGACTTCGAAAAGTGAGGGAGCCGTGATTTGACATACACTTCTCATAAACTCTATTTAACACATACCGAAACCTATTAAAGCCCGACCGCGCGTCTTTACTCATCCGGATTTACGATCAAGCGTTATTAGACTAATTTTCGGACTTGGTACAAATACCTTGGGGCGGCCTAGCGTTCGCTTTCCTGACGGAATCATATTCAAGGCAAGCCTCGGAAGTCGTGATGGTGGAGACATTTGAGCCACGTGACATAACCATCTTTTCGGTCGAAGAAGCAGCTGCTCAATGTTGAGCTCCTCGTGCTTTGCCGTGTTACTCACTCTATCCCAGCAACTAATTCCCACAACATGAAGGAATCTCATCTCAGCTGCTTGTATTCGCGATCTTATTCTTTCGGACACTACTTCCATTGTACCCACATGAGTACATGAATATTTTATTTTGCAAGTGGCGAGCAAAAATGAGCACATGTTGTGACATTTGGAGGGGAATAAAGCATTTGGCGGCATCTCCATCTATGATTTTTTTACCTTGAGACCAGAAATGGCAGAAATGTAACATCTTTGGAAGAACTACATGTCTTACGTCTGGTACTCATTCTGGTAGTTAATCTTGTATACCTAAGAAAATGTGGTAGACGAAGAAACAATGTCAAAATGTAGTCGAGATGTGAATTTAACGTCAGTTCAATTGTGCTTTTTGTAAAGAATGTGAAAATGATCTAAAAACACTGCAAAATCAGCACGCAACAAATGTATATAATCAATGAAACAAATCGGGGGTGTTAGGTTAGGTTAAGTAGGTGGGCTGCACTAGGCATTCACCAGCACACTTAGACCATATTGGTCCATTGTGATACCCACAGGCCGTTGCCGTTAATTTGATCGTGGACCAGATTTGAAAATCAGATAAAAGTGTATTAACTTTGCTTTCACTGGGAAAGAGCACAAAAATCGATTCGAACATGCTCGCCTCGTGAAAGAACCGGGGGTGTAGTTTATTCGTTTAACTATGCGTAATTAATCGAATAGATTAACTCATGTAGTCTTCTCTGGAATCTCTACTTGAGGCGAATTCTGTTCTGTTTCTCACTCTCATCTCATGCATACGTCATCATCTCTTTCTGACACATGTACATCACTTTGCTTGCAATACCAATTCACTTACAAACCAAATACCAAAGTTCCAAAATTTATAAAAAGAAAAAAGGAAGAGAGATAATAGGGAACACCCACAATCCCAAGTAAGGCCGCTTTAACACAGACAAATTTCGTCCGCGATTTTTCCATTTTGTAGGCAAGGTAGGTGGGACGTGATAGGGGCAGCCCGCGTCTCGTGTGCTCGGGGTTTGCTTTTGGATTTTCCGTATCTCTCCTCGTTTTTTCTTTGAGTTGCTTTATTCTTATGTTCTCAATGCGGGGTATTGGAAGCATGCTGTACATGTGTGAGAAAGAGAAGACGTATGTGTGAGAGTGGGTAGGAAACAGAAAAAGTTCAGCATTGAGATCTCAATTGCAGAGACTGAAAGATTTCCTGTGTGAAAGTGGCTTGAGATCACAAAAGGGAATTTGAAAGAATCGCCGACGAATCTTAGCGAGTGTGAAAGCGGCCTAAGCCACGAGCACAAGGGACTCCTAGCAGGTCTCACCTCCCTTGCCAACACTTGGAAGAAAATAAATTTCGTGAGCAATTAACGCGCATAGAAACAGAAAGGGATGCATTTGTACGCCCAGTGGTCAGTCCATATTTTTTGTTTTCTCTTGCTGTACAAAAAAGGATTATCTGGCATTGATAAACAAAGACGTCCCGTTACCTACAAGGGTTGTGTGCGGAACAAAGATCTACAGCGATACGATCACATATTCATTCAACGCATGTACATCGGGTTTTTCTACCACTTTAACTCATTGATCCTTTATAAAATATTCATCACCATCTCATTAATGGCAAAGGCATACATACATACATATGTATAGTATTGCACGGAAATGAAGTATTACAGAGACGCGCGACTTCTACCTCTATTGTCCCTTAAAATTGTTAACAACCAGTTTCTATAACGTTTTCTTAAACCAAATTGACCAATCGTTTACGTGAATAAACGTCAAAAATTGATGAATATCTGTCAACTGTGAAGTCGGCTATCTCTGTAATACTTCATTTCTGGTATTGCATTCATGTAGTCACACCAATCGAAGCACAAAGCCAAAGATGAATTCGAAAAACGGTGCGAGTGTAAGCCGCCACCGCAATTGGTTTTTGCATATTTATGCATACGTTTTTGAGTCGATGCATCCTGCACTACAGCATGTTCATATTGACATAGCCGAAGCGGTGGTTTGTGTGCTCGCCTATGAATAAAAAAAAACAGTATGCAGTGACTCAAAAACGTAGTACTCGAGTTTATAAGAGAAACATACCCAATCGAAAATGGTAACACAACTATCGCTTAGGTTGCGGTGGCGGTACACCCTTCCACCACCTTTTTTGTGACTTGGAATTTTATTCCCAAAAAAATGATCGCATTTCAATCTCTGCCGTACACTCTCGCACCGCTTATTTTGTGAATATATCGCAAGTCACAAAAATATGATCGCATGCTGATTTCTGAATTACTAAAGTACCAAAATTAATAAAAAGAAAAAAACGAAGAGCGATAAGAGAGAATACGCAAATTCCCAAGCAAAGCACGAACACAAGGGACTCCTAGTAGGCCTCTACCTCCCTTGCCGACACATTAAAAAAAATCTCGTGACCAATTTAACGCGTATAGGAACCGAAAGGGATGGATTTGTACGCACATTGGTCAGTCCATTCTCTTGCTGCATAAAAAAAAGAGTAATCTGGCGCCGATAGAACAGACAACATATGACCTGTGGGGAATAAAAAAAAAAGGATCGCTGCTGAACAAACAAAGGCTTCCCGTTACAGATTTGAGCGAATTCCTACAAGGGTGGTGTGAGGAACCGTTGTCTATACGATTCGATTCATTTGGTGTTGTAGATTCACTTTGTGCGGTTCGTGATGTGAAGCATTCAAAGACTATTAAGTTGATTTAGTGAAAAAAATGTGAGTTAACCACTAAGAATCATTTTACGGGACGATGAGATGTATTCGAATATTGCACATAAACAGTTTGAAATAATGTTTGATATTAGATTTATTGAAATTTCTTTTAATTTTATTGTTCTTTTATAACAATTTCAGGGAGATTCACCCTTATTAAGGGTGATGAATTTGTACTGTCTTAGTCACTTTGAGTGACATTTAAGTGATTAGTTGATCATTTTTCACAGTAACTTATGATACGACTAAGAGATTAAGCGTTATTATTTCCCGCACTTGATAAAATGTATCTAATGCGCTTTACTTGCGCTAAATTCGTCGTGGATTTGTCAACGTTGCTAGTAAGAAGGTGAATATCTATCTGAAGACCGTGCCTCGTGTCCGTGCTGTGTGCGCGAGTCTTTCTTGGGATTCTCTGTATTTTCTTTAATTTCTCTTCCGCAAATCATCGAATTGCCTTATTCGTATGTTTGCAGTATTGGGATTTGGAACCATGCAACACTATGTGTGAAAAAGCTATGATGCACTTGTGAAAAAGGGCAGAATCAACTAGAAGGACCAGCAGGGCCACACCCAGCATAGAGCATAATTTGCTTACCAGCGTCCCGTCGGGGAGAGTGGCAGAGTGTGGCGTAGACTTATTCTCAAAATCAAGAGTATTTCGGTTTGTGAACCGTGCAGGCACGGGTTATTAGTATCCTTAGAAGATTGGCACTTCCTAGGACGTACGTAACCAAAATAAAAACAAAAAAATAACACGCCAAGCGAAAAGAAGTTATAATATTTATATATTATCTGGTTGCCTAAATTTACTTGAGGCTAACGACACTGTTCGATCTATCTATACGCCATCTTTTTCTCCTTTTTCCACTTGATGATGTCATAATAATAACGTACCTACAGTGAACAAAATTTGATTAAAGTATTATCTAACAAAATCGTTGAAAAGAATCTAAAAAAAAATACTGTTTTGACAATGCTCATCCCCACTGCTTGTGTTGTTGCTTGAGGGGTGTGTGATGTGTTGTTTGTAAATGCAAAAAAGTTCAACAAGTGTCAACAACACGCGGTGTTCCCAAGCGGTCCCCCATCCAAGTACTATCCGCGCCCGATGCTGCTTGATTTCGGTGATCGGACGAGAACCGATTTTTTTTTTTTTTTTTTTTTTTCATGTAATTTTGTTTTTATTTTAATGAAAGAAACTTACTTGCTAGACAAAATATACTTAAAACTAGCTTAAATATCTTAAATAACTTAATGTATTTAATCCTAACTTACTGACCCTATGCGAGTACTCTAAGCTATTCTAATTTATAATTATTTGTGCCTTTCGGCTTAAACAACGTTTTTTTTTTTAGTCTTTAGAGACAATATTTTATTAATTTTAATTACCAAGAAAACTTGAAAAACTTGGTTTAACCTAGCTAACCTATGAAAAAAAATAACTTAAAACTAACTTAATAATACCTTAACCTAACTTAACCTAACATAACCTTAAAATTACCTTAAATATGTCCGTAAGAGACAGACGTGTGCACCTAGGCGTATATGATATGTATATGCATAACATATACATCTATACGCCGTGGTGCACCTTTTTTTTGATTTTATATAGTTTTTTTCTTAAAATAACTTAATTCTATGTAAGTTGGCCACCATGGTCAACTGTATCGACGTTTGGAAGAGCCAACGCCGGCGGAGACCGATTCTGGTGCAACCACCAATAAAAGTGCCGTTCTTTGGCACACTCTCTCCTGTCCCGAGTAGAGATCGCTCTACTGAATCGGAGGAGATCCTCGTGGCTGCGAGCGACATCCGGCTCGTATTGGAGTCGCCTGTCCACTGTTCGGCGTACGACATGGAAGATCAGAGGGCATCCATCAGTATCCTGTATTAGGCCAATTTGATCGAGATAGAGGAATGCTTCAGGTGGAATAAGGCCGCTGAGGCGCACTCTTTCATGGTACATAGCGTTTGGGTAGTAAGCCCCAAAGATCAGACTGTTCGAAGATGTCATAGCTCGTGCAATGTGCCTTCTAATCAGCTTAATAATAAAATTATCTATCCTGTTCAAGTTTGCCTCGTTGTACAGGACCTCGTTAGGAAAGTACTTCTTGTACTCAGACTCGGGTGTACGATATAGACGGAGACAGCTCCTCAGACACTGCCTCTCGAACACCCTCATCTTTTCCATCTGGGAAGGACTCACGTTGAACCACAATGGACAACCGTACACCATAATAGGCCGTACTAGGGCCATGTAGCAGATTACCTTCACTCTGGTATCAAGTTGGCTGCTGGAAAACAACCTTCTTGCCGCAGCAAAGGCTTTTCTGGCTTTCGTCAGAGCAATATCTATATGTTTATCAAAATACAGATATTGATCCAGCCAAATGCCTAGATATCTAACTACACTTTTCACGGCTAACGGCCGACCTTGCGGGTCAACTATGCCGAACTTGCGCCAGTTTTGGCGCGTATCCCTCGGTGCCGTGTACAACGGGGTCCTGAACAGGGTAGTTTCACACTTCAGGAAGTTGATAACCAACTTCCAGTCGTCGCAAAATTGCTGAATTTTATCGAAGTCACGCTGCAACAATATATTTATTACCTCGATCTTCGGACCTGTTCTGTACGCAACCAGATCGTCGGCGTACGCTATTAAGTGCGGCATGGAACCTACAAGCTCTGCAGTGAATATTGAAAACAAGATCGGCGAACCAACCGCCCCCTGTTGTAGACCATTTTTAATATCAAAGACCGTGCTAGAAGTTACGTCGCCATTTTTCACGACAAACTTTCTACCGGTTATCATGTCATGGATCATGTATAGCAATGGTTTACTTATGCCAAGCCTGACCAGCTTGAGGAAGAGGCCCTCTAACCAAACGGTGTCGAATGCTTTCTCCAAGTCAATCAGACAGGCACCCGTGCATTGTTGTTTGCTTTTATTCCACTGAATGTCGGACACCAGTTTTGACGCGGCATGTATGGTTTCATGCCCCGCCCTGAATCCGAACTGGTTTTCCGGTATGATTTTATTTTCATCAACCCATTGTTTCAGAACTCGAATGATTATCTTTTCAAAAACCTTGCTTATGCAAGGAAGAAGACTGATCGACCGAAGATTTGTCGGAATGGACTTGTCTTTGTCGCGCTTAGGGATCGGCTGAACTACAGCTGTTTTCCAGTGTGCTGGGTAATGTGCATTACTCAGGGCATTGTTGAACAATGTTGAGTAGACTTTTACCGCTTCGGGGGGAAGATGTCGAAGCACAATATTCGGTACACCATCGATACCGACAGACTTTTTCTTCTTCAGCGAGTTAAAGATACCCTGGAGATCTTCTTGAGAAATCAAGATATGATTTGCCTCGTTGGCGACGGCAAGATTTGCCATGTTAACGTCACTGAACCTGGTGAAACTTGGATTCTCAGATCGCCATTGACTTATCTCATTGCGGAGATAGAAGTGGTTTAGCAAGGCTCTGTTCTCCAGATCGTGATTCGGCCTACTAACCTCGTTGACCGTATACACTCTCTGGAACACAGCACCTATAGCATTAACCTTCTCCTGGGGATCTTCAACCACGAAGAAGTCATTGTCTAGCACTGCCCCATCTGGATTGATGCCAATTGAAGTCAGTAAGTGTTCGTTGTCTGTCGTCCTGGGAAGTCGAACGGTCAGAATGTCGTTTTGATCTTTCCTCCGGAATATTTTATTTACTTGCGGGAACATACCCGGGTTGTTGGATTGTACAGCCCGGATTTTATTGCCCCAGTGCAAGCTTATAGCCAAGCTGTAATTAATTCTTATTATCTGTTGGAGGTTTTTGATCTCCGACTTCAGTGACCTGACTTCCGCGTTTTGTGGATCTGTAAAACGCCTGTGCAAGAGTTTGAGTCTTGACAGCAGCCTACTCTTGTGTACGTGAAGTGCATCGATGGTAGCATTTCGATAAACATCACTGTCATCGACTTCTACTACCTTCGGAATAGTCTTGTCCATTGTACGTTTAATCACGTCGTCCATTTCCATGAGGTACCTGTCGACCTCTACGTTCGTCAGGTTTCTGTTCGTCGGAGGATTGATCCCACTCGAACGTAGTTCTGTGGATAAAGTCCTGGAGAAGCGTGGCCAGCGGGCCTTATTGTAATTATAAGGGTGCCTCTGGACATACTCCTCCAGTCCTTCCACCTCGTTCGGGAGCTGAATAACTGCGAAGAGCCCGCAGTGATCACTCTCGTACTCAACAGCAGTTAGACAGTTCCGTGTGCGTCTTTCCACGTCTAGTATAGTCAGTCGTTTGTCTATCAGCATCAGATCCAGATAGGACCCGCTTCTAGGATACGATGGACTATCGGTTGCAAGCAGATCTAGCTTGAACTCAATATTGTGCTCTACAAACCATTTATACAATGAGGTCCCTCTGTGGTTGTGTACCACATTACCCCACTCTATATGCCGCGAGTTAAAGTCGCCAGCTATGATATAGTAGTTCTCCTCCGAGCTCAGTCTAAGGCTAGTGAAAAGAGTATCGAGCTCTGAAATGAAATATTGGTTGATCCGTGCCTTGTCAGACGCATAGATAGCGATCACGTATAACCGCTTACCACCTCGAAGGGGGATGCGTGCGATACACGCTTCTATCGCCTGGAATCTTCGCACTTCATTGCTATACACGACCTTATGACAAAGGCCTTTTTTAATTAAGAGAGCGACACCGCCAGCTAGGTATGTTCGGTCTCTTCGAATGATGTGATAATTCTTGTACCTGAGCTTGTGCGTCTGGCTTAGCCTAGTTTCGCTAACCATCAACACGTCAGGATTATGGGTTTGCAACAAATTACCAAGGTTTAGTTTTCGTTCGTGCCTGATCAGTGAATTCACATTCACTGCTAGAATCTTTAGGTCGTGAGCTGCGTGCGCAGCCATCATTGAGATGTCTCGTTTGAATCGTCAAACAGCGTCGAATAGATGAGGTCTATTCGCGCTGCTTGCTCTTGGAACTGGTTTTGGAATTGGTTTTGGAGCTGAGCGATCTGCCTCTGGATAGAGAGCAGGACCGTCTGCACATCCAAATTAGCTTCAGGTTGCCTGGCCACAGGGACCGGGGAAACCTTCGGCACTGTCTGTTGTACCGGCCGTCTATCTGATACCATTTGGGCATAGGAGATGGCTGGAGTAACAGTGGTAGCTTGGACACGGGGCGCTGGCCTCGCGTCTACCATTTTTATATTCCTCTTGGCTTGGATGCTTCGTCGGATCTCTTGGACCTTAGGGCATCCCCGATAATTAGCGGGGTGCCCGCTGGTCTTGCAAAGCACGCATGTCAGCATGCTCCTATCAACAACCTTATCTTTTCCTAAAGGGCATTCCCCATTAATGTGGGTTCCTGCGCATTTGACGCAGCGAGACTTCATACTACAGTTCGCTGCGGCATGCCCAAACCTTTGACAGCGAGCACATTGTAGCGTGTGCTTTGTCTTTTTTAATGTGTCCCATTTGACATCAATAGTGCCTAAACGATTGATTCGCTTTAGGCTATCTACTTTGCTATCTGGGCTGACCTGGACTAAGAAGAACGGAAGCTTCCTGTTCTCCCTCTTCGTTACCGCAGTGTAAAAGGGCTTGACTCCAACGACCTTGACGTCGTCTGTTTGCACAAGGCGCAGCTCTGCGAGGATCTCTTCAGGATCAGTATCGGGATCCACGTTCTTGAGGAGAACGGTCTGAAGTTTTTCCCCTTTTGGGGTATAAGTGAAGAACTCGACCCCGGTTGTCGTTAGCTCCTCCTTTATAGCACGATAATCTGACACTGATGAGCAGTGAACAGAAAGCCTTAATGGCCCTTTATATTTCATGTAGTAGGTATTTTTAGTGGCCAACTTACATAGCTTGTCTAGGTCCTTAGTCTCCAAACCGAAGACGTTGATTGGAGGGAATCTCTCTTTCTTCGCTGCTACTGGTTGCTGAAGTTGTTGTTCCTGCTGTTGTTGTTGCTGCTGATGCTGCGACTGCTTCTGCTGCTGCTGATTCTGCTGCGACTGCTTCTGCTGCTGCTGCTGATTCTGCTGCTGCTGGATCTGCTTCTGCTGTTGATGAAGTTGTTGTTGTTGCTGCTGCTTCTTATTAGCTGATCCACGCTCGATTTTTGGCAGCTGTTGAGTGGGTAGCTGTTGTTGTTGCTTTGTCTTCTGCTGCTGTTGTTGTTGCTGCTGCTGCTCTGCAGCTTCTTTAGCCGCTATTCTGGCCTTCAATTTGTCTTGAAGGAACTGGATATGAGCGTCCAGTTCCTCCCTCTCCCTCTGGCTGTTGACCAGCTCCTCCCGCTCGTCTTCTTCTTCATCATCCGACATGGATGAAGTCAGAGCGCGGTAGGAGTTCTCACTAACACCTAATGAGAAACTCCCTCCACCTCCTGCCGATCCGTGTTTGTCGTCATCGACTGGGTGGTAATGCTGGTCGGCAAATGCAATATTTACTACATCTGTAGCTGTTGGCAATGCTGTGTTGATTGCTGTGTTTGCAACAGCAATTTTTGCATCGCGTGAGGCAGCCGTGTAACGGCGTTTTATCAAGTTTGGCTTCGGTTGAACCTTTTTCCTCTTTTTCTTACTCCCCTCTTCTTGCATCGTCTGGTGGCCTGATGAACCTGCCACCTGCTCAGTGGCACCCATTTTTTCGAGCACGGGTCGCTCTGTCGTCTCCATCTCTCTTGCACTCACACTGCGTGTCTTCAGATTTCTTTTTTTTCCGCGAAAATTTGTATTTTTTTTTTTAACGGGAATTCGGGCACCACGTTGACGGGCGGTGGTACTGCCGCTAAAATTTTTTTTTTTTTTTTTTGCACGCCGTAAATCACGCACACAAAAGTCGAACACGTCTTTACTCCACGGGGGTATGTAAAACGACTGACGAGAACCGATTTTTTCAGCATGGTATGGTCGTTGACGAAATTTTTAAATACCCACCAAACTCTCGAGGTACCGTTAAGAGGTGAGTATGAGAGGGGTGAGTATGAGAGAGGTGAGTAGTCCATTGATCCAGTGACGATGCCAGCACTGTTCTGCTTGCTTCAAATTTGGCTTGGTCACAAGAAGATAAATATGTAAGGTTAATGAAATTAGGTGCATTTATTCCCGTATTCCGATTGTGAGGTGGTCACAAGTCACAAATGTCCGTGATGCAAAAATTATGATGCCTCGATTGTGAGGTTTGAGCAATTTGGTATTCTAGAAAAAAGCTCACAAGAATACACAAACCTTGGTGTGGTGAATATGTTTTCGTGTCAAAAATTTATTTTTTCGCTCTCTTTTTACATTGTCCTCTCAAGCTGGGAGAAGAAAAATATGGAACAAAATAAATAAAAATCGAAATTCGGAAGAATTTGATAAAACATGTATTCTCCAATGGGAAAGAAGAATTTCTTTTCACAAATTTATTAGAATATTTCTGCGTTGCAGTCTAAAAAGTATTTATTACTCTGAAAATATTACGTTTGTCTCTATTTCCCTCTTTTTTTTCATCTTATGTGCTCAACGCACATCACAACTTTGACAGTTCTTGTGATGCTCACAAGTTGTGAGGTTTTGCTAAGAATACGAAAACCTCACAATTTGTGACTCACCACCCTCTTGTGAGGGAGTGGTGACATGTGACACATCACAGAGGTGTGCCAGAGTAAGGTCATTAGTTTTCTGATTCTCCTTCTTCAGTCGCTACATGAGAAATAATTTCAACAAATTTGTCTGCCATTGTTGACATGAGAACGATTCCCGTCGGCGGTTTTGGAATGCGACATTTTCTCTTGCGGTGGACAGATAGCCGGTTGAATTCGGGAATTGAGGTGAATATGGTTTGAAAAAAAAAACTTTTTTACTAATCTCTGAGAACCCAGCACTATAAAATAGCTGAATAATAACACTCTTGTATTTTGAACTGTGCTTAACGTGTTTTTCAGCAAATTTTTAAATCCCAAATAAATGCCCTTCAAAAGAAGAGGGTTTCTTTTATGGTTTGCTCTAATGGAGGTGGAATCTTCTTCAAGATGCTGGTAACCCATGCTACCAGCATTAACGATTCGCGGGATACTCTTTTTTCCTCGCGCCTACGTCCTAAACCACGCTTCTGCACAGTTCTACCACTCTCCTCGCTTAACTGCCGTTAGGTATTACTTCGCGGGGCTGGGTTGCATACCACGCTATGTGATGCACATTTGCCATATCGGCTTTTCTTTCTCTTTCGAGCCTTCTCGATCTGCACGCTCGTTAAAGGAGCAGATCACCAGCCATTTGTCAGCTGACTCCGTCCTATGGTTAACTAGGAGCTCGGGAGTTGGTAGACTTGTTCTCGCTGCAAAGAGTCTGCAATGGAATATTGCGTGCTCTATGGGTTAGCTGTCTCGATCGAATCTGTGGAGGTATTCCCGATAACTTCCACGCGCCGACAAGAAGTGCAAGAGATGGTAGTTGCAGTTCCCGTGAGCTCTCGTTGTCCAGGATTCTATTGTGGGTTTCAATTTATGGGTCCATCTGCCATTAGCTGTGGTGTCCCATTTTGCTTGCCATATTGCCATAGAATGTTTCCCTTTATTCCTTCTTCAGACATCTTACGCTAGTCTCCACGTGATTTGCCGTTCTCCGTAGGTTTCGGACCATACCCGCGATGACGCAGGCTGCTTCGCTCGAAATTTTTCGGAGACCGATTGATTGATCTTATCGCACAGAGCCTGTATATTGCGGAAAGCTTGCTTGCTGTCTCCATAGTCGCGAGCTCCCGCTCATACTGCTGCAGCGAAAAGAAGGATTGATCTTATCACTCTGGAAAGCATGATTCTTCTCGCATATTTAGGTCCTCCAATGTTCGGCAGCATTCCGGAAAGCGTTTCCTGCATCCTTGAAACCTTTTTGGCTGCAGTACTCCACGTGGGTTTTGAAGTTCAGCCGGTTGTCGAGCTCAGGTATTTTAGAGCCTCCTTAGATCGAATTATTTGGGAACCAACCCGGATGTCAGTGTATTCCACTGTCTTTCGGCTGGTTAATAAAACAGCCTCAGTCTTGTGGTCAGCTAGTACTAGGTCGGCGGATTCTATCCAATCCTTGATCCTGGCGATAGCTTCATTTGTGGCGGCTTCCAACTCATGGATGTGCTTGGCTACTGTCACTACCGCGATGTTGTCAGCCAAACCGATGACGTTGACTCCAAGTGGCAGCGTTCAGTACTCTGGACGGAATCCTATGGAATTCTTGCCGAGACTCGTAATATTTATCAGCCCTCAGCCTGGTACCTGAGTTTCCTGTTGATGAAATAGCTGACGTTTATCTCTTCAAGTATTGTGGTGTGCTCATCCTATTCAAGGCTCTCATGATGCAGGATCAGTTCTCAGAGTCCAGCGCAACTACGGCACAATTTGTTTTCTACTGCCCTTACATCTTGAACCTGTTATCACTTCGCATGGTGTGTCTACCACCTCGCGTCGATGGTGGAGCGCGATTTTCTAAAGCCCTACTGATGGTCGGACAGGGCTCCTCGCTCCTCAGCCACGCCAAGTGGCCTGCTGTATATGATACTCTCCAGGATCTTTTCCGTGGTGTCCAGCAAGCAAATTGGTCGATACGCTGGCGGCAAGCAAATTGGTCGATACGCTGGCGGTTTTTCATAGGTCTTTTTGCCTTTGCTTATTAGTACCAGATGGGGAGGGAGTCGATAGTAATTAGTGGCAGGCCATTCACGTCACAAATTATTAAAAGATTGATAAATTGAAGCGATACTTTTATTCTTCTTGAAATGTCTTAACAGTTCAGCGGTTGAAGAAGGATTAATAATAAATTACAATGGAAATAACGTTGCTAAGTTGTCAATTGAAATTTAGAAATTATAGCATACTAACATTCGATTTATATTCGCAAGTACATAAATAGAACAAACATTAGAAAACAATAACTACAGTGACTAATTCATATTGGTTGAAATATCGAAATGTTTACTTTAACACAAAAGAACTGTGCAAATTGACATTTTAAATTTGAGCAAAAACCAAAATCTTTTTGATTTTTACACAGTTAACTGCACAAACAGTGCAAACACCCCCATTCACAAATCAAATGAACTGTACAAACCTTTATTTCCACAGCGATCTGTGTAATAAATGGCTGGCCTTGAAACTACAATTTTATTTAGGTACCCTTTTAAAAACGAGAGCTGCGCCACCTAGTTGTGGTACTAGTTATCAGCCACAATAAATTAATTTGAGCGACGTCTATGAACGAGTCGCTGAATTACATCAATCGAGCATTTGTAAGGTTTGAGGTTGTGGCCTTGGGTGAGGTGATTAAGAGAGCAAACATGGAAGCAATCTCAATTCAAGCAGCAGGTCGACACAAGGCATGTGCGAAACTGGAAATATGTACTTTCGTACCCCGAATGCGTAGGTAAGTAGAAAATGTTACGTGTGTTCGACTTGAAATGTTGTTTTGAATTGAAAACCTTCCATCTGAAAATGTCTCTTTTGTGGAAATATGGTGAGCAAAATCTTTCCTCTCACTCGTGGTGGATTAACCTTACCGCAGACAAAAATTCATTGTTTGTGCTAAAATAAAAAGAGTAACATCGTCACTTACGGCAAAAGAAAAAAATAAAAAAAAGTAATCAACTCTATAGCAGAGCGTAGTTTCGATCTACGGACCTCTGGGTTATGGGCCCAGCACGCTTCCACTGCGCCACTCTGCTTGTTGAAAGTTAGGTGTCAAGTCTTTATATGAGTCCATGAGTTGACGCAATAATGGTTTCGAATGACAATATCAATGTGTTAATTATTTGAATTGAATGTCAGTTCATGTGTAGTACGAAAATGTGAATTGATACAATATTCTGCACGCAATTAAGTGGGAAATTTAAAGTATAATTGATTTTATAGTTGGGAGCGGACGTTACTGACTACAAATACATATATGAACTGCTTCCTATACAAATTGTCCAAAATTGTAAAAAGGAAATCTGTGAAAGAAGAACTAACACCTTGTATGAATGCACGAGGTTAATGACCGCAAGAGGTAATTTTAAGAGGATGAAAGAAACTTCGAAAACGGATGAAAGAATGGTGCAACGTGGTGATCAACGACAAGGGAGTGATATAATGTTCAGCCTACATGTTGGTTGAGTACTTCCGTCCTCCCCGAATAAGAATGCAAATGTATCATCGATATGCACGTGAAATTGTGGGCATAATCTTGTAATTGTTGCATTTTAGCAGTACATCCAAGCGGGCTAGGGAACCAGGAAACTCCAACTCCAGCCGACGAAGTAGTCTTCCGACCTAGCATTGAAAAGTCCGTTGTGGTGACTGCTCAAAATAACAGTTAACAAACAAGCAAGTCCGTGAGTCAGATAGCTGACTATTAGAACCCTTCAAAGAAGCTGGCGATGTTCTGGTAGGGACTATATACTAGATCATCTACAGAATTTGGAACGACGAAGGCATGCACGGCGATTGGAATATCAGCTCCATTTGTCTCATGCACAAGATGAAAGAAGTGTGGAGTTATAATGCCTTTGTTAAAATCACCTAAAGGGTGGCCAGATAACAATCATCGTTTTCTCAGTTCTTTTGTTTCGGCAGCTGTCAAATTTGCCAACGACATTTAGCAGTCAAATTACTCAACACAGTTTGTCATTTTTATCATACATCGTTTCACTCTTGCTGAACATGTGGAATATTTAAAAACTATTATATTACGGCCTCGGTAATTCGAACTAAAATATAGAAACCTACCTTATTTTGAACCACGGACGCTTTCGGTGTACTGGATACCATTTTAAAATATTTGTTTTACGTAGCTTTTAACAGTACTACTTTACTGTTCATTATTAATAAGTTCATTAAAAGAAACAAACGATAATTATGTAATTAAAAATGTAACCTTTTGAGCCAAACACCAAATGACATTTGCGCAAACATTTTTGAATTGTAATCGACTTTCGTAAAGTACAAAATTTGGTGCTCGAATTAATGCCTGAAACACAATAGTGCGTTTGCGCTGGCATTGGCTTTCAACGCACACTATTCAATGGCCAAGCACAAAATACAGCGTCGACTTGCGTTAGTGAAAATTGAGAGAGATGAGAGGATCGTAATAAAACATAAAACGTAGTCCATCGCACTCCAGTCACTATTCAACATGTTGGATATTTTTTGACAGAGAGGTGTGCTGTGAGAGAAATTTTCTCCCAAATTGAGAGTTTTCTTCCAAATTGAGGGTATTTTGTGTCAACTGTCATTTTAGAAATGAAAACAGCTGATTAACAATAATTTAACGACAAAAGTCTTTTCAAATAAGTGGATGCAGAAAGGCGTCAATATTTTTCATCTAGTAGATGAGAGAGAGAACAGCTGATAAATTGAGTATTTATTTTAACGCGGTGCGTCATCGCACTCTCTCCGTAAAATGAAGTCGGCTGGCGCAGTGCACTATTGTATTTCAGGCGTAGAATCCGTTGCGTTCTGTCAACAAATTGACAACCCATTAGCACTTATAAGAAGGAAAGGAACATTAAATGCGATGCACTTTCAACTGTTTGTGCGTTTGACAGATGTTTCGATGGAAAATTATTTTCTCTTTATACATACATATGTTTGTCTTTACGAGATTTTATGAATACGGTTTGTTTTGTTCACAATTGTTCTTGAATGAATTCCAATAATTCAGGAACTTTTTATTTCTAATTTCTTAGATTAGTACAAGAGTACGGTGATTGCAGCAGAGAGGGGCGCTTATTTGGATGCGGATTTGTTGCTCCAGGCAGACTTAGGCAAAAAGTCTTAAGCATCGTCTGTAAAAGCGAGCGCCTCTAACAATCAGCATCAAGGCCAAATTCGGAAGCATCAGCCTGATTTGCGCCTACGCCCCGACAGAGGACAAAGATGACAACAGCAAGGATGACTTCTATGATCTCCTAGAAAGGCAAAGCTGGGTAAGAATGATATCTTTGCCAATGTCATCGGGCAACACAGCCTGCACGACACCGCATCCGGTAACGGACTCAGGCTTGTGGACTTTGTCATGGGACGTAATCTCTCTGTAGCTAGCAAGCGGTTCCCACACCTTAACATTCATAAAAGGACCTGATCAATAAACCGTCAACCAGATTGATCATGTTGGGATCAGGCACTCCAGCATTCTTGATGTCCGATCGTTCCGAGGAGCCGACATCGACTCGGACCATTTCCTTGTTGTAGCCAAGGTAAGAACTCGGATATCAAGAGAACAGCGGATTCGAGAAAGGACACCACGATTCGACGTCGGAAAGCTACATTCGCAACGGACTGCTAAGATCTTTGCCGATCGCGTTTCCCGGAATCTCTCTCAAAGTTCGTCGCTGCCAGCGCTAACAATCGAAGAAGATTGGAGGCGTTGTCAAGAAGCCATCAAAGAAGCTGACCACTGAAAAGACTAATGGTTTGATAACGAATGCAGGCTGGCACATGCAGCGAAGCTGGAAGCCTACATGAACAACGAGAGATGTTCTTGATATGTACGAACAGAGACGAAGAGAAGAGACCCTGCTTCTCAGGTTAAAGAAGAAAGAGCACGAGAAGCGCGCGATCGAGGAGATGGAGAGGTGCTACGGCAGGAATAATGTCCGAAAGTTTTGTCAAAAGGTCCAACTTTCTAATGTCTGTGAGAAACGGACTCCCCTCTGAAATCTTTAAGGCAACTGGAGATGAGGTGGTAAGGTACAAGGACCAACTCATCTGTAAGATGTGGTGGGAGAAAAGCATGTCCGACGAGTGGAATCTCAGCATCATTTGCCCGATCCACAAGACCCTTTTAACTTGGCCAACTATAGAGGGATAAGTCTCCTGAACAATGCATGAAAGATATTCTCTGCCGTTCTGTGTACTCGCCTGAAGCTGTTTATAAACAATCTGAAGTGTGGGTTCAGGCCAGGGACATCCACCATCAACAAGATTTTTCACACTACGGAAGATCCTGGAGAAAAGACACAAGAAGTGCAAATCGACACCCACCACCTTTTCGTCGATTTCTATGCCGCATATGACAGCGTGCATATTGATGAGCTATACAACTCCTTGTCTAGTTCTGACATCCCTACCAAACTCGTCAGGTTGTGCAGGATGACTATTGAGAATTCTCGCTGCTCCATCAAAGTCGGTAACGAACTCACCGAGACCTTCAGAGTCCAAGACCTTCAATGTCAAAAAAGGTTTTAGACAGGCCGATGCGCTGTGATGTGAGTTGTTTAACATCACCCTGGAGAAGATCGTGCAAGACTTACACCACAATACCAGAGGCACAATCTTCCAGAAGTCCGTGCAACTGTTACCATACGTTGATGACATTGACGTGAATGGCAGAACACAGCGAGTCTTCAATGAGGCGTTTACTGGCATTGATTCGTTTCAAACTGTATAACTTGTCATCCATATGTTCCATTTAGCGGTAAGACAATCGTCAACCACGTACAGTTCGTTGCGATTATTTGGACGCTTATGTGCGTATTGACATAAAAACCTGTTTGCTCTTTTTTCTGCGGCTGAATAATCGTACAACAGAAAACTACAATGGATGGTCAAATTTGTATGCGCTCGCGCTTTTCCTATCGCTATGTAACGAACTCACGTGTGACTCACGACAACATGTGTGAGCTCCTTGCCTTATTCTTCAACTCAAAGCAGCGATCACTATACATATCGCTCACAATGGTAGCGTCACAAAATTGTCTAACTGTTCTTGGTATGTGTGACTGATTTAGTATAGAAAAGAAGGAATGCCATTTGATAATTCGTCATCGTTACGTTACCACAATTTGCAAGTCATTTGCCAAACCAGTAAATTATAAATAAGTAATGTACGTCATTGTGAATACACCCAGTGTCATTTGGTAATGAAATTACCACCCACAAAGTGAATCATGCCAGAGCCAGAACACAGTGCCATTCTTCAATTGTGCAGGGAAGAAAAATTGCATTTAAAACAGAAATACTTGCCAAGCGAAATCGTATTCTCTAGACTCAAGAGGAGGCAATCGGTGATATAAGCGTGTATGCAAAGTGAAGATGCTCTCAAAGCACACATTATACCCCAGAGACTAGCAAGCGCATGATGAAATGATGTCGAATTAGCCAAAGGGGATGAATGTTTTGAGACTTTAAATCAAAGACGAGCAGTGAATCTGAACTCTGCAACACAGAGAACGTCAAATGACCTTGAGAGCTATTTTTAGCAACGGATGTGTGCAGAAGGAAAACTTCTCAATGCTTCTCACCCGAAATAGGTCAAACTCGCACACCACAACACCACGCGAACGTGTCCTCTGAGAGAGAGCAAAAACCTCCCACTGTCCCACCCATAATAAGTTTCACAACAATGAGCTGTGTGTTGTTCGACGTCACAGCTTTGCAGCAGCAGTAGCAGCGTCAGCCCGCGCCAACGGTGGTCGATGAGCTCAGGCCGTCACCAGCTGGGAATGCAGCAACTCCGACGAAGGCTAAAACTTTTGCCATACCATGGAAACGGAATCATTGACAAGATGTTGACGTTCATCTGACAGGAGTGAATGTGAAGTCAACATTGGCTGTGTCCAGCAATTACGGGGTGTTGAGTGCGCCACTGGCAGCCCCAGCAGTCGCTTGATTTGTGTGTTATTTTCCCTTCTTTGCTCATTGATTTGCACTTCCTTGACATTTGTCCCTCTTCGTTTCCTGACTGCGTGCGACATTGAACAACATCCAAAAACTGACTACATCCGACGGGTGCATCCGCATGTGTGTGTGTGTCTGCGTTTGTGCTCGGGAGAATCTTTTGAAGACGCCGCCGGGAATATGGAATGCGGCCAATAATATGGGTTTCTTTTTTTTCTCAATTTCTTAATTAAAAAATACCTAGTGCTATGAGTATGCAGCGGAGGAAAGTTTATCTTCGTTCGGTTAATGCTGTCGGGGGAGGGGCAACAATCACTTGGCTTTTGTTGCTCAAGACGCGTGCAGGTAAGGGCATGCGATTAGCCAAAGGAGTTATATCCAACTTTTAATGAAATTTCACTTCGCTAAACGGATTCCGCTATAGAGAAGCACTGAAACGTGTTGGGTAACATAATGGGATGTTCAAGGGATTCGGAAAGAAAAGGAATGTGTAATAATTTTCCCAGAGAACTAGCAATTGTTTCTGAAGAGTTGTCGCCGCAACGCAGTGGGTTGGGATCGATGGGGTGGGCGAGCACGGGGAGAACGTGTCGGTATTGAATGGGAATTGTGAATTCCAATGTGGTGTTGAGTGTGTCGAGAGGTGCTTAATTTCCTCTTAAGAAAATGCATATCTTGACAGATTGACAGACCCTTGCATCAGTTCTGTGATTTTGTTTAAAGCTATTTTATCCAATAACTCCCCTTGAGGTCAATCGTCGGCACATTGAAAAACACAAACTCCAGAAGTGATGATGGAGTTTCAAATATTGCCCTTAAAAAGATTGTGTTATTTATAATCGATGTCCTCTCCTAAATCGGTGTATTGTAGATGGGGTTTTTTCAGATGAACTTAAGTGTGCTGACGTTCTACCGCTTTCTAAGAAAGGTTCCACGATAGAAATGAGTAATTATATGCCAATATCACTCCTTCCAGCAACAAGTAAAATCTCTATTTAAAACTAGAACGCTTAGTTGAGGTCTGAATAGGGTGAGGTCTGAATTTGTCCATCCGACATAAGTTCGGTTTCCAAAAAGGCAGGTCAACAGAAGATGCCCTTTGAAGTATTTATGCTTAAATAAAGCAATTGAAAATATTTTGATCTTAAGCTGTGAGGTTAACTTCTCAGACTTTTTGGCGGGAATCAGTCTGTAAACAGGCGGGAGCTATATATAAGGTAGTCGAAAAAGTCTTTTCGTAAAATACATCAAACTTCAACTCATTTTTTTTTTATATTTATAATGAACTTTATTGAACCAAGTATGTAACATTTTGGTCGACCACCTTTTGTCATTTTTCCACGAGTAATTTTCACAGGCTTCTCTTGAAGCCAACTTTACTTTTTAGTCATCAAATATGTGTGTGGTCTAGTGTTGCCCTTTCTGTTGATCAGTTCTGGGTGTTTTTTCGATTGCTTGCTTCAGTCTCATCAGTTGTAAAGTGTAGAATCAATCGATTGACCAGGCTGGAGCAGCTCATAGTTGATTATTCCTTTCCAATCCCACCAAACACTCAGCATAACCTCTCGAGGCGTCAATCCTGACTTTGCGACCATTTGTTGCGCTTCACCACGCTTGCAACATGGTCTTTTTCGCACATTATTGTCGTATTTGATATACTTTTCGTCTCCTGTAACCATTCGCTTCAGAAATGGTTCGATTTCATTTCGTTTCAGCAAAGAATCGCAGATGTTAATTTGGTCTATTAAATTTTTCACAGACAATTCATGTGGTACCCAAACATCGAGCTTCATTTTGTAGCCAGCCTTTTTTAAATGGTTCAAAACCGTTTGTTGATAAATGTTTAGTTCCTTGGCAATGTCATGGCTGCTTATGTGACGGTCCTGGTAATTTTTTTTTTTTGCATAATTTCATCGACTTTTTCAGCGATACATCTTTCACATCGTAATTTTCAGAACGGTAGCGAGCGAACCATTGTTGTGCTACACGAACTGATACAGCATTGGCTCGGTGAACTTCACAAATTTCATTGGGGGCTTGCGTGGAATTCTTCCCTTTTTTATATAAAAATTTCAAAATATAGGAAATGGGCGACCACTTGGCTGATCCAGGATGAGATGGTTGGACCAAGTCCATAAGCTCGTCTGGTTACGCTTGGGCATAACCCCTGATGAGTTAGAGTCGATGGCGGATGATCGAGTTGCCATCTCTCGTACGTGGCTTACCTCCGCGACCCCTTTAGTCATGCGGACCCTCATAAGATCATGCGGGTCAAAAGATGATGATGATGAAATTACAAAATTTCTTAAAGCTACTATTGCACAATTAACAGGGATTGGGTTATTGGAACCTTACTACTGACTATTTATGTACTTCTTGAAATATGTAATAGTTAATTAATATATATAATAATAATCAGAGGAAAAACTGATGAACAACTTTTCACAAAGAAATCAGGGATGGAATCTATGGATAAGTACAAAAAATATAAATAAATTAATAAATAAATAAATAATAAATAAAACAAATATATACGCAAATCAATTATTGTACAGAAGTAATTGACTTCATAAATAAATGACATATATTATGATTCGTTTAGTAGACTTGAAATCAAGTGGTTGTCAGCTGATCTGCAGGATCGCCTATAGCGCTCGAATAATTTATTTAATCTTATAGGGCCTTTTTCGATTTTTGAACCTAAGTGGAGACTACCAGTAAAAATACTAAGTCAGGTTAAGAATCATCTTCAGTATTTTAGTTTGGTCTATTTGCAATTTATTGATGTGACTTTTTGCACATTAAACCCACGCCAGGTGGGCCATAAACCATAATCGGCTGAAAAATTGGTTTGAAAATAACAAGTTTATTTTCAATACTCATTTTTGATTTTCGATTAATAAACGGGTATAACATTTTTATACCCACGAAAACTCTTTTATGTTTTATTGAACATGAAGACTAAAGGTATGTGTTTTATCTAGGTGCACCTCAAGGTACTTGGTACTTCATTTCCAATCTGTTTGAGTGTTGTTTATTATGATTTTGTTGATGGGTACAAAACAGACTTTTCTTTTGTGTTTGAAAAATACAGCCAGAGTCTTTGAAACATTCAATCTAATCTTCTGTTTATTGACATATGTTTCAATTCCATTTGCTCCAGATTGTAATTTGGTAACTATGTTACAACCTAATGAATCTGAAGCAAAAATGCAAGTGTCGTCAGCGATGGAAGCGCAGAACGCAGCGAGATGGAAAGTCGTGTGTAAGCAAATTGTACAGGATTGGTGCAAGTACTGAGCCTTGAGGTACCCCTGAATCAATTGAGAAGCTTTCTGAAGCATAATTATTTACGTGAACTATGTATTTCTTGTCAGACAAAAATGACTTTATAATTTTTATTAAATACAGCGTAAAGTGAAGGTTGTGAAGTTTGCAGAGAAAACCCTCATGCCAAACTGTATCGAACGCTTTTTCGACGTCTAGGAGAATCAGACCTGTACTTTTTCCTACAGCAAAATTAACTTTGATATGTTTAGTGACCCGATGAATTTGATGTACCGTGGAATGATGAGGACTGAAGTCGAATTGCTGCTGACGAAGTATATTCAGTTGAACTACGATCCTAGTATTTTCAGATGTCGGTTTGCTGTTCCCAAATTCGGTTACAAGCCCGAAAACCGATTGAATTTGTCGACGAGTTTAAGTATTCAGGTCATACCATTGACATAAAAATTAACTTCGGTAAACCTATAAAGGGTTTTTCCAATAAGGACTTGACAAATTATTTTTTAAATAAAACAGAAACGATTTGAGAAATTTCAAAAACTTTACTATCGGCTTGAAGTACAAAAACATTTATGAATGGAACTCGACTTCGTTCATATCTTCGTTCATTCGTTGGACCCAATGTTCAACGACTCGGCCCCAAATTCGGCCGAAACGGCCGCTACTTCGCATTCAATGTTCTTAAGATGACTTAAAGTAGCCCTACAAAAAATAGTCAGGAGGCGTTAAATCACAACGAGAAGGACAATCAACAGGCCCAATTCTTGAGAAAACACGCTCACCATAATTACTCTTCAATAAATCGATTGTACCGTGTGCTGTGTGGCTTGTGGCAATATCCTGTTGAAACCACATGTCCCCCAAGTCCATATCTTTTAATTCGGGCCAAACACAATTGGTAATTATGCCGCCATAACGCTGACCATTCACAGTAACGTGCCGATCGTTAGCGTAGACGTAAACATATGGCCCAACAACGCACGCCGGCTGCGTACTGCAAACCGCAACAAGCAGATCTTTTCTGTGGATGAAGTAATGATTCAGGAAGCACAACACAATTGAGGACCATTGAGCCAAAAATGAGCTTCATCGAAAACTGGAGTTAACGCTCTTAAAGTTGCGGTCACCGACTCCTAATTTCGCTAGAAAATGTTTATCATTTGTAGACGTTGCTCGTACGTGTACTTTGCCATGATGAAAATGTTGAGTTTACTGAATATATGACAGTGACAGTTTGATGATTAGTAAAAGAATGCGTTCACCAATTAAATTATGTAAGTATAATTACATATATTAATCTATATCTTGTTTGATGTTATTCATTGTGTTATTGTTTAAAAATATGTTTTGTACATTTCAGTTATTTTTGACCCACCCTGTCTCTCTCTCTTTTGATCACTCCTCTTAAACTTCATCTTATATTGTTCTTAATTTAATTCAAAACTATATAAATACAATTTCTTTAAGTTATTCTTATCGAATAAGTAATTAAAATAATAATAGTTAGGGTCTGTGTTCCTTTTTGAATAAAAATAATCAAAAAAAGCAGTCGACAAAGCCGCAAACAAAGAGAAATTAGGTCAACTCAGTCATTTATCAGTGCACTTCAATAGAAGTTCATAAATCTCCATTCCCAGCAGTCGATTTCTCCGCCCAAAGAGTGTCGTGTCCATGTTTGAACCCAAAAATCATACAAATTGAATATTCTATAGACCTGTCAGGTATCACCTGAAACGAATATCCTCCACTTGAACGAGATTAATATACGATAGACAAAAGAATTTCAAGCTCATAGTCAATTTATTTCAACAAGTATTTCCTTGTAGAGCTGACATTTTCACTCTTTTTGTGTGAATTTCACCTACACGCAGTGTGATTCGATTTCATGGCGTGACAGGTTAATTGCGTGACAATAGCGATTTGTAGAAAATGGGTTGGACCAGATGTTATTCAAACAGCAACACATGCCTTGCCGGGTACTCACTCACCTAGAAATTACAAATGAATCATACGCTACACATTTCTGTGTTGAGTGCGCATTTTGAAAAGGATGTTTACACAGCAGGGAGTTGCTGGAAATTTATATTCTGGCGAAAAACCCATTAAACGTTAGTTTTCGAGGCTTGCGAAGGGAAAAAAATGCAAACACGAGAGAGTCGAAATTGGATTGCACATTTTGCGTTGTTTGCGGCCCATAAGAACACAGTCAGCGGTATATAATCAACTGCATAATTGATTTAATCAAAATTCTGAATTGACCTTAATTGAAGAGAAGGTTTGTTAGGGGCGAGTAAGTATTCGCATTTAAAAGGTCCCGTGTCTTAAATGTGGGATTTGAACCCATAATAAAGTGGTTGAATGTGAAATCAACCTTAGACTGGGACTGACATTTCGTTGAAATTATATCAGCATTTCCTGTGGGATCGAATTGCTGCGTTAGCATTAATCAGAGTAGTAGCGAGCAGAAATTAAGTATTACCGGATGCTGATTGTCCCTTTGCTTGACGGATAAGGTAAATGCCGTTCTCTGGTTAGGCAATTTGGCTTAAAAAAACGATACTAAAAACAGTTGTCGAAATAAAAAAAAAAATAAAGAGGTAAGGGAGGTAGAATTTGACTACGTCTGTGATTCTTCATTCCTGTAGCAAGTCTGGGAATATCAGTCACTCTGCGGTTGTTCGGCAGAGTAGATCTGTTGTGTTGTTTGTTCGTCTAATAAAGTGTACCTACATATGGGACCATAATCCCAAGTACATACATCGAACATTCCAATAAGGACTTTTTTTTAAATGTTTTTTGTTTGGTTTGGTTGGAACATGCAATCAAAAACGGACGGTATTTTTCGTTCAATATTGGCTATGACCTTCTCTAACTACGCCGACTTCTTGGCATGGACTAGTGATTTAACATGGATCCATAAAAAGTCAAGATGTGTTAAATCACAAGGTGTAGGCGGCCAGTCGCCAATATATCATGTCCTTGGCATTGAGATTCCAATAAGTCGGTTGTTACAAAGGCCGTGTGACTCGTGGCACTGGTTTGTTAAAACCAAATGTCATGGGAACTGAAGAAGCGAGAATTGAGACTCACATTTCTTCACTAGACTATGCATTTTTTTCTCTATTTATGCAGAGTAATGATTTAAACTTAAGATCAACTGAACCTTGAATCGAATCAAAATTGTTGATTTGACTCGTAGGGTTTTTCACAGTGAAATCTTAACTTCAGTTCAGATGAATTTCGCTGGCAACGCTTCCATTTGGTGTGTGGATTTGCTGCCATTCTTATTGGATTTTTGATGTATTTCCTATACTCTATAATTTAACATTAATTTGGTGCTCTTCTTTGGAATTTGGTAGCGTGTCCTTGTTTTTATCGGAAGAAAATGGAAATACATGTTAAAAACTATCACGTCCCTGTGCATAAAAAGAAACAAATAATTGTTTACCAAATGTCGAAGATAGTAGAAAAATTAAAGTAAGAAAGTGGAAATGGGTATGATGAAAAGGGTATTTTTACCGAACGTTTTGATATTGACATCTGGCCATTGGAAGCGAAAGTAAATAAATATATATGTGAATTAGTATTTAGATGCTAACTGAAGTAATGAACAATTTGGACACGTCGTCTTGTTAAGATCAGTCTTGTAAGTTGGTGAATTTTCGTACATGAAAATTGAAAAATTTCTGAGATGTTACAAGTGAAAGGTATTAGCTGGCGAACAGACGTTAGTTCAGCCTTTGGAACTGTATAATCACCTCCAGCCATTTCCACCATCATCCCACTAATTCACCGCGGCAGCTTAGGTTGCCACGCTGAAAAATATGCCAAACATCATGGGACTGGATACCGTCAGGTCCATCGCTTAACGGACATCGAGCGATTAGAATAAGTTAGATTATGTTAGTTTTTTTTTTAAACATTTTGACTGAGTAACATCATAACAGCATAACTTCTTCTCCTAATGACATTTCTCATGTAGTAAACTGCGGGGGAAATTAAGTATAATAAAGGTTTTAACTCTTACGACAGAATTCTTCTGAGTGTTTTGTTTCTTCATGTTGTTATTATTTTTGAGGATGTGAAGGGTTTCGGTTGTTTATTTTTTGACTTGAAATCTGGCCGTTGAGCCTTTGCCGAGTTTTGATGTCGGATTTGTGCCCAGTGATTCTTTGCGGCAGGAACTCCTTGGTTGCGCCCACGTAACAATTTTTAAAACTGTCTACCTCTTTGCTGATGATGTTGATTTTATCGACTACATCCGTTTTGTTGCTTTTCTCAGTTCTTCAAGTTAAGAAGGCGTAATTGTGCAGTGATATTATACATCTTTGCATCGGTGTGATAAGTTTTCAGAAATTCTTTACAAAATTGCCGCCGCAAAAATAATATAATGACAAATAATTGTTCATAATGTTTTTACAACATTTGCTATGTTTGAGAAATCTGCAGGACATTCAAATCCTCCACCACCGACTCTAACTCATCATGAGTTACGCTCAATCGAATCTAGATTACTTTTTAGACCAACCACCTCGAAATTTTATTTCAAATTCATCTTATCGCATGTTATGAACGCCTTTATTTTACGGACTATTATTTTATCTATTTTATTACGACAAGTTATCCTACGCAGAGTGTGCCAGGTTCGATCCCCGAATTTACCACCTTTGATAACTCACGGCTCCACCTCTTTCGAGTCACTGACAATGCTCAAAGAGAATTCCGGTCTAGAAAAAGCTTCTCAACTTCGCCGCTCGGAGTCGGCACAAAAATGTAGGTCCCTTCCACTCGTGAAAAGAACAATAGCAGGCACAACACGAGTGGTTGCTGAGAAGATAGGCCCAGGTCCGCCTCGGACTGTCGCGCCACTCATATTATATTATTATACATTGTCTCGAAAATTGTGAATCCGTGCATTACGAATTGTTTCAACATTTTGCATGGAAAATGCGCACGTTCTATTGTGATTTGGAAAGCTGAGGCTTGACATAATATTTTAGTAAGCTCGGTAAAACGCGTACCGCAGTTTATTAAAGTCCGACCGCGCGAACGGGACATTGTGATTGGGCTTAATACTCTACGGTTGCCTTAAGAGAAGTAACTTCTCGTATAAAAAGGAACTCAAAATCGCTTGGCGACACCATATTTTCGTTAGTGTTAAATCAATGAAATCACAAGCAAAAAATGAAAAATTAATAAGTAATAATAATCCGAAGTTCGCACTTAACTACAAATCATAAGACATATAGATTCTAAACTCCATAAGTCGAATAGTCACGGGAACAAATTTTTTGTTTGATTTAAGGAATGTTCGCGGTATGGAGTGTAAAATATGGGAAAATATAAGTTCTGAAAGATTTAACAAATTATGTTAAATTTAGAAAAAATCGTCATAAGAGTGTTCGTCCTACAGAGCCATGACTGTATTGGAATTTCTCTAGTACAAATCTGGACGACTTTATAAAATTGCATAATTTTGTCAATCACAAACATTATGTTATGAAGACCACTATTAGGAGAATCAAACCTTTAGCATGCCATCAAAAATGGATAAACAAAAATAAACACACTTCTCATCACCACTGTACCATTTGACTTGCGTTCAAAATGACTTCACAGTAATGCTTGAGGACATATCATACTAACGTTACTGACCTTCGGTCATGTGCAAATAATCCGAGAGTCTCGCTCGCTCATCAGCCGCGAGACTTCCGAATTTGCCATCCGATAAATTTCACTTAGATACGTCACGTGCCTGCAGAGACTCAAGTGCGGCAATAATGAGAGAACTCGGTAAGGCTCTCGAAAAGAAAATTAATTCCACAGTGCACAGCTCTATGGCCTTATTTGGGCTGAATCGGTCTCCCACCAGTCGCGCTGGCATGCAGATGAGCAATTTTGTTTTGTTCCTCGTAAAGGTGTGAATAAATTACTTGGCTTAACAATATTTTAAGTCTTATAGCAGTAGGACATCCCGTTTTAGAGGCTCATTTGGTGCGTTTCATTTTTTTCTGAGAGTGCCACTGCGCTTGCTGGTGTATTTGTTTATTGTATCCATTTGCTACGGCGGTGGCTTGGAAATTTTGATAATACGTATTCACACTAGCAAACACATGCGTAAGGACTCTCTGACTCTCTGCTCTGAAAAAGGAGAAGAGAATTTCCAGCAGCAGCAGCAGCAGCGTCAGAGTAGCATCAGCAATAGTAGCATTCGCATCAGAATCGCAGACAGACGCACCAGCGCGAACAGTAGGAGTCGTCTACACTATACACACTGCGGGAGTATCCAGCGACAGCAGTAGCAACCGAACAGGGCCAGAGCGAAAAAGCTCTCTACCTCGGCAGGAAAAAGAAGAAGAAGAAGAAAAAAAGGCCACATAAAATTTTCGTGTATCTATACAACTCTCTGGCAGGCAGGCATTCGCGATGAACACAATGAACTTTCGCAAACCGTAACCGAATAAAAGTTTTTCAGAGTATCTTTCACTTTAGTACCGAGTACACCCACGAATTGTTTGTTGATGCTCAACACTGCGCTGCTGCTGGTGGTGCTGCTGCTTCTCTCGTCGTCTCGCTGCTCTCCTGTGTGTGCTGTGTTCTGTGTTCTGTGTGTGTCTCTCTGTGTTTTACCTTATTCTGTATCCCATTGTTGATATTATTTTCATTTTTTTAACGAACGGTACGCAGCGTAAAAAGAATCGTCGCAGTGCAACGTGTAAATGAAAAACGTGAAGAAAATAAAAAAAAATTAAAATTTTCCCATCATCGCTAGAACGAAAAGCAACAAAGTATCGAACAAAAACCCTTCCACGGCACCATTCCCTTCGATAAATTGATTATGTATTATCGTTCCTAAGCTGGTCGCTTTTTGTGTGCTGCAAAACTCAAGTGTTGAGGTGTAAAATAACGAGTCCAAACCGAGGCGAAGAACAGACAACAAGAAGCGAATGAAAAAGAGATGAAGAGGAGCAAGAACTAACCGCATACACAAGAGTACGGGTTACCAAGGCGTATACGCAATATTTTTTGTTTTATGTTAGTTCATTCGGCTCGGAATTTCGAGAAGTAAAAAAAAATAAAAATTCTTAACAAAAATTTTGATAAAATTAAAATTGGAATTGGAAAAAAAATCTGTCGCTGTCGCGAAAAAAAAAAATTCCAATTTTCGTGTGCAAAGTGTTTTTCGGAATGCAATTCTCACCCTCTCGCGATGCAATTCTCCCCTCTTCTCGCCTAGTGTTCAAATGAAAAGCGAAATTTTTTCCTGATTTTTGCCAAAAAAAAAAAAACCGTACCTACACATAAAACTTCGAAGCAATCGAGATAAAGAAAACGAAAAAAGAGGAAAAAAAACGGGGAAAAAATAAGAGATATTCATTCATCCATGAGTTGTATCGCAGACCAGGAGAAGAACTTTTTCAATTGATGCTCAGCTTAAGACAAGCATAAAGGACAATATTCAGTCGGTAAGTGTTTGACCATTTTGAGGCAAAGGGAAAGCTAAGTAAATAGTTCAAAAATTAAATGGCCAACTGTGTCTCGAAATGACTTAATAGTTGTTGTGTGGCAAATTGGCCATCACCATCGCCTGCTCTCGTCGTCGACAGTGGCATCGGTAAGCACCCATCACGACCATCGTCATCACGTTCATCCTCATCTTGGTTGCCATTGTCCTTAGCAAACAATAATAAACCAAAGCCAAAGAGGCATTATATCCTTGTTCGTACCTATTTTTGGGGCCAACACACAAACACAAACACACCCACCCACCCACCCAGCTACACACCAGAAGTTGTGGGGGAGAATAAAAAAAAAATAAATAAATAAAAGAAACGAAAACAAAAAAAAATACACTATCTGCCCCCATTTCGTGTTTTATTATTTAATCTATTCTGTTGGTTAAAATAATATTCCATGTGAAGGGATGTTGTGCTGCTGGGGATGGCAGGGGGATGGGGTGGGGGGGTGGTGAATGGAAGGTAGATGAGTTCTCTAGTTGGTTGAAGAGAAAAAACAGAAAAACATAATCGGGTCAGTTTAATAAAAGAGCGCACAAAGAACGCCGGGGGAAGACGGAGCACGACCAGCCATGCCGTTCGGATTGTTTAAAGACTGCAGGCAGTGCTGTTCTTGCTCCGTGCGAAATTGGCAAAGATCCTTCTAATATTTCTTGCCTCGCTGTTGCTTGCTACAGCTACATGATGATGCCCCTTTCTCTTTTTCTCTCTCTCTCTCTCTGTGTGTATGTTTGAGTTTTGAACATGAATAGAATGAATACGAGGATTTTTCCTTTAAGAAGCACACAGTTCACAGAGAGCGTATTCAAGGGACAGCACACTGCACTAAAGGATACACTGTGTGTCCTCTCATATATTTGGTTTGTCAGTCAAAACGAGAGATATGTGATATTTAGCTTGGACTTCTTTTGTTTTTGAATGGGGGATATATTAAAATATTAATTCCAGATTCAACGTGACACACATTTGGAAAAGCGATTTTGTTGTCGTTTCTTCCACCTCACCAGCCGTGTCACACTGGCACTGGCAACGAGACGAGTGGTGAGAGTTAAGTGACTTTTCTGCATTGTTGCATGCAGTGTTCATTGTATTCACGGAAGGGTTCTAATAATAGCTCACTCGAACATGAAATGGAATACTGGTGCGGAAACAGCTTCTTATGTCATTCGGGCTTGTCTATGTCTTCCATGTGTCGCAGGGTGTATTGTTCATTTGTGTTTCATATTCCAGTTGTTCGTATCAAAACAGCAGATCATACTTCATTATGGGCACATCCCTGACAGCGTCCCAAGAAAGGGGCTTTGAGAAGGGGAAAGACAAACTGAATGTCACGTTCTTCAGATAACACATCTGGCGGGCATCTGAAACTCGTATCTCATGATTGGAAGTTTGAAATGTCTGTCTGTGTGTGGAACCCTACAAGTCCGGCGAATGTCCAGGAAAAAAGTGATGGGGTTGTGATAGCAATCAGAGAGTGAAATGGGTGTTTCTCATTTCGTGTCAACTGATTGAGAGTGAAGGGGTGGGTCTTAAATGGACGGATGTTTGCTGCTCTAAGAGTATTGATTTAAGTTTTGTTTCGCTGGGTGGACTTCGGTTGCATGACTGATCACGTGTCGGTCATGATATTTGAAGGGTTTCGTCGTCACACGTTCCTTTTTTGAACACGTAACACGCTGGCGGCGTGTCTGTGAAAGCTTTTTGCCTAAACTTGTAAACAAATTAGTCTTGCTTGGAAGGATGTGGACATAACATAATTCATAAGGGCGTGTTGTTGCTGATTTCACATGGCACATGGTTTCCACTTGAGTGTGTCTTATGGGTAAGGTCAGAGTGTGCCAGGATGGCAAGGTGACACGCAAGTTGTGCGTTGTACTTGATTTATTTCAGCTCTGAGAACTCAACAGGTCGGACGATCTTCTGTTTAATGATTTCCGCCGCTCGAGGAATCACATCCTTGAAATCGGGGTCAATTCCTAAGGATGCTGGCTAAGTTCGAAAGGAGGATGGTTGGACGGAGTCCATAGAATAACGAGCACAATCTCTTTAAGGTCACCTTAAGCATTGTGAAGCAATTTGTATTGCGTTGGCGGAGGATTTATTTCCTTTTCTGACAGGTTTTCTTAGCGAGTGTGTACGAACAGAACATGTGTGTACTCAAGTGAGACAGTTCACGTGGCTGAGTCGGTACGATGGCGCATAACTCACCTTATGTCTTCATTTCGATGCTTATTGAGATGTTGAGTTTATGCTAATGGCGTGAATACATTCACATGGCGATATTTCTGCGGAAGGTGGTTTCGCAAGTGTTATCAACTGCTTTGGGTTGACAAGAATACATGAGACCTGAAATTGGCTGTCTTCATAAAAAAAACTGTTTACACATGGGTTAGATCGAAAAATCGGGCCATTAGGTGTTTTGGTGACGCGTTGGAAACATGTTGGGCACGTACCAACTACACAAGTGGTTTCTTGTGAAATTTCACTCAAAAGTGGAATTACAATTCCGTGCCGAGATGAATTCTGAACAGCTGCTTATGTGTCACTTAAAAGATTTAAATGTTGATGAAAGCCTATTAGCCTAAGACTAGACGAGGTACTCAGACTAAAATAGTCCAACAATTTTAAATTTAGATCTTTTATAAATATTGCCAATATTAATACAGATCATCAACAACACCGTACTTTTTTTTTTATTTAAATCCTGTATCCCCTCACGGGGCATAGGGTCTCTACTACTCCTACGCGCCATCATGTGCGGTTTCTCGCAATAAGTTTCATCTCTCTCCAACTTTTCCCCATCTGTCGGGACTCCTCCTCTATTGTTCTGCGTCATGTGCTTCTGCTGTCTTGGATTAGCGGGTTCCACTGCATCGCATGTTTTGCTATGCAACTGTCGCATCTTCGAAGGGTATGACCAATCCACTGAAACTTGCGGCGTTGAATAGTGGTGCCTATAGGTTGCTGGCCCGTTCTCTGATGAAGCTGTTCGTTTGAGATACGGTTCGGCCAGAAAATCCTTAGTATGTTTCGTAGGCACCGGTTCACAAACATCTGCAGTCTTCTTGTGATAGTGGCGGTCATTTTCCAAGTGCTGCACCCACATAACAGCACGATCTTAAAATTGGAGCGAAACAATCTTAGCTTTGTGTTAGCTTATAGCATTGCTTCTCCATATTGTGGACAACATAAGTTGCCACTTAAAACACCGTACATTTTCTATAATTATTCTGACAAGAAGGCTCTCTTCAGAACCCTTAGCTGAGTCGGAAAACTGCATTAATGTATACACAGACGGCTCCAAGCAGAAATAGATGTAGGTCCTTGTGTATACAATGCATCGCTAGACGTCAAAATCTGTTACAAGTTGCACGAGAGAAGGATCATCTTTCAGGTGGCGCTGGTGCCCATCCAGAATGTGGAAAGCTTGACAAGCAAAGCTAACCACACTCGCATTAATATTTAAGTTAAAAATGGTATTCAATCGTTTGGATGCGTTCCAGGACGTCTGTAGAAACAACGCAGTCTCTAGTGTTGGCTAGGACACGGATTCAGACTCATTTCAGGTGGTACCCCCATCATCTCAGGTGTTAAATTTGTCACATAAGCATGACATCCCTGCTTCATTTTTCGGATCGCATTGCAAGTGTTGCCACAAATGTGAATGAATGATTGAATGATTGCCACAAATGTGAATGAATGATTGGAAAATTCAAATACATTGCGATTTTTTTTATTTACACGATAAATTGTCAGTTAAATGTGCAATAAATGTTCCCTGCTTCTATTATCTACACAATTGTATTGTCCTGCAAGCGGCCCATACATGACAACAAAAAAAAATGTCCCAACTAAAAACCAACATGACAGTTGTAGTCAATGAATCAGCCCACATTTTGATTTTTGCCGACACTACTCGTCTACTCAAAAGAACAAAGTTACCTGAGTATGGAAAAATGCAAGTTGGACAAATATTTGTTCTGAGGTGTTGCGACATTTTTGTAGTGATCTGTGGGATATCTGTAGTAGTAGTGTGTAAACTTGAAAGTTTTACAAACCGAGTTAACCCGGGTCAACCCTCATCTCATCCTCAATTGTGCGTAGATTTCTATGCATGTGGTATTTTAGTGTGTTTTCAATGATTTTTATTTTCTTAAACCTTTTTTAGAACTCTACGGAAGAGGGAATGCTTAAAATAAGGATCGTAATAAAGCCAGATAATTTCGGAAGTTGCCAATATGTGGTTTTTGGAAAAGAAAATAAGACAAAAAGTAGCTCTTGCGTAGTTTTCGACGCAAGGATGAGATGAGGCTTAAGATAGAAACAGACCGAGTTGTAACCTGGGTTGACGAACTCGGTTTGATGATGAACCGAAAGCAAAGAATATATTTTGGTTTGAGTTGGTTTCGGTGTTCTATGTGTATCCCAAGACAATTGTGATAGCAAGGGAAGCTATATGGGCAAGGGGTAGCCAAGCCAATACCGGATGAAGTGAAAAACAAATAAATCTAGATTGTATTGGAAGACGATTCATAAAAATTTTGTGCTTGCTGCAAAGAACCCAAGCTCCAGACATGTTGAGTTGGAAACTGTGGAAGAAAAAGTTCATCCATAGTTTTTCTTATGCTCATACAGTCAAAATCGGTTATAACGACCATCAAGGGAGGGACGAATTCCGTCGTTATAATCTGTGTGTCGTTGTAAGCGATATCAGGCCTGTAAGTTCTTTGACGTTAGGCAAAAACGTCTTAAGTAAAGAAATTGAGTTTGGGTTTCTAAACGCCTTAAACTCAATTTTCTCTTTCAAAACTCCTTAATAATTTAGCCAGGATAAGCCAGAAAAATGTACAATGTGGTTAACGTCTTCAGTTTCTGTCATTCAGTCCTTCAGTTTCTGACTGAAGATCTTTTTGCCTAACATCAAAGATTTAATAAGATGGGTATACCGGAACTTCTCTGTGTCTTAAGCTAGCAGAGCCTTTTCAACTTATATGAGTGCGCAATGAATTCTTTTTTGACGGTAGGTTTTCCTAGAGAAATTGTACTTGATGACATAGTCTACCCTCTAATAGCTAAGGACAGGAAGTTTTGATAGATGACGTATTCGATGTGATTGATTGGCGGGCCGACTAGCTCATTGGGGGCTTTGCCGGAAGCCTGTGCAAGAAATAGTGGCAGGGAATGTGGACAGTAAGTGCTCCTTGGACATCCTTAGAGCAGACTTGTTCAGATGTAGACCCTTCTGGATTCTCCTAGGATCGACTCTCATGAATTTATTGGAGTGTGTATGTAAGTCCCTCCTGACTGTTGCAGAGTTGGATGCGACAATTATCTGGCCAGTTGCTTGATTGCTGTTGTTTGTGAATGTTGCTTAATCCATGAAAAGGTAAATGCCCAATAAATTGTAGTTCTAGTTAACTTTTTTGCTTGGAAGTCTGCCTTTCTATTGCTCTCGTAGTTGTCATGTCCTGGCACCAATATCAGTTTTAACTCGTTTTTCTTTGCCAGCGTTTTTCTTTGTTTTGTGGCATTCCCAGACGGATCTGGACTTGAATGTGAAGCAATTTAGGAGTTTAAGTACAGACTGGCAACCTTAGCGTATAGATTTTTTAGAATTCATTAGATTTCTTTGTTGATGTAATGTACAGTTTTATTTATGGCTAAGAGTAAGGCTTGGAAGATTGTGGACTCTCTTGGGAGATGCATGTACATTACATCTTGGTCATACAACGCTTGTGCCAACTCCCCTTTCCGACTTCGACCGAGCTGTGTATCATCTTTGCGTACACAAAAACCTTAATTGTTGCTCAAAGGCCCAGCAGGACAGTGAGCCTCCCTAGGATTGCTCTCCAGACGTCTATAGTCATGATCACACTTAGTACAGACCCGTTCTAATACCACGTGGATTGACTCTATTGCAGGAACCAATTGGTGATTTCAACAATGCCGTTTAAGTTGCTTTTGGTGATATCCTTTAGTTCAGACAAGTTATTTTAAAAATAGATGTGAGTTCCTGCGGTTAGCGAGAGCACTTGTGTTATCTTTTCATCCACTTTATCCATGTAGCTTCTGCGGAGATGATTACACCGAACACCCATCCTATAGGCTTGTGTGCCAATTGGGCAATGGCCTGCTATGATGTCGATGGGAGTCCTGAACGTGCTGAGCAGATACAGTGAGTAAAACATAGTTCTTTTTGGATGAGATACCTGCGCCCACTTTGTTTTTTTTTTTTTTTGCGTGGGAAACCTTGCATTGGCACCAATGGTCCGATGTCCATTGGTAGTGTCAGATTCTTACTGACTAAAAGCACTTCCCGGGGAACCTTTCCGTTTTTTCCCTTGCGGAACTGCCTCTAGGCATTTTTTCACATGTTGTGTAGCGAATTCGCGTTCCGCTGCCGTTCTAAATTCCTTAGATCGCACATTATTCGCACTACTGCATCGTTCACATCAGCCCAAAGATCTTCGCGGTTCCATATATATTAGACAAAGATTTCCGGTGTTGGTGGTTCACCAAATGCTTCACGCAATACAGATCTTTCGTTTGCATACAAAAACACATAAGACAACGTGTTCCACGTTCTCTACCGCGTTCACACAAGAACTGTGTGCGATGATAGTTCAGTTCGCCGTGTTTTCGCTTTAACCAACTTTCAATCCGTGGGATTAGTCGGTACGTCCATCTGCCTTTTTGGGACTCGTTCCATTGTTGCTGCCACGCTTCTATATTGCTGCTTCTTTCGAATTTCTTCGCATGATTTGGTTCTTGCCCCGATTTGCACGCGATTGTCATAAAGTCGTCGAGCTTCTAAAGCTAGGATATCGATTGCCTACACCCACCCGTCATCCGTCTTCGATGCGTCTGTGTAAATTTGCAGAGGATCGTCCAGTGTCTGATTGCCAGACTTGCATTTCAATCTCGAAGTTATGCTAGAAGGGACATGATTCACGAAGATGGCTTGTGGTAGCAGGCGATCGGTGTTGTCGGTCAGCGGTGAGCGATACAGAGGCGTGATTACTAGCTTTTTCGTGCATCACTTGGTCTTGGAAGCCAACCATCGACGCGTTGTTTCCGAAATACAGCCTGGAGAGAATGTGAAAATTGGACCAATAGACTACGCCAAGTATGAGCCCGTAGTGGAGGTCATATGCCCAAAATCTCATTTAAACATTAATGCCAAAAAGTTATCTGTAAAATAAATTCCATGTTGACATCTGTAACAAGAAGAAAATTTAACAAGTTGAAATAATAATGCCAATCATTGGCGTACCAACAAAACAACAGACGTACGAGTATATTGCACAAATTTAAAAGGAGGGGCCCGAGAATAGATCCCTGTGGTACTCCTTTTGAATATTAAACAAGTATGCGACTCTCCCTTTGACGGCTCTACACTCTTCCACTTATGGTTGTCATTCGTAATCAACTAGAAGCCTGAAAAATTATTTCGCCTTTATCCCACTGTCACATGCGTCCACTTGACCCACATCATGTGTCAAGTATAATATGAAGGACCATATATATTCAAGTAATGGAAAATAAAATTATAAATTGGATTAAAAGCATGGACATTATCTAAGTAGGGCCGAAAGAACCTTCGGTCCCGTATGCACGAGTGGTGTTTGGAGGAGGAGTCGGAGAGAATAACCTTACAGTACAGTACTGTCCAACCCAGACGCCTCTCTGTCTCATATGTCTTCGACTGCCACTCTGCGGAACGTGATAAAGGATGTCCTAGCCTCCGGTGGCGTTCTGGCAAAGGACCTAGTCAGTAAGTAAACTAGAGACGATTGACCTGCCCAAGACCATGCTAGTGCGAGAGTTGCTTACATAGGACTAGATCCTCTCCGGACTGCGCCGAAGAAACAGGTGAAATGTTACTGGACCTGATGCAGAAACAGAAACGGAAAGAGCTATGCTTCGATGGTTTGGTCACGTGACAGGCAAGTGCACACCATCACGATTTCCGAAGCGGATAGGTCACCACTTAGCGGACCAAGTCTATAAACTCGCCAGGTTACGCTTGGGCATAACTTCTTATGAGTTAGGGTCGATGGCGGAGGATCGAGTTGCCTGGAGATCTCCCGTGCGTGCCTTACCCCCGCGACCCCTCTAGTGGATCATGCGGGTCAGAAGATGATGATGACATCATCATCGACGAATTTGGGTACTTCATCAACATCAACATTCTACATAAGTTGTGGTGCACTTATTATACATGGAGCGTGCTCTACATACCCTCTAGAGTTTCCTCACTTTTACTGACACAGCAACAAACACATCGACTCTACCAAACGAACAGGAAACCACATCAAACACCACCTACTCCATTCAGTAAAAAAAAGTGCATGAAAACAAAAAATTCAAATCAATGACGAGCACCGGTGAAGAACAAATGAATTGGTACACATCACTTTGTCTCCTGCCAAGGCCCCATCATTTCTAGACTGACATTCAGAGCGCAAGTATCTCTTCCACATTCATGAGTTGACATTTCGTCTAAAAATACAACCCACACCGACTGTGTGCCAGAGGTGTGCGTCTTTGACAACCAATACATGGACTGTTGCAGAGCTGCAAGCACCGTATATTTCAAACAATCGGAACGGTGCCAAAAAAGTTGAAGCAACACTATTCCACGTCGGAAGGGTGCTGCTGCCCACTAGTATCCACTATCAGAGTCGTTGTTCATCTTTATGTGTCATTCCTTTGTCATTTTTATCTCTTGGAAGTGGGTCGTTAATATTCAGCTACAGCAAGTGAAGCAAATTAAATTTATTTGAATACTGGACGCAGGTGGATTTTATACGAGTGCGAGGTTGATACGAAGGAACTGCGTCAGTTCGGGCAACACGTGCAGCAATAAATCACGGGAAAATTATTCAGACTCACTCTAAACTGTCCGGGAAGTCAGGGCATTTCTGATTCATGGTACGAGGAAGTTATGAATGCTTTGTGGATCATTTTGATGATATGACACTGTGCCAACACTGATTGTTTTGACAGTGATGGGTTCTGATTGTGATTACGCAAAGAGAGACATCCGGAAAAGATGTTCTTTCGTTTGTTTGACTGAACGTTCTCTGCGACTGGGTGGTGGTTTATCCTTCGCGTGCACTTGGAATAAATGATGTCGTTAATAGTTCTGCAACTGGAACTGTTTGAATTTTTGAGGACTTTTTCTTTCAGACAAATCCTTTTAAAGTGTGTGCGACTGACAGTCGAGACCTGTGTGGTAACATATTCAAGGACCCATAAAGTGGGTTCGTCAGACGTCCGGCCTTGAAAACGTCTGGTGTTTTGATGGCTGTACAAGAGTAGACATTCAATAGTGTTAATTTTTCACAAACAACTTAAAATTAGTCAAAGAATTTCAAAATTTGATCTTTCACTGTGAACCAGTGGCGTGGTGTCTATATAAAGCCATTACTATCGAGTTACCTTTTAAAATTCCTTCAACAATGTATCGATACAACAAGCAACATAAAACTTCATACAGTGCACTCTCCCTAAGTCGAACTCTCCTTAAGTCGAAACTCTCCCTTACTCGAACTTTTTCGCCATATTTTACATACATTTCCCTCAACTTTCCATACAAAAACCTCTCTCTAAGTCAAACTCTCTCTAACTCGAAAAAATTTTGGTATCCCGTGACAATTCGACTTAGCGGGACTCCACTGTATGTGCATATAAAAAAAAAACATAATATTTGTCTGTTTCCTACACCTGCCCATGCAAGAGATAAATTCTACGAACACACAAACCCACAACCTGCTAGTCATTCGTTTTCATATCGGTCTACTGCTCTACGTAAACATACACTATACTCATCATTGCATGTCGCTTCTCCAACATCACATGACAAATATGTTAGGCTAAATAAAAACGGCCAAAACTTTACTTCAACATTTATTAAGATACGAACGAACATTGATTGAGTTTAACATAAAGACGAACGACACGATTGGGACGATGGTTATGTGAACTGCCTTGACTTTGTCATCATTGGTGTTAGACCATCGACGTCAGTGTTGCCGTTGACACATACTCCATAGCCCATAAGAGATCAACCGCAAATTGACAGCAAAATAAAGAGTTAAAAAATCATAGTAACCCGAAAAATCTCGGGTTATGCAATTTCTGGCTGCTTAGAACGAATTGGTTCTCTGTCCTTGTTTTGCCTTCATCGTGGTTGACTCCTCTCTGTCTAACACAGACTTTTTTATGAGAAAAAATTACTCGCTTTTCATCGACTTATTTGCTGACTTTGTATTGTTTTCTCTTAGCAAAACAAAGAGTAATAAAGCGTAAAAGAGTTAAAGTAGTAGTAACCAGAAATGAAGACAGAGATGCCCGACTTCTCCCCTTAACATTTTTGATAACTGCTTTTTATAAGGTTTTTTGAAACCAAATTGACTAATCAGAGGGCGGCATTTACGCTACTTCGTGCATAGCCGTCAAAAATTCATGAAGATCTGTCAAAAAAGCACCCTAATTCGTCGATGGATTAGGGGGCAATCAGCTGTGAAGTCGGCTATCTCTGTAATACTTCATTTCTGGTAGTACCCCGAATGATGTCTAGTGCGTGTCGGGTTAGTTTGTAACTAGTTGTAGTAAGCTGGTTAGAAGAAATGGGTTCTCATTCCTCCTCTGCTTGACTCCTCTCTGTGCCAAAAAATAACTCGCTTTTCGCCGACTTGTTGGCTGATTTTGTATTGGTTTCTCCTAGATTTTTCCTTTCTTTTATCTTATTTAATTTATTGCCTTTGCATCTGCCGAAAAAGTTTCTTTCGAAGCGACTTTTGTTACACTTTAGGCTCATTGTAAATTTTAAGCTATTTAAATTGGCTAAAAATATTGGCTTGAATTGCTTTACTTACTTATTTATATAAGTTTTTGATTAGCAAAATAGCAACACACAATACAATTCCAGAAAGCGTTTGCAGGTGAATATTTTTACCGACCTACCTTTTCAAATTTTCCACGCCACGCCACTGCTGTGAACGCACCCTTAAATCTATGACCAAACTGTCAAAATATTCTTAGAAAATTATATGTTTATCCGGGTGAAGTTAACGAACGTTTACAAAAATGTCAAATTTACTAGATTTACTAAAACTACTAACTCGGTGACGGGAACTTTAACAGTGTTAAAAGGCTGTTTGTTTCTAAATCTATTCCGCAAAATTTTCAAAGACTGCCCATACACTATATTTATTGTGGTGGCAAGCAAGGCGAACGAGGTTAAAACGAGGTTTAAATTAAAGACAAAGGCCTTTTTTTATTTTATTTTCGCTCTATGAGGGACTTTATTTAAATTCAAATCCGATCTTGCTTCGATCGCTGCTTTCTTAAAACTAAACTACTTTCCTTAACCTATCCTAATTGCTCGATGTCGATGAGCAATGGCCTTGACACAATTGCGTCCCACGATGGATGATCGGCGACGCTCACACGGTGGTGTCAGCTTGCATCGCTGTGTCTGGTCTCACTGTTTGCTTGGCTTGAAACGCCAACCTAGCGTCTGGCTGTTTGCACAGCTAATGTTGTCTGGTTGTAATGTGAGAGCTTGTTAACTTATATCGTCATCGAGAAAGGGCGCACAGCATCGAGGACTTAGCCAGAACGTCACCATAAGCAGCTATAACGAGGTAGTCAAGGACTTCGTCTACCTCGGCTCGCAAGTGAACAGTACGAATAACATCAGTACCGAGATTAAATGCAGAATTGCTCTTGCCAATCGCTGTTTCTATGGGCTCAAGAGGCACTTGAGTAGTAGAGTCATCTTTCGAAGGACCAAGCTGACTTTATACAAGACCTTGATCATACCTGTCCTGCTCTATGATGCGGAGGCATGGACAATCTCGAAAGTGGATGAAGAAGCACTTGGTCTTTTCGAGAGAAAAGTTCTGCGTTCAACCTTTGGTCCTGTTTGCGTTGATGGTTATTGGAGAAGAAGAATCAACCACGAACTGTACGGACGGCTCAGCGACATGAGCTTAGCCAGGCGTCTATGGATTCAACGGCTAAGATGGCTGGGCCATGTAGGGCGCATGGACAAAAGTGCTCTAGCCCGAAGGGTCTTCCACTCGAACCAGTGGGACTACGCAACAGAGGATTGGACGTCCGGAACCGATGGCGCACCCAGGTGGAGAAAGACTTCAATCAACTTGGTGTGCGCATTTGGAGATAGCTGGGTAAAGATCGTGCCGACTGGAGAGGCTTGTTGGTTGAGGCCCAAATTCACCCCGGGCTGTAGCGCCACCAGAAAAAGAACAAGAAGCCAGGCGGATAGGAAAATGAAGGCGTTAAATCAAATGGCATATCAGATGGGTCGGGTTCGGTGCAAGGTTCCATACTCAAATTAACCTACTTTCATAATTCACGGATACACCTCTTTAAAGTCACTGACTTGAGTCGGCATAAAACTTCAGGTCCCATCCAGTTGTGAAAGAACGCACAACACGAGTGGCTGATGTGGATGCTAGGCCCAGATCCGTCTCGGACTGTTGCGCCACATTATTTTTATTATTGCCAATTTTTGCTCTTAATTCTCGTCCCGATAGAGAAGTATTCTAGTGACATTAGTAGTCTAGTCAAAGTGACTAGTGACCAAACTTGAGTATAAAGGTAAATTCAGAAATGCATCACTGCGTGATCGATGCCGCATCGCATCACTTGGCATCACTACAAACGTCAAAACGAGAATAGTTTAATTTTCTGACGCGTTGCATTTAAAGGCTGAATGGCAAGGGCGCTTTCGCGCTGTCGGTCTTTGATAGGCGTTGCTAGGCGTTCTATCGAGCTTACGACAATTTTGTGTCAGAAAGCAGGAGCTTCAGTTTTCCATATCGAAATGGTGGCGCGCGTTTCCCCTTCTCAAATGTGTTGAATTACAATTTCCAAGAAAAAATGCATTCACAGTAAATAAAATTCGTAGAAAAAATTACACTTTACCAAAAATTCAAATTAAGAAATAAATTTAAAAATGTAGTTATAATAAGAATAAACCACTCGTGTTGTGCGTGCTATTGTTCTTTCACGCGTGGAAGGGACCTACAGTTTAATGCCGACTCCGAACGGCGAAGTTGAGAAGCTCTTTCTAGACAGGAATACTCTCTGAGCATTGTCAGTGACTCGAAAGAGGTGGAGCCGTGAATTATGATAGATGATAAATTCGGGTATCGAACCTGGCACCCACTGCGTAGGTGTCGACGCACTTACCCACTACGCCACGGCGACCCGAAAGGTAGTCTTACAAATGTCAAAAAGCCGGAGTGTCTGGATAGTACCTCTAGCCTAGAAATTTATGCTTGCGCTTACGGTATTACTGTCTATGAAAAACCAACGCGCGACCGCCCCATTTCGACTTTAACATATAATTTACATGAATTCTACTGAAAATGCCCGAACGTCTGAACGCTCCGTTGCGATATGGGTACAATGGTTGATAAAGTGCAAACACTTTTGCAAAAAGTGTTGGATAGAATAAAACGTTATAAGATGTTTTTGTAAGTCATCATCTGGATATTTTTCAATTCTGATTATACAGGGTGGGCCATAATTTTTGCGCATTTGAAACCGGAATAGAAATAAAATTACAAATGTTATTTTGTTGACTATTTATTTAACGTACTAAGCGCTTACTGAAATTTCTTTTTGTAAAAATGACATCGTTGATGTGACTTGACTCTGTCTCGTCGTTGGCCCTTTGGAAAAATCGCTGACACTTGTTGCGTGGTATCGCGGATATTGCCTCCTGAATGTTTTCCTTTACTTGGAATGTGGTCGCCGACTTTTCAGGTATCCCCACAAAAAAAAAACTCGCAAAGTTCGGGCTTTTCCACGGAAGTCCACGGAATATCACCTCTGTATCGTGCAGTAACGTAGGAATTTGCTGTTTTTTGTAAAACTGTTTTACACAAAAAGCACGCTGTTATCCCTCGTAGCACTCCATCGTCACTAAAATTGCATGAAGCGACTCATGAAGTCAGTCACTCGCCTTTCGGTTTTTAAGAAATCAAGTGTTTCTATTTGCAAAAATGTGTTCAAGTTCTCTGCACAGTCATTTGATGCAAATGTGGATCCAGTTAAGACGCGTCCGTAGCGTACATCTTGCGACACACACTTTACTCTACATCTACTGTTTAAGTTATTTTTTGCTCAAACATTCCCCATGGAGATGATCGCTATTCTGACAGTGTTCAGTTGTTCCCTGTCGATTTTATTTTAAATCTAGTATAAACGACAACAACTCACACGCTACATGATACGGCATTAGCGTAGCATGGCGGTGTCTGCATTTTTCTTGTTCGAATTAATTTCAAGCTCTGTGTATTTACTTTGCAACAATTTACTCACGGCATGGGCGGCAGAGATTATTTGAGTCGAAGAAGACTATTTTAGAAGACTATTGGAATGTGTCGTGTTTCCCCACGTTTAAATCAAACTTTCATTCAACTTCAAGCCGCCGCACAGTGTGCTATTTTGCTATATCTAGGGGAACTTAATTCACAAGTCAAAGTCGTCCGTATAATGAAAAGTTTGGTATCAAACGACAGGTAACACTTAAGGTCCTAACTTATATCGTCGATCTAGTTTACTGAACAATTTTCTCTATCCATTCATGCATACATGGTATCCTTTTTGCTGAGAACAAGCTACCGTAAACAACAAATTTGCAACATGTTGCTGATATTGTAGGGATAGTTTTCCATACCATCTTCAATAACTCGAAATAAATTCCACTAAGGCACATTGTCATCATCAGTCGTTTCTATTATTTTTCATTCGCCTATAAATTTCATCCACTCTACATTAAGATCTTCAATATTTACTGTGTTTTGTGGAAAGAATCTACAATCTTTTTGGATCTCGGTATTTTAAAATTTTAGTTTTAGCGTCTAACAGACCAAATTTTTCTCGAATCTTAATACATAGTCAGATACGATGAGCAATGAGCAAAATGTGGTAGATCTAGAGTTAAGGTTGGTAGGTTTTTCAACTTTGCAAAAAGCGGTAGAAATACCACTTAAATGGTAGAAAAAGTCCCATCACTGGTACAGATGTATTCAACAGGTTGTTAGTATCATTGGATCCATATCTCTCGAGTGGTAGCACCGTGCTTGTTAAAAAAAGGAACCCACTGCATCAAGGAAGTATTGCCCCTTTGAAAGCTTTCGAAGAATTCCCATCTAGTAGCAACGATATTACTTGAAATTGTTAAAAAATGGAATGAAGAAAAATGAGTTAATGTTCTACTAACTTTTCTGAACACATTGGTGAAGATTGGAAAATTGGTCCAGTGGTCTTTTAGTTAAAGACATTTGTATCCTTACTTATGGAGGATGGATGGCGTGGGCTATACACCCCCTATCCCTGACCACACATATGTAACCACATATTGTTATATGTTTTAAAAATTTGATAGAATATTTTTATTCTTTCACTAAATAGGTTCCATAGTTTAGCTTTACTCAGAGTAACACGAATATAGTTCCGCTATCAACTACTGTGTGCAAGCAACGCGTTCAAAGGTGTGAATTTATTGACGGATAAGAAAAGTGGTGTTCTATTAAATTTATTGTACTAATTTTAACGAGTGGCAGTAGACCGAGGTAAGAGCAATTTTTTCACACAGATTTCATAATTCTATTGGACATATAATAATAATATTGGTGGCGCGACAGTCCGAGGCGGACCTGGGCCTAGGTTCTCAGCAACCACTCGTGTTGTGCGTGCTATTGTTCTTTCACGAGTGGAACGGACCTACAATTTTATGCCGACTCCGAACGCAAAGTTGAGAAGCTTTTTCTAGACAGGAATACTCTTTGAGCATTGTCAGTGACTCGAAAGAGGTGGAAGGCGTGAACTATGAAAGCTGGTAGTTTGGGAATTCGAACCTGGCACCCTATGGGTAGGAGTCGACGCACTAACCCACTACGCCACGGCGACTCACATTGATATATTGAAGGTTGAAGTAAACAGTAGCTTGTTTTAATAAATAACAGTTTATTCTAAAATTGCGCAACAGGCTTTTGAAACTGTTTATGCAAATTGATGTACAAATATGTCCTGTATACTAAACAGAAGTCCGAAGTAAAAGCCTGTTGCGCGAATTTTTTATAACAATTTTCTTCTTGCACATGTCTAAAATAACATTTCGGACATTATTCCAGAATCCGCCGCACAGTTCAATGTTAAGAGAAGAACGCTTTTCGAAGTTTCTTGCAGTAGCAATAGACTTTCGAATCTAAATTCAATCAAATAATTGAATTTTTGGCTGTTCAGCCGAAAACATAAATGATTTATCGAAGGAGTTGCGGAACTTCAAAGGCCAATTAAGATCGAAATGGCTCAAGTATGGTGGGCATCATGAGAGATTTATACTTGATGACCAATGTAAGCAAAAATTCTTGTCTGAAGTGGGAGATGATAAGCATGTTTTGTTTTTGACTTGTCTAGTTCCCTTGCGTCTAACAAATGGAGAAAAATTAGGTTTGTGGCAGAACCCTAAACCTTGTTCCCCAAGATTCTGTAGGCCAATAAGTATTGAATACAAAAAAGAAAGGAGAGCTAGTAAAGTGTAAAAGAAAATTTAGACTTTCAAAAAGGAGCGCTGAAACCAATAGAAGATGGCTAGGCCATGTAGAGCGTATGGACAACTCAGCTCCGGCCCGAAGAGTTTTCGACTCCGAACCCGTGGGACAACGCAACAGAGGACGCCCGCGTTTAAGGTGGCGCACCCAGATGGAGAAGGACCTCAACCAGCTTGGGGTGCGACACTGGAGACAGCTAGCCAGAGACAGTGCTAGCTGGAGAGGCTTGCTGGTTGAGGCTCAGGTCCACCCCAGACTGTAGCGCCAAATAAAGAAGAAGAAATTTGGATGGCCAAAAGTTCTTTGTTACACATCGAACATTGTTTACTATGGTAGATGGAAAGATGTTGAACGCACTTTCCGAAAGAAAATCAAGTATGTAGTGTTAGATATGCGATGCCACATGTAATAATCTAGAAATTATTTTCCAGAACCGATCAAAAGCGACTATGTTTCGTTTAGAATTTCCGCACATGTTTGGATAAGGTTGCTTGAGGCATTGCTACACTTGATCAATAAATTACCAGCACTCTCTTGGCGCTTATCAAAAGAGAACAAAGATTTGGTGGAGAACACAAAAAGAGAATTCAAGAACGAGCTTTCACTTATTGTAGACAAACCAAAGCCGGGCTATGGAAACTCTAAAGACCACAGTGTAGCTCGAATGTTTTTCCAAAACCACACTGTTTCTTCCCGCATAACAAAAATCGATGCAGAACTCATTAGAAGAATTTACATGATACTTCAAAAGCCATTTCAAGCAGACATAAAATAAATACGGAAAAGTTTGAGAGACGGCTTCCTTGTATGTTCATTTATATCCTTGGATGCCTATGACATCAACTCTTCACAAGATACTCATTAATGGATCCGTCTTAGTTCGAGAAGCTTTACAACCTATGCTAAGTGAAGAAGCCCAAGAAGCCCGCTATAAGAATTTCAAATCGTACAGGGATTTTTTCGCCAGAAAAACGACGAGGACGGGAAACACATCACTGACGTAATGCACCGGCTATTGACTTCGTCGGACCCATTCATCAGCCGTATGCGAAAATTCCCAGTAACCGACAAAGAAGTGAAGTTATTCATAAGTTTGAAGTTGAAATATAAAATATAAGCCATCAGTATACGTTTTCCTTTCATTTTAATACTGTAACGTTTAGCGAAGGGTTCGTAAGAATAAAACGATTCCTTTTATAAAAAAACGGTCTTAGATTACTTTATTGAAGGAAAAACTTATTATTATAGAAAACAAAATGATCGATATGTAGCTCACAGGCTCCTTTTCTTCTCTGCTCCTAGTTAGGCTACTCTTTTTTTAAGTTTTGTGTTATATTGAGTAGCTTCTGCACAGTGTTCCATTATTTTTGTTACCAGTCGTTACAATACATAAAAGAATATTTTAATAGTTTTGGGCATGTTTGCATTATCGTCGTCGTTTAAGCCATAAGAGCTACTCAAACATGGATTCATCCAAGCTTTAAGTAGAATTTACTGGTCGAAGGCATGGACTTCAATATGCTGGAAGGAAAATTATGTCGTTCAAGTGGCGTCCACTCACGGTAGAATAATAGCACTGACAACATGAATTTGAAGCTGGGACCAGCTCCACCCGACGGCCATGTTATTATAATTGGCTTCCTTCAGCGTTGCCACAAATGTGAGCCATTTTTGAACAGGTTTTACAGACCGTATGCCTATTTTTTCAGTAAATGTCACAGATTCCTGCCTACGCCACCTGAACAATTCAACAACACTCTGCCTCCCTGCAATAATTTCGCGGGTACACGCTTCGTAATAAATTGTTATCGCTTACTCTCCACAAACATCAAACCTCAATTGACAGATGTCATCAAAAAGCGAAATGGTAGTCGAAACAAAATCGATGTGGAACGTAAAAAGCACGCAGTATTATTGGGAGATTTTTCCAATCTATTTACCAATGTCGTTCATTACGACCACGATCCTTGGCGCGCATTTGAATTTATATCGAACACGTCCCCTCACACACCAATTTCAGTTGGTAACAAATTGTTTCAGCATCAATTACCACGGAATGGACTGGTGACCCTGTGGCCCGGGCTACCTTGGAAAATAAAAAGTATTTTCGAACATCGCTCGCTTCTGGCAAACTTCGTTTTCCGTTCACTCGCGCTCTAATTAAATGGACCGCGTTAATTAGTTTCGGCACGGTCGACGCACTTTAGATTGAACGTCAAGTCAAACAACTAAGTGGCCGGACCTTACCCACTAATTGTTGAACGATTTGTCATGTTCAATATAAATCCTTCACCGTTCCAATGCAATGGGGGCACAAGCGACGTTCGCACAAAAGGAACTGAAACAGAAACAGAAACGTCTGCCCGAGGCCATAGGGTGTGCTACCCTCTTCACGAGCTTAAGTTGTTGGTTTTCTTCTTTTCTGTGGAAAGGAAGTGAGAGGGATACCCTCTCAAAGGAGACACCCGTTTGAAGACATCTTAATTAAGTTATTTGGGAATCTGCAATTTAGCACGAACATTATCGCCTGACAAAGACGATGAAAGGAAAATGTAGATGGCAGAAGATGATCCTTCAGTTGTATTCACAGAGCTATCGTCGTCGGTCGTTTATCGAGGCGGTGGAGGGTACAGGATACTTGTATTATGCACCCGCCGCTGCCGCCGCCGGCCGCTTAGGGGGTGCGAACATTGCGTCAGCTTGGCTTTGTTCCACTTGCCTTATCGGATTTCATTCATTCTCTTCTTTTCCGCTTACTACTCACAAAGTCATAATTTCCACTCGCACTGCTCACCGTGGCCCACACAATGGGGGAGCATTAGGGGATGCTACATTTAACATCGCCGGACGACATTTATTTGCCAAACATACAATGGCACCGGCAGCGCGCCGGGGATGGAGTCGGGGATGGAGTTCTTCGTCAAATAAAAATTGATTTCAACCTTCCTGCCGTCCGGAAAGCGAGCATAATTTTTATGCTTAGCTCAACCGTGGGAGGTTGGGGCACCGGCGAAGCTGTGTATTACATTGTTCCAGTGTGCACTGAGATGTCCTGATTAATGGACAGTTGCCGCATAGTAAAAACCCTACGAAACGATAATCGTAATATGCTGGATGGCCGAGTGAATGGATGATGTTTTATGTTTTATGCGTCCTCCCCCGCCACAGCCACGCCACTATCGATCGTTGGGAAGCACTAAAAATGCGGGGCCAGGATGGATGCAACATTTCATGTAAATTTACCTACAACCTTGTACGGCTCGTACAGATGTTATAAATCATTTCTCCTTGCTACACGGAGGCCCGCGAATGAACGAATGAACGAATGAGCAAATGAAAACATGCAAAATGTTTTCTGAGGGCGGCATGGGTGGGTATCAGAGTTTTTAGCACGAAAAGATGATCTGGTTTTATGGGCGCACTCTGAAGTTGTGGCAAAAAGTTCTGTCCCTTGTTTTATGTGTTGTGCACATAAATAGAGAGATGCGCATGGAATACACATTCATCCGGATGGAAGGGGAGACGCACGGGCGCACGTAGGCATAACTTTCGTTTCATTCATAACAGCACTAAGCTTGTAAAACTGTTCAACAAGAAACCATAAAATTAGAAGTCTTAATGATTATCGAAGACGCATTGGTGACACCAAGGACACACCGGATCGGCGGACGCGGACGGCCGGAGTAGTCTATAAAAACGTAATGGAGCCTGGAGATATTAAACCAAATGATACGCGCAACTTCGGTGCGGTATCCACCGAATGGGGGGCCGTTTTCATTGACAGTCTTTTGCGATATTTGATTTTGTAATGGGTATTGAATGAAGACACCATCCACCATCCACCACGGCGGCCATACTCCGAATTGTAACGATTTTATATTAGATTGCGTGCTTGTATCAACGTTACGGTGCTTCGGATAAGTACCCAGGGTTGTCTTATTTGCCCGATGGTCTGTCCAACAGTCCGGGAGTCTCCGAGGAGCCTCGGACTCCTGGGATGGCATCATTAAGCTGCCTGATGACAGTAACAAAAATCAAAGCAAACCATCACTGCTTGAGTAAAAAAAATTTGGTTGACATAACTTCCACCATCACTGCTTCCACAAAGCTGCAGAGCAACGTGTCCGAGAGCAAGAGGGAGGCTTTGTACTCATTTACACGTCATCAGTGAGGTCAGAGTATTAAGACTTGTCATTCGGGGGGAAAAAATGACGAGTGTGTGTTCATTGAATTGACTAATTTGGCTTTATGTGAAGTGCTTTTATCTACTCGTAAGATTATCATTTATTGACGAACTCAGTTGGAACTCTATTTGGTGCCATTGTGCTTGGAAATAAAGTGTGGCGCGGGTTTAAGAAAAACTTGAACTGAACAAGAAACATTTAACGAAATGGTCCCAGAATAGCTCACTTCACGAAGAAAGTTGGGCGAGGTTAGAGTGAGAGCTTGCTCCGGGTGATGAGAAATATAAACTCGTCAGGTATTGCGATCTAACGGCTTTTGATCATCAACAAATGATATCTCGCATGGGTACAATGAATTTTTAGTCTCGGACATGTGTACAACTGCACTTCTAATCTTTTTCGCTCTTAAATCGTATTCTGCTGTCACTGTCTCGATTGATACTTGCTTGTTCAATGCTCAACCATTCTTATTTTCGAATCCATTCTTAATTTTAGCTTAACACTGGAAAGAATTCCTCAACGGGCCTACGTCACCTAAGTGGGAGTTCTGCATTTTGGCAGTCAGCCACATAACCTAGCTTAATCACGTCGTGCTTCCAGTTTTGCATTTTTGTTTCCTGGAAAGGATGACTGGACAGAATGTACACCCGTTTAAGTTAATATTGAGAATGCTCTTATTATTTTTTTTTTTTGAATAAACTTAGAATCAGAAATGAAGTATTACAGAGACAGCCGACTTCTCAGCTGATTGCCCCCTAGTCTATCTTTTTTGACAGATATTCATGAATTTTTGACGGTTGTTCACGAAATAACGTAAATGTCGGCCTCTGATTGGTCAATTTGGTTTATGAAAAAGTTATAAAAAACAGTTGTCAAAAATGTTAAGGGGCAAGAGAGGTAGAAGTCGGGCATCTCTGAAATACTTCATTCTGCTTAGATTTTTCATTGTTCAAAATGTCAGATGTAGTTCCCCCTTACAATATTCAAGAACCATGTGCTGTCCATGAAACCCACTGTACACAATGGAGGATGATAAAAGAGATCTCCTTAAGGCAGCCAGAGATGAGCGGGTAGAGTACATGCATCGACTCCTCTCTAAATCTGATCGGACTGAAACCTTCGTACACAGTCTGAGAGGTTTTTATCAATTTGGTTTCAGGCCGAGAAAGCCTACCATCAACTTAATCTTCACTATTCGGTCGATCATGGATAAACTCAAGAAATGAAGATCGACGCCACAATAACCTATTTTTCGATTTCAATTTCGCATGTACCACAACATGCACAGAGACCAACTTTTTTTTGCCTCTTGTACAACCCTGCCATGTAGGCAACGACACCGCAACCAGGGAAAATCTATTTAATCTAAGGGTTGGAGTTAAAACAAAAGACATACCACTTCCCTTGTTTAGGTGTAAACGTAGCTTAACATCGGTCTGATTTCTAAAAAGCTTTTATTTTTAAGTTCAACAACTAGAGGTCTCTCTTGTCACTTAATTGCTAAAATCGGAACCCACTCAGCCATTTTTATAACCCTCATGTTTTCTTGGTCCTTCTTCTGGAACCAGGCTTCATCGAGGGTAGACGTGGAAACAAAAAATATAACTCCATTAACCCACACAACGTGTTTTAATACTTCACTGCACGAGACAAATTCAGAACCAGCGCCTGGGTCTCCCAAACCCCATCATCCCTCATGAAAGATAAATCTTTTGTAGTTGAATTTTTTAATTCCACTGAAGTGAGTATCTCCCTATGGAAGATACGTTTCCTTAACCAGATTATAGCCGGATATCCACACTAGATGTAATCGGAAGTCTCATCCTCTTCGAGGCAAAGCCGATAAACCGTATCTTGACACAGGTTTAGTCTGTTAAAGTGATGTTTCAGGCCGCAGTGGCCGGTAAGAAAGCTTGTTAGCAATCTTAAACCTTAACTATCCTTACAAGGCTTGATTAATCCCTTGGACGGCCTAAAACCATGACTATATGTCCACTTGTTTAGGCGAAATTGCTTTCCCATTCGTTAATCAGAGTTGTAGCTGCTGTCCAATTGACATTGCAGTATGGTTCTAGACCGATGAACGCAGATTCTTAGCCAGCTCTCGCGAGCTCATCTCCGGATTAGTTGACTGCAATCCCTCTGTGTCCAAGGACCCAGCCATGTTTTACTTTGTTGTGTATGGCAAAAGATTACTAAGCGTCATAGCAGCACTCGACTGTTTTGGGGAGACGAGCTTAAAGAACACGATGACGGTTGTGTAGGATGACGATGGAGAATTCTTGCTCCTCCATCAGGTTGGTCAACGAACTCGCCGAGACCTTAATTATCAGAAAAGATTTAATTGCCGTTAGCTGATACTCGAATTAGCGATTTAAGTTTCAGTTAAATTAAAAAGGACTTATCTGTATGTACGAAGCGAAAAGAAGATCATAAAAACGGCTAAGTCTCATATGACGTTAAGTTGCACTTTTGTACTGACAGTGACGTGAAATCGTAGTGAAACTTGTGAATAAAAAAAGGAATACTGAATTTGAAAATTATATTGAAGGCGATGTGGAAGTGATAGATATTTCTGCAAAATGAATATTTTTGTTTTTGAGGTACTTTCGTTTTACAAATATTTTCGGCTAACTTAAGACATAAACATGATTGTTTTACAGCAGATATTCAAATCGAGATTGTCCTTTCAACGGGTACGGTTTTATGAACATAAATTTTCAAGAACTTATTGGATTGCACTCATCAATCAACTATTGCCACATTGATGTTTTATGTGATAAGAAATTATTTACAAAGGATTACATTTCGATGGAATGCTGTTTCGAGGGAATCCAGGATCATTTTGATGCAAACATACAAAATTACTGGAGACGACTATGGCTATGGAAATATTTCTTTCAAATAGCCTTTTCTCCATTACATGACATTTAAAATCGAAGTGAAGTTGGTTGCATTTAAAGAAAACCGTTTCTTAGCTAAGTCCTACTTAAATATTTACGAGCAACGCAGAATAGGTAAACTTGAACTTATTTTTTAAGTGGAACTTGCCTATGAAGTAGATTTAAGTGCAGTATCAGCAAACTAGCCTTAGCTGGTATTGAAACAGAGCCTGCCAAAATGTGGTTCGCGGTGAATGAGGGTAATGCGAAAACCACATCATCGAAGATTTGGCCACGTCTTCACCATAGAGAGATACACACATACAGTGGACTCCCCCTAAGTCGAATTTTTACGGCATACTATATTTTGTTCGAGTTAAAGAGAGAGTTTGACATAGGAAGAGTTCGACTAAGGGAGAGGCCACTATATGTGTATATTGCCAATCGCGTTTTCTTTGGGCTTAGAGGAGCTCTCTCTCTCTCTCTCTCGAAGAGTCAACCTACACTTTTATTGAATAATTTAGTTAGTTTAGTTTCTTCTTATCGGAAAGTTATAGCAAAAGTGTCAGACGTGACTTGAGATCAGAAGATCGTCCAGTTCTGCTGTTATTCACAGCCAGGTGGGGCTCTTGTTGCTGGCAGGGGTGTTAGAACTTTAATTTTATACTACTCATTATATAAAACCTTGATCACCTCTCTCCTACTCCATACCGTTTAAGCACCTGCATTGAATGAAGAAGCAGAATGGTCTTTTAGAGAAAAATAAAATCAGCGTTCAAACTTTGTTCCTGTGGGCGTGGATGGTTCTTGGGGACGTAGATTCACGATCTGTTCAGGATGTATAGTGGCATGAGCCTACGGATTCAACGTATAAAATGCCTAGGCAATGTAGAGCGCATGGACAGCGCTGCCCCTCGCTGAAGAGTCTTCAACACCTAAACACCTAACCAGCGGGAGACCGCAATGGTTGTCAACAGCCAGCCTGTCAACAGCCTGCCCAGGTACAACAGCCTGTATCCCAAAACTTTGTTTCAGTAAATAAGAACTTCACACTTTATTCTCAGCTACTTTCTCTTTTCTAAAGTCGTCCCTTTACCTATGCCTCGTACGGACACATGTGAAGTGGTCACCGAATATCGTTGAACTGTACTCACACCCGCTTGTGTCGACTTCGGCTGTCGGTTCTCTTGTCCTTTATCCATATCAACTGCACCATTTAAACTATCTTGTATAAAATATTATCCCATTTAGAGCTACAACTACCATGTCGGACGATAACCAGTAATCACAATGAAAGCGTTTTCCGCTGTCTATCGGCATCATGTGTTCAAAATGTCAGAAAAGCAGATAGTCCCATTGTCGTGTTTGAAATAGTATACGACCTCGTAGCATCTTCTTTCTTCAGATCTTAATCTACACTTATACATATATAATAGGGGTGGTGCTAAAACCCGTAGAGGACATGGCCTAGCTTCTAAGTAACCTCTCGTGTTGTGAGTCATATTGTGCTCTCACGATTGGAAGTGACCTTGAGACCTATACCGACTCCGAACGGTCAAGTTTGAGAAGGTTTTTCTGGGCGGACAGGTATTTTTCTTTGACCAATTGTCAAAGAGACTCGAAAGAGGTGTAGCCGTGGATTTTTTGGTCGTACCGTCCGCGTATCGAACCCAGGCAGCGAGGTTAAGTTGCGTAGGGATCAACGAACATACCCGCAACGCCACAGCCACCACACATTTATACAAGAGAGACGAAAAAAAGAATCCTCCAGTTTTAGTCACCCTTGTTTGCACATTGCCCGTGCCTGTTAAGCAGCGAAAATTGTACTAGGCCCATCTTATGTTGAACCTTCTATCGCAGAGACAAATCCATAAAGCTCTTGTTTCCAGAAACTTTAAGCGAACAAATTTTATTTCCGCACCATCACTACCATTGATTGATGGTAACCCCAGTGGTTGGGGTGATTTTATTTCGAGACTTCGAAATTTGATATCTGTTTCCTTTTTTAATTTATGTTTTCAAAAACCATTTCATCTATTCATATCAAAGAAGGAAGAGCAGCCAACATTGTAAAACTTTCCAAAGACGCGGAGTGTGTGCCAGCTTCTGTGAGTTTGTGTGCGAATCATTTGCTGCGAAGGATAATAAAGTTTAGTTGGTCCAGTACAAGTGTGAGATTCTTTGCAACTCAAAAGATTAATACTTGTCAAGATAGCACAAAGAAAACATTCAAAGAGTAGTTCTATCGAATTTTATTTGGAGTAGTTTAATCAAAAATCAACACTGTAGTTGTTCGCGAGTTTTAAACGTTGAATCCCAGCTGTCTGGGCTTTGGTGCCCCCTCTCTTCATTTAGCTTTTTCCACATCCTTTCGATTGTTTTCGGGAAACTCTGCACAGACAACACAACCTCACTGTCTGCGACGATAAGCTGACACATTTGAGGTGGTCACCGAAGTTATTTGCGGAATAAAATGTCATGTCATTCGAAACGTAATAATCGAAAGGAGCTCTGATGTGTTGAGCTTTGTCTACGATGTGTTAATAAAAACGTATTTTGTTCATCATCCAATTTCATGGACACGTCTTTAATGAATTGAGCTACTCTCGAAACACGCACAATAAGGTTAATTTTTCCTTCGCAAAGAGAAATGTATTTTTATGAAAAAAGCAGAGTTTCACTGAATGCAATGCATCTGCATTCATTTTATACCAATGCCCGCTTGATGACCGAAATGATGAATTGAAAATCAGTCTGTTGATGGACGGGTGGATAATGGCATGGAATAACTCATTATGGAAATTTCAATGAAATTGTGCACACAAGATTATCGTGAAGCTTAAAAGTTGCAAAAAATAATTGCATTTGAGGGACGGCTTTGAATTAATTCTGTTTGCATAAAATATGAGCATGGCTTTAAAAATGCTCATGGTTGAGCAAAGCATTGTAGTGGGGCTGCTCCTGGCTTATAGATTGATACATTCGTTGTCGATGTCGTTCGTTCAACACTGTTTTTGTATTAGAATGTAAAGGGTGGTCCAACCATAATGCACGGTGTTAATTGTGAGTCACACCTCAACGACAAGTTTTCTTGCCCAACTTAATTGGACATTTCTTTGTTTCAGTGTTTGACAAATTCAGCCCTTGAGAGGTATACGATTGGGCAGCGCGTTAAGGTTGTGGAAGCCTGGACGTTGAAATCAAAATTCATTTCGTGCACTTCGTAATTTTTTGGTCAGCATAATAGAAACCAAATGTGTCCACAGTCGGTAGAATTGTGCACAAATTTCAGCAAACCGGGTTTGTAGGAAGTGTGAAAACACCTGTGCATGCTCGCTCAGCTCGCTCTGCGGAAAACATTGCTATTGGTCGTGATAGTGTGGCAGAAGAACCTTCTTCCTAGTTCTCTGAACTTTTCTGTTTGGGCCTGTAAAAGGTTCCGAAGGCTTCAGCAGCAACCATTCGTGTTGTCTCACGATTGTAAGAAACCTACAGTCTTGTGTCGACTCCGAACGGCTAAGTTTGAGTAGCTTTGTGGAAAAAGGAAAAAAAGGATATATTCAAAATATAATAATAATTTCCGGAATTCTGGTAAAATTCCAACCCTGCCTACAACATGCCCGAACTTCTGTCGAAGTAAGTGAATTATTCAAGAGATCTGGTTCGAAGTTACCCTTCATTCCGTCGCCTCGATTCAGGATTCAAATTCTCACCTTGAAGCAAGCAATTACTGACAACTGCAATGTCCTTCCAGGAAGTACTGCAAGACTACGCTCCTCTCGAATTTAATCATCATGACGCAAACACAAAATTCGGTCAAACAAAATTAACTTACATCCCCGTGCCCCCCGGAAGTCCTCCAGCAGTTGACTTTCACCCACCACACACCAGCTTAAGTCAATCTCGACATGATGCAGGTCTTCTTGCTCCTTTAACTTGTCTAATAAATTATTAATTTCATTTTGCTGTGAGTTCGGTCATGAGACTCATGCGTATTTGTAAGTCTTCAGGGCTTTATTTTGTAAATAAGAACGAGAACATTTCGAACAACTGTTTCCGAAGGGTCACCACAAGAGCACGAGGTCAATTGAATGATGGTGCAATGTGTATGTGCGTCCTCAGAGAACAGGATGTGAAATGAAGAGACTCTGGATGGTATAATTTGAATCTGTTTCTTATTTTTCGTATCCACATTTGCATTCGAAGTGACACAAGTCATTAGTCAGGGATGACATGATGTAGCACATGTGACGTAATGGATCCCGAATGTGCGGTCACGGGACTCCTAAGATTATGGGTTAACGGAATTGACAAAAACTCGTGGCATATGAATGAAATTCACTGAATCATCATTAATCTTGCAGACAATTTAGCGTCTAGGCATGGGGGAGGGACTGTGACCTGACGTCGAGGTTATTGAGATGGATACATTAGTGAATTCATTTCCACGTTACTGCGGATGGATTGATTTTAAGCGCTTTTGTCTCTTAAGAGGTGGTGATTTATTAAAGAAAACGAATGGAGAGAACTTGATGCTGATACCGAGGGGAGTAGTGGGTGGGTTTCAGTAGAATTTTCAGAATCTACTTGAAGAGGCATTGCTGGAGAGTAGTCCTACTTTCACCAAGAAAGTTGGAATCGAAAAGGGGATTCACGATGGAGTCTGTGGGTCTGTTGATTCATCAGATTGTTGCGAGAATGGAGAAAAAAAACACCTGGGTCGTTAACAGAATATGGGCCAATCACAAAAAGGCACACACTTCCGTCGTACATTTTTTAGTTAAGTGGATTTTTTTTAGTTAATCTTTAACTCCCTATCCCTTGATAACAAAGATTATAGAATGGTTGCTTTCCTTGATATCTTACGAGCTATTAGTACCGTCAAAAGTGAAGCGATAAATAACCCCTTAATTAGACTAAAAGCAACAGAATTAGAATTATTCGAGACTATCCCAACAAGAACTTGGACACTACAGCATAACCAGAAGAGTTTTCAAGGGCATCCCGCAAGGTTAAGTTAGTACTGAGTTAGTTAGTAGTTAGTAGTTAGTTAGTTAAGTACTAATTTAACCTTGCGGTTAGTACTTAACCTTGCCACTACTCTTCTGTGGATTATAGTGGCAGACGTTATTCTTAAAGAATTTAGTCATGGAGGCTGCAAGCCAATAGCCTATGCAGACGAAATAGCCACCGAAGCTTAAGGACAAGGAACTAAGTTTTACTAGTCAGGCCAAACACGTATAATATTCGACAGTAAGCTAAGTTAAAAACCAATTATTCACTAGCGTTTTAGGAAGGCGGCGCACAGAGGTTCAAAAGCAGACAAAACAAAAATTAAGTAAGGAATATAAAGTTGATCCATTTATTTTTTAATAGATATAAGTTACGGTTCAGCGCAATCAACAAGCCAATTTAGTTGCTTGGGTGTTGACTGTACCCAATTGCATCAGTGGTACCTTGTTTAACACACAAATAATAACCAAAAGTAAACAAGCACATTGAATAATATGATCGTTGGCTGTATTATCCCTCGAATCAGCGGCATCTTGTTTACCAAAACCCTAGTGGTAATGGCACTCTTTTAAGCGATTTGCTGCTGAGAGAATTGCAAGACTGCTGTCTAGATTGTAGTCTAGAGTGTAGATTTGGAGTTCTCCTCGGCTAGTCGATTAACTTCGATATGAAGGGAAATATTCTTAAGTTAAGTAAGCAATGTTGAATGAAGTTATGAACTAATGAATAAAAAAATAAAAAAAAATAAATTGTGTAACGAATATTTTTTAATTTATATAACAGGCCTATATTTTCCCAAAATTTTAGGACGTTATGTCAAGGGTTGTGCGAGATACAGAGCTCTACAGCTACCCTTTCGTTTAGCTTTTAAATTCATGTATTTCCTGACAGTAGCTCGCTCGTGTGAAAAGTGGCATTTTTAGAGCTGTTTCTTCAAACCCCACTTCTTTAATAAAAACTTTGTTAGTTTAGCTTACAAAATAAAAAAAATTAAATTTGGGTGTTTAGCTGGATGAGACCGATTGGACTAGAATTTATATTTTATTATTTTTTTCCTTGAGCAGTTTTAGCTCCACAAATCACCAACCAGTGGTTAACAGGTTTAGAAAGCATAAAAAATTCCAGGAGGCTCCAATGGTAGCCCTAGTTTGTCTGACAGCTAAAGTTGCTCTATTGATGCTGTAAAAATCATACCCGCCTATCAACCACTTTGGCCGCAAGAGCCTTTCTATTGTAGCAATACGTTGAAATAAGCAGCAGAAAATGGCAATCGGGTTGTAATGACCAAGTTGTGAAGAGTACTAGCTCTGCAAAGTAATAAATATGTAACTTTTGCGGCTTTCGCAGCAGCGGTAGCTATTTATACTTGCAGGAGGGCCCTCAGTCAAAATGGGAGCTGAAACCGAAACAATTCTAACAAATGGTATCCTTGTTTGTTGGCCAGCCATACAAGATATAATCAATCTTAAAAAGATGAGTAGTATATAAAGATTTGCGTACATTTGCACTTCGGTCCACACTTTCAAGCTCTAAGGAAACAACTGGTTCCCATGGACATTTACGTGAAGCTGACGACTACAAAGCAGCGGTTAGGCTGAGGAAATGCAACCGTTGAAGCAAAATGCACAGTTTTTTTCCCAATGCACACAGATTATATAGCGCTCGTCGTAGACTTCAAAATTAGAAGCCGAGGCTTTAGACGAAGTCAGAGAATCTGCCTATCTGGAAGTATACACAGATGGATCCAAGACAAAAGAAGGGAGTATTCGCGTTATAGCAGGAGTTCTCCTTGTCAAGTTGATTGCCTAAACATTGTAGTGTATAATAATATAATAATAATAATATGGGTGGCGCGACAGGCCGAGGTGGACCTGGGCCTAGCTTCTCAGCAACCACGTGTGTTGTGCGTGCTATTGTTCTTTCACGCGTGGAAGGGACCTACAGTTTAATGCCTACTCCGAACGGCGAAATTGAGAAGCTTTTTCTAGACAGGAATACTCTTTGAGCATTGTCAGTGACTCGAAAGAGGTGGAGCCGTGAATTATGATAGGTGGTAAATTCGGGTATCGAACCGCTGGGTTTAGTTGACGCACTTACTAACTACCCCACGGCGATCCAGTGTATAACAGGAAGAAATAAAAGCCATCCAAGCTGGCTTTCTGTCAATGTACCCGAAAGAGGGGCAATCTATCGCTATGTACATAGACAGGCCACTAAGGCTCTGGATTCACCTTCAATTGAATCGAAGATGGTACAACTTTGCCGTCTATCTTTAAGGGAGATAGCGGTCAGAAGCAACCTTACCCTATTCTGGGTCCCTGGGCATAGTGGTATTGCAGGGAACGAAAGGGTCGACGAGCTAGCTAGGACGGGGTGGGTTTGCCACTGACCACTAATCAGGCCTTCCCATAACCCTCTCTACAAGTAATAAACACTTTGTTACTTACAGATGCCATCAACGCCGCTAATCGGGGGTGGATGGAATTAGATACTTACAGGACTTTAAGGCTAATATGGCCTTCAATAAATCCAGAAAAAAACAAGCACACTCATAAAATTAAATAGAACGGAAATCAGCAATGTAGTTGGTACTAATAGCTGCGTTTTTTTGCAACCGTATATACGCTTAATTTCAATTTGCATGTAAAATACACTAACAACGAATCCTATATAGGCTTAAGTTACTCATCATATCTATCACCGCTTAAGAAATAAGCGCGGATAAAAACAATGCTTCCAATCATTAATTTCTGTGTGTTCATTCCTGAATTCATTCATTCATTGTTTAGGTTGCTGTATGTGACTTACATCTGCAGGTGTGGTTGATGTATTAGATCATTTTAATTATTTTGGCATCCATAAGTATGCAATCTTTGGTATACTCAGAGTGTCTCTGCTATATATTCCGTTTTGGCTTCGTAAACGATTCTTATCATTTCACGAAATTTTTTTTTATTTTATAATTATTAAGTGTTTTTGCTTTTAAATTGATGGTCATGCTACACAGTCACAAAACGATGATTGTGACCATCAAAGATCAACCATCACCTTCCACGACTACACGCCTGACTGCTTAGCAAATGTCATAAATGTCGTCAGTGCTGCCAAGATTTTATGATGAATAATTAAGCGCCGATGATCGTTTTTTCGTGCACTTCAAAACAGTGCTTGCAAAAAAATGGCCACTGCTTGCCTATCCATCAGACAAATGAGACCTCCTTACAATGACTTCTGTATGAGCTGTTGGGGTGAAGAGAAAGAAGAAGCTATGCTTCATTGCCTCGGCACCTGCCCAGTACTTGCAACAACAAGCAAAAAGCACACTAAGCAGCTATTCATTCAAAAGCTTAGAGAATATGTCAGACATAAAATACGGGACATATAAAAATTTGCCAAAAATACAAATTGGCTGTAACCCAGTAAAGGAGTGCATCATCCAGGACATACCACTAAGCTAGTACCCTAAAGTGGAACCGGTTCGTAAGCTGCCGAATAGTGATATCACAATGGATCCGGTCAGAATCTAAGTGGGTAAAAACTGCTTCTCTTGTGGCAATCTCAGTAACCTAACCTAATTTAACCATCGTGCATCGGCAAGAAGATGGTCATTCCTTTTCGGACTACAAATCGAGAAGATGGTGCGGTGGGCAGGCTTCAAGATTGAACGCATTATCTATCAGCTATGCTGGAGTATGTGGATGATGCCACAGGAGCTCGCATATTGTTGTAAAAGCATTATCCCTCTTCTGGGTGGAATAAGGTCTAGGGGCTTCAATAAGACTCTAACGATTGGCGAGGGCTTGGTTTGGAGGGGACTACTTCTGGCGGGGAAGTAGTCTTCCACGTGTGTTCTTTAAGTTGGTTAAGGCTCGTCTCTATTTCTGTGTGCCATCTTGAAAATGGGGTTCCTCATTTTTGTATGGTCCTCGTTTGTAATTCCCGGTGGACGCTTGAAGAGCTTTGATTGCTCTTCCCCGATGCAGTCATGAACTCCCGCAGTTTGGATATCCGACACAGAATAACATTGTCAATCATAGTCCCTTCCAAACTTCAGAACCCTCATCATGGCCCACTTGCTTCATGAAGTCAAAGCCTATACGATTACCAATCTTCGGCAGAGCTGATTCGTGGTCGCCTGGATAGAAGGAATATATATCTCAAACTCAGAACTGTTATAATGCAAACTTTGAATCGGTAATCATCCATTTTCCATCGAAGAAGTAGACACCAAAGCGCAGATATCTGAAAACCATCAGAGTTGGCAACTTACAAAAAAGATGCTAAATCCATTTCGTAGACGTCTGCAAATATCTTCATTGTCAAGAACCCCATTCCGCCATCAACCATCCTCAATCACATTTATATTCCCACCCACCAGCGAAGCATCTGCTCCCCATCGCCTTGTCCTCCAGCTGCGGCATCTTAAATGCACTCTGCGCTCCGCTCCGCTCTGCTCCAATTTCAGTGCAATTTCCATAATGGAAAAATGAATGCAAACCCTCGTAGGCTGTGCGGAATATTCGATTTGTCGAAGAACATTAAAAATTAAGATTTTAGTTGATTAGCCATCCGGGCAAGCACATGCATACAGCTGGGCTCCATGCGGGCCGGAGCTCATCAAGCTGAGAGCCTTCACTTAATCCAATTGTCCGGCTAATGCAGTGCATGTGTGTGCGGCAGGACATCGACAGCCTTCCACACGCTAATGGAAGCCATCTGCAAAATTGTAGTTTATTTAAGAGCAAGTGCTCATGAAATTCTCCTCGGTGATGGGCTAGCTTTCATAGACACTCAGACATCCGCCCCCCATAACTCGTAAATTCAATCAAATTACTTGAAATTATTTCTTTTTGGCATGTTTATTTTATAAATCAGATCTCTGGAAGTGTTCGTGCATGTAAAATAAGCTGAAATGCACTTGGGGGCTGGATTTAGAGTGTTTGGGACCATGACGAATAGGCTCGGTGGTCAGGGATGTGTGCACTCACTTTCGTGTCGCTCAGCTGTTCTGGCAAGTGAAGCAGTGAATTTTGTGATGGCATCTGTCCAAAATCTTACTTGTTCTGTTGTGCCAGACATGACCATGAAGAACAACATTTTAAGGCACTTAGTAACGAGATACGTTTTGGATGCAAAATGACGCTTGTTTTGAATGTATTTGTTTCAAAATTAGAAATCATGATATGGAGTGCTGCCATGACTTGGCCAAAAATCGGTTGTCTTAGAAAATAATATGTTTCTGTAAACTGACTGTGCATTTGATTAGAGTTTGAGCACAATAGCACGCACAACACGAGTGGTTGCTGTTAACGCTGGGCCCTGGCCCTTTACGGGTTGTAGCGACGCCAATATTAATATTATTATATTTAGGATAAGGGCTTGAAAACTACCAAAAGAACCAGATGGCTCCAATTCGAAGACCCTCTTAGCTGGAGCATTATTGTCTATGCGCTCGATGTGGCCGAGCCTGTGTAGTTGGCGAAATTTTGTCTTCCGCACTAAATCTACAACGCGGTACAGCTCGTAGGGTTCGCGGTTGTGTCTTCTCCTTCATTCGCCTTCCTCGCAGACGGGGCCATATATCCGATATAGAATTTTTTTTCGAAGGCCCCAAGAATTAGCTCTGCAGTTTTGCTAAGCGTCTAGCTATCGGCTCCATCTAGCAGGACCGGCAAAGTAAAAGTTCTGTAAACTGTCTAGTCGCCGTAACGTAGTGCGGAAGTGCGTATAATTCACGTATAATTCACGGCTCCACATTTCTTTCGAGTCACTGACAATGCTCAACGAGTATTCCTGTCTAGAAAAAGCTTCTCAACTTCGTCGTTCGGAATCGGCATTTAACTGTAGGCTCGTGAAAGAACAATAACACGCACAACACGAGTGGTTGCTGAGAAGCTAGCCCCAGGTCCTCCTCGGACTGCCGCGCCACACATATTATTATTATTAACCTGTCTAGTAAAATGTTCTCAAACTTCAAACTTCGCTGTTCGGAACTATCACAAAATGTTATGTGCCCACCAATAGTAGAGGAATATAACACGGACTAGGGGTTTCGAAAATCACATGTTTTCGTTGCCAGTTACCGAAGCTTTTCATCACAATAAATATGGATACATGAATGAGGAGACCAGCACCAGTTTGACTCCCGCTAAGTCGAATCTTCTTGGTATATCATGATTTGTTCGAGTTAGAGGGAGCCTGACTTAGTGAGGATATTTCTGTATGGAAAATTGTGGAAAAAATTCGAGTAAGAGAGTCGTCTTCGAAACAGTGGGACAACGCAATAGAGGACGCCCACTGTACCCATGGCACACCCAAGAAGAGAAGGGTCTCAATCACCTTGGTGTGCACAGTTGGATACAACTGGCTAAACATCGTGCCGGCTGGAGGGGCTTGTTGGTTGAAGCCCAGGTTCACCCCAGACTGTAACACCACCAGAAGAAGAAGACGAAGAGAGAGATTCTATTAAGGGATTGTTCTGTTTACGTGGAGTCTATTCTATTTGGCGTAGTTGAGGAATACCTTGTTTTTCTTCTAAGCTTTGTTGTGTTCATCTGTTTTGAGTGCGAATAGCATGAGAGAACACGAGAACCGCCTAAGGAGCTTATACCTTTAAAAACTTTCATCAACAACGACAAGAGTTTGATTATCCGCAAGTAGAGCGATTGCTTACTAATAATTATTTTGTCTACAAATTGCAGTCCAATATCTTGCCTCCACCTGAGCCTGTAAAGGTACAAAAGCGTAAATTCCAATTTCAAGGAAAATAACTAGTAACGACATTTTTGTAATGAGTATTCGGAGTGCAAGAGGCGAGTTTATACAACAAGTAGACCAACGACCGTACGTGCATGCCCTCTCTAATTCAGCCGATCGTTGCCCGCCCTCTCTTTCACTCACGATGCTAGTTTTATGTTTGTTGATTGAGTCGATTGAGCAAAGGGAACATTTTTATTCCTCATGCTATATCGCTCAACAGAAGTATGCATGGGGTTACTCAACTTGACGTTACTCTTAACAGCTTTCACAGGTGCAACAAGAATTTAATTGCCTTGGAAGCTAGCCTTGGGTTCACCTCCGGTCCACCTACGGTCTACCTACGATCCACCTACGGTCCACCTCCGTTCTACCTCCGGTCCACCTCCGGTCAACCTCCGGTCCTCCTCCGGTCCTCCTCCGGTCCACCTCTGGTCCACCTCCGGTCCACCTACGGTGCACCTACGGTCCACCTACGGTCCACCTCCGGTCCACCTACGATCCACCTACGGTCCACCTCCGGTCCATCTACGGTCCACCTCCGGTCCATCTACGGTCCGCCTCCGGTCCACCTACGGTCAACCTCCGGTCCACCTACGGTCCACCTCCGATCCACCTACGGTCCACCTACAGTCCACCTACGGTCCACCTACGGTCCACCTACGGTCCGCCTCCGGTCCGCCTCCGGTCCACCTACGGTCCACCTACGGTCCACCTACGGTCCGCCTCCGGTCCACCTACGGTCCACCTCCGATCCACCTACGGTCCACCTACAGTCCACCTACGGTCCACCTACGGTCCACCTACGGTCCACCTCCGCTCCACCTCCGGTCCACCTACGGTCCACCTCCGGTCCACCTACGGTCCACCTCCGGTGCACCTACGGTCCACCTCCGGTCCACCTACGATCCACCTACGGTCCACCTCCGGTCCACCTACGGTCCGCCTCCGGTCCACTTACGGTCCACCTCCGATCCACCTACGGTCCACCTACGGTCCACCTCCGGTCCACCTCCGGTCCACCTACGGTCCACCTCCGATCCACCTACGGTGCACCTACGGTCCACCTATAGTCCACCTCCGGTCCACCTACGGTCCACCTACGGTCCACCTCCGGTCCACCTACGGTCCACCTCCGGTCCACCTACGGTCCACCTCCGGTCCACCTACGGTCCACCTCCGGTCCACCTCCGGTCCACCTCCGGTCCACCTTCGGTCCACCTCCGGTCCACCTTCGGTCCACCTCCGGTCCACCTCCGGTCCACCTCCGGTCCACCTACGGTCCACCTCCGGTCCACCTCCGGTCCACCTACGCTCCACTTCCGGTCCACCAAGCTCCACCTCCGGTCCACCTCCGGTCCACCTCCGGTCCACCTCCGGTCCACCTACGCTCCACTTCCGGTGCACCTACGGTCCACCTCCGGTCCACCTCCGGTCCACCTCCGGTCCACCTCCGGTCCACCTCCGGTCCACCTCCGGTCCACCTACGGTCCACCTCCGGTCCACCTACGCGCCACTTCCGGTCCACCTACGATCCACCTACGGTCCACCTCCGGTCCACCTCCGGTCCACCTCCGGTCCACCTCCGGTCCACCTACGCTCCACCTCCGGTCCACCTACGCTCCACCTCCGGTCCACCTACGGTCCACCTCCGGTCCACCTCCGGTCTACCTACGGTCCATCTACGGTCCACCTACGGTCCACCTCCGGTCCACCTACGGTCCACCTCCGGTCCACCTACGGTCCACCTCCGGTCCACCTCCGGTCCACCTCCGGTCCACCTCCGGTCCACCTCCGGTCCACCTCCGGTCCACCTCCGGTCCACCTACGGTCCACCTCCGGTCCACCTCCGGTCCACCTCCGGTCCACCTCGAGTCCACCTACGGTCCACCTCCGATCCACCTACGGTCCACCTCCGGTCCACCTACGGTCCACCTCCGGTCCACCTACGGTCCACCTCCGGTCCACCTACGGTCCACCTACGGTCCACCTCCGGTCCACCTACGGTCCACCTCCGGTCCACCTACGGTCCACCTCCGGTCCACCTACGGTCCACCTACGGTCCACCTCCGGTCCACCTACGGTCCACCTACGGTCCACCTACGGTCCACCTACGGTCCACCTACGGTCCACCTCCGGTCCACCTACGGTCCACCTCCGGTCCACCTACGGTCCACCTACGGTCTACCTCCGGTCCACCTCCGGTCCACCTACGGTCTACCTACGATCCACCTACGGTCTACCTACGATCCACCTACGGTCCACCTCCGTTCCACCTCCGGTCCACCTCCGGTCAACCTCTGGTCCTCCTCCGGTCCACCTCCGGTCAACCTCCGGTCCTCCTCCGGTCCACCTCCGGTCCACCTCCGGTCCACCTACGGTGCACCTACGGTCCACCTACGATCCACCTACGGTCCACCTACGATCCACCTACGGTCCACCTACGGTCCACCTCCGGTCCACCTACGATCCACCTACGGTCCACCTACAGTCCACCTACGGTCCACCTACGGTCCACCTACGGTCCACCTACGGTCCACCTACGGTCCACCTACGGTCCACCTACGGTCCACCTACGGTCCACCTACGGTCCACCTACGGTCCACCTACGGTCCACCTACGGTCCACCTACGGTCCACCTACGATCCACCTACGGTCCACCTACGATCCACCTACGGTCCACCTACGATCCACCTACGGTCCACCTACGGTCCACCTCCGGTCCACCTACGATCCACCTACGGTCCACCTACAGTCCACCTACGGTCCACCTACGGTCCACCTACGGTCCACCTACGGTCCACCTACGGTCCACCTACGGTCCACCTACGGTCCACCTACGGTCCACCTACGGTCCACCTCCGGTCCACCTCCGGTCCACCTACGGTCCACCTCCGGTCCACCTACGGTCCACCTCCGGTCCACCTCGGGCTGTCGCCATCATCAGTGATGAATGTTTTCGATAACCTTTTCCAACTTCGAATATATTACTGACCAGGATGGATAGGTGAGAATTCATTCTCGTCATCGTTCACAAGGTGACAGTTATGTCAAATTTAATCATGACCCTATGTGTACAATGTCATATACAGCCTTAAAACCGAAGTATAATTGGACGGCGTCGTCCTCTCCTTTCCAAATTATCCTCCTCAGTTCACCTTCGGTCCTGCTACCTATTCAACAGATTATGTCATCACCTTTACCTCCATGCCAATTTCAAATCGAAAACCAACCAAGAATCAATGGTAAGCCAAAGCACACAAAAGCATCCTTCCCATGGAACTGACACATAGGTCAAACAGCACTCGACGTGACACCTTTTCAGCGATAACAATACGCCAAGATGGGGAACCTTCAACAAGAATGTCTCATCCATCATAAGTTCAAACCCACATTCAGAGTCTCTCCACCACAGCCTTAAAGATTGATTGAAAATTCATATCCTTTTGATTTCGCAGCGACAAAACCTCATTCGAAATGCTCAGCCATCTGGGCCCCAACCCCGCACAATGGGGGCAAGTTCTCGAGTTCTAATAATGTGCCCCCGTGCACATCCTTCGATTCCACCTTCCGTCGTCAGGCCCCCGTGTGCTATTGCCGAAGATTACAACGCACACAATGTGTTCGACGTTGCGAACAAAGGACCTGCAAGGAGTTCTCAACTTTCAACAGCCCTCATAAAACTTGAGAATCTATAGCTCTCCTTGTTATCACCACACGCTTGCGTGTACACAGCCACACACGCGGCCGTACATCTGCCCTCTCGTACACAGTTCAACTTGCATATTCGTCAAGTAAATAAATTTAACAATTCCGATGTTTATCCGGGCGTAAAACAACATTTTCCAGTTCCGTCTTTCCTGGCCAACACCGACCGGGACGTACGATGGTGTTGTTGGCCTTCGGCCGTGTTCAGACATTTTCAGACTTTTTCAGTCATTAGCTGGCATCCTGACGCGCTCTGCTGTTGGCAAATAAATAATTTCAAACGTGATCCGATGGAACGTGTATCCCCGCATGCATCTACTACGAGTGCCAGGGAAGGCGGGCCCGTCGTCGCGTCTCACCGCAGTTAGTGGAGTTGCTCGAAACTTTTGTTTGTTTACCCAACTACGTGTGTCGGTACATACGGATTAGCACGCCAGTCAATCGAAAGATAAACAATAAAATTAACACATTCCCTCTCTGATGAGTTCCAGGTGAAAATTCAATTTTTAGAAACCATTAAATTGTGTGTGTGTGGACGGGGGGTCTGCCCCCTGCTCCGTTTGTCCTCGATTCCTCGGTCCGTGTGTGCCGCGATGCCGGTAGCGTGTGGCGTCAATAAAATATGTGGGTGCAGTCCAGATTGGATCTCACCTACATGCCGTATTACATAACTTTATCGAATTCCACCGCCAGTCACAGGTCAGCGTGTATTAATCGTGCTGGTGGTCCAATAAAATGGGTGCACTTAGGGACACCGCCAGGGGTGATGGGGAGTAGTCGGGCGGTGTGAGCGCGGTGCGCTTTATTAGCGTTGCCAATGAATTCTCCGGCTGACAGGGTGCTAACAGGCATATTCCATTAAACCCACTCTGGGCACTGATTTACCTTCTTCCACTCTCCCTACCGCCCCCCACCATAAGAGGCTTATAGTGTTCTTGTGTTTTTTTCTCGTTTTTGTTTCGCTCTTTGGCGCCCGTATCTTGGCGGTGCAGCGAGTTGACAGGGATGGTTCCAAGGATATTTATTGCCTTCACGATGATATAACTTTTAATAAGCTGTGATTAAAGTCGGGTGTGTGCTCTTGAGTTTAGCGCAGTCTATGCTGGGGGATGGCATTATGGATGGAAACTGTGAATCCTCCCAAGACCGAACACTTGAGGGACTGTTGGCAGGGGAAGGGGTTTGATTTAATGCCTCGTAATAGGATCGATTGAAATATTGTTTATCGAGAGAGAACATTTTTTTTCCCGGTACCGGAAGAGGAACATTGCACTCATTGTTAGGAAAATTTACAGGGCTGGTCATAAATATTCTCGTGGGTGCTGGTTTTTGTTGAGAACGCACACTTTTGAAATAAAAGCACGCCAGAAACTTCACTGAATGATCAATGTTGAACGGAGAAAGTTGGAAACTTGTGGTGGAAATGGAATACAAATAAGCCAATGGAGGGGGAATGAATGCGTTGTTTGACTCGTACTTTTCCCACTTTGAAACTGAAATAAATCATCCACGGCACAGGGGTGAGCATAGATCACGTATAATTATTTTCACACGAAGCAACCAAGTGTTTCCTCATCTGATTTGTGGAGGAGGAAGAAGAAGTTGGTGCTGCGGGTAGTTATGTCTTCACTTTGACTTAAACTGGGTGGAATTGTATTAAGTCACATTTTCTGAAAGCATTTGATAAAGTTTTTGTCATCAATCATCATCTTCTGGATGGACTATTCTTCTACAGATAATAAATGTTAATTGAAGTTGTTTTGTTTGAGTAGGTTCAGCTTCGATATCTACCAAATAGAAGATGGGGTGCCTCAGGATTCTATTTTGTCTCCGATACTTTGTCTCATTTCACTCTCCTACTTTCATTATTTTGCTGACAGCAGCAGATTGCAGTATTTCCATATTCGATCCCTGACACACGGCCCTGCCCTGTTAAATAATAGTAAAATGTGTTACCCTACAAAATGTAATTCAACCCTTATAGAAAAATGTTCGAATTTCTCGCAGACATTTTGACAGCTGAGAATCCCTTTTTTGATCTGGCTCCCATTTTTTCTCTCTGATCTGTCATCTTTTTCGAATAGAGGATTTATCAAAAAGAACTAAAACTCGCAATAAAATTAATCTTACAAATTGAATCGATTTTTAAGTTTTTTTTATATAAATATTATCTTTCGTAATAAAAGGTAGTAAGTAGCATTACGTTCTCTTGGAATAGAATTAACACACTAACCTGGCAATCTTAAGACGAACGATTCGCCCACCAAATCGGCCATGAGCTCATTGAGGCAAAGGATGCGTCGAATATTCTGGATGTGCTGACATTAAATGGAGCAAACGCCGACTCTCATCATTTGCATTGGTAGACAGCTGCACCAGCCAACAAAGAGGAGTTTTGACATTGGCCGCTTGACCACATCGGAGAGTGCCAGAGTCTTTTGAACGGAAATCTCTTCGCCATAAATACAACGAATAGTTACATGAACGGGATGAGGTTGCAATGGCCGCTTTCACACAGAAAAATTTTGTCGGCGATTTTTCCATCTTGTTGGCAAGGGAGGTGAGACGTGCTAGGGGTAGCACGACTAGCGTACTCGGGGTTTGCTTTTGGATTTTCTATTCTCTTTTATCTCTCTTCGTTTTTTCTTTGAGTTGCTTTATTCTGTTCTCAATGTTGGGTATTGGAAGCATGCTGTACATGTGTGAGAATGAGATGAAGCATGTGTGAGAGGGGGTAGGAAACAGAAAAAGTTCAGCATTGAAATCACAATTGCAGAGACTGAAAGATTTCCTGTGTGAAAGGGACTTGAGACCACTAAAGGGAATTTGAAAGAATCGCCGACGAATCTTAGCGAGTGTGAAAGCAGCCAATGCACTTCAGCAATTGAAGAGGTAGAGGAAGAAAGGGAAATAAAAGAAGCATGCAACTGAGGAGGCTTACCGAAAAGATCGACGACATGGAATAAGGGCACTATAGAAGGAGTCCTGGGCTAGTAACTGAGGGGATAAGAAGTGTCCACACCTAAAGAAAATGTCACTTGCTGTTCAGTGATATCGAAGAGTCTAGGGACAAGCAGAAAATACTGGCTTTTTATAAAAAAAAGACTACACGAAATGGATTTCGTCGTGGCCATGTCCAGTTCTCCAATTGTGTGCCGTGTATGCGGGAAGACTTTTCTACCTCGGGGGCAAACTTGAACTCCACAAACAACATTACTGCAGATCCGATGTAGAATCTGCCTTGTCTAGCGCTTCTACTTCGGTTTGTCGAAAACGATTACCGTCGAAATTCCTGAAACGAGGGACACGACGTATTTTGATAGTCCTGCTATATGGAGGTGAAAGTTGGATCTCTTAGTGCCGTACTAAAGTAAATTTCTAGGTCGGATAAATTATAAGGGTGGCACTACAGATCTCAGAGGGACAGGGCCTAGCTTCAACAACGAACACTCGTGTTGTACACGTTAATGTTTTAAAAGGGGCCTACAGTTTTATGCCGGCTCCGAAAGGCCAAGTTTGAGAAGCTTTTTCTAGACAGTTGTTACTCTTTGAGCATTGTCAGTGACTCGAAAGAGATGGGGCCGTGAAAATTGCAGATAGATAGGTTAAGTTGCGTAAGGGTTGACGCAAATACCCACAACCCAACGGCCACCAGAATAACGATAATAGCGTGACTCAATTTTCAGAGCATTAAAGTACATTGATCTAAATGAACTAGAAGACCGAACTAGTTCAATAAACAGATTTGAACTAAACTCAACGCTCTTTGAACTGAACCAAAATGCACAAGCCTCAAAATGTAGCTTTTACTTAAAATTCAAGACGTAGATTTAATTTTTTTTATTTGCAAGAACAATAGTCTCGGAGTAGAAGACCTTGGCTGTAGGGCCCAAAAGGCCGATGCGAAGTGGATTATTTAAATAAAATTAAATTTTGGATAAAGTTAGACAAATAATTAATGAAATTCTCTTTAAAGAAGTATAAAATGCTTCGAAATAGAATCACAATTGGTTTGTTTGTCGTTGAGGTGTGAATACTTAATGACATCTACTAATAATAAAGCGCTATGTAGGTAAGCTTGTAGGTCTGTAAGTATGTAAGTATGTCACAGCTATACCGTATGAGGTAGAAGAAAAAACACTGAAACTAATGTAGTTCGTTGGCCGAGTGGGTTGGTGCGTTACTCGTGTTTCTACAGGTTGTGTACAAATCCGGCTGGAGCTTCTCTTTTTTTTCATGAGACATACCACATAATGTTACATAAAAGCGTACGACATTCTTCCTTTCGTACGACAGACTTTTCTATTACTTCTTCTTCTTCTGGTGGCGCTACAGTCCGGGGTGGACTTGGCCCTCAGCCACCAAGCGTCTCCAGCCGACACGATCTTTAGCAAGTTGTCTCCAACTGTGCACACCAAGTAGATTGAGGTCCTTCTCTACCTGGGTGTGCCATGTGTTCCGTCCTCTATTGCGTTGTCCCACTGGTTCGGGGTCGAAGACTCTTCGGGCTGGAGCACTATTATCCATACGATCTACACGGCCCAGCCATCTTAGACGTTGAATCCGTAGACGCCTGACTAGGCTCATGCCGCTGTACAGCCCGTACAGTTCGTGGTTGAATCTTCTTCTCCAATAACCATCAACACAAACAGGACCAAAGATTGAACGCAGAACTTTTCTCTCGAAAAGACCAAGTGCTTCTTCATCCACTTTCGAGATTGTCCATGCCTCCGCATCATAGAGCAGGACAGGTATGATCAAGGTCTTGTATAAAGTCAGCTTGGTCCTTCGAGAGATGGCTCTACCACTCAATTGCCTCTTGAGCCCATAGAAACAGCGATTGGCAAGAGTAATTCTGCGTTTAATATCGGTACTGGTGTTGTTCGCACTGTTCACTTGCGAGCCGAGGTAGACGAAGTCCTCCACTACCTCGAAGTTATGGCTGCCTATGGTGACGTTTTGGCCAAGTCGTTGATGTTGTGCGTCCTTTCTCGATGACAGCATATCCTTCGTTTTGCCCTCGTTCACTAAAGACTTTTCTACTAGTTACTCAATATTGTGTACATTGCATTCACAGTTCACACACCTTTATGAGCCTGCTTTCGTTCCTTAAACGCACGTCAAATGATCAACATTTGTTTGTACACCAAGTTCCACCGGTATCTGATGTAAACGAACAAAAGTTTTACTAGGAAGGTAGAGGAAGTAAAGCACAGTAAACACGTTGAATTGATCAAAAAAATTCAACCGAATTCACTACGTACGTCAAAATGAATATTTCGCCTTTAACTTATGACGAATTGGGGTAAAAAGTATCCGCAGCCATTCCGACTAGACACGAGAGGAATGCTCCTTTGCTACGTCATTTCTTTATTGCTTTTAAATTGTGTGAAAAGAAAAGAAGAGGAAATTAAATTCTCAAGTTTCGCGTATCAATTTGTCCTCGAGAAAGATAGATTCATTTCGCTCTGAAGGGATGTTAGCGGCAGATGATAAATTGTATCTTCAGATACTTACTTTGCTTTACACACAATGGTGTCTTGTCGCGCGCACAATGGGTGAGGCAACACTGATGAGATGAAATTGAATTTTCTTAAATACATCAACGCTGCACAACTCACTTACATACCTTAACGCTTTTAAGGACTCGTAGTCTCATAGTTAATTGGTAAGAACATGGTGTGTGCGTCATTGGAGGGTGTACCCAACAAAGACGTATCTAATCTAATCGTCATACTGTGCAGCTGTGAATTAAATTTTAATTATTTTATTTTCATTCTTCGCAGCGACATCGAAGTGGTAATGATGAAAAACATGAAACTTTTTTTTTTGCTTTCCATCCAAGCGGCTTCAATTACATAAGTCCATGGGTAGGGGCTGGAAAACAGGTTCGAGCGGTGTATCAAAAAGTTTCAAAGATTACTTGATACATATTTCACTCTGATGCGGAAGAGTTTGGATGTGAGAGCCCTCAAGGGATCGTTCGTGAATATGTTCTTAATACAGCCGTAAAGTAAACGAACCTGAGAGGTCGGCATTGCGTGTGGGTGGGACATGATGAATGCCGCAGAAAGTTGCGTGCAGATCTGAAATGATTTATGCGAACCATTTCAAGCATGAATGGAGCAATGGGAATGTCATAGATTCAACAGATTAGCTGATGTTTAATTAAGGATAACCCGTCGTTACGTGATCTTCCCACAGCCAGGGCTGACAGGTTACCCTTAACCATCTGGAGAATTAAAGACAATTCGTGTTTGAGTTTTCTTTTTTTTTGTCTGCGGGATTGATGATGTATTATAAAATTGCTGAAAAAGTCAAAAGCTGATGGAAAACAGTCAACGCAATGAACACATTTAAACATTGTTGCTTTTTAAGGCTTGACTTAACCTTAAAAAATTATGAATTGAAACAGACATTTGTCATAGCAACTCTTGTACTTTAAATAATGATTGATGTCGGCCTCACTTAAGGGGAGTAGACCCAGTTAGCAAGCCTCAGAAAAGCTGATATTTCTGTTAGAGTGTAAGCATCTAACAGTCTTCCTAAGAATGTTTTAGTGTAAGACGACTATCAGTGTGAGTGTTTTAAGAGTTCAGTAGACGATGAAGTAACGAGGGAACCAAGAGACAAGACATTCGTGATGGATCTCTCTCAAAGCTAGTAGCGTCTCTCTCAGCTCCGCAGAAATTTATTTTAAAAAGTGCGTAATTTAAAATACAAAAGTGAAGAAAAAGTGAAGTTGTGTTTATTTTCTGTTCCACTTATAAAATGTGTGCCAAGAAGCAAGTGATTTTCTTATAAGCATTTATTTTAAAGTGCACATATACAAAGCCTTCTTCACTAAAATGTCAGCCTTGAAGGAACAGAGAAAATAGAGAAAAATTCAGCGGTGCTCTTAGTTCTGCTTCTCCTGCGACTATGAGTTCGAGCAAGTTGTGGGATAAAATTGAGGCTCGGTTAGATGCACTATATTCAAAATTCAAGGATGCTATCTGTGACCTTAAAAAGTAAATTAATGAAATGCATGATGGGCTCGCCGAGCGTTTCATTGCCATTGAAATGGACTTAATTAAAACAACGAAAGAAATTAACAAAAGAATTGACGGTCTCGAAAATGACGTTTCTGCAATAAAAGCCCGAGCATGCGCAACTAAACACACCACCCAACTGAAGCAACAAATCAATACCCTGGCCCGTAAAAACATTGCTGCTGACTTAATACTTCACGGCGTTCAGTATTCGAGATCTGAAAATTTGAATGACATATTTGGAAGGTACTGCGATCAATGTGACTGGGATAAAACCTATTCATATCATTAGAACGAAGCCGGTGCGTAACTCTGCTGATAGTCAAATAATAGTAAATCTGTCACACGAACAAGTGAAGATCAATATTCTGAGGTCAACTGCCGCGTTTCGTAAAGAAAACAACAAAATTGTTTGCCTAATTGATCTTGGCTTTAACAGCACTAAATTTGTACGTGTATACGAAAGCTTAACAAAGTGCGACCATGATCTCTTCCGAAGAGCGAATACTCGCCGTCGCAACAAATCCAGTCATTCTCTTTTTACAAGGAATTGAAGTGGGAATGAGGTTTTAGTATGTAATCTTTTTTTCATCCATTCTCCCTGAAATACAAACAATAAAAAAAATGTCAAGAAACAAATGATTTCAGAAAAGGCAGAGCGAAGCCGATCCAACTGTGTAAGGTGATAATAATGAACCAACCCAAAATACACATATCATAACAATGGATGCCATAAAGCAAATGTTGCTTTCCATTGTGCACCAACGCGATGCAATTGTCACCAGATTTCATTGCTTTGACTCTGACCACTTGCGCGTCGGTGTTAAAAAGTGGTGCGCCTATGTTGAGGCTAGAGTATATCGGGGCCAGTTGCAGAGTCTTGGCATCTTACCTAGCGTCGAAAATACCCTACTAATATAATAATAGTATGGGTGGCGCGACGTAGTTGTCGCCGTGGCGTAGTGGGTATTCCTGACAGGCCGAGGCGGACCTGAGCCTAGCTTCTCAGCAACCACTCGTGTTGTGCGTGCTATTGTTCTTTCACGAATGGAAGGGACCATCAGTTTAATGCCGACTCCGAACGGCGAAGTTCAGAAGCTTTTTCTAGACAGGAATACTCTCTGAGCATTGTCAGTGATTTGAATGAGGTTGAGCACTGAATTATCAAAGGTGGTAAATTCGAGTATCGAACCTGACACCCTCTGCGTAGGAGTCGACGCACTTACCCATTACGCCACGGCGACCCAAAAAATGCCCTACTAGGGAGGGCAAAAACTTGGTAAAGGAAATATGGGTTTCAAAATTACAGCTGGGTGGATCTTAAGGCATTTATAATCCACACATTTTCAAGTGATGCTGATGTTGTCCAAGAACTCAGAAAAGTAGCAAGTTCGTAATGTAGTGAATTCGCAACATACACTGACTTCGTGATGGATAATGTTTCCCAGATAAACCGGCTACCGTTCGAAATTCCCAAGAAAATGATTGTTCGCATTTTCGAAGTTGGTTTGCGAAACTCGTTAACAATCGTTATGCCCGAGACGGCCCAAAGCTTGGTCGACCATTTATCGTTTATTCGAGAAAAACCTAATCAACAACTTGACACCCTGAGTTATGATTCAATTAAAAACAACTTCTTTGTTTTGTTTTTTTTTTTCATATGTATGTATATTACAAATTATATTTAAACTTAACAAAATAAACTTAAGATTTTGTAGCACAATGAACTTAATTTTTTGTGTAACGATCCTTACACGTTCGCGATCGAAACTGAAGTGCCGCCAAGAATGCCTACTTGCTTGATGCATCTCTCAAAATAAGCCGTTACAGCTTGGATTTCGTTAGCGTCGTTGAAACTCGCGTGATCTTGACAGCCAATCATGATTGATGGAAAGGACGCTTTGATGTTTGAAGAGAGACCAAAGAGAAGGCTTGGCTTCTGTAACGGTCTTATGCATGTATGCTGGTATGCATTGAGTTGCCGCGTGATGCTGTTCAAGGCACTGCCAGAAGCAACGAAACGGATGTTTCAGTAGCTAACATGTTTTATATAGCATGTTACTCCTGGCTTCTCGCTCTTTATACGAAAACTCAATGAATCCGCTACAAAACGCCCCTGCTTAGAAACAGACAGACGTTGTTACGACTGTGGTCAAGTTGGACATTTTAAAGCGAAATGTCCCCGACAGATCCAGTCGCGTAGCAGTATTGTTGAAAAGGCTACGAATGCCAAACAAAATATCTTTCTATCAATGTTCATCATGTACTCTACATCCTTTCTGTATTTCTTATATCTGCCTCCTTCTTGTTTCTTTCTTTGTTATGTTATACCGTACCTTGCAATAACTGATCACTTCGAATAAAGCATTCAAAGTTCACCGACGCGTTTTACTTGTCCAGAGTTGTTAGATTATTAATAAAAGTACAACAATCAATTTTTACAAAACATTTTTTTTAACGATTGGAAATATGTTACAATTACCTGTGCAACAATAAAAAAAATACTCTTAAGCGTATTAAACAAGTAAAAAATAGCCGATAAGTGAATGATTACAATCTTTGAGTTGTCAAGACAAACGGTGACAACCATGCAACACTTAGGTCACGTAATACTCCAGAACCCAATAAATAGTTGAACAAGACATTAAACCTGGAAGATCTAAAAGAAATGTAATCATTTACAAACATCCGAATGACCGTTTACCTCCGGAGATGCTAAAAAAGCCAACTGGACTTGTGACAGAAATAAATCCCCAAACTTCAATTTAAAGGATGAATTGCAAATCAGCACAGTACAAAACCTACGATCTAATATTTCAATTTGAGAACTTTCCCACTCCGCTGTTGGTCAGTAGCACACTTCGTAACTCAAAAATTTAATAAATCCCTTGGATATCACTCAGCCAGGCAGAAGTTCATTACCTCAACCCCAGCATGTCCCGACCGTCCTCTAACGTGGCGTCGGTCGCATGGAAATGCGAAAGCTGAAAACTTCAAGTGCACAATATTTATTCAAGAAAATTCAAATTGAATTTTTTTAAATGCACCCGAGCAGAGCGTCACCAGCGACCAACGATGTAATCATCCAAGCGGCGGCGACTGAGATATCGATTCGAGCGCCACCACCGCCCGGGAGTCCAGATTCAATTGCTTAGTTCTATATAAGCAGATTCATTTGTATTTATGTATAATGGAATATTTATGATTATTGCGTCAACCTCAACTGAATCACTTGGCGAGCAATGGGACATATCGGCGCATTGACTGTGTTCCCTGGCTGCTCTGTCCCACTGATTAAACTAATAAGGAAATTTGTAAACTTAATGTCGTGTCTAGGCACGAAATTAAATTTACACCCAACCAAAGCTAATTATATTGAATGGATTTTTCTATCGAATCTTTCTCGTAGATGAGATCATTACGTCGAGTCCTTGAGAAATAAATACCCGCACCAGTCGACGAGGCGTGCTTAAGTGTGTACGCACATGTAGCTGTGCTTTTTCAGCTCTTCGGTTCTTCCTTTCTTAATTCATCTCACTTCCTTGAGGGAACAATCTCAAAGAGGAAACGTAATTGAGAAGGTTCGTCCATTTTAGTGAATGTGTGCGCTTGCTTCCTCTTCGATTCGATAACTCTTAATTACGGTGTGTTGTCCGCATTCGAGTCGATTAATATCCAGTCATCAAGTGGATGCTTAGTCGATTGTTTATTGGTAATCAATTAAGCTGAAAAGAAAGGACTTGAGTTGTTTCACCCCCCGTACTCGTTATGAAGTTACGATGAAGTTTTTAAGAACGAAATTTGTAGCGCCGTAAATGGATATTTTATTCTGTAATTCGTTGCTGGAAATTACTCGATAAGATTGTGTGTAAATCAAGCGAGGATTTTAAGGCTGTGAAAATGTGCTCTGATGGAAAACAATCATTATTCATTGACTTGACCAAGTGAAAGAAAGTTTCATGTCAATAGAAACATTTTGGTGAACAAAAAGTGAATAAGCAAGCTCCGAATGAGAGAATTACGTCTCAAGACTCTGACTTCTGATATGAACCGATGGATAGTTGAGCATGATTTAGATTATGGTTTGGATCGCCTTCAATACTTTCGTTAAGCCCAATGATATGTTCTTTGTATCGTGCGTTTGGATGAATAGGTCGTAGGACAGACGACAGACAGTATCGCCTATAGTAGCTCCAGATCAGTCCATATTCTACTTTTTAAACAAACAGTGAACAAAGTACAAAAGTCAAATAGTACATAGGGTAAACTACCCGGTAGCGAGTCTCTTAAGGAAAGTTTTGACTTCGTTGCTCTCTCAAAATTAATTACTTAGATATATGAACAAAGAGACTCATCAAGTTAAGGAAAGCTTGATGTTTTACTGTTTAAAATAAATAATAACTTCTTGTAAGTATTGGACTCAAATTTAATAAATTTAAGTAAACTACAAAATGAGACATGAGCCAGTACCGAGCCGCCCATGTTCCTAATTCGAGCCCGCCTTAGAGTTCCAGTAAAAAGCCTCCCTTATAAATCATAACATACATTCATTTATTTCAACGTAAAAAGGAAAACATTATTAAATCAATTCATGACAAAAATTAAGAAAAGCAGGCAAAAATAAAAAAAAATTAACAAAAATAAATAACGTTGTATTTTCTTTTTGCGTCCATTATTTTCTTGTTGATGAATCAATTGGTTTTGAATGAATAATCAACGGATGGAGTGAAAAAATCTTAGCTCCAAAACATAATTTTATTTGAAATGCTTATTATAAAAATATTTATATTTACACGTTAAAAAAGTATAACATAAAACATAATTATTAAGTATCCTTGTTCTTTATGATTCTGTACGAAACAGCATCGAATAGGACAATTCAAATTCGGAAATATAAGGTTTCAGGCGCTCACACAAAACGGCAGAGAGGATCGTCAGTAGTTGGCACAGTTGAAGCGGTCTCCTTTCTTGTGGATCGGGCAAACTGAGATTCCACTCGTCGGGCATGTTTCATGAGTCGGTACATGTACCTTATCAGCTCATCTCCAGCTGCCTTAAACAGTTCTACTTAACCTTAAAAAAAACCACATATAAAGAAATTACAACGGAAACAGAAACAACAAAATTATACTCCTATGTTGAACATTTCTCGCATCAGGCCAACGACGTTCGGTTCAGGAAGAACCGAATCTAATAAGTTTGTTGTGAGATTACGCTTAACTATGTGCGTTTCCGCTTTTAGGAAAATTAAGGGTGGGCCATATTTACCGCAATTACTATACGTATGTACATAACATTCCTTAATAACATTAAACGAATATTTAACAGAAAACTATTCACAGCTCGCTTTTCTACTGACATTTTGCACTCGTATGAAAACCAGGTTTGCTGGACAGTTCTTAAAAGCCCCCGTATTTTGAGTTTGTTACCTAAATCGGGATCCGGTTTTAACACATGACAGTTGCGTTGTTAAAGTTTACATCACAATCCAATCTAGTACACGGAAAATTCATAAATGAAAAACAGGAATAGAATTGCAAATTGAAAGGATCGTATTCATTTATTAAAGGTTGTTAATGGTTGACAACTTCTTTTTAACTTTATTATCGGCTTGAATTACAATCAAAAAATTTATGAATAGAACTCGACTTCGTTCATATGGCCACCGGGGGCACGTTTGCAGCGGTCGATTCGCTGGATCCAATTTTCAACGACTCGGCTACAAATTTCGGCCGAAATGGCCGCGATTTAGCGTTCAATGTTCGCTCTGAGTTCGTCATAGGCTTATTGGCATAAACCAATGTCTTAACGTAGCCCCACAGAAAATAGTCAAGCGGCGTTAGATCGGACGAACGAGGAGACCAATCGACTGGCCCATTTCTTGAGATAACACGCTCGCCATACTTACTCTTCAAAAAATCGATTCTAACGTGTGCTGTGTAGCTTGTGGCACCATCCTGTTGGAACCACATGTCGTCCAAGTTCGTATCTTTCAATTCGGGGCAAAAATATGGCAATGGCTAGTAATGGCCCAATAACGCATTCACAGTAACGTGACTATCGTTATCGTCGACGAAAAAATATGGCCCAATAATGCCGCCGGCATGCAAACCGCACCAAACAGTTATTTTTTGTGAATGAAGTGGTGATTCGTGAAGCACATGTGGATTTTCTTATTTTTTATTATCTATATTTTTTTTGCTTATTGACGAACCCGCTGAGCCAAAAATGAGCTTCGTCGAAGTTTGGAGTTAACGCTTTTAAAGTCGATGACCGCGACTCCGAAATTCGGTAGAAAATTTTTAGAATTTGTAGACGTTGCTCGTTCGTGTACTTTACCATGATTAAGGTCAGAAATGAAGTTTTACAGAGGAGCCCGACTTCTTCCTCTCTTGCCCCTTAACATTTTTGACAACTGTTTTTTTATACCGGTTTCTCAAACCAAATTAACGAATATCAAATGACAGTATTCACGTTGTTTCGTGAATAACCGTAAAAAATTCTTGAATATCTGTCAAAAAGGCACCCAAATTCGTCGATGGACTAGGGAGGAATCAGTTGAGAAGTCGGCTATCTCTGCAATACTTCATTTCTGATGAAAATGTTGAGTTTACTGAATAAATTGACAGTGACAGTTAAGTTAAGTTGTCGTTATCGTAAGCATACACGGATGACATCTGAACTTGTCGGTCGTCAGATCACAACTGCTCTGAGCCAAGATGGATATGCTCTTGTGTGCAACGAAGATAAGAGCTTAGATACATGTCATGACTCATAAGTATTATGACGAATAGAAAAGCACTTCCCACGCTCGTATGCTCTACCGTAGTGTTGCTAATACACTACAGGTCCAAAGAGATAATTCAATAGAGTATGGGCGCCACCAACGTGGCGTTCGCAAGACAAACCTCAACCATTTTAGTGTGCGTAAATTAAAGAAGCTACCCAGAGATCGCTTTAGCCGGAGAGGCTTGTTTATTGAGTCTTGTTTAACCTCGGACTGTAGCGCCACACAAAGAAGAATATTACATTTAAAATTATTAAGAAATACGTCAATCTAGAACATAAACCAAACCCCCACTACACCCTTCTCAAAGCTTGCCACATAACTAAATAGTTGATATTTCGAAAACTGTTCAGTCCCTATTTCCGGGTTTGTTCGCCCTCCTCCAATTCACACAAACTTGACAGCTGTCGACATGATTTACAAACACCAGTTTTCAACGACATCACTTAAGGCTTTATTTTGTTTTCGCATCCACCCCCATGAATACGTTCCACACAGCTTATGGAAACAAAAACAAATCCGATTCACTTGTTGAATCAATTAGAAATATATTGCATCTTAATCATTCAACCTACACGCTCGTTAACTTTGTCAGTGGGTGTGCCAGCGGCCAGAAGGCAAAGATTTTCGCACGAATATTCGTATTTTCAGTTACACTACGAGTATCTAAATCTACACATGATAAACTATTTTTAGAGGCTCCCGCCGCAACAGCCACCGCCATCGCCATCGCCAAATTGCCAACAAAAAGATTCATCTTCGAAATCTTGAATATTTATCTCGTATTTACATAACGCTAAGAACGCGCTCTCGATCAGGCACAGCTTTTCAGTCAATTCCAATGAGAGCAGCCATTGACAACAAGTGGATGTTGTTTCTCGAAACAACTCAGGCCCACAACCCGCGGATAATTGGCTCTTCGAAAAACAATAGTTTTCGCCTTTCAGTATTTTCACTAATTTCCAGTGCTTGGTGTGTTCCTTCCGCTTCGTGTTTTCTACCTTGTGTGTTTCCCAATAAGCATCGTGTTGCCGAAGAAAAATTAATATGTGTGTTCATTTAGTGTAATTAAAAATTCCCAAGTAAACAAATACAGTTTGCCTGGCAGCACTTGATATTTGCAGGATAGACAGAGAGAGAGAACAAGTATCCAAACGGAAAATCAAAGAGAATCTCAATTGGCGTGCAGTTGAAGTGTTTTTTTTCGGGGGCAAGAATGTGCGACGATGAGGATACCGCCGAAGGTATTTGTTTATTGCCACAGCCTGCTGCTGATTTCATACTTACTTTATGACTTGAGCATGCTGAAATGTCCTATGTGTGTGTGGTGGGGAGGGGGGCATGCTATTGTTGGCTTGTTTGTGCGCTTATTGTTGTCTTCACACGTATCACTTAAGTGGCACGGATTTGTTTCTAATTTTGAATTGCTTTCACACAATAAGCGAAGAGAGACGTCGCTGTTAACATGAACTAATATTTTGAAATGTAAGGTGAACGCGTGCGTACGTATGTTTCTGTTCGGACTTGAGGTTGAGACACACCTTGCGATGATTTACTGAAGTTTCATAGCTGGCGTGACCTTAAACTTGTTTTTGGATGATGTACGAGTGCAGGTTGGCCGTTCGAGTGCTTACTTTGAATGTTATTTTTAGGGGACCGAAGCGCTAAAGCGAAACAAAACACGAAATAGATGCGAATGTTTATGAGGTAATTATAAATTTAGAATCTTCCCTGTCAAAGTTGATGTAAACCAATACGGAGTGTTGGCATGTTAAAAGCTTCAAATCAAGAACCGACCGACGTGATAATGGAAATGTCCGTGTCTGGATTTTAAATTAAACCACATTTAAATGCCAGAAGAGAGATTTATATTGTGAATGACAGTTGATTGCCAGTTAGACTTGACCAAGGTGGCTTTGTGAAATTTGTATAATAGGCCACTGCCACCAAGGTTCTCTTGTTACGGGTGTGAGGATTCATCTATGCTACCATTCTGTTCTCTAATTTATAAAATAAGCACAGGTTATAAAATGTAGTCGTTGGGGTTTGGCTTCGAAGTGCCAAATATTTAAATACGCAAAGAAAATCCCCACACTAAAATAAACACAAAAACAAAACCCTTCATAGTTCGAGTCTCTCAAAGAAATTAAGTTTGGCATTGGGTTTAATTCCCTTTCCAAATCGAAATATGGCCAAATTTGATTTCGAAATAAAGCCAAAACGAAAGTCGTAGGTGGCTTGATTCGCTCGCTAACAGGATTTTAATACTTTTATCAGCAGGTGTTAATCGCTCCGCTAAGGATATGTCAACAACTGTCCGACATGCGGCTGTAGCTAAAGTTTTATTGTATTTATTCTAGGCCCTAGAGGAGGTATTTAATTATGGACTTATAACCCACGGAAATGTTATTGTCCATTGCGGACTTATGACCCTGCACCGATTTTCGTGTTTGTGAATTTTGTTATAGGGGATTATAAAATCGTGTATTTGTCGAAGAGTCTTCGACTCCGAATCCGTGGGACAATGTAGCAGAGGACGCCCGCATTTAAGGTGGCGCACCCGGGTGGAGAAGGAACTCAACCAACTTGGCGTGCGACACTGGAGACAGCTAGCCAGAGATCGTGTTATCTGGAGAGGTTTGTTGGTTGAGGCCAGGTCCACCCCGGACTGTTGCGCCAAATGAAGAAGAAAGAAGAAGTATTTTTCAAAATTTGGGGATCTTTCACTGCCAACCGAATATCGGGATTGTTTTCCATATGTGTTTTGATTGTGACCTTATTATTCTAGCAGCTTGTACAACAACCACTTCGGGATTGTCTTGAACGATTCCTATAGATGGCGATGTCTCCCTTAATTCCTGTCCTTCATCCGACACTATACACGTCACATCATGAACCTAACTAACCTCAAATCAGCTGTCTCAGAAAACAAGGCTGCCAATTTAGAGTTATCCGCCCTTTGTGAACTTAGATATGTTTGTGTTTGAGATAAATTTGATCAAATTATCCTTTCTGGGAGGGGGTGGTCTTTGCCTTTGACCACATAACAATTTTACAGGCTTTTGGTGACTTTTCGGTAAATTGTGTTTCATTTCTTGTTGTTTTGGTTGTTCTGTTGATGCACACATTTTTTATCAACCTTCGCTATGGAAGCAAATATCAAGAGCAGTCAAGGATATCAAGCATGTGAGTCGATACAATAATTTTTAAACATTTAATAGAGGCATTCCCTATTCTCAAGAATGGGGGCGATGTGTATAGACAACGACTGGATGGCACAGGTTAAGTTCTACTTTTCGTTAGTAGGGTCCCCGGTTCGAATCCCAGTGAGAGTATGGTGGTTGAACGGACTGACTATATCGACCGTTAAGTGGAAAACTGTGTCTATTGCTGTAGCTCTTACAAAAAAAAACGTAGTCAAAAATGTTATAGAATAAGTATTAAGCAATCATTTCATGATAGTTAAAGTATCGTTAAATATGCAGATAATGTAGATTTTGAGATGAATATTTTATGTCGCCACAAGAGCAAAGTTAAAACGCTTTTATCTGGTTTCAAATTTTGATCCAATCACAATTTGCCGTATATATATTGCTGTATTGTGCGCATAGCTTATTATCTTATCAGTATTCTATTTTGTCACAGCTCATTGGTAACATCTGTCAGAGACAGGCATGTTATTAAGCATTTTCATTTCATCGTGTATCATGGACTTTCACTTGAACAAAGCTTATAAATTATTTGTATATATTAAAAATGTATATATTATAAAAATATTTTCCGGCTACTTCGACCATTTAAAGGTCTGTGGTTCTGCCAGCTATTCAAGTTATTGTGCCAATTTTTCGCGGCAGTTTCGCGCTATTGGGCATTCATTGTACCTTCCCGATGCGTACAGTGGAAACTATTGCTGGTAAAAGCATTATTACCAGTGATTCGAACGAGGTGGAGGTGTAAACTCTAAGACTTGTTAGAGCCTTTTGAAGCCAGCGCACGACACACTAGAAGTCGATGCTCATAAACATTATACGGTAAGACTGCTTAAATAAACATCGCAGAATATGGAGTGACAATGTACCGCCAGATGCTCTCCATGTCAGTCATGGCACTCCTGCCGATCAATGAGTCAAGAAGAAGTCGAGCAGGATCCACTAAGAGATTTACAGTTAATTTAAGCAATCGAGCGGATGCATAGACAGACTTATCCTTCTTCTTCTTAGGCCACAACAGTCGGAGGTGTACATGGGCCTGACTCAACATGCCTCTCCAACTGGTTTGATCTCTCGCTAGTTGTCTCCAGTTTCACACACACTAAACCGGCTGAGGTTCCACTCGACTGGTAAGGCCACCTTGTATGTGAACGTCCTCTATTGCATTATCCCACAGTCTCAGAGTTGTTGATTCAAAGACCAGACAGACTATGACCAAAATGACGTAGGCTCGCTCTTTACGTAGCTAGTCTTGGCTTGATAATAATAAAATGGGTGGTGCTACAGCCCGTAGAAGGCCAAGGCCTAGCTTCTCTCACAAGTGAAAGGGACTTAAAGCTTTTTGACGACTCCTTATGATCAAGTTTGAGAAGCAAAATAGTGCGCTGCGCCAGCCAACTTCATGTTACGGAGACAGTGCGATGACGCACTGCGTTGAAATAAATATTCAATTTATCAGCTGTTCGCTCTCTCATGAAAAATATTGCCGCCTTTTGCACATTCTCACACACTCATTTGAAATGACTTTTGCCGTTAAATTATATTTAATCAGCTGTTTTCACTTCTCAAATTACAGTTGACACAAAATGCTCTCAATTTGGATGAAAACTCTCAATCTGAATCTCTCAAAATCTCTCAAAATATCCAACATGTTGAATAATGACGTGCGATGGACTACGTTTTACGTTTTATTACGATCCTCTCATCTCTCATTATTCACTGACTCAGGTCAACGCTGTAATTTGTGCTTGGCCATTGAATTGTGTGCGTTGAAAGCAAACGCCAGCGCAAACGCACTATTGTGTTTCAGGCATTATCTACACAGTAATTACTCTTTGGGCATTGTTAGTGACTCTAAAGTTGGTTGGGCCGTGAAGTTTACTATGACTTGATTCGTATATGTTTGAATAACGTAAGCTGGACCGTTCTATATAAGCCCTGAGTGATGCCATCGCGGGTATTTATGTGTCAACAGAAACTTAAAGGTGGAAACAACCGAACACACACATAATACAAAAACGGGTTGCTTTTCAATATTTTCCTACACGTTACAGCTTCTTAAAACAATTCACTGCATATAACGGCATTTCCCTATACATTTATATATATTAATAAATGAATTAAATTCTTTAATTTTACATCAATTTCAATTCAATTCGTGTTGTGGATACATAATTCTTTTATATACGACGTCGAATTGTGATGTAGGCTTAAATAGCAATGTCAAAAACGACCCTGAGTATCGTCACTAAACAAAAAGATTGCGGTTTTGACAAGCTGTCAAGCACCCCTGATTATAGTTACACTAATGACTTAATTCTTCTGTCAAATTGTTGTTCATTTCCGCAAGCAGAAGTTTACTTAATGGTCACAGTGAAAAAAGAGCTGGTCCAATACTAGTTATGCCCGTATATGCACGTCTAGGCAATCCTCAATTTTCTTGACATTCATTGATTAACGAATTACCGTTTTTTTTTCTAATTCCAGAAAGCCCTACAGGGTATACCAAACTGGCACATCAATTTTGGTTTTCTTATCCGCCACCAGGCGCTGGTGGAGGTTCTTCGAGTAAGTACACGCATTTTTGACACATTCTACTTCCCGATGACGTTTACGAGTGTAGATTTTTATTGGAGACTAAATATGCAAACATACCGTTCGACACTGTTCTTAAATAAATGTGATTATTGTTGTTGCAAAGTGTGTTACGTAAATTAACTAATTGAATATGTTGTTGTTGTTTTATTTTTGACACCTAAAAAGATAAAATTCATTTTAAGTATTGCTAACGTTGTTTCTTGCATTTGAAAACAATGCGGGAACGTAAGTGTGTGTTCTTTCATATTAATCTGTTCTTTTTGTTTAAATGTTTTCATTAAAATGTTTGGCAGTTGTGGTGTATATGTAAGACGTTAAGATGTTCAATGTATGCATTCTTTAAAGCAATCTGTTTCTGACAAATGTAATTTAATATGTATTTCTTAACTTCTTTTTCTTGTTTTTTTTTTTTTACATTGCTAGATTATTAAATTGCTGTTGGAGTTGTTTTATTTGTTCTTAATTTTCTTTCCTTGATCACACTGTTGCTATTTTTTTGTTTTCTTTTTTAATTAATCATTTCGACAGATGTGTTGTTCCTTGTGTTTGTTTAGAGACAAAAAAAAAAGAAACCCGCGTCCGGTGTTTGAAAAGTAATTAAGTTTGGGGTTGATGGCGGTTGTTGGACTGTTGACAGGGCGAAGATTAATTAAGGTCAATCCGTGGTCATTGGGGGATCGTTTTGCTTGAGGTAAGGAAAAGGTAAGCAATCTCTTCGACGTTTGTTTGATATTCTATGCCTGCTATTAGCATGGCTGTAGGGAGTAGAGAGTTGACTTGAGTAAGAGTCAATGGGAATTATGGGTCATGTACCTGTTCAATTATTAATAACTTGGTTGTTTTCAGGAAACAGGCATACTTAGGGAGAATAATTGTGGTCTGTTATTTATTCTTTGAACCCAATACTAGCTAAATTGGGTTCCGGTGATGATGACAGTTTCTATACGTGGAGGGATGACGACCTGACATCCATCGTTCCGAAGTGGACTTAGGTCCTCCTCTTCTTCTTCTCATGGTGCTACAGTTCGGGTTGGAACCAGCTGCCTTAATTTTTTTTTTCACTCAGCCACCAAGCCTCTTCAGCTGACACGATCTTGCACCAGCTGCCTTTTATTTTCTACGTCAAATCAGTTGAGATCGTTCTCAACTTGTGCTCGCCATCGGTTCCATGGGCGTCCTCTATTGCGTTGACCCATTGTCTTAGAGTCGAAGAATCTTTGGGCTGGAGGAGTGTTGTCCATGCGCTCTACATGGCCCAGCCATCTTAGGCGTTGAATCCTCAGACGCCTGACTAGGCTCATGCCGCTGCACAGCCCGTACAGTTCGTGGTTGAATCTTCTTCTCCAATAACCATCAACGCAGGCAGGACCAAAGATTGAACGCAGAACTTTTCTCTCGAAAAGACCAAGTGCTTCTTCATCCGCTCTTGAGACTGTCCATGCCTCCGCACCATAGAGGTGTTATATAATGTTAACTTGGTCCTTCGAGAGAGAGCTCTCCTACTCAATTGCCTCTTGAGCCCAAAGAAACAGCGATTGGCAAGAGTTATTCTGCTTTTAATCTCGGCACTGATGTTGTTCGTACTGTTTAATTGGGAGCCGAGGTAGAAGAATTCCTTCACTATCTCGAAATTAAGGGTGCCTATGGTGACGTTCTGGCCGAGTCGTCGAAGTTGTGCGTCCTTTCTCGATGAGAACATGCTTCTTTCTGTCCTCGTTCACCGCTAAACCCAATTTGGCGCCATCGCTGCCCAATCGTATCAACTCCGTCCGCGTAGGGTTACAGTTGTACGGACTTGTGGAAGATCGAGGCTCATGTGTTGATGAGTGAGTTCTTTACGACGTTCTCACGAACAATGTTAAAGAATGACAGCGCGTTGCTTTGTCTAAAACCTTTTTTGACATTGAATGCCTCGGTGTGTTCGTTACCGATGGAGCAGCGAGAATTTTCTATCGTCCTCTTGCACAACCTGACGAGTTTCTCAGGAATGTCAAAACTAGACATGGCCTTGTAAAGCTCGTCTCTATGCTCGCTGTAATATGCGGCCTTGAACTCGACGAATATGTGGTGGGTGTCGATTTGCATCTCTTGGGTTTTTTCCAAAATCTGCCGTAATATAAAGATTTGGTCGATGGTGGACTTCCCCGGCCTGAAACCGCGCTGATAAGGACCTATCCGGTTATCGGCGAATGGTTTCAGTCAATCACCCAAAACAGCAGAGAAGATATTCCAAGCGATGTTCAGGACCCTCTGTAGTTGGCGCAGTTGAAGGGAATTCCTTTTTCTGTGGATCGTACTTAGGTCACTTGGTGTACTTGGTAATATTGGTCACATTCTTGAGTAAGGTGTAGATGCAAAATCAAATTTTGTGTAGTGCCTCAACATCGATGATGGACGATGGGACATTATAATACAACAGAGCTCGTCTCTTCAAGTTGTTTTTTTCTATTTCAACAGCAGTACGCTTACATGGACGATTGAAGCGTGGTCCAAAACATGCTGATAATGAAGCATATTGACCACACAGGCACTAGCTGTGAACAGGATACCCAGATGAGAATGGTAGGAAAAAACCACAACGACGTGAGACATGTCTTAATTTTGAAGCTACATACATGATTGTCATTACATTCAAATGCCCGCTTCGACTTCACTGCTTCAAGTGGAAGGTCCAATTTTTGATGACCAAAATGGTAGCCTTATTCCGGCAGCATCGTGCCGAATGGTGGCATCGATCGTATTGCAGACTGAGGAACTGATGTTTGCCCAAAAGAACATATTCGCGTGGTGTCACTTGCACATTGCGGTGGCTAATTGATTAGGGTTCGCCGTGTTCGCCAAATTCCTCCTTCACAAGTTCGAGGCTGTATGGCATGTTAAACTGTCTTTCTGGACAGCTTATTTATCCAAGTTGTCGAAGTCTGACAGGAAGTCGCTTATGATCACTCTACACCTGAGATCATTGAGAACAACAGTTTCTCCTTCCACATTTCGAAAGAAATAAACACCGATGATGCGGACATGCCTTTAACCAAATGGTTAATCTTTGTGGATTATTATTGGTGATGCTATGTATACTGCACCGCGATCTTTATATTTGTGCCCCGTTTCCATACTTTTGCTCTTTTACGAGTTCCTCGCATGTACAGTTGTATTTAGAGTTGTATGGAGCGTTATTGATGATTAAACGCAGTAGAGATTTATTTAAGTATGTTCTCTCCAAGCCAGTTCCTTTTAGGAATCCGAGAATGAGTTATAGTTTGCGTTTGTTCAGATAACTTTGCCTTTTGTGAGCTAGTGGCTCAAAAAATCCCAGTACTATTCTGAAATTTGGTTAGATTCTCCACATCAGAGACCTTCTTCTGATACCCTTAGTTTCCTTAGTAGTGGTGCTTGCTGACACGGTAGTACACTGTTAGGATGGTATTCTGCCTCATCCTGATACATACTTCAAACCTCTTTCGGCTCTCAATTTATTGAGGTCGAATTTCTACCACGAGCAAAGCAACGACCGTACCCTTTCGCGATCCAAATGCATGTCCTCTCTGATTAACTCGATCGTTGGCCACACTCTCTTTGCTCAAGAGGGCAGTAATTAATGCGGTCATTTTTATTCCTCGTACAATATCGCTTAACACATTGATGCTTTCTTGTGTTCGCTCGAATAATTCCAATAACTGAGCCTGGACTTTTTGGCCAAAATCCGGGTCTTCGGCTAGCATTTCCAGAGCGAACTCGTGACGTTGTTTACGGTCGCTCGGCTTGAATTCTAGCTTCAGCACAAATCCAACCGCAATGTGGTATTCTGCTGATCGCAACTTCTTCTATAACAACGTCTGTACCGACTATGGTTTCATGACTTCTCAGCAAACTCTGTCTGATTGGTGGCTTAAGGTCCAAAGGGCTCATCTCTAGATGTGACGGCTCAAATACGATGATATATTGAGTGCCAGGCCATAGCGATATCGCAGGAGTTTGTGTGTGTTGACATCATCCTTGAATGGATCAAAGAAATCTCCCAGCGGAATCCCGTAAAGAGCATCGATGTCAATTTTTTTTGCCACACCAGCTATCTTTGCTTCTAGAATAGCTTCGAGCATATCAAATAACTCCCTTTTCGACATTAATCCTACTTGTTCTGTGGACATTGCGACAGGAGCTTGCATTTTCTTTGATGATGGAATTTCGGGAGAAATTATTTGAGCTTTTCTTTTGCTATGCATGTAGTGTGGATGTATGGCGTGGTGAGGTTACGAACTCGGTTGTTTGAAGATTTAACAAATTGCATCTTAATACTCCACGACTCACTTGTTTTCCTTGTATTGTAGGTAGGCGAAGTTCTGGGATGTGCTTCTGTGTATGAGAGATGTTATAACTTTGTACAAATTACTGACTAGAAAATTGGAAAATTTGGACTTTTCACACTTGACAGATGTCAATCTATGGGACTGATTGAGAGAGATTCTCCAGTGGTTGCTTCTTAAGGACTGTGCGGAACTGACATCCAACTGTTGTGTGGAATGACATGTAAGAGCTGCCTTCAGTGTTCGATCATACCTCTCGATCATGCCAATTGACTCCAATTGACTCTTCGAAGATGCTTGATGCTCATCAATCGTGTCATACACGTTTTTTTTTTACTTTGTACGGTTTTAAAATCAAGCCCAGTCACCATTTGCCTTTGTGATCAAATCAACGACATTAGCACTGGAGTGGCCGATCAGTGGTAGTAGTCTGAATGTGGATATCACAATGGACTAACATGGGCTCAGTGTGCTGGTGAATTCATTAACAGCCCCATTCCCTACTTCCCTACTTCAATGGTGTCAGCTGTTTAAACATTTTACTCTCAAACTGACGGTCTTAATCCGTAATGATCCTCTGGCGTGCTCGAAACCTTGCGTCGAATGATGCTCTCGCCAGCGTTTCAGCCCTGGTATCCCTAATTGGCTTCGTTTCCATCCATTTGAAAAACGATCTATACATGTGAGAAGATAGGGATATTCACTTGAGGGTGGCTAACCAAAGCGATGTTCACGTGTTCAACTCTGAAGCCTGTCGATGGTTAGGTACGTAATATGCATTGGTGCACCTGTGTGTCTTCCAACTTCTCACGGCCTTCGTTCGTTGAGCGTTCTCTTGCCCAGTTTTGACCATCTTTTCTTATTGTGGGCCAGACAAATCGGCACGTGGGCATTGTGGACGATCTCGCAAGGCTCCGTCCTTCTATCACGAAAAATGGGGCAGGGGGTTCCATCAAGACGCTTGTGTTGCAGGAAATAACGCAAACCACAAACTCGAGATGGCTGGGGGCGCCACATGCGTTATAATCAGGCGAGAACTAAATCCATCACCGTCAAGAAAGTGTACTATTCCCAAGTTAATTTAGAACAAGCATACAGCCCGAAACCCGCAGAGAGTTTTAGGGGGCCCAAGCGATTATGCTAAAAGAATCTCACAACTTCTGCGTCACTTCTGAACTCGATCGGCTTTCAGAGTCCAATCTTCAACCATCTGAATGGCTTATGGAACATGCTTACAGAAAAAGGACATCACTGTACTGCGAATTCAAGAGCTTGAACCTGAGAATCAAAAAGCCTTTTGGGTTGAAAAAAATTATCCGGAGAGGCTTGATAATGGACCAACTTGTCTAAGTGCATTCAATGGGTCCCCGCTTTCCTCCTTCAAAAGATCCCTTTTTTTGCCACTTGTCTAAGCTTTTTGAGACGTATTGAAAGGTACGGTCGTAATTTAGTGAAATCAATGAAGTACAATTTGAATTCAATTTTATTAACAAACAAATGCACGTGGTTACGCAGAGGACGCGCAGGAACAAAACGTGCACGAAAAAAAAAAATTAAAATGAAGAAATATATGGTTACAAAAATTAGAAAACAAAATAAGTCAAGTGGCTAGTGGCTTTTTGGCAAACAAGCACTTTTGTAATTGACATCCAGAGGGAGCTCTTTCAGGGACGTTCAAGAGGTCTTTTGGCCTAAATGGTATTAACGCAATTCTTACTTGAAACACGCCGCCTAGACCATCAACAAAATTACTTTTCGAACCCGCGCGTTCCAAAATTCCGTCACGAAACACATTTTCATTCTTCAAAATCAAAAAAAAAAAACAAATAAACAAACAGTAAGAATACATTTTAAACAATTTCCTTAGAGATTAATTTGAGAAAACCAAAAACCAAAAAAAAAACCAAAAAAAAACAAAAAACGGAATAACACTTCTGGGCCTTTCTAATTGCAGTTCAGTAAGTTTTTTCTTCATAGGATAAAATAAGTTAAGCGGTTCATCACAAGGATGCAATCCTTATCCTTATAGTGCGGATGTAGTTTGCTTGGAGGTAAGGCACGCATTCGAAAATCTAGGATACTTAGGGAAATTTTCTTAATGAGTTTTTGATGCGCTTTTCCTTTCCTTTGCTTTTACACTCACGTTTCGTTTTCTTCGTCTTTTTCCTTCACTTATTCAAACAAAAACAATTTATTTTCCTGTTCCTCCTTTGGATAGAGCACTCGCCTTTTTTTTCTTTTCATTTTTTTTTTTTGGTTTGTTTCATTTGATAAATGACGAATGCACACATCCGACACATAGACTAACATATTTTGTTGCACTCTGCTTGCTTAATTTAACGAACACATATTTTCCTTTTTGCAATTTTTCACATCGACCAGACACACGAGTGCTCACGTGTGTGTGTGTGTGTGCACGGGTGGAGCGTGGGAGTGCTGCTGCAGCGGGGAGCAGCAGAAAAAGGAGTTCCACGTAATGCATTGGTTGGGGGATTTTATTTTGTTCAGTGAAACGATGAATTTCTTTTGATTTGACTTTGAATTTGAGATTGAGTGCCGTGCGAAGGAGAGAGATGAGTCTTGGGACGTGTTCTTATTTTTTGATGTCCCGCGGGGATGTGTAGTTTTAAGATCGTTTTTCTTTTAATTTTGAAGTCAAGGACATCCTTGACAAGCCCTTATCCTAAATTAATTTGCATGATTGATGTCAGAGTGCGATGCTGTAGATGAAGGCTTCACGACTGGCAAAGAACAGTCACAAAGTGGATGAATGCACGCAGTCCTTTGGAACTCATTTTATAAATAATAAACGGCTGCACCAATTTATTTTGGGACTAATTTTGCAAATTATTCTTCTCGCCCCCTCACAATGGGTTAAACAGTAGATACACAAGTTTCGATTTCCGTAAGTAATCGGCTTACTTGCTCATCGTCCAACACTTGCTTCCGCTCGGTAATTGGGCAGGCAAGGTAAGCTTCTTAACAACCAATGGCCTTCGTTCTTCGGCTAATAACTTATCAATTGTTAACTAATATTATTTTAGAGGAACAAATCTGTTTTAATGCCGAGGGATTAAAATCGATATCAATTTCGTGTCAATAGACTTACAAATTAATTACCTTCCAAAAAAGAAAAAAAAATGGAAGTTAAGGACTCACGAAGAAGAAAAAATTGAATGAATTATTGTCCCATCTGTTGTTTCGGGGTATCAATTAGACCTTTTTCAGGTTGGAGCGTTATGAAGATTGAGATGCCCCCACAAATTGGTGCCACTTGTCCCTTTGTTAAACTGTCCCTGGTGCCTGTTCGTTACACTTCAAGTATTTATGAAATGGGAAAATGTAGAGATTGTTAGATAGGGGATTAACGCGTTTTGACTTAAGCGGTCAAGCTTTGTATTCATCCAGGCTGACCCTTGCATTATTTCAGAGCCTTTGAATGTGTCTACTTCTTTGGGTTCTCTTTGGATGTGTTTATACCAATTGTTTGGGCGATAGGTAAAGATTTGGTTTTGAATTGCCAAAATATTTCAGAAATTAAGGCGGTGTGTGGTATTTAGGACCGTTTTGCTGTACCATCGTACTGACAAAGCTTTGTTCGTTCAAAATCGTTGACGTTGAGGTTGCACTCATGCTCATCTTTGAAGAAATAATTCCCCGAACCGAACAGTGGATATTTACGAGATTATTGGCAGCTCTGGTACCGGCAGAGGTTGCTCGTCGGACCAAATACGACTGTGTTTACGTGAGAATATTTGTATACACATTATCTTTCAACCAGAAGTAAGATACATCGCTAAAGATAGAGCACAGACAGAGCATTTGATAATGAGATTAAATAATTCGTAAGCGGTCGGAAGTAAATTTTCCCAAATGACAATACTAACACTGGCCTTAACACTTGTCAAGAATCACATGTGAGTTGAAAATATTATTCGCCGTGTAGTGTGTTTCCATTGGCCCCTACAGTCCTTGGCGGAAATCTCGCTTTCCTCAAGCTGTAACGCATACCATTATAATAATAATAATAATATGGGTGGCGCTACAGCCCGTAGATGGCCAGGGCCTACCTTCTCAGCAACCACTCGTGTTGTGCGTGCTTTTGTTCTCTCAGCGTGGAAGGGACCTACAGATTAATGAAAAATTTGAGCATTGGCAGTGACTCGAAAGAGGCGGAGCCGTAAATTATGATAGGTGGTAAATTCGGGTATCGAACCTGGCACCCTCTGCGTAGGAGTCGACGCACTAACCCACTACTCCACGGCGACCTACTCATACCATTAACATACAATAAAAACGATTTGGTTATCTTCGGACCGAGTGGAGAATTTGAGGTCACTGCTGTCCTACAAAGCCTCAGGCTCTATCCAGGCGTCACTTAAAAAAAGATTTAATTAGTAGAAGTTGGGTCTCTCCAAAGTGGATCCAACGGCATTCCCGTCCCTAGTCTCACGGACCGAAGACGCAGATTAGCTTACATGGTTGCTTATAATCCACATTTCCTGCAGATATGTATTCGGCAAAGTCGTACCATCTTGGATTTGGTGGTGGATATCAATACCCATATCAAAATAGCACGTTCGCACAGTCGGAGTCTGACATTTTAAGTAGGATTCACGCAACTCTATTGGACAAGTCAACATACAGCGGTAGAACTTTGGTATTGCACAGATCGCAAGTGCCAGAGGACTAAATTTTAAGTAGTACTACTTTACTCACTCGGGCTTTTCGGATGGGTTGAAGCAACTATTTGTATAAGTAATTCATTATTTGTAGGATTCTTGTAAAATGCATTTCCGCACAATGGACTTGTCCAAAGCGCTCTTTCTACTGTGATATGGAAAACTATGTGGATTTGACATAATATTTTCGTAAACTCAATATCAATTTTGTCTCGAATACACTCCAGAATTCAGAAATACTCCAGTAGCAGTCAATTTTCATGAGGTTAAGACATAATCCATATTATTTATTAGCCCAGCCACCTATTAGATAGTTTTTGTTTTGTTTTTTTTTTTTTTGCGAGGGTAGGTGAAAATCTTCAAAAGACACTATGGGGACCGTTCCCACATAGCGAAAGGGATTTTTACCCAGTAAAAAACCTAGCTTCAAATAAAATATATTTCCACTATAACTAAGTCTTGCACTTATCCAGCAGTTTTTCTTTCTTGGCTTAGACGCATTTGGCAAGAGATTCTCCATTGAGAGTTCTTGCTTACACCACAGTTAAGCGCGGGTTGAATTCACGGTGCTTGGTCAAGGGGTTTAGTCCTTTGAAGACGGCGAAGAGTCTCTTTCGTCGAGAATTGGAAGGACAGCAGAGTTACGACGCTTTTGCTTACCAGCAAAATTGGTAATTTCATCTTGGACTGATGAAATTCCAAGATCTCTGTGGCTATTGTTGTATACCAGGGTGCGATGACGATGGCCCTTAGCACTTTATTTTGAAAAGTTTGTAGTATGTTTCTATTACTTTCTTTGGTAGAACCCCATAATTGTATACCATACGTCCAGACGGGTTTTAGCACTTGCTTGTGTATAAGCAGTTGTCAGTACTTAGCTTGAAATATTTTCCAATAAGCCAGTATATGTCTTTGTATCGTAATTGGAGCTCCTTTTAGAGCTCCATTTAAGCTTTACATCAAATGTCATTCCAAGGTATTTTCCTTCATTTCCGAAGGGTATTTGAACATTATTTATAAAAACGGGCAAGTTATTCACGTTCTTATACGTAAAATTTATATGAACGGATTTAGTTTCGTTAAGCTCAATTCGCTGAATGTTCGTCCATTCGTGTATCCGGTCTAAATCACATTGCAATTTTCAAGTTGACTCTTCTACCGTTTTGGCAGTTACCAAAATGGCGGTGGCGTCAGCAAATGCGCCTAGCACTGTGCCTACGTCCTGTGGTATATCGCTGCTATACAATAAGTGAAGGAGGGGACCAAGAACACTTCCTTGTGGTACTCCAGCTTGTAGAGATTTAAATAGCGAGTATTCTTTCCCATATTTCACACGGAAGATTCTATCCGATAGATAGTTTGATAAAATTGTGCAAAGTTTTCTCGGGAGGAATTGTTGAAGCTTGTGTTTCAAGCCTTCGTGCAAAACCTTGTCAAAGGCTTGAGAAACGTCGAGAAATACTGCTGAGCAGACTTGCTTTTGTTCAAACGATTTATATGAATCATCATCCGTTATGCGATGTACTTGGTCAATAGTTGAATGCTTTCTTCTAAAACCGAACTGGTGGTTAGGAATAAGTCGTCTTTCTTCTACAACCGGGCTTAATCGTCTAAGTAATATTCGTTCGAACACTCTAGACATTGTCGGAATAAATGTCTATTGGATAGTGACATGACTCTTGTATGGCATGAGGGAATTCGCCTGTTACGGAAAGAGATATGTCGTCTGTCCGTACGGCAATATTAGGTCCCTACTTCTCTAAAACAGTAGAGGGGAGGGCACACAACCCTGTGGTGTGCCACCGAACCACATAATGCTAAAGAAAACGTTCATATGTATATTCTCGAAAGGTGATATTTATACTGACTCTACGAATTTGACAGTGTAGAACGCTCCATCTATGTCAAATTATGGCAAGGTTTCAGTTTCTGTACAATCTGTGCCGGCTATGATGCTACAATTTTTCTCAAAGGAGTGAAAGAACCCTTCAACCTTTGTTAATTAATTTGTAAGGATGTTGCGTCAAAGTTGGTGTGAACCGCAAACAATTTAATGTAGAAGTCAGTGATTCTTTATGGGTTTCCTATGGAGAAGAGGAAATATGACTCTCTTTTTATTACTGTATATAATATCGCTTTCGAGAAGCGGAAATATGAAAACACTTTTTTATTACAGTTTCGCTGCGATTAGAAGCAAGATCCTGGATATTGTACTTACTTACTCACTTATCAGGCTGGCGACCCATGCAGGGTCCGAACCTGAGCGAGCACGCTGCTTCCAGTCATCAAGACCAGTTGTCTTGCATCCGCGATTACTTAGTCTTTATACCGGAGATTCGGTTTTCCTCTCCATCTCGAACCAGGTGGCTCGGATTCGAAGACCTTCTTAGCTCGAGCATTGTTGTCCATGCGCTCTATGTGGCCGAGTCAGTTTGCCTTCCGGACTATATCCACATCCTGATACAACTCGTAGAGTTAGCGGTTGTGTCTTCTCCTCCATTCGCTCCATATCCGACGTAGAATTTTTCTTTCGAAGACACCAAGAATCAGCTCGACAGTTTTGCTTATCATTTAGCTTTCGGTTCCATATAGCTGGACTGGCAAAATGAGGGTTTTGTAGAGCTTAGTCTTTCGAACCAATTGTTTTGACAAACCGAAGTAACACCGGTTGCCAGAGGCGTTTCTACGTCGGATCTTCGCAGTGATGTCGTTTGTGGAGTTAACATTTGCCCCGACTTAGACAAATACCTTAACTTCCTCGAAATTGTAGCTTTCGATTGTATTATTTTGTCCTAGGTGGTGTGTGACGGATCGTTTTTTGGTCGACTGCTTGTGCTTTGTTTTATCCTCATTGACCTTAGGACCAGCTCGCCATAGCCTCTTCTTCAATGGCAGTAAATGCTTCCGCCACGGCACGTTGGGAACGCGCGATTATGTCGATGTCGTCTGCATATCCCAACAGTTGGACTGACTTATAGAAGATAGTGCCTTCCGCTGGGAAATAGTACGCCCAATGCAAATCTGGAACCTTTATTTGAACGCTACTAAAATCCTTAACAATACTATGGATTGTGCTACAGTCCAGGGGGACCTGAGAATAGTTTCTACGACAGCCACTCGCATTCTGTGTGCTTTCTGTTGTCTCACAACTTCTCCACAGACACCAAGTTTGAGAAAACAGACAGACTCTCCGAGCATTCTCAATGGCCGGAGGGAGGTGGCGCCTTGAATTATGTAAGTTGTTCTTTTCGGAAACTAAACACCCAGCATAGTAGTTAGGCCGTGGCCGCCACATTAAGATGCTTGACTACTATTAAGACGAAGACTATGACCTGCTACAAAAGCTAGAGTCATGGTTCTCCCCAACCCCACTCCAACAATCATAATGTTGTCGATAAAATGTTTGGATTAAAATAGCATTCCAGAGTAAGTTCACAACACTTTTCCATTCCACAGAACCCGTTTGATCACCGCCAACACGTTCTGGGAAAGACTGCGATTGTGCCCGTGCCAGAGGCATTCAACATTTTCCCTTTAAGCATTAACACCAACCATGAGCCCGCTTTTGTGGATTATTTAACAAAATCCTTCACCGAACAGTGGTAACTTCGAAACTTTTAATGTTCCGCTCCTCATTCCCTTTGAGGCATAATCGTAACGACCACCTCCACCGCCCACCCCTTCCTGCCATAATTACGTTGAAAATCTGCTTCAACCGCTTACATGTGCCGTGCCCGCCCTTTCATTGGAAAAGACGCCCATTTCTGGTCTCAGTGGTTAATGCCATGATTTCCGCCCCCAAGCCCCACAGCACCACTGATCACACATCCACCCAGCTGTTTAATTATGATTTTCGGAAGGAAATGTCAAGCCGTTACACAATTAAGTCTGCCACTTCGTACCTAACCTAACAAGTGCTAATCAATTTCAAGAGAAATCGAAAAGGTGGGCTGTTCTCACTGTCGTCGCGCTGGGTTCGCTTATAAAATCGATTTCCGACAACAGCCGACATTGGAAAACGTATTATGACATCGTAAGACGATTGTGTTGTCATGTCTTGATGGGGCGCTTTCTTCGGCCCCAGGACTTTGCATATGCCCACGACATGTGGCCATCGTCGGACAACCAACAAACCAACCAACGGACGCCGACTGACCTCCGACTTCCGCCCGCACGCACTGAATGCCAGCCCTTCTTTTCGGCTCCCCCGTTTTATTATTTTGCACAGAAGCAACACCTCAAAGGAGGGTTACAATTTTTATTCCATTCAGTTATTTGTCATAACACATCCCGGGAATTGTGAGTCGCTGCTGTGTCGAGTCGATAATACTCGCCATCAAATAATATCGGCCGAGTTGATTGTGTGTAGATTCGTCGTTTTAATGCCGACGCAATGGCACCGCCGTTATCAAGATATTTGATGGTGGTGCGTGCCACCCACCGGGTGAGGCGAAGTATGTGCCGTCGAGGGTTTGCCTTTTTTCCTTTTACTGTTTTTTTTTTTTGTTTTTGGTGTTCAGTGCGGTGTTCTGAATTTATTGTGAATGCTGGGATGTGTTGCATGCAGCCGGTGTGAAGGGTGGTGAAGGAATTCCTTTTTGGCAGGGTGCGACAGATGCCATCAGTTGTAAGGTTGTTGACATGACATCCATATAAGTGTTGCTGGCTGGCTGGCTGGCATCCAACAGATGGTTTGGGTCGGAATGCTGTTTAAAGGATTGGTTTATCAGCGAACAAAAGGGCTACGAGCAAACAATTAAATCTGACCCTTTATGTTTAATTAATTAAATAACAATTAGTGGGCTCTGCAGCCGTAAAGTGAGCAGACCAACAATGGCTTAAAATTATTTCTGGGTGTTAATTGTTGGCAAACGTGTAAAGAGCTCCGATTTGCGGTTGAAATTTAATTATAGAAACTGAATTGGAATTCTTTTGTTACGTGCGTCCACTGAGTTTGCCCCGAAAATTAATTAAACAAGTGGTGAAAAGTGTCATTTATTGCTGTGTGAGAACGAAAAACACAAGGCATTCGCCAAAGACGTGGTTTTATGTGCGGATCATTCGTCGCGTCTATTTAATGAGAATTCATGTTCTACACGGAAAACGAAAGTGTATATTTTTCACTACAAATCCTCCAGAGACTTGTTTCTCAGACAGCGGCCTTGAGACTCAGTCACCTTGGTGGATAATTTCGTCAGAGTCCATTTGTGTGATTGTTGGTGTTGTGGCTTTGAATTTAAATAGGCACGCTAAGCTCTTGAATGACGAGTAGTTGAATGGTGGTTTGTCAGTCTATTAAGCAGCATCTGATCTTAACCGACTTTAGTCACAGAAGATTGAAAATATTCAAGTTTACTGAACTGACTTCTTCTTGAGAGGAATTTAAACATACTTGTAACCAAAATATTGTATTCCGACGAACTAGTGAGATTTCGAGACTCTTCCGGTATCCTCTGTGCTTCGTTTGTGAATACCTTTGTAAAATTGTACGTTTGTTTATTGTGGCAGCAATTTTACAATGGCTATACATTTCATTCTTTGTTTACAGAGATTCGGTATTATTACCTTACTACTAAAATATTAATAAAAGTTCTTAAATAATATATCACCTTCATTACCATTCTAAAAAACTATTTCAAATCTATCAAACTTGAACCGGATCCAAACCGTTTGCGAGTGTTGCGACTGTTGATTGATTGATGGTCGACAAATCTATCCATTTCAAAATTGAGAATCTTATCATTGTGAATTATAAACGTACATATTACGAGTTTGTTTACGTCTGACAGTCGAAGATGTCAAGTCTCTTAATTCGTGTAGATGTGAGAAGAATACTTTTCGTATTTCTAATCAAACTTCAACTAATTTTTTTTTTGTATTTATAATGAACTTTATTGAACGAAATATGTACCATTTTGGTCGACCACCTTTTGGCATTTTTCGCGCTGTGGTTCCTCGGCGAAAAACTGCGACAAGTAATTTTCACAGGCTTCTCTTGAAGCCAACTTTACTCCATTAAGGGAGTTCTGCATTGACCGAAACAAATGGTAGACCGATGGTGCAAGGTCATGGCTATATGGTGGATGCATCAAGACTTCCCAGCCAAGCTCTCCCAATTTTTGCCGAGACATCAAAGATGTGTGGTCTAGCGTTGTCCTGATGTAAAACTAAGCCCTTTCTGTTGATCACTTCTGGCCGTTTTTTTTCGATTGCTTGCTTCAATCTCATCAGTTGTTGACAGCAAAGTGTAGAATCATTCGTTCGACCAGGCTGAAGCAGCTCGTAGTGGATGATTCCTTTCCAATCCCACCAAACACTCAGCGTAACCTAACAATCCTGACATGGTCGCAACCTTTTGTTGAGCTTCATGACACTTGCACCATGATCTTTTTCGCACATTACTGTCGTAGTTGATCCACTTTTCGTCTCCTGTTACCGTTCGCTTCAGAAATGGTTCGATTTCATTTCGTTTCAGCAAAGAATCACAGATGTTAATTCGGTCCATTAAATTTTTCACAGACAATTCATGTGGTACCCAAATATCGAGCTTCTTTTTGTACTCAACCTTTTTATATAGTTAAATACCGTTTGATGATGAATGTTTAGTTCCTTGGCGATGTCATGGCTGCTTATGTGACGGTGCTGATCAATCTTTTCCATAATTTCATCGATTTTTTCAACGATAGGGCGACCAGAGCGAGGTGCATCTTTCACTTCGAAATTTTCAGAACGGAAGCGAGCGAACCATTGTTGTGCTACACGACCTGATACAACATCGTCTCCGTAAACTTCACAAATTTCATTGGTGGCTTGCAAGGCATTCTTCCCTTTTTTATACAAAAATTTCAAAATATAGCGAATTTCTTCATTATTTTCACTCATTTTTGAACAGCTGTAACTTTTTTTTCAACTTCTCCGAATTTAATTTTGTTTGGTTGAATGAAGCTTAAAATGTCACCATTATGTGTTTCCAACACCATATGGTATGACACAATGTGATTGGTACCACTGGAGATAGAAGACTCCAACGACATCTATTGACAAAAAAGGTAAAGACTTTTTCGTGAGGCCCCATGAGTAAGAGGAATAAATGTGGGCTTCGCCGATACAGTACTATCAATCACTTGGAATAAAAACAATTTTAAGGCAAAAACATTAGATATCGAATATGGAAGGGACAGCATGAGCGTTTGTTCTTACACTATCCAGAGATAATGGATGATAGAGATATCCAACTTCGGCCATTTTTTCCCCTAGCCCACAACGAAGATGTAGTGGTAATCCCTTGTATTTCACTTATACATTTACAACGCTCGTCAATTCACCACAATATGGCGGCCGATTCGTGAATTTTGTGGGAAAAAAGCGGCAGATTCATGAATTTAGTAGGAATCCCTGTACTTTCCATGTAACGTACATGGGTATGTTATTCGGAGGATGTTCAAAAGTTGACTAATATTTTTAAGGGAATTTTCTTACATTGTTATATGGACTTTTGTGAATAACAATGTATTGCAATGTCCATTTAACAGGAACTATTTGACCTTAAATTAATTCTTAAGTGTATATATAGCCTATTCATAAACCATACCTGACAAATTAACTAAAAAAATGAAGCCCGCTTTATACGCTTAAATCATGAATTTTGAAAAACTCATGAATTCAATTTAAACAATTTGATAAGAACAATGACAATATATTGCAACTTTTACTAATGCTAAAAAATGGTTGTCAAAACATCTTATTTGTGATTCACGCTTCAATAATATTTTTATTATTGGATAACTGAACGTGTGAGTGTATTATTAATTTTTATTCATATGAGAAAATGCACGCTATGTTGTGCATTCATTGATTATGTCCAAGTATTTCAGATTGTAAATTGCTCAAAGTTTTAATGAATCGACTTCATGAACATAAGCTTTGTTCGTTTCTTTTACCCCTCCATACTGTGTTGAAATTTTAACACCGAAATTTGAAAAAACGTTCAAATAACGAGCGAATTTTCAAATGAGAACTCTAATTCACCCCTATACTAAGGTGGGGAAGGGTATCAGCTGTTCCACAGCTGTTCTCAAGAGCTCACACGTATTCACATACAGGGGACAAAAAGCGTATAAAAAACGCTGTCAGATGAAATCAAGGGGCAAGGGATGTAGAAGTTGGATATCTCTATTATAGGTTATCTCTGACAGTATCAGTGTTCACACCAGAGTATGGCACTGCCTATGACTCACATTGCAAGCCTACAAAACTAGCAGAGTCTGTAGATATGCTGTTCGATTTTCGTCTTAGCTAACGTGTGTGTTTCCCTGACGTTCGAGACAAATTTGGTGATCAATTGAACTCGGTAGGACATTTCTAGAGTGACTTATATCTTTATCCACTCTAGAATTACCTTACCAACTTCACGTAATACGCAGAATGTTCATCCATCCTTGGATGTCTGTGGAATTTAGTAAGTTTTTCGTATCTTCAGGAGTTATTTTGGACCATTCCTCAAGCAGTTTTTCCTTGAGCATATTTCTGGAGGATATGTTATGTTGACGGATGCGTCGGTCCAACAACTCCCACAAATGTTCGATGGGATTAAGGTCTGGTGATTGCGGAGGTGTATGCAACTGTTTTGGAACATTATACAGTAGCCAAAGCCTTACAATGTAAGAAGTATGCTTGAGATCATTATCGTGTTGAAATATAAAAAGATCACGCAAGCCTAGTTTTCTGTCACTTTCATGGATATTTTTTTTTTAATTATGTTTAAATACTGGAATCTATCCATTGTACTTTCAATAAATTCCAAGTTCCCAACTCTATTTGCTGCCATACACTCCCATACCATGACAACGCCACCACCATGTTCAACTGATGGAAATAGGCTTTCTTTATTCCATTCAGTTGCTGGTTTTCTCCACACAATATCGCGCCTATTTAATCCAAATATGCAAAATTTGCTTTCGTCCGAAAATAATACACTATTTCAAGAACTTTGTTGCTTGTCAATATTCTCCTTGGCAAAAGCAACAAGTTTCTTTTGGTTGATTTCTGAAATATAGGATTTTTTCCTTCCGGATCGTCCTTAGGGTATTTCTAACGGAAGAGCAACTAACCGACTTTTCAAACTTCTCTTGGATTATTTTAGGAGCACTATATTCTTTGATTTGCCATTACTTCAGCCTAAACTGACCGTTTTTCTCAGGCTGTAAGTGCTACATTGCAAGCCTACAAAACTAGCAGAGTCTGTAGATATGCTGTTCGATTTTCGTCTTAGCTAACGTGTGTGTTTCCCTGACGTTCGAGACAAATTTGGTGATCAATTGAACTCGGTAGGACATTTCTAGAGTGACTTATATCTTTATCCACTCTAGAATTACCTTACCAACTTCACGTAATACGCAGAATGTTCATCCATCCTTGGATGTCTGTGGAATTTAGTAAGTTTTTCGTATCTTCAGGAGTTATTTTGGACCATTCCTCAAGCAGTTTTTCCTTGAGCATATTTCTGGAGGATATGTTATGTTGACGGATGCGTCGGTCCAACAACTCCCACAAATGTTCGATGGGATTAAGGTCTGGTGATTGCGGAGGTGTATGCAACTGTTTTGGAACATTATACAGTAGCCAAAGCCTTACAATGTAAGAAGTATGCTTGAGATCATTATCGTGTTGAAATATAAAAAGATCACGCAAGCCTAGTTTTCTGTCACTTTCATGGATATTTTTTTTTTAATTATGTTTAAATACTGGAATCTATCCATTGTACTTTCAATAAATTCCAAGTTCCCAACTCTATTTGCTGCCATACACTCCCATACCATGACAACGCCACCACCATGTTCAACTGATGGAAATAGGCTTTCTTTATTCCATTCAGTTGCTGGTTTTCTCCACACAATATCGCGCCTATTTAATCCAAATATGCAAAATTTGCTTTCGTCCGAAAATAATACACTATTTCAAGAACTTTGTTGCTTGTCAATATTCTCCTTGGCAAAAGCAACAAGTTTCTTTTGGTTGATTTCTGAAATATAGGATTTTTTCCTTCCGGATCGTCCTTAGGGTATTTCTAACGGAAGAGCAACTAACCGACTTTTCAAACTTCTCTTGGATTATTTTAGGAGCACTATATTCTTTGATTTGCCATTACTTCAGCCTAAACTGACCGTTTTTCTCAGGCTGTAAGTGCTGCTGGGCGTCCAGATCTGTATTTCGAAGTAAAATTTCCAGTTTGTGCGCAGTCTTCTAAAGCTCTTTGTACGGAAGAATGTGGTTTACAAATGGTTTCACCAATTTCTGTTAAACTTTAACCCGCCGAACGTAGTCTTACTATTAATTTTCGAATATCCGCTGATAATTCCTTGGTCATAATTGTAGTTTTAAAAAACTTCTAAAAGTGAAGAAAATAATAATAATACATACGCCCCCAGATAATTCTAGCGCTCGACCGAATGAAAGAAGAAAATTAAAATTGAAGCGAAAAATGTACCGGAATTGAAAATTCTCGTAAAAAAAGTTTGCCCAAGACATAAGTGTACGCAGACGTTTTGTTTTGCGGATTTTTTTGTGCGGACTTTTTCAGTGGTATTTTCCATAAATTGAGATCTGTTGAGTTCCCTAATGTGGAGAATTAGAAATCACTTATGTTACGATGAGAAGGAGTTATTAACATTATTCCTAGAAAAAAAAATATTGTTTACGATAAAAGAAAGGGTGGACTGTAAAGTAACGACGCATTTTAGTCATGACATTTTCTCCGTCTTCTTGAAATGATTTCTTTTGAATTCCATCATCAATCAAGCCAATATTTCACTTCTTTTTAAAAATTGAATATGTCGGCTAGTCTTTGCTGGCTTAATTGAGGCAAGAAGGAATTAAGAGGGACCAAGTTTGGTGATTAATGTGGGTGGAGTTAAACCAACTCAATCTATACATATTTTTCTAAGAACCAAGCACGAGTTTGGGTCAGTTTTTTTTTTTTTTTATTTATTAAAGTAAAGTAACAAGATGTCCATATTCTGAGCATTTCTGCTTCAATGGCCGAATTTCAATTTCGTCATTTATAAAAGACAGCGATCTCCAGGAATCGTTTCACAAGTTTTTATTTCTGTTCACTGTCCACTTTTACCTTTTGCTCCAAACAAGCATAACCATCCCATAACCGTGGCTGACGGTTTGCCTAGGTCTATAATAATATAATAATATGGGTGGCGCTACAGCCCGTAAAGAGCCAGGGCCTAGCTTCTCAGCAACCACTCGTGTTGTGCGTGCTATTGTTCTTTCACTAGTGGAAGGGACCTACAGTTTGATGCCGACTCCGAATGGCGAAGTTGAGAAGCTTTGCATTGTCAGTGACTCGAAAGAGGCGGAGCCGTAAATTATGATAGGTGGTAAATTCGGGTATCGAACCTGGCACCACCTGCGTAGGAGTCGACCACTACGCCACGGCACCCACAGAACGTATTTATTTCGTGAGAATATTCTCACCACAACAGGTTAAATGAGGAGTTTACCCCTTGTTCAGCGACTCCATTTCATTTCTCTTTTAGAAATGTTGTGGATATTAGTGTAAATGATGAATTGATGGTTTGCTTGCGTTTAACCTTAAACTGTCAGCACTTGGTCTTGACGGAGGAAAGTCTCTATGTAAACAATTCAGTATTCAAATGTAACGCATTCACAATTTAATTTATGTATCCTTTCGTCCAGTCTCTTCAGCTATTCAGTCCTCGCTATGAATTAGCAAATCTGATATGTCCTGGAATACGCATATCCTTAAAGTTTCAATGTTACGTGACCTTTTAAGAGAATGCGTTGCATTCTGAGAGTTTTTTAGTTTCTTGATTTTAAGTATGCATGGAGTTAGTTGTCCTTATTGGTTTAAGTAGACACGTTGATTATAACGTTGGTATATTATGTACCCACTGCTTCACGCATTTCATGACTTCGTTGAACTAAACTGACGCTTGCGGAATTTATCTTTTGTTTTCCTTAAGTTAACTTGCAAAGATTCTTCTCTTCAGATAGGAAAGTAAGTCTACCCAGTTTTGAACCGGAAGAGTTTATAATTCCGACGCACGATACAAGTTCTTCTTTTGCTTTCCCAAAGTACTCCGCTGAATACAATTTATCACAATCAAAAGGATCTTATCAACAAAAGTTTGGCTGTTTACCCATTTCAAGTCTAAGACTCCTTCGTCTTCAATGCCCTTTATCGCTCTTCGTGTTAGTTTCGTTCTAGACTTAATTCATCTTGATTTATTCATGCTCTCCTGTTGGGGTGATTTAATTTAACGATTTATAAAGGATGATTTTTATGTCCTAGGCCAATGTTTTTTATAACTTTTAAATGGACTACAAGTTATAGTTTTTAGATTAATGATCGAAAGCGTGGCCTTTAGCAATCAAGTGGCCGTCTTCACGCACGTTTTATAAGTACTTCGCCGGTTTCTGTTTTTTTATGACAGCAATTTTGTTTCGAATGCTGTTTTTTTTGGCATCAATGTTATGATTATACGAGGGCGGTTCGATAAGTACCTACTCTCACCGTCCGATGGAGCCACTATCACAAGAAAACTATCGTGTAGTACATTTTCTTAGACGGCTACTGTTAAAAGTTCAGCTGAATCGGTATAGTAAACTCTGGTTTTACCGCTTTTGGAATCGGGCGTGCCCGCGGATTTTCGGTCGAAAATTCGATTCTTGTTTTTGAAGGGATCTATTGAAATCCAAGAGCGCTTGAATGCTGTGTATGGTGACTATGTTCCTTCTACGACCACCGTCAAAAATTGGTTTAACGAGTCCTCAACGTTTTTGGTGGTCCATGCTCAGGTGCCCCGAAAACGGATACCACGGAGGATAACGTGACAAAAATCCACGATCTGGTATTGGCACACCGCCGATTGAGTGCGCGAGTTAGCTGAGGCAGTAGGCATCTCAAAAAGACCGCGTGTGTTAAGGGACATGAGAAAGATGTCTCCGCGATGACTGCCGCGTTACCTCCTCCGCCGGCGCCACGGCTAAATTTGTTGAATTCGGCTACGAACTGCTACGACTTCTTTTTATTTCCCAACCTCGAAAATGTCACTCGCAGGGAAGAAATTTGAGTCGAATGAGGCGGTTATCGCCGTCACGGCAGCCTACTTTGCAGAACTCCAAAACGTATGTTTTCGATGGGTTAAAGAAGTTCGAGCATCGCAGAGTCAAGTTTGTCGATCTAAAATGAGACTATGTTGAGAAATAAATCGCATCTTTTCCAAAATGTTTGTTTTTCTTTTGTAGGTTTGAGTAATTATTGGACTGCCCTTGTAGGCTTTGTGCCCGGTTCAGAGTCTAATCAGGAGACAGTAAAATGTATTTAGGAGCTCTGTGTTTGATGCGACCACGGTTGGGACTTTACCCCATTTTCACAAACATTTTAAATCTGCCACAAAGGTTTTCCAATAAGGACTTGACAACTTTTTTTTTGAGATGTTTCAAAAACTTTATAATCGGCTTGAAGTACAATCAAAACATTTATGAATGACATTCGACTTCGTTCATGTGGCCACAGCGGGCACGTTTGCAGCGGTCGATTCGTTGGACCGAATTTTCAACGACTCGGCCACACATTTCGGCCAAAATGGAGGCTATTTCGGGTTCCTAGGCCCACAGAAAATAGTCAAGCGGCGTTAATTCGGACGAATGAGCAGGCCAATCGACGGGCCATTTTCTTGAGATAACACGCTCACCATACTTACTCTTCAATAAATCGATTGTAACGTGTGCTGTGTGGCTTGTGGCACCATCCTGTCGTCCAAGTCCATATCTTCCAATTCGGGCCAAAAATAATCGGCAATCTTGGCGCCATAATGTGACGATCGTTATCGTCGCCGAAAAAATATGGCCAAATAACGCCACCGGAATGCAAACCGCACCAAACAGTTATTTTTTGTGAATGAAGTGGTGACACATGAACCCCATGTGGATTTTCACCCATCCAATAACAAATATTTTGTTTATTGACGAACCCATTGAGCCAAAAACGAGCTTCATCGAAAATTTAAGTTAACGCTTTTAAAGTTGTGGTCACCGACTCCGAATTTCGGTAGTAAATTTGTTGCTCGTTCGTGTACTTTACCATGATTAAAGTCAGAAATGAAGTATTACAGAGAGGCACAACTTCTACCTCTCTCGCCCCTTAAAATGTTTAACAAGTGTTTTTTATATCGGTTTCTCAAACCTAACTGACCAATCATAGGAAGTTATTTGGTGAACAACTGTCAAAAATTCTCGAATATCTGTCAAAAAGGCACTCAAATTCGTCTAAGAACTATGTGAAGTCGGCTATCTCTGTAATACTTAATTTCTGATGTAAATGGTGAGTTTACTGAATAGATTGAAAGTGACAGTTTGATGATTAGTAAAAGACTGCGTTCGTAAATTAAATTCATAGTTGTCAAGTCCCTATTGGAAAACTCTCTCTACTACTGGCGGTAGAGTCGCTAGGCCTCAGTCAACAAGAATATACTCGTTCGAGGAGGTCCATCTCCGCTTGTATGGGCCTTCCGTTTTGTTTCGTGGGCGTCCTTTTGCATTTTTCCCACTGGTTCGGAGTCGAAGACTTTTCGTTGGCCCAGTCGACCTACGCGTTAAGTTCGTAGACGCCTGGCTAGACGCATGTCGCTGCACCGTCTTCTCGAACAACCACCAAGGCAAACAGGACCAAACATTAAACCCAGAACTTTTCTCTTGAAAGGATTAAGGGCTTCTTTATCTGCTCTCGAGACTATTGGTACCCCCGCACCATGGTCAGGGATGATCAAAGTGTAAAATAATGATAACCTTCTCACTTGCCCCTTTCCGCAAAGAGACAGCGACTGGTGGCAAGAGGTATTCATCGTTTAATCTCGATACTGGTTCACTTGGGAGGTAGACATAGTCGGCCACATGCTTTCTATATATGCCTCAGCTTTGTAGTTCTTGGTGGAAAATCCCTTCCAGACACTCCCAAAGCAAACAGGGACAAAATAGCACACCGGACTGGGATGATCGATATTGTTGTTTGAATAAAGTCAGCTTGATTCTTAGAAAGAGGGTTCCTTTACACAAATCATTCCTGAGCCCATTGAAACGGAGGTTGCCATGACCTACTCATATTTTAATTTCGAAACTTTTTTATTCTTTAAAATTCATCGAGGAGTGAAGGTAGACAAGACCCTGACCACCAATTTATAGCTGCCTAGTGCGACGCTCTGTCCACGACGTCGATGTTCTCCAACTTCGTTTTTCCCTCGGCCACCGCCAAACACACGTCACATCAAGTCGCAATGCTAGACTTTTTTTAGCTCAGCACATCAATGTCATCTGCGTATTCAAACAGTTGAACGGAATCATTTTTCAGAGTTTTTTTTTTATGTTGTCTGGAGTTTGTGCGTAAATCCCTGGCTAGGGAGCCATAAAACAAACGACCTTGAAAATCAATAATTTGTCTATTTCGAATTTCTTCAAATAAATGGGTCGTGAATTTGTGTCGTTAAGTTAATTTTCTTAATTACTTCTTGCACATAATAACGAGATTATGCATTCGAGTGTATTTTATATCTTCATTCGTGTTCCACTTGAACACTGTTTAGGAGCATGTTGTTCATTGAAAATAAACAAGTCTGCCTTTTATGTGTAAAAAAAGAGAACGTGGGATTTAATTAGTCTAGTCTGCATGAGCTTGGTTTTGTGATTTACGAACTTCGACATTTCATTCACTTGGCACTCTCTTTGTTAGCAGATAGCAGAATATAGTTGTGGACTGCGATCGGGAACCTGTGGAACGCGTTTTCAGTTTGACCATTCGCCAATCAAATGATTAAGTCGCTCAGACAAAATGTGAATAAACCTACTCATCTCGCCGTCGTCCTTGAAAGTCATTTAAATATCCAAAAATTAGTTATGCATACTTTAAAAAAATACCCTAAAAATAAAAAGTGTGAAATACTCCTAAACAAAGGCTGAAACAAGAATTTGTGGAGATTTTTCTTGATTAAAATTATTCGATAATTCAATGACCAAATCTAGACTTTCCAAGAAGCATATATTTTCCTTCAATTTTGGTGATAATTAGTAACTTCTAAATTGTCGTAGTCGCAGTCTTCAGGCTTCAGTGTGATCCAGAGCAAGTGTGAGTTTCCGTGTTCATTCTCTGTCAATTTAATTTCAACATTTGTGCGTGCAATCAGAAGTGTAAGAGTAGACATTGAGAAAAATTATCTCTGAGTACTTTCAGATATCCGATGCCCAAAAGTTGCAAATTGCGAACATTTCTGAAATAGATATAACCATCCCCGTCTTTAGTCAGCTGGTTCCAGGCCGAGATTATACACTTAGTCACTGCAGCGAAAAATAGGGCGGATCTGGCGCGTGTGTTCAGGTAAATCAGGCAAGTGGAGGCAACGACGAATTACTCAACAAATTTAAGCCTCATTAAGGAAAATTAGTAATCAGCTTCAAAATGATTAAGGACAACGAGCAGAACAGGTATTTTCTGAAGCTAGCTTTGCTAATTTGCATTTCGTGTCAACTGAAAATATCAGAACACGCTTTAACCAACGATATGCTTCAGGGCTGTTCAACATTATTGGCATTTCCAAACGGCACCTGGTGCAATTGCACTGAGAGTAGCGTTTCTCTCCAAATTGAATATAAACTTCAATGCCCGGTGATAGGGACCGACTCGAACATTTCAATCGTGTTCTTTTTGCGCGGTCATGTTAAAATCACTTGATATCTCTTGGTTTCCCTTGACCACAACCTCCTGCCAAACTTGAGCGAAAGCAATTACTCCACCGTGGAAATCCTCGGTCACCACAATATTTGCCGATTGTAGTATATTAATCATGTAGAAGATCGTAGATTTGTCTGAAGGTTAAAATCATTTTGTGTGGGTGTATGGTAAGTGCCCCCTTACAGCCAGAACAGCCGTAATCCACTCTCTTTTTTAAAGTTAAAATAAATACAGTACATTCTCGATTATCGCAACTAATAGAAACTGAGGTAGTTGCAAATATCGAGGTTCTGGCTGCTTGAAAAGTTTCGATTACAGTTGCGAAAATAGATGAGTTGCGTTAATCGAAAACGTACCGTATGTAGTAACCAGTCGCCATAAACAAAAGGCATAAAAAAACTTAGCAAAAGTTAATGCATAAAAGACGCAACGAACTCATTTTAACACATTCAACAAAAAGTGCTTCCAACATGAGGTACCCAGTTGTAAATATAGACCAGGCAGCTCTGGGCTTTCACCCCACATCCCATACCATTGGACTCTGTGTTCGTGGAGTCAAACTCTCTAGATGGTTTTCGATAAGTTAAATTGATTCGATACCTTCAAGAACAATACTCGTACTCGTACTACATTGATAGCAACTAATCGTGCTGTCATACTTTCGGATTTTCACCTTAAAATTACCGTATTAAGTTCAATGTATAATTCCTTGTTAAATATGGGTTGTAATAGGAATACCTGCTGGGTCATAATACCAATATCCGGCTTAAGTACGTACGTCGGTGATGAGTGGTGGACCCCTAACGATGGGGACATTCGTCGTCTTAACAACATCCCCGCTCCCGTCATGTCAGTGCGTTGCACAGCCGTCCTGAAATCCTAATAAACCTGAAAATGGAGATGGCCTCTTTCTTCTTCGTCACCACATCCCCTGGATAAGAAGTAATGGTTAAGTCGCATTTTCAATTAATGAAACTTCAGGCGATTATGGATAGTTAGTGCCACCAACTTTTTATCACATTGATCGACTTGGTCGGCCTTGTGCTATTGAACTGGGGCCATAATGTCGTAGTAGTCTCACAGGCGATTAGGGAGCTCCACCTTTTATTTTCTAAATCTCTGATTTTGTTATCCATTTTCTTCTTGGGATCTGCAAGAGGTAATGTGTGCACAGGATCCCACAAATTTCATCATGGATTAATGCATAAGATTGCCTAGGATGGGTTAGTTTCAGCCCCTTTCCTGGCAAGTTCATCTGCTGTTCATCTGTTGCCTCATTGCTGGCTTTTTACCAATGACCCGGAACCCAGTATACGGTAATCGAGTGCTATGAATTAAGAACCTTTGTTTTTGATTTTCGCCGCTTCCTTGACTGCCACCTCCGCTTGAAGATGCCTGTCCACTGTCTTTATCAGGCATTCTAATAGCCGCGCCTATGCCTCTTAGTATATTCGATTTCGTTATATAAACGTGGATGGTTGAATTCTTGATCGGTTGTGTTATGGAGAAATAAAACTCTAAGGCTATTTCGAAGCCAAGCAATGGGAGATCCAGTATATTTGCATGACAAGTCGAGCTTAAGGGTCTAATGTCTTTGCATTAGTCGCCTTCTTGTAGATGTCAAGTGAAATAAGGTCAAGTTAAACCTAGGCACGTCGTTGGTGTAGTTTTATTTGGTCCAGTGAGGCCGAGGTATGCAAGTGTCTATATTCTTGTTAAGGCCTTTTAGTTGGGAGATTTCATAGTCCCTACTAGCGATTGTCATAATTGATTTTGAAAACAAAGAAAGTCGCCATCTTGGTAGTCTATCCACTATCCAGTATATTTGCATGACAAGTCGAGCTTAAGGGTCTAATGTCTTTGCAGCAGTCGCCTTCTTGTAGAGGTCAAGTGAAATAAGGTCAAGTTAAACCTAGGCACGTCGTTGGTGTAGTTTTATTTTGTCCCGTGACGCCCAGGTATGCAAGTGTCTATATTCTTGTTAAGGCCTTTAAGTTAGGAGATTTCATAGTCCTTGCTATTGATTCTCATAATTGATTTTGAAAAGCGATACTTTAGACATCGAGATACTTTAATAATCAAATAATCATGTCGAGGTATAAGAATTAAAAAGTAGTGACGACCGCATTCGAATGATGCCAGTGATAATTGATTCGTACATCTCGAGAACATATCGTTTCTAAAAATTATTCCAATGATTTCGTTTTTTCGCTGTTACCATTTTTGATTCTTTTCAGAAGTGGAGAATGGAATGAGAAGTGGAGTTACATTTGAGTCCTTTTTGTTAGAGTTTTTCTTTCAGTCTCCTTAGTTCGTGATGAGTACTAGATCTCGACGGGGATGTTTTGTTGTTCTCACTCTAAAGTGATACATTTAACGAGTTTTCTTATGTTACTAGGCAAATCATTCGAATGATTTTAAAGAGAGGCATTCGTTCAGTTCCCTTGTGTTGGTAAGTAGTTAGTAGCCTTTCGAATGATTTTGAGAAACGAGATGTGAATCGATTATCACTCGAATTCTCATGCGCTCATCACTATTCTGTGAGAGTAAAGTGGTGTTTATTTTCCATGGTTCCAATAACATCAAACTCATGCAAGTAGAACTGTGTGTCAACGCTCATATTCACAAGTATATTTTCAAGGCTTTTGTAGCGACGATGGGTACCCCACAATCGACCACCCTCTACGACTGTGAAATGCCAACTGGCAGATGTCACCCAAAGCGAACAAAATCGATGGTGAACATAAAAATCACCCCACCAGTTGCAGGTATAACCAATTGCAATCAATCAGATTTCATTTACAAAACATCATCAAATCCATCAAACCACGGACAAATGTATCCTCAAACAGTTTACTCGATGAGCATAAGTTCATAATAAATATGTCACAATAAATAATGATCGATGCGTGGGTGTATCAGAAGGCAGAAGACGTCTCGCGGTATTCTGTTCTGCAAATGAACTGGCAACGGCCAGCAGCAGCTGCTGGTTGAGCGAAATAATTCATTTCACACATCGACAGCGTCTTGTGATTGATCAGGCACAGTTCTCGGATTCCAGATTCCGATTGTTTGTTTTGCATCATCTATTCGCGGAGGCGAACATCTGTCTTGCTGTCAGCGCAAGTGCCTCATAACATTTAGACAGCCTCCCCCTTGGGGCGGTTTGAAAGTTGTTTTCGTCAATAGGTGTTTATTTATTTATTTATTTATTTATTTGCGTACACTCAGACCCACATGTGGTGAGCTAACAGTCACTTAAACGAATTATCCAATTACAGAAAACTTTACTTTTCAACAGCCTTTGATGGGTTCACCCTCGCACAAGAAGCCATGGAATTAACACGTAGATTCCAGCATTTCCTCACAACTACTCGTACATTTGTAATTGCAACTCATAAAAGGAAACTCATTTCGTAATTGCTGCATGGTTAACCGCTTTATGATGGCTTCGTTACTTATTAACCGGCGAATGGGAAATGAAATTGATGATTGTTGTTGAATATTTAATGAGACCCGTTAATTGTTTTATTCTCCACATTCCGCGGAAAGGGATGATGTACATACGAGTACCCTAGTTTTTGATTATAGACTAGACTAGACTAGCCCTTAGCGGAGATGTACATAGATAGTGTAGTTCGAATGCACGTTGACTTGCTTAATGTAATCGCAACAGACTACTAGAATGTTGTTTGCTCCCATCCCAATGTTCATGCAATCCGAACGAGAGAGCAAAGATACTCTTGTAACCAGATCGAGATGGTTTTTCTTTTTTTTTTTCGTGTTTTATATTTTTTCCTCTTATTTGTCTTATTTTAGTTCTTTTTGCATTTTGTTTTTCGTATTACTCCTATTACGGGATTGTAGATGATTTGTAATTGAGTTCCACGTTTCAGACAGCAAAACATCGCAAACGGACGAAGAAAAACAGCGCGACAGGCAGCGAAGTGAGCGCGAGCAAAAGAAGGAGGAACAGGACGCCATCAATTATAAAGTAAGTATATCTCTCTGATTTTCTCTTTGCTTTAAATCTGCTCCGGGTAGTGGGGGAAAAAGAAAAGTCAGAAATCCAAGCCCAAAAAAAAAGATGATTGCCCACATGGCACACGATGACGATTGTTGTTGGCGTTGGTCGGCAGTTTGTGCTTGCTTCAGTGAGGATTGGGTGAATCTGCATAAATTTGAATTTGGTTCTATGGAATGTGCCTTTTATTTTGTTCGGCTGTTTGTATTCCATTCTGGATTCGTTTGTGGAGCATAGTTTTTCATTAAGGGAAACCTTGGATTTTTGAGTGCTCTACCAGGGAGGGATGCCTTTAATTGGTGTGCAAGTGAGGGAGGGGGGGGGATCATTTTTCCTTTGCCCCACAAAAGATTTCAACCCTGGTTGAAAGTGCTTCTCGGCAGATCAAAGAAATCATTTGAAATTAGATGAGATTTAATTGGGGTCACGACTCTCTTTCTCATTTTTGCATAAATTCTTTGATATCCTTATTATGGGAGTGCAGCTAATTTTATTACAAATCAGAGTTCTTTTTGAATTGATTTGTTGGTGCTCTTATTTATTTCTGAGAGCGTCACTGCAAGTAGGAGTGTCCTTTGGTTTGCAGGGAAAATATTTAATTCACGGGTCCAGCAGCGTAAGGCTTTTAAGAAGCTTTAACATATTTAAGTACAGTAGTTTTTTATTCTTCAAGGAATTAGTTGAGGATGGATCTTTAGTTAGTTAGTTTGGTTGTACAGGGTGGACCTAATACAAGTTTCTTTTTTGAACATGATTAATTTTACAATCAAAATTAAATGAATGACTTTATTAGTAAGAACAAACATTCCCATTAATTATAAAATACAACGTCGGCCACTTGAACCGCCTCTGCTGGCTTCACAGTGGCGCATTCTGTCATCGCAATATTTCCAAGACCTTGTTGAAGATTTCGGGCTGTGGCTCGCAGATTGCTTGGCACATGAATTGTTGCTGGATTGTGGGAATAACATCGGTCATTTCCGGTTCCCCCAAAAAATGGGGCTGCCTCAGCTAGCTTCGCAGCCGGTCACTCCAATTTTAAAAAGAATTTGTTGATGGTTTCGGGCTGTAGCTTACAGATTGCTTGGATGACATTGTCCTTAAGTACATGAATTGTTTCTGGATTGTGAGAATAACATCGGTCCTGCCCGGTTCCCCCAAGAAAAAGGCGCTGCCTCAGCTAGCTTCGCAGTCGGTCACCCCAATTTTCAAAGACTTTGTTGATGGTTTCGGGCTGTAGCTTACAGATTGCTTGGATGACATTGTCCTTAAATACTTGAATCGTTTCCGAATTGTGGAAATAACATCGGCCCTTCACGGTTCCTCAAAAAAAAAAAAGTCTAAAGCGGTCAAATCGCAGCTTCAAGGCGACCAATTGACATCGTCAAGACGGGTGATAACACAATTTGTGAATGCGATGCGCAAAAGATCGATTGTGGTATGGGGATGGTGTGGCATCCTGCATGAACCAGAGTTCGCCCAAGCCCTTGTCTTCAATTCAAGTAAAAAGAAGTTGGTTAACATGTCTCTGTAACGGCCACCGTTGACCGAAACGTTGTTTCAAACTTCATTTTCGAAGAAAAGTGGTCCAATGACGCTCTCGGCCACAGCAGCCACATTCTCATCTGAATGTCAGATGGTACAACGACGGAGATCATAACTGTTGTTCCCTAGCATACCAGTCTCACGAACTTTTTGCACAACAGCTGTTGCGGTGGGTGCTATATTTCGGCAAAAACTTCTTTTCGCAAAATGTACAGTTTGGGCCAAATACAAACTTATTCTCAGCACTCATTTTGGAAATAAGTTTTCAATATTTTCCAGGCGACTCATTTCGTTCCGCGGAGGTATGATACTGACTTCTTGTCAAGATTTCGAGTGGGAAACAATCAAAATAATCTATAATTTAAACTACTAGATGGCCCGCCCTATATTCAAGCGTCTATTTTTTGGTTTCATAAGTAGATTTAAATAGAATACATTTATTATTTTAATTTTGATTCTATTTCATTTTCATTTGAAGAGATTCTTTGCATCAATAGGGGGCGTTCTAGGAGTTCTTCTAAGACTCACGAATGGACCCTAATGCCGTACTTGCCGTGAAATCGATAGATTTGAATATTCTGCAACACTTACACTAAAGCCAGGTCATTCCCTTTGCAGAGCTTTCAGTTCAGCATATAGTTTGTGGATTAAGCAGTGTGTCCTGAGTCCGAACACAACTCGGACTGGACCAAAAATATTCAAGGAGAAAGGGAGGGGAGATACCGTTGTGAATTGAGCTAAAGTGTCTGGGCACGTGGAATGTAGTGAGGGGAAAATATTGGCATCCCATAGCCCGCGGTCGAAATAGGATGAAGCACCGCGATCATGTTTTCAGATGCTATACCTTGACATATTCTTAGCCGGTGTTTCTAAGCATTTATTCCAATTCAACCCTGGGATGCTATTTGGAACTCACTCGTACCACAAGCTTCTTTAACATTCCCGCCAGCACCAAAATAAAATACAGTAAAAGCTCGGTAATTCGGAATGTTTGGAGGGAAGGTCATTCCGAATAAACGAATTTTTCGGATTAATGAGAGTTTTTTTATGCACTAAAACGCGTTTGGTGAAGAAAATGCAAGAACTTAAAACAGAAAATTATTTTATTATCTCAAATAGGTAATAAATAAATTGGAGATTCCACAAGCCAATTTTTTTTATGTTTTTTTGTTTTTTCTTTTTTATTTGTTTTGTATTTATATTTTATTTCATATTATTTTTGTGACAAAAAACTATAATAAAACTGTATTTCTTTTGGGTTGTCTATGTGGTTGCCCTGGTACAGTGGGTAAGTGCGTCGACTCCTACACCGAGGGTGCCAGGTTCGAATCTCCAATTCCGTTCATAATTCACGGCTCCACCTCTTTCGAGTCATTGACAATGCTCAAAGAGTACTTCTTGTCTAGTAAAAACTTCTCAACTTAGCCGTTCGGAGTCGGTATTAAACTGTAGGTCCCTTCCACTCGTGAAAGACCAATAGCACGGACAACACGAGAGGTTGCTGAGGAGCTAGGCCCAGGTCCGCCTCGGACTGTCGCGCCATCAATATTATATTATATAAAACTGTGTTTGAAGTTTCTTTTGGGATTTTGCCAAACTATTTGTTTCTTCCTTAAAAGTGTTTATTTTTTGTTTGGAGAACGATTGTACACAAATAAAGACAAGAGCAAATGAGTGCAGCATTCCTAGATTAAAGGTTTCGCACACGTTTTGGTAAAATTTGTTACATTTTATCTTTGAATGAAAAACCTAGAGCGGGTTTGAGGTTGAACTGATGATCATTACTGCAGATACCAATATTGCGGGTTAATTCTTAGATTGGGTGCAATTAGCTCGCTCACTTTGGCGGACCATACACAGCACACTTGTGTCGGTCTGCTGAAGTGTTTGGACTTGTACGTGCACTGCTTTTTAGCTTGCAAGCCTGTGTGAGCAAAATTAACGTCATGTTTTTAGTCAGATTTTTAGTGTGATGTGTGACCCAGCTTGTGTGACGTGAGTAGAGAAAAGAGAAACCAATGTTCACACAGCGCAGTGCTGTGCATGGGCCGCATTAAACATCGATTCTTAAAAAAACGATGAAACTGAGACAGAGAGGGCACTGTACGTCGATGTTCCAGCGAGGCTGCGCACAACAATGTGAATCGAGCTGGATGCAATTCTATGTCACGTTGAATTCGACTGTAGAGTCATTCCATATTTCACAGTTTTTCTTTTTATTCCGTCTGAAAGGGTCTGCAGTTCCGTGGTTTCTGCGACTTACGAAGAATCCTCTGTATCTGTATCCCTAGTATCTGTATCCCTACTTGAACAAAGAACTGTCTGACGATGTCCACTTGAACGGATCAATTTTTTGTTCAAACAGAACAGCAGCAAAAAAGTTTTAAAATGCCTCTAAAGACTTAAGGTGATTTGTGTACGAGAGGATGAGGAAAGTGTTGTCCTCCTTATCTGTATCCAACCGTTTTGCCAACATCTTCAGCAATCCCTCATTTAAGTGTCCTGCCACAAATATCCTTTTAATAATTTTATTTCTCTAACTCACATACTTCAGTTTTGTTAATTATTTTTCATATTTGAAATTTTCAGCGTGAAAAAGAAGCCCGTGAAGCCCGTCTATTGGATTTGGAAATCCGACGTCAGCAAGAGCGTGAGAAAAAACGTGATCACACGCATAAACAGCAAACGCCAACGCAGCAGGGTCAGCCAAGTCAAAGCGGCTCATCCCAACAACACATACACAGTGACAAGAGTACCCCGACATCAGTTGCTGCAGGCGATACAAAATCGCCACGCGATCGCACTTGTCCGCCGGCGTTTCGAAGTCGTTCAATAGAAAGGGACATCACTCACGAAAGGAAGCGTCTTTCAGAGACTGAAGAAATTAAGGTAAGCGCATCCTCTCATCTCACCGCCGAGCAGTTGTGTTCAATTGATTGTCATTTCAGGAGCCAGTAAGCACGACACCATCACCGCAGAATATTACTGGCCCACCTCCATCACATTCGGTGGTGGCGGGGCCTCCGGCAACAGCGGCAGCTGCTACAGCTGCGATTATCCCAATACTACCACTTGGAGTCGCCGCCCTGCGCGATGATTCCACCGAAAGTGATCAGTCTTTGACATGTTCTCAGGCCCAGCCGGATGCTTACCATCGCATTATGTAAGTCGTGTGTTCAAAATGTGTTCGTAGTTAATTTGCCGGCAGCGTCTATCACACCCATTCACTATCGATTCTGTGTCCTATGAGTTCTGGCTGTTGTGTTTTTTTTTTTTTGGGCCGGTACATCGCCGGAAGCAACTCGCTCCCTCTGTTTCTGCCTTTTTTTTTCTTCCGACAATGAACACGGTCGGAGTTCCGTAGCAGGGATACAACAAAATGAAGAGAAAGATATAAACAATCACTGCGCATGGTCAGTGGAAAATGAGCTTTCAGATCGTAGATAAGAGAAATTTCAATTGGAAAGCTCTTTGGCGTATGAATTCATTGCAATGCTCTTAAGAGAGAGTGAAGAAGCTGCACTGCAACTGACAACAACTGCATGTGAAGTGCAAGGCTGGAAACGCAATGCAACATAAGTGAGCTTTTGATGGGTTTACAGGCGTAGATGAAAGTTCTTGGGTAAAACTATTTCAAAATGCAGCTTTTTGCATTGCAGTCTGTTATTATTTTTGGTTTATTCAATTTATAGACAATGATTTAGCGTACTGTTGTCCGTCATCAAAAACATATCTACTGAATTTTTTAAATGTTACCTGCGATTAACATGCTTTTATTTGAAAGACACTAGCACTAGACATTTGTAGGAGAATAGATTTTAACACTTGTAAGTTTATTATTTTCTATCCATCGGCACTTATTGTTGTACAGTGACTTCTGTATAGCGGACAGCAGCTTGACCATTGTAGCTGTCCGTTATGTAGGGGCGTCCGTTCTGAAGGGGTTGATGCCTTCATGCCGCGATCATTACTCATTTTTCGTAAAGTGAAGTGTTCATTTTAGAGGGCTGTCCTTACAGAGATGTCTTACTGTATTACACTCTATTCTCCACCTAGCCGAATTTTGGCTGAGAAGGGGTTTCCGAATTTGAGGTTAGGTAGATGTTAGTACTGCAAATAGAGTAAGTTCAAGATAACTATTAATGCTTCAGTCTCCAAGGAGTCCATCCTACAGATTTCTTCAGGCGGTGAAGTGTACGGCACAGTGGCATGTTTGGTGAATGCATTGGACTTTGAAAAGAGGTAGAAAATATTTAAATTATAAATAAGATAATTATTCATTTTTCTGTGCGGAAGGAAATGAAATTGATATTTTCAGATTTACAAAACATTTGAGCAACACCGTTATTTTGTCTTCTCTATGTATGTATGTTACTTGAACTTGGACTTGAGACTGATTGCGTTACCACGCGAATTTAGTTGATCCATCTGTGTAATTTAGTTGGTCCTTTTTACAAAGCCATGATAATTCCCGACACTAATGTTGCTCAGTTCCGTCTGGTCATCGGCGAGTCCCTATGGAACGTTTCCTTCACACAGAAGGTACGCAATGGTTTTCTCCACTTTCTCATATCTGCAAGTTCTGCAGAAGTAATTAAAGGACTGATCCATTGTGTAAACATATTTTCCAAGGACACAATGTCTCGTGATAACGCCTATGAAAGCCTTGGGAGAAGGCCTATTCACTCTGATCAAAAGTGTGATAAAGTTATCTTCTAATATAATAAGTGACATCAGACTTTAACCGACATATAACTAAACTCAACTGTCCAGACAAACTGCCCAAAATTCATTTTTGGAATCGGTACAAGACTTCAAGTTCCCCCTAAAAAGGGTAGTGATTGTTCCTCCCGGCACCCAAAGAAGAAGATGAAGACACATTACAAACGGAATATTTACTTCTCCTGATTGACAGGACAAACGATTTCTACGACCCCATCCTTCAATTTATGTTAAAATTGAAAGTCCCAACAGCTCATCAATTTCAACTGTCAACCAAGTTCATAGCATATTCGAAATGTACCTTTGTTCAGAAATGTGTTTATTCACTCGCATGCCTTGACGTTTTCCAGTTACACTATTTTAGAGAATAAGCTTAGAATTGAATACTCTGCATATAAATTCAATAAAACTGGAGTACCGCAAGGAAGTGTTCTTGGTCCTCTCCTTTATCTGATTTCTACTTGCGATATATTGCAAGACATAGACACGTTCTTGTTGACCATGAGGCCATTTTGAGACCAGCTAAAACAGTCGCCAACAATAAAATGAGCATAGTCTAGATTGGTACACACAAAATTTTGGTGAATTATGCTCAATGGCGCAAACACAGTTGGAGAGCAGATTTAGAGGAACGGAGTGGATCACAAACTGCTAATGCATAAGAAACGATGTTTACTGAGATGTTGGAACCCTAACAGTCAATGACAATTACTTACTTACTTTCTTAACAGGCCGACGACCCATGGATGGTCAGAGTCTTGGCCACTCGTTGTCTTCCGTCGTTGATGGTCCTGGGACCCTGCTTCCAGTCATAACGTTGTCTTGCATTATTGACTACTTGGTTTTTATGCCGGAGATTCTGTCTCGCTTGCCTTCTCGCACTCGGAGGCTAGGACTTGAATACCCTCTTAGCTGGAGTGTTGATGTCCATGCGCTTGATGTGGGCGAGCCAGAGCAGTCTCATCTAAGTCAATATACAGCTCGTAGAGATATCGTTTATGTCTTCTCCTCCATTCACCTTCCTCGCAGACGGGTCCTTATATCCGACGTAGAATGAAGATAGAATTACGATTCTTAATCATTTGAATATTCCGTCTATGTAAGATCAAATAAAAACTGTTCTTTCGATTCTTGACAAAAGTAATGCTATGCTGCAGATGAATTAACCCATTGACCTAGCACGGTGAATCCAAAAAGGAACGTTTGGAGGAGAGTCACGTACGAAATGCTATGTAAGTTTTGACAACGTTTCAGCATGAGAGAAAATATATAAAGAAGGGTTGTGTTTTAAGGGAGTAAAAATGGTCCCAGGAATTTCATAATTTCAAAGCCAAGAAATGAAAAAAAAACTAATTTCTTTAATTTCATTTTATCTTACATCTAAGAGGTGATTATGGAACTGCGTAGAGTAGTTATATTGCCCACCGCAATCAAGTTAAATGGTCCTGGAGAGATTTAACACACTTTTAATGTCCCGTAGAAGCATTTCTGTTAGGACATCGTTGGAATTTACTAGAAACAAAATTTTGCTTTCTTTCCTTCTGATTACTAGTCGACGAGTCATTCTACTCCGTCTAGTGGTTTTTTTCTTCCAAATTTATGGTGAAGTTGAATGCTTAACAACCGCTACATTTCATATCGTGGCTTGAATGATGTATGTGTTTCATTCGATGAGCGGTTATGTACATGTACGCTTGGTATAGTGAACTAATAAAAACCTGGCCTATTCAGTAGAGTGACATTGTTCACTGTAACGATCGTGGACTCTTTGCAGTAAATTACTTCAAAATTTGTATGTTTTCACTATTCATCAGAAATTGAATGTATTCACAATTGTATTAGAATTTACTTAAAAGCAAGCCAATACTAATTTATTAAAACTAATTTTATATTCTTAAGAAAATCAATTCATCCGTAGTAAAACGTAGTTTCCCTAACGGTCAAGAAAATCTTTAAATATAACTCACTTCTACTTCCTACTCTTTTCAAAAGCGGTAATTGGTGCAACAAATTTTTTCTATAAAAATGTTGGTCAGGCGGAATTAGTTACGCCGGATCTGATTGAAATTATCAGAGCTGTTTTCTTATTTAATTACTAAAAGAAAGTGATATATCTTGATATCATACTGAGAGTGGTAACAGTGACATTCAAGTTAAAAAAATCAACTTATTATTTCTAAATTTTTAAAATATAAACTAAAAACAAAAAAAAAAGGTAAATGTATAGAAATATTGAGAACAACATCGTTCTGTTGTCTCAAAAACATCTTTAATCACAGAAATTAGGTATATGCTAAGTTATAAGTACGAAAAGGGAAAACTAACTGAAACCGTTCATAATAAAGGTGGATGCCCAATACTGTTGGTGCTCACTTTATTGAGATCGCTATAGCAAAAACGGATGCCAAGACATGAACTGCGTATATTACGCGAGCGGACTTTTAAAGTGGCACTCGGTAGAATTTCGCAAGTCTCCAACCAGTACTTAAAAAGGTTGCCGAGGTCATTCAGTCCAATTTGGAGGTCCTAGGGTTTCTTTTGACACTTGTTTTCACTGGTAAACCCGCTTTTCCGTTGTTCGCCCTTGAGATATTTTTTCGCTGGATGCAACATACGTCTTTTCCAGGAGAAGCTGCCAATATACCCCTGTTCATCAGTGTTGAACATTTGGCCCATAGTTAGTTCTAACACAAACACTTTTTTGCAGAATTCCTCTTTAAAAGAAAAGGTAGACCAGTTATCCAGTTCGGATTGAGATGACAATTTCATCTCTTCTTAAACTTCCTTATTAATGTCTGCGGTAATAGTAATGGGTTTTTGTATTAGCGCTAGTCCCTACTAGAGCTGTGTCAATCGAGATTGATTCGTTCGTTTTGACCCGTTCACTCAAAAGTATTAATCAGACAACTACAAACCAATCAATAATATATTCAATACTTTTAGAGATTCGTTCGGAGCTACATATATGAATGAACGAAACGATGTCAAAACGAAACCACGTTTCGGTCGATCAATTGATTCGATCGCTCTTATGAAAATATCGCTCTTATTAAATTGTTTAGTTCGTTCATATTGCTCCGAGCGAAATGTGCGAGATGATTTCCTTTCGTTCTCCCTTCCTTCGTTCGGTGTATACTAGTTCTTATTAATTTGTTCAAGAGAGGGCCGATGGGGGTGTACACATTAGTATACACTGTTCCCCATACATACATATATCATATTATGTTTAGTTCTTCTTATTTATGTACGTATTGGCAATTATGTGTATGACAGAGAAATTTTGTGGAGTATGGGCATACAAGCAATCTTGTAGCATAGAAGAAATTCTTTCGTCTACCAATACAATGAGTCTGTGTGTGTTGGAACCATTTTTGGTTGCTGTCTGTAGTATTGAACAAATGCAACATTGGGTCCCTATCTTTGAATGACCGATGATTGAAATGAACGATCGATTGAAATGACAGAATCTTTTTTTTCAACCAATAATTGAATGATTCGTTCATTGGACTTGAACGATTGACTCAGCTGCAGTCCCTACACCGGTACACGTTTTTTACGTCACTGCAAAAATCACGTATTTAAGTAACTTCTTCTCACTATATTGGAATGTTCACTATATCGAGCTTCTACTGTGTTTCTTTCCTTAAATACAAAGTAAGAATGTATAATAGGAAATTATATGAACCATAAATGAAGTATTACCGGGACGCACGATTTCTACCTCTCTTGCCCCTTAAATTTTTTTACAACTGTTTTTTATACATCGTTTTCTCGAGCAAAATTGGCCAATTAGAGGACAGCATTCACGTTATTTCGTGAATACCCTTCAAAAATGCCCGAATATCTGTCCAAAAGGCATTCAAATTCGTCGATGGACTAGCTGATTCCCCAGCTGTGCAGACCGCCATCTCTGTAATAGGAACACACCTTGTTTCAAGTTCACAGTCATTCGACATTTATTATCACAAAATGTCAGTTTCTGTTAGCAAATCTAACGCAATCTACAATATTTATAAAAACATTATGTCAAATTTTGGAAAAATAAATAGTTTTCAAAACATTCCCGCTTAACGGACAGGTCTTATTTGCACACATTCCGATTCAAAAGGCCACGACAGCTTCATTCGAATTGATGGACGCGCTTCAAAACGTAATCACCAAAAAGTTGATCAAGCCCCTGCTGCAATTTGTTTTATGTAAAAATTCATTTTCTTGATGAATGCCAGCAGCAAGTGTAAATCCTCCCACCGGGGTATTCGAACACCCCGCTTCTTCCTCAACACTCTGATTAAAATTCTACAAGCTGACTGCTTAATGCAAGTATTAACTCGAGTGCGAGTGCTTACTTTCATTTGATGTACGAATCAGAGGGCCACATGCAACTGTAGGCAAACCGTCGTCGCAGTAAATTTTTGAAATTCAAATTTAGAGCCGAGCATTTCGAATTGAATATTCGAAAGTTGTGCGCGAAAAGCTTTTCGCAATGGTGTTGTGTTTGAATAAAATATTCACCATCCTTGCGAGTCCTTCCGCAGAGGCTGCCTCGCTACCATTGTGATTTCTCCAGCAAAATTGTTTACTTAAACAGTGGAGGAGGACACACACAAGAGTGTCACATCCAGTCGGGTTCGACTGAGAATATCGCTTTCTTCGGATGAAAGTCAAGTTGTTTGATTCTGGTGCGTTTCGTGTGTGAGGTACGTGTTTGATATTGGAAATTAATTCAATTCGACTGCTTGAGCAATTACGTGAAAGTTTACGGCTGGAATTTGCTTACCAGATCGCATTTTGGTTTTTGACAGTTTTCGGTTACCTTGGCCAAGTGAGTCTGTTAGTTATCGTCTGCGCTTAACGTTGTCTGAAGTTGGCTCTAAGTGCTTGCTGGCACAGTGCCATCGGTGAATTCATAATTTGAACACTTCAGCGGTCACTTGTGTGACTCGAGATCCCGAGGATTCTGATGCGGGGTTCTGTCGATTGTCCGCACAGAGGCCAGTGAAGAGGATACATCAATTTGAAATCGAGTGGGTATAAGAGTGGAGAGAAAGAGGATTTATTGCGTTCATGTAATGAAGTTAAGTGCGGTTTGTTGCCAAATCAAAGCTCGGCTGCCAACAGAATTGAGATAAATTTCATGCAAAAGAGGTCATTCAAATCATATTTGGACTCAAATTCGATTATGTAAGCCCCAAGTGCATCCTTCCGGAGATGAGGCACAACGACTCTTGTGCAAGTGCAGCTGTCAGCTTGTGTGTTTACAAAGTTTGGCAGTGAAATTTGTGTCAGCACGGTATCGGCGATGTCAACAAAGTCAGTTGTTTTCTAATTTCTGTCGGATGGTGACAAAAGTTTCCTGTGACACCGACATCAGTTCGGATTTTGTGCAGAATCTTGTTTGTCTTGAACTAAGTTTTTCACAAAAATGTGTTGGTGTCCTTTGTTTGACTTTTAGCTTTGCATGTTATTAAGTGTACATGGTTTGACCTTGTTGTACTCTTTCTCACCTCAAATTTGAATGACACATCGGTTGTAATTGCTACACTCATTGGGCCCGATTAGTGCGCAATTTGAGGCCGTAGATGGATGTGAACAGTATTGTTGGTTGTGACTCAATTTTGGTTCTGTAAGACAATTGGGTAAGTGCACCGATCCCGATTATTGAGCGGGATTTTTTTTATATCATATTTTGCAGGGGACAGTGTGCTTGCTTTCAATATTATATGTTGAAGCCACAAGTCTAAAGTCACTAACTTCATGCATTAAACATATTTGAAAAGAATGGTTAATTTACAAACATTTTTATATTTCATTCGTAACATTCTAATAACCGCTCCTCTTTACAAAAGCAAATAAAAAACATGACTACTGAATAAACATACAGTGTCTTGTCAACTCGCAGTAACTCCAACCCAATGACAGTCCGTCTGTAAGCAAATGTTTGACATTTTCACCACGACCTAGTGTGCACGTGAATATCTGAACAGTAGGCTGCGCCAAAGGTACAATTTAACTGAAATTGAAAAATGTTATCGCTTTCAACGATTCTTGTTTTATTATTCAGTCAAAAAATAAATCTGCAGTTAATCGACAGCAATGCGTCATCTGTTTAAATATTTAAACTCTTGTCTGCACGCAGCCGTTTGACTGTTTGAGCCGGCATATGTGCAATTATGGTAGAATCTGAAGAAAAACCGATGTACAGTCTATGCTTTCTTCTCTCTGCCAAAATTGATGGAATGACTATTTTCCCTATTATACTGGTCAACAAAAAGTATATTAATTCGTAATTGTTCGTAATGGTTGGAGTTTATAAAGGGGCTTTCCAAGAAGGACTTGACAACTTTATTTTTAAATAAAACTCAAACCATTTGAGATGTTTCAAAAACTGTATTATCGGCTTGAAGTACAATCAAAACATTTATGAATGGAACTCGACTTCGTTCATATGGCCACCGCGGGCACGTTTGCAGCTGTCGATTGATTGGATCCAATTTTCAACGACTCGGCCAGTCGTTTCCGCGTTCAAATATGATATATTCTCAGTTTTTTCGGACATTCTTCCAGAATCCGACGCAAAGTTAAAATTTAAGAGAAGAACGCTTTTCGAAGTATCTTGCAATAGCAATAAAAAGACTTTCGAATCTACATTCAATCAAATAATTGAATTTTTGGCCGAAAAAACAAGCTGTTCAGCCGAAAACATGAATGATTTATCGAAGGAGTTGCTAAACTTCTAAGTCTAATTAAGATCGAAATGGTAGGCATCATGAGAGATTTAAACTTAATGAAAATTCATTATTAGACGAAAACTGTGAATTCATAATCTCCCAAGTGAAGAAATGTGGTAAGCCTTCGCGCTCATTTAATGACAGTAGTGAAAACTCCAGAAAAACTGCCAATATTCCTCCCGTGCTCAGTGCCGATGTTTTGGCTTATGCAGAGCAAATGAATTTAAGGGCTGAAGGTAAAACTGCTGCAGCAAGACTTGTAAAAAAGGCCATAAATGTGCTAACATATGCTAAAGACTGCAAGGACTTAGGCTTATCTGTCAAAATAGCGAAGATTTCATCGGTTCGTTGGTATAAACCAATGACTTAACGTTACAGTTTTCAGTCTACCCCTTGAGCCAAAAATGAGCCCCACAGAAAATAGTCAAGCGGCGTTAAATCGCACGAACGACGCGGCCAGTCCTCTGGCCAATTTCTTGAGATAACACCCTCACCATGCTTAATTTTCAATAAATCGCTTGTAACGTGTGCTGTGTGGCTTGTGGCACCATCCTGTCGTCCAAGCCCATATCTTCCATTCGGGCCAAAAATAATCGGCAATCATGGCGCGATAACGCTGACCATTCACAGTAACGCGACGATCGTTATCGTCGAAGGAAATATGGTCCAATAACGCCACCGGCATGCAAACCGCACCAAACAGTTATTTTTTGTGGATGAAGTGATGATTCAGGAAGCACATGTGGATTTTCACACGACCAATAACGCATATTCGGCTTATTGACGAACCCATTGAGCCAAACATGAGCTTCGTCGAAAATTGAAATTAAAGCTCTTAAAGTTGCGGTCACCGACTCCCAATTTCGGTAGAAAATTTGTATAATTTGCAGACGTTTCTTGTTCGTGTACTTTACCATGATGAAAATCAGAAATGAAGTTTTACAGAGAGGCACAACTTCTATCTCTCTTGCCTCTTAAAATGTTTGACCAATCAGAGGAAGTTATTTGGTGAACAACTGTCAAAAATTCTCGAATATCTGTCAAAAAGGCACTCAAATTCGTCCAAGGACTATGTGTCGGCTATCTCTGTAATACTTAATTTCTGATGTAAATGATGAGTTTACTGAATAAATTGACAGTGACTGATGATTAGTGAAAGAGTGTGTTCACAAATTCGATTCAAAGTGGTCAAGTCCATATTGGAAAACTCATTTGAATGGGGAAAACAGTAGGAAATAGCCAGGGCTCTAATCGCGTAAGGCGACAATCGTCTCGCGCAAGCGTTTCGACGATAGTTTCGCTTCATGTGAGCATAAAAAAACGATAGCGTCTAAGAGATATCGTTTTGCCTGCTTCGCGTGGACTGAAAACTTTCATTAACTATCGTCTCGACGACGGATTTTTAGCGATACGTATTTCAGTATCGTCTCCTATTTAATGAGAAGAAGTTGTGTATACATATCTTGTTCTACACTTTTGGGAAATTTTTAGAGTGATAGGTTGAATTTGTTTTAATTTTGTTCGCAAACTGAAATGAGAATGTATTAGCGAAATTTGAGAGGAATTAGAGCACAGATGTCATATTTACGTGGGACTTATTATTTTCAGAGCACTCAAACCAGAAATGAAATATTACAGAGAGGCCCGACTTCTACCTCTCTTGTCCCTTAAAGCTGTTTTTTATAACGTGTTCATGAACCAAATTGACCAATCAGAGGATGGCATTTACGTTATTTCGTGAATAACTGTCAAAAATTCATGAATATCTGTCAAAAAAGTACTCAAATTCGTCGATGGACTAGCTGGCAATCAGCTGTGAAGTCGGCTATCTCTGTAATACTTCATTTCTGACTCAAACTGTGACGATAGACGAGACGACAGTGAGTATCTTACATGAAGCAAATCATCGACGATATCATTGAAGTGAATCAAAAGGACGATAGTCGTCTGAAAAGTTACGCGATGAGAGCCCAGTTCACATAAGGACATTGTGAGAAAGTCCTTTTTTTGATTTTGAATTTCAGAATTGAACTGAATTAGTCTGCCATCAGTAGTCCGCCAACTGATCACATACGTGATCAGATCAAAAGATTACTTTTTGAGTTGTCTCCATGTCGATTACTATTATTTGAATGTCTTTTTTATTATGTTTGCTTTGAAATAACAAATGTCTTAACATTGTGAACATATTTTATTTGCATGAAATATTAAGTAATCGGTGCTTCAGGGGGGGTTTAGTATTTGTCTCCTCCAATTAGCCCAAGCTGTAGATGCACATTTTTCACCGATACTTCTATTTTGTAACCCCAAACTGACAGCGGTTATCCCACAGCTTAATGTCATTGTCACTAGTATAAAGACAGATTGATCGCAATGCGAGTGTGATTTTTATCTCAGGCGCATGCCAATTATAATTCACGGAAGGAGAGTTACAGCCTTTTGCTGATACTTTTCTTAAATCTACTCCATAGCCAAGCAACACTTAAACCTTATATGTAACTTTCTGAGCTTGGATATTATTAGGTTTTGTTTAAGGGCAACCAAGCTCACTTCGGTTTCAAATCGTTTTTGTATTCATTATTTTTAATTCGTTTATGTGAATTTGTATGAGTTCCATAGATTTCGCCAATGAATGATAGAAACGAGGCCATTCGAATGAAATATTCCCTGGGGCTTACCATAGCTGTCTTCGGTAATGATTATTTATATCGAAACCATCCTAGATTCACCCGAAACGTGAGTTCCGCTGAAATGAAATGCTCTGTAAATAAGTTGTTTTTATCACATAAGACCTCAATACAGTAGAATCTTAGAACAGATGAACAGATATAAAACATTCCCCTGTAATGCTCACATCTGGCGAGACTTGGCAGCACTAAGGAGAGCTTCAAAAACTGTTGCAGGAAAAGGAAAAGGAAAAACGTTCAGAGTGAACAGTGGTTTGCATATTTAAGCAATAAAATGAGAAATATAAACTGAGTCTGTTTTCTAAACTAAATAAATTGTTGGCGGTAAACCCCGTTCAACTTTCCGAATTGTTCATTTTAGAGAACCGTTCATGTGTCCGAGATTCTACTACTGTTGAATGATAGTTGTAATAGAAATATTTCTTGAAAATGTAAGCTCAGAAAAAATTGTGCATTTGCAAATTAATAAGGAAAACCGTACCTTGTGAATGCACATTCTAAATTTGATTTTGCCTTGTGTAACCAAGGAAATAACCCTGATTGTTGGATATGTCCTTGTTTAGCCGAAAACATTTAAACACTCACTGTTAGTGAAAGCTATAAAAATATTAATTTCTTTTGTATAAATGAGCAGAAAATAATTCAAAATCCATATCTACTATAATTGATTAAAAATTCCCATTTTATTCACAAATTTCTACACGGTTATGGCACTGTCAGTACTAAAGTCCAACTTACAGTCTTTATGATTCACTATTTCTTCCACTTAGTTTAAGTTGTACTTAGCTGACTTTAGGATCTACTTTTTGATTCGTGCAAACCGATATGTTCGAACATGGCACACATGAATCTTTCATCTCATAGATTGACGTATATCTTTGTGTGTAACAATTTCCCTCAATTTTATTTTATCCTCCAAGCTTGCTTCCTTCTCTGGCGCATCGGTTAATACAGTTGCTTTTCTCAATTTCTTAGTCGCTTTACGCTCTCTTAGTTCATATTTCCTATGGTTTGTAAAAAGCTGAATGTAGCCCCTGTGTATCTGATAAACAGTGAACCAGTGTTCCTAGTGTTAAACTAAGCGTTTCTTTTACAATTTCTTTTTATGAGCTCTTGTATGTAACTTTCTTATACCGAACTTTACACAAGGATGGAAGCTTAGATTGCAAAAAAAGGTGTTGCCTGAATCAAACTTAATCACAATTGAATTGACATTAAGCTGTGGGATAACCGCTAGTCTACTTATTCAACAATAAATCTCGGATTCTCAACTAGGGAATTTGTGTTCGTGTACTCGATGCGGTCATGTCAGTGTAGTCGATGGATCCTTGCTTTGCAGACAATATCCGGCCAATATCTTTGCTCTTTGCACTATAATCAGACCTTTGTTCAGCTCATAGTTTGCGTGTTCGCAAGATCAAGTATAGAGTGTACCTTGTTTTGTTATGTTTATCGCTTAGTACTTGACAGTGTTCTAGATTTTCTATTCAAATATTTCTGAGTTGGCACTCTCGTCATTCTTCTTCTAAGTCATGTCAGGTATTCTTCGACAGGTTTGATCAACTGATGTTTGGTCAACTGAACTGAGCATCAAGTTCGTGGATTCAAGAGAAAAAAAAGTAAGGAATACATAATTTGCACTCCAAAGAAACACGTTACAATTCTAATGGAGCACATTCTTCATCTTCTTCTCCTTTAAATGTCGCTACGGTATAAGTTCTACCAATGGGCCTGTCTAGCTGCTTCCAGTGTCACACGGCAAGTTGGTTGAGGTCCTTCTCCATGTGGGATGTCCCACAAGATCGGAGACAAAAACTCTTCGTGCTGGAGCTGAGGTTTCAATACGCTCTACATGGCCATCCACACATTTCTTGGTCATATTTGAAATTCAAGCCCTTCTGCTGTGATTCCTCAATTATCTAAAGTATGCTCAATTAAAGTCTCTGACCTTCAATTGCATAAGAATCAATTAATTGGATTTCAAGCGATTCTCCCTCCAGACCGGTTTATGTACCTTCTCAGGAAAAATAATCAAAGAAAAATAAACGCAAAGAAACAGCAAAAATAGCCTATTTGGAACCAATTTATTTGAGTTACGTGTGACGCCACATTGACGCCTATACACGGTAACTATTCACACCTTTTCACCGAATCAAGGTCAATAACCACGCATTGCGTTTATTTTCTTAGTCTTCGGATAAATTGATTGCGTGTCTCTATGTGAAAACTGAGAACTATGTATAATCTGTTATACATGTTAGTAGGTAGAATCTGTGAACTCAAGTCTTAGCATCCTTCCTGAGAAACCCTTTAAGGTTCGCTTCAAAATACAGTAGTTTACAAAACACTCCACGCCATGTGCTCGCACAGGAAAAAAATTCCCTCACTCGGCGACCACGTGCTTCGGCAGGAATTTCCCAGTATTATCCAACAGCAAAAATACCTCCCTTCCCGTCCTAGGCAAGCGCTTCAAGCATCAACATGATGTGTGTCTAGGAATGCCCCTAATCCGGAGCGAAGAAAGCTTTCGCTCGAATTCAACACTTTCTCCTCCGCAGCTCGCACATTTGATTTTCACCTCACTGCTGTGTCCACACGCAAAACACTGCTCCACCGCCGCCGACAGACTGTCACCTCAACAACCCCCCTATGGGGCAATATAACTGTGCGGTACATACCGACGTACGCCATCATCGCAATGCCTACTGATTTTACGCTATTTCTGGTGCCACTAGGACGCAGTTAAAAAATCCTTATTAGGTCGCCACCGATTTCCCTCGCCGAATCAGGCAAGCACAGAAAAGGAGTCCACATCGCGTGTATGCCTGCCTCTCCGCGTGCAAATGCTCGTCCGAGTGTGTGAGTGTTTTATTCTTTCTCTATTCACACACACACACACTCTTGGCCATTGTACTGGTTCTTTCTCGCCAAAATATCCATACTCACCTCAAACAAAGGGTAGTTTGTGCGCTTCCCGTGTGGTGAATCTTATCCTCTGGTCGTGTTGGCCTTCTCTGCTTCTTCGTCTCGCTGATGACTGACTTGGCTCGGCACAGCACCGCACTGTTAAGGTTGCTTCATTGCGGTGTTACGTGTATCTTGTGTCAGACATACACAGGACACTCGGTTTCCTCCATTGTTGTTGTTATTTACATACTCGTTGTTACCTGAATAGTCATATATATTTTTTCGATTTTGATGTGCGAATCCTTTGTTTAGTGATATTTTAGTGTGTTTATCTTATGCAGAAATGCAAATTGTATCGCGTCTCATTTTCGTTTTCATTGTTTTGTGAATAAAATTATAAAATTTAAGTGTTTAGCGTTTAGTGTAGCCGCTTGAAATTGAAACGTACCTTCGTATCACATATCGTCGTGCAAAAAAAGAAGCTATTTACATCCATCCGTAGTCCTCGCATGAACTAGTTACTTTTCTAATCAAAACTCGAACTCGAAATCAGAATCAAAAACAGAGAGAATGTGAATGTGATTCCGCTCATTGGTCGGGTCGCCCATACCATTCCAAATTGGAATGTGAAATTATTATCTTTGACTTAAATTAAGTGCAATATAATCCTTCGATGTAGTACGGTACATCTGTGGGATACATCCATTCCGGATTAGTGTAGAGTGCATACGCGTCGAATGAATCAGTATCTATCTTCATATGTTGCGTTCGAAATGTTTTACATAAATCAGAGCACAGCACGGTTATTGAATATGTTGTCATTTGAGTGCATGTGCAGGTGATATAATAGATCGTCCTCGTCGCGTGTTGTGTGTCCTTGCGGGTTGCTCTGCCAACTCTGCCAACTCTGGCAACTGTGCCAACTCTGGTGGCGTGGTGCATAACGTTGCAATGATTCTAAATAATTAATAGTGCGCCAGCAAGCAAGTGTGTCAGTAGTGAATGCCATCAAAATAAGTGTGGAATGCAACCGTGTGAAACAAAACCGAACAGCTTACAGCTAAGCAACAAAAATTTATTGATTTTCAACGGATACTCGATTTTGTTGTCATTTACTCTTTAAACTACTGAATGCACACAAGTTCACGTGTGTCGTATTTATTTTCTTTGTTTTTGATTTAAATTAAAATCCTAAAGTGGCTTATATTTCTAATTCTAATCAAAGTGCATGCACGTAGAGTAATTTCAAACAAAAAATTATGGTAAATTTCATTATATAATGCAACAAATTCAAATCAAATTATGTAACTGCCTCCGATGTGATGGGTCCACAAGAGAACAACGAGCCACAAAAACAACAAGGAAAATAAATAAATACTCACGCTGCGGCGGCGGTTATTTTTCCTCGGTCTCTGTTGGTGTTTCGGTTTCCATGTCCTTTACCTCGATTCCTGTGCAGATTTACTTTAGTAGGCTTTTGTTTTTTTTTTCTTCTTCTTTGGCTTGCCCCCTTGGCACTCTCATTCTCTCGATCAATAATTTAAGGAAAAAGAAAAAGAACAACAACAACAACAAACAGCAGCAAGTAAGAATAGAAACTATCAAAAACGCCAACCAAGAGAGATGGTTATCTGAAATGCGATTTCGTGGGACAGGCCATGGGGCGAGTAGTTCTCGTATATAAGAGTCACTATGACGTATACGTAACCTAAATGAGTTTGCGAAACAAATTCCTACGTTTTGGTTTTTTTTTTCTTTCTTCTCATTCTGGTTCGTTTCGCCTCAGTTTTAGCATTCTTATGCCAGGAAGAAACGAACTTGATTTATTTGCCTTTCCCTGGAATGAAATTAAGACAACCTGCTAGAGGGATGAGTGTGTTGTGATGGGGAGGATGGAGAAGGAATTTAAGGAGGCCGATTCGTTGCGGCTGAGGTGAATGGAATACAAATGCCTGAGCATATTGTGTTTGAATATGAAGTGTGGAGAGAAGGTTATTTCTTTTCTTTAACGTTCTACGTGAAAGGAAAAGGGGTTTTGTGTGTTTTTGTTTTTTGTTTTTTTTTTTTTGCCTGCTTTATTGTTGGCGGCTGGTATTGTTTTATCGGTCCCTAGGGGTCGGTTTTTATTTGGGATAACTGAATATATGTCAAAACAGGTTCGGGTTGGCTGCAAGTGACGTAGATGCTGCTGCGTTGACACTGCTAGATGCTTAGTTTCAAATAAAGGCTAAATAATTAATGATGGAGCTCAATAAATTATGAGGTGAAGATGAGGCTGGAGAGGTGATTTATTATTCTATGAGATCTATTGGACTGCTTTAAGTGCTCTTAGGCAACGTTCCATCAATTGCCTTTTTTTTTGGTTCTTTTGTTTCGCATCGGGGGTTAATTTCGTTTCGTAACATTTAAGCGATGCTCTACAGATCAAAGATCACGATTTCCGAAACTGATGTAAACTTGAAACTTCAGTCACCACTGACCAAGCGTTGAGTTCTTGCGATGGTGTCAATGTCTTGGGCACATGCGATGAGTTCCACAGAATTGTGGAAGACTGTGGAATGGTCTAGGTTTACCCACCACTCTTTTCCCCCTTAAAATGTTCGGCAACAGTTTTTTATATCGTTTTCTCAAACCAAATTAACCAATTAGAGAAAGGCATTCACATTATTTCGTGAATAACTGTCAAATATTCACTCAAATTGGTCCATCGGCAAGCTGTGAAATTGGTCATATCTGCAGTACTTCATTTCTGCACACGGTCTTCTCGGAAATTTAGTTGCAGGAGAGTGCATCGCACAGTGGGTTGGCTTGCACAGGAGATCTAAAAAAAGTCGGTTAATTCTGAATTATTTAACCGAGCTTAATGAAATTTGGTACATATAGTATATATAGGAAAGTGGCGGCACCTTTGAAAGAAGCTATTTTTCTTGTGTGGTCCAAAGCAGTGTAGCGTTAGAGTTAGGTGGAATACAAGATCAATACTCTTTCTACTAATGCACAGTGTTTTTAAGCAATATAATAATTTTCATGAACAAATTCAATTTGTTTCAACCGTCACAATACCAAGGGCTGTTGAAACAATGAATGAACAGCGAATTGGCATAGCCGATGCCACAATCCCATGAACATCGTAGGTAGTCACTGTTCTGACTGGATGATTTCTCGTCACAAGTCTTGTTAACTCCGTTTTTGAGTGGGCCGACCGTTCAGGAGGCTGAAGTTTGTGCGAACAATGGGATGGAAAAGACAATAGCACAATGTCGTCCTTATTGCAAAAATCGAGCGAATTGATATGGTTGGTTGGGTAGGCTAAGTAAAATTTCGTGTGATGTGGAAAAATTTGTCTGTTTTGAAACCAGAAGGATCTGTAGCTTCACATAATCCAATAGGAAAATCTCTAAAAAAAAGTTCGCTAGAAGTATTTGGTAGCTCCTATTCGTCGTCATGGGAAGATACATTGTTTTATGCTTTGTATCCCATGGAGCACTAGTGTTTTCCTTCGGACTTCGGAATTTCAAGAGAGAGCTATAATTCATTCCTTTGTTCTTTGTCGCATTCCGCAATGAACTGTCTGCCTTCATCTCCTCATAAGCCACTTTGTCCACATTTCCTCTTGTCGTTTTTTTTACACCTGGCATATCTCATCTATAAATCTATAACGCACAAAAGAAAAGTTAACACATTGTTCAACAATCCACATAATGTTTCAATAATCCTTTTTCTAAGGAACAAAAAATCCAAAACATCATGGAGATGTTTCTTCATCTCACTTTATTATATACAGCAAAAAAAATAACAATAAACACTCTCAATTCAATACTTTTTTTGTAACATAGAAAAATGAAAAAAAAACTTACCTTTGCTTGTCAAAAAAAAATTAAGATTTCCCTGTGCACAACCACGCAGCGCGACGATCAAAGTAAGATAGAATATCGTTAATAGACTGGTTTCTGCTTAGTTCTCTCTCAGTACTCCTACGCAATGAGTAAATGGCTTCTCAGATATTTGAGTTGTTTCAACTGTACCCAGTCTTTTCTTACTTTGAACCATACGTGCAAAATCGTATCTACTCCTATATACATTATCTCTATAAGTATTATACATATTTAGTCAAAATTTGCCTAAGAAAAAATAATTAAGAAACAAGTTATTAATATTTTTCAAAAATTTAAGGGTTTTGATGTTGCACTGAAATACAAGCCCTGTTCCTTTTAACCTCTTTTGCGGTCTTCCAGAATTATTTGACGTTTTGGATAACACACTTTGGGTGGATTCTCCTTCGAAAACTCATTTGAGCCAATCCTTGTATTTGTTCTCAAACATACTTTTGAATCTATGAACTGAGGTCCATCGACATGAGATAATATTTAGAAACATAACGTTCATGTACTTCTGTTATTGCGGTTTCTATTTGCTCAGGCGTTAATTTGGAGTATTCCCTTTCAAAATATGGACTTAAGTTCACTACACAACACCGAATAAAGAATTGCGATTGAATCCTTTGAACCTAGGTTAGGTTAGGTAGGGGGGCTGCTAGTGCATTCAGAAAACTTAGACCAGATTGGTTCATTGTGATACCCCCAGTCAAAATACTACAACTGCCTGACTACTCCAGTGATAGTGTCGTTAATTTGATCACAACGCAAATGGCGACTGGACCAGTTTTGAAAATCAGGTAAAATCGTATTAACTTTGCTTTTACTGGCATTCGAACCGGGGACATCGCTAACCAGGGGCAGGCACTCTACCAACTGCGTCATCCAGTAAACTATCCATTGAATCTACTATCTTCTTATATTTATATTCCACTTCTCGTATTGGTCGATATTCTCCTTAAAACTGATACCAACAACTTTGATATTGATGTTTTTGTTTTTAATTTAGAGAAAAGTAAGTCATAGAAAGTAACATCCGATTTCGGAAGTCCTAACTGGATTTGAGACCTTCATGCCTATTGACAGATGTGGATTGTGGATCCTAGACAACTTTTACTACAGTACAATAAACAACAAATAAAAACATCCCCAATTATAGTCTTTACAACTTTTAACTAGATTCAATTCTATATTGCATCAATACAATCCAGAATTTGTGGTTTTCAGCTCAGATCAACATATTGCCCCACTTAAAAGGTGCTCCAAATTTGACTGTACATTGATATGACATATAAATATATATATGAATAGGCTACGCTCCAAGCCAACTTTAAGTAAAAACTATGTCTTCCCTTGGAACCTCCTGGAGCTCGAGAAACATTAAAACAATCCCCTGTAAAGCTTCACTTAATGTAGATTATTCCTAGATTAGAGGGATTCATTTAATTCCTTCAAAAAATAGATATATACTTCTTCTAAAAATAAAGACCCAGTTGAATTTTTTCCAACCATTATTTCCCAAGACATTATAATGTATGTCCTCTTAAATGGAGGTCTTTTCCATAGTTTTCCTCCAAGATAGATTTTACTTAATGAACTGCAGGTTCTTACTTGAAAAACAATTGTATATTCAGTAGTGAGGTTACTATAAAACCGTATATCTGTGCCAGCTAGCAAATAACACCATTATTGTTAAATGATTGTTACACTATGCAGAAAATAAATATATCTATCTATCTATCTTGAGTCGCCGTGGCGTAGTGGTAAGTGCGTCGACTCCTACGCAGAGGGTGCCAGGTTCGATACCCGAATTTACCACCTTTGATAATTCACGGCTCCACCTCTTTCGAGTCACTGACAATGCTCGAAGAGTACTCCTGTCTAGAAAAAGCTTCTCAACTCCGCCGTTTGGAGTCGGCATAAAACTGTAGGTCCCTTCTACTCGTGATAGAACAATAGCACGCACAACACGAGTGGTTGCTGAGAAGCTAGGCCCAGGTCCGTCTCGGACTGTTGGCCACCAATATTATTATATTATTAGCCAAGACATTGTAATTTTTATATCATGGCGCAAGTAAAAACCTTGTTTTTTAAACCCGATACAGAAAAACAAATTTTAGTATCACTCCGAAGATTACAAGAAAATGCAGCTGATTTTGTCCTTGATCTAGCTGGAAAATATGAAGCACTCGTTGATATTGATATTGGCGTGGATTTTTTAAATCTCAAAAAGTATTCATCAAAGCCTTTTTTTTTTAGTACTTATGTTTGAGGCTACCTATCGAAGGCTCTGTTGCCACAGGGTGCAACTTTTCAGGATTTTAAAAAACCTTTTTACTTTAAACTTTTATTACATCACGTATGTAGTTAATAGACAAGCGGTTACAAATTATTTTTTCTTACCTTATTTTTTCCCGTCTCAGCCTCGTTCTTGCTCTAGTCCAAACATGACCTTTATATCTTCCGTCATGTCAGAGATGATAGTGTTCCCTGCCCCTGTCGTCGTCAGGGATGTTACAGGCTTCTCTGAAGATATTTATTTAAGATAGTTAAGAATAGACGAATAATATTAAATATAGTCGAACTTCGATAACTCGAACCACCATTTGCCACAAACAAATTTCGAGTTATCAAGTAAAATACCGAATTGATATAAATATTAAAGTATTTGCGATATAACACATAAAACGTAGAGGAGCATAAATCTTCTTCTTTATTTGGCGCTACAGTCCGGGGTGGACCTGGGCCTCAACCAACAAGCCTCTCCAACTGGCACGGTCTCTGGCTAGTTGTCGCCAGTGTCGCACGCCAAGTTGGTTGAGGTCCTTCTCCACCTGGGTGCGCCACGTTCAACGCGGGCGTCCTCTGTTGCGTCGTCCCATGGGTTCGGAGTCGAAGAAGCCATACGCTCTACATGGCCTAGCCATCTTAGGCATTCGATCCGAAGACGCCTGACTAGACTCATGTCGGTGTACAGCCCGTACAGTTCGTGGTTGAATTTTCTCCTCCAGAAACCGTCAACGCAAACAGGACCAAAGATCGCACGCAGAGCTTTTCTCTCGAATAGACCAAGGACTTCCTCATCGGCTTTGAGATTGTCCATGCCACCGCGCCGTACAGAAGGACTGGGATGATCAAGGTCTTGTATAAAGTCAGCTTGGTCCTTCGAGAGATGGCTCTACCACTCAATTGCCTCTTGAGCCCATAGAAACAGCGGTTGGCATGAGTTACTCTGCGTTTGATCGCGGTACTGATGTTGTTTGTACTATTTACTGCGGAGCCGAGGTAGACGAAGTCCTAGACCACCTTGAAGTTACAGCTGCCCATTGTGACGCTCTGTCCAAGACGTCCATGTTGTGTGTCCTGACAGCATATACTTCGTTTAGGAGCATAATTATTAGAGCTTAATTATTATTTAAAATAGTCTGTTACACATGGCTGACGAGCGGATTTTTCGTTTTTTAACAACAAATCTTCATCATCATTGTAGGTACATACAATCATTTGTTGTTTCATGAGTCTTACGCAAAATGAGTAATGACTTAGCAGCCAACTCATTTGAAGTTGGTTGAATCAAATCACCCTCAATTATCGCCAAGTCTTGCTCTATTACATCACTGCCGCTGTCATCGTTATCGTCAAGCTAAGAAGATTCGGATTCGGATACAAATATCTCAAAAGTTTCTTCATTTGTGGGAAACTCCTAAGTAAGAATATCGTCCTCCAACTGCAAAAAAGCATCGTACCACAACCTTGCATATTTCTGGTATCTACCATCTGCAGTTGAATTCCTTCCTCACTTCAGTTCTGAAAATCAAAGGAATTTCATCCTCTTCCCCCGATTAGAATCAATTCAGCAAAACCGCGATTTTGTCTATAACAAGTCAAAGGAACATTCAAATGTAGTGCTCCGAAAGCGATTCCCTGTAAAAAGAAACTTGTAGAATACGTAGAATTTTGGAATTTCTCTTCAAAATTTGACTTATCGAAGGTGACACCAAATAATCCGTTCGAGTTATCAAGACATTCGTGTAAACGAAGTTCGAGTTATCGAAGTCTAATTTCATATAAATTTCAGTCTTGGCGCTATTGCCAATCAATTTCATTCGAGTTATCGAACTTCGGCTGTATAAAGATACAGAATTTGTATTCACAAGCTTGGGAAAAAGACATGTAAGCTATTGTTGAAAATATGGTTCGTCAATATTTAAATATAATAATATATTTAATTAAATAAAATATATTGTATTTTTTAATTCTAAAGGCTCCTAAATTTCTACAAAATCGAGGTTATCAAAGAGTACTTAGACCTAACACTCAAAATGCTACAATCTCCGAAAAGAGTGGATTCTCCAGTGTAACTGGGCTGCCACCTGGGGTAGTTAATCTGTTTGTTTTGTTCATTGCACGTTTTATGTATACTATTTAAACCCATATACGATGGGTGGATTTTTAGTCGCCTCCTACGACAGGCAATCCTACCTCGGGTACATTATTTCCCCTAACCCGAAGGGGCTGACTTTAACCAATGACTTTTTTTTTTGCTCACAGCTCGCTGTGCTTCGCCTTGTCTGAGTTCTTGTTTTGTACGTCAAAGGTATCAGTGGTCTTTACATTTTTTGACGGAGTAAAAGGAAGGAGAATGCCTTCGTCTTCTTCAAAAATCGACGACTTTTGCAGGGACGTCAAATCTAGACATTTCGCTTTATACCTTGAATCTATAAACCCTGTCGTAGACTTCCTTTAATTCAATGAATACGGATGGTGAGTACCGCCTTGAAACTCTTGGGTCATTTCCATGATCTCCCACAATGTGAATAAATGGTAGATAATGCACTTCTCCCGACTAACAATGTTCAATTTCCATCGAAACCACTTGCCCTCGAAGCTCTAAAACATGTTCTGAATCCGTTCTCAACGCCACTTAAATGACTTTCATGCTTGCATCGCATACTCATAAATTCTGCATCCAGACTCCTTTAAAAAAAAGAACAACAGTCACAACCATCACATTCGAAACAAAAATAAAAATCAAAAAAGTGTCAGTATGCATATTCAACTCCCAAGAGTTCCATTGAACTATCGCCTTTTTCTGTTTCACATTTAAGAGCTCGCATGACGGTAAATAAAGGGGTTATCCATAATGATTGCCTGACACCAGGCACATGGTGGCTCAGATCTGTTTGTGGCTGGCCTTCGGTATACGCCTGGGATGTCGGTAATCTCAAATGTGATATTCATGTGCGTGACAGTAAGTTTATGTTAAAGTAGGCAAAAGTGTTAAAATTTGTCATTCTGTCACCATTGGATTCCGCTATGATGTCAAAGTTCGCTTGGGATAGTCATACACAGGCCCAGTCTCTTGAATGCTTTCATAATTTTGCACAGCAATAAAAAAATAAAAAAATGTCGAAATGTCGCCTTTGACTCATTTTGAGGGCGAAAATAAAAACGCTGGTACAGGGTGCTTTTTATGTTCACGAATTACATATATATTTCTTTAATAACTTTAAAATGATATACAGTTTTTATAACTTATGTTTTATTGATCGAATGTGGGGTCCTTAGCATTACGTGTGGTGAATTTAATGTTGGTAAAGGGGGGGTCTCTGTTCGTCGCCCAAAAGGGATCTCTTTTACGCAGGCTTTTGGTGTTCAGTTCAACAAATTCGAATATAGTAATAATAATATGGGTGGCGCGACAGTCCGAGGCGGACCTGGGCCTAGCTTCTCAGCAACCACTCGTGTTGTGCGTGCTCTTTCACGAGTGGATGGGACCTACAGTTTAATGCCGACTTCGAACGGCGAATTTGATAAGCTTTTTCTAGACAGGAATACTCTTCGAGCATTGTCAGTGACTCGAAAGAGGTGGAGCCGTGAATTATGATAGGTGGTAAATTCGGGTATCGAACCTGGCACCCTCTGCGTTGCAGTCGACGCATTTACCCACTACGCCACGGCGACCTAAATTCAACAAATTCGAATATTGTCTCTAAAAATTTGAGTTGTGGTTAGATAAGTGTCGTACAGAGGAAATAAATAAAATTAATGTTAATCACTGTTCTTATTTTATTTTCTCTCTATGAGGGACATTATTTAAACTCAAATCAAGGTTAAGTTAGGTAGGGGGCCGGCTAGTGCATTCACCAGCACACTTAGACCATATTTGTCCATTGTAATACCCATAGTCAGACTACCACTGATTGACTACTCCAGTGATAGACCGTTAATTTGATCACAACGGCAAATGGTGACTGGACCAGATTTGAAAACCAGATAAAAGCGTATTAGCTTTGCCTTCACTGGAATTCGAATAGGGGACTCCGCTAACCAGGAGCAAGCACTTTACCAACTGCGCCATCCAGTCGTTTAACTTACTTTTACTTATCCTAATTGCGCCATGTGGATAAGCAATGGCCTTCCATTGCCTTCCGTCCACGGTGGATGATCGTTGATGCTTACGGTGGTGTCGGTTTGCATCCCTGTGCCGGGTTCCACATTTTACTCGGCATGAAACGCTGACCTAGCTTCTGGCTGTTTGCACAGTTTTTGTTATCTGACTGCTCTCCCAGCTTCTGGCGTCTGGCTGCTCGCACACATTTGTAATCTGAGAGCGAGTTAACTTATATAAGAGTCTCGTGGAGATATCATCGTGCCGATATCATGACATATTGGTAGTTGGTAACCTTGTCGCTAGATGTTCCTAATGAAGTGTGACAAGGAAAGAGCTATAGGAAACAAATTTAAAAAAATGTGAAATAAAATTGATTCCCTTTTTATTTTAAAGAATTTATGCCAATAATATTTATGGAATAGCACATTATTCAAATGGCTGCTTTAGCTGATTTTTGATGGCTCGGTCCAATACGTGAGGCAGTATCGTCTCTAATGTTAGTGTCTAAATAGTCCAGGGACTTTAAGTAGAGTAAGGACTTTTTGTAGCCCCTAAAGAATTATTCGAGTGGTGCTCAGTACTCGAATGGGCAAATTGATGAACGCCCGCCGTCAGATGTCACATCTCCTCTTGACAACTTCCACATTTTCTTCATTTGGCACTAGTCTCTAATTATAGCACGTTCGGTGAATTTAATGATGTAATGGCAACTCTTACAGAATATTTGACAGCTGGATGTCATAGGGAACCTTGACAGCTTCTGGAACATGACAGTTGGAAAAAGTGTCATTGCTATATGTTCTCCTTTTAGATCTTGACATGTACCGTTAACTATTCCATGAATTGTTACAGCATTGCCTTTACCGCATCCTCAAATAAATGTGACGGATAGGTAACTCAAATATGGGTTAAACCAATATTTTGGTCAACTTAATTTGTTGGTTTGAATACCGATGACGTTGCTGAGGAATGTTGGTGTTTTCGATAAAATGGAAAAAGGACTGAATTCCAAATAAAGGACCAACCTATGACTCAGTCTGAAATGGAGTTTAATGTCCTTTAATAGATGAGAGAGAGGACACGACATTTTTGCTTTCCACTTGTACAACCCATGTTGTAACGGCCACGACACTGCGACCTAAAGAGATCTCTTTTCTCGAAAGTATGTACATTGTTATGTTTGCTAATAAAAAACTGCTTCCTATATGACTTCATTGATGTGAAATTAATTAGTGAAGTTAGTTTTTCTAATTCATCATAATAATTATTAACTTGTGAATAAATGTATTAATAGCACTAGGTTAAAACGTGTTGACAGTTGATGAGATGGTTGGTGACTAACTGAACAGGAGTGATCGGTGCTGCTATTTGACGTTGTTGGTTTAGAGTACCCATGTTTGTTGTCGGTCACATACTTATCTCTCCTCCCCATCGGTATTAAGCATCTTCCAGAGTTATGCTTAATGTTGAAAACGTAAAAGACGTCGCGTGCGGGTTGATCTTTTTGATGTCGTAACTTCAGTACTTTGACTCCGACTCGCTAAAGATGTAGTCATAGAACTTCCAGCTTCAGTACAAAATAGAGACTCTGGACCTACCCCTTCTCTGGAAAATACACAATGCTTATTTAATATTTCAGAATTACCTAATTTAAAATCTGTGTGCTGATTGTTCCTTTGTGGTGGATTGCTTTAAATCCACTGAAGTGAATATCTCACTGTGGAAAATATGGTTTCTTAATGCAGAGCAGTGCCAGACATTCACATTAAATGTGCCCGGATGTTGAATCCTCTTCAAAGGAGACATACCTTGTCTTTGCACAGGCAACGGTTTTGCTAAAGTGGTAACTCAGACGGCCGCGCCGTGCCAGAAAGAAAGCTCGTAAGCATTCCTAGGCTAGGGATTTCCTTAGTGAGAGGCGTCTTGATTAATCGTTTGGATTACCTAAGACCATTACCATTGGTCCAGGCTAAGTTTGTTTCAGCTTTGTAGCTACTGTCCAGTTGACATTACAGTACGCTTCAGTACCTATTCTGTGAAAGCCCCTACGAGCTCACTTGCGGATTAGTTTCCGGAAATCCCATTGCCTGAGGGCCAAGCTTCACTTTATTATGTCTAACAAAAGTTTGATAAACGGCTATGTTGATACGATAGACTTATCAATGTAGCCGGATTTGAGGTCATTAGGTTGGACGATAATGTCTAAAGTTTGTACATGACTGTCGAAGACATGAATTCTAGCGGCGTGAATATTTAATTTGAAAATATTGTAACTGGAGCAGATCTCAATGGCATGGATTTCGACTATAAACACTGTCGGACTCAACCTTATAAGAAGGCACATCTTTGTGTTGGGTTCAAAACCTCCAGCTCAACTGCAGAGTTCATCTTTGATCCGTCTGTAAACCATACCAAGCTTCTGCGGTGAAGTATTGGAACATCATTGGTCCATTCTTACGACCCAATACTTAAATCGCCTGCGGAAATAATGCGGCTTGACCAAAACAGGTCTCCTTTAGGGATTGGGTTGATGACGTTAAGCCAAGATCTCACAGCAACTCCAAATATTTTCAAACACGACTGCTTTATGATCTACCGTCGTAAGTCCTTAATTTTTAGAAAGCGTATCATAATGGCGCCCAAACAAAGTCCATGTGGAATATGTAATATTCGTCTTGACACTCCATTCCCATCTTTAGACGCTGACTTATTATACTTCACAGGCTGAAGGAACTGAATACCATATTGTGGTCTGTTATCGTTCACAATTTAAGCAGAGTCGTTTGAATTCTATCAATTAGTTCATATATACGTAACTTATATGTCACTGACGTACGTACTCCTTGATGTGTGCTCGCCCCTCGTTTGAAGGTAAAACCATTGTTATATCAAGAACCCATTTCAGACAATGCATCTGTTGATACACATCATTCCAAATTAAATAATGTATCCATTTCAATTAAAATATCCTTCTCCTCGTCAGAGAGCCGAGAGCATCAAATTCCCAGGCATAATCTGGGCTTCCAACGAGTCCCATAAAACACAAGCCCCAGCACAAGAACAACGAACTCGCAAACAAGAAACCGATAGAGGAAAATCATGTTTTCCAACAACTCTATCCGTTGCCAAAACAATACTTCATGAAATTGAATACTTGTCCTAGAAACGAAACTGAACTCATGCTGCACGGGTATTAGTTTTCGGGTGCGTTTTGCAGAAGGAACCAACTCTGCGGGGAATCACTTGAGTCTGAAAAGACTTGTGCATTTCAAAGCGGTGCAACGTTTCCCCAGAGTTGTTGGTGTTTTTTATTTAGCCACCTACCATGAGATTTTCAAATTTAATTACTGATTTTATTATTTCAATAAGCACAATGCATAAAGTAGACAATGGAACAAGTTTAGCTGCTGCCTTGGTAAGTTTTGTTTCACAGGAAATGCATATTTCTATTGTTGTGTGCAGAGTCTTATAGTTTCTGCTGAAATTGAAATAGAAATTTTGAAACAGAGGCTCGTAAATGCATTCGGGCTTTCGAGGGGGTTTCTCATCTCAAATGGTATTTTGTGTAGATACAGCACTATGCTCCAAGCAAAGTGACTAACCTAGTGAAAGCTAGTGTAACTGCTGGGGACTATTAAGTTACGCACGAAAAAGAAAGAACACCAAAGAAAATCGGACCTTCATAGTTCCAACATGGCCGTCAGGCTGTGTTCACAGATATCGAAAAGACATAATGTCCAGGGGGTTGACTTGATGAATAGTGGGTCTTAAAAGGCGGCTAGCTTGGTTTCGAGTCACTGACAATGTTCAAAGAGTATTCCTGTCTAGAAAAAGCTTCTCAACTTCGCCACTACACAACGTCCACTAGTGAAAGAACAATAGCACGCACCAGACGCAGTTGTTGCTGACAAGCTAAGCCCAGGTCCGCCTCGGACTGTCACGCCGTCCATATTACTACTATTATTAGTATAAGCTTGGAATACGTCAATTAGAAGATGTGAACAAGCCGTAATTAATGATGGACCACACTTTAATAACTCAGTTGATTAATTTGATTTTTCATGTTCTTCTTTGTGTGCTACTACAATTCGTAGCCTAGTCCTCAATAAAAAAAAGTATCTCGCTCTCTCTACGTCCAGTTGGATAGGCACATGTGGCACTACCTTAGACGCAGACCTCCTCCCCTTACCATTCATTTAGTTCAGTTTAGTTCCTTTTAGTCCTGTTATTCTTACTGAACAGACTATAGTATACCTAAGTTTGTTGGACTACTGAACTAAGCTAAATAGCTAAAATAAAATGACTTTTTGAACTATAGCTCACTTAGTTCACTTGATAGAGCTCTTTTTTGAACTAGTTCGTTCGTGAGATACACAAGCCTAATTCAAATTATTTCTGAAACTTTTCTCTCATTGAAGGCCAGCCGTATCGTATGTTGATTTGGCCTTAAGACATCTGCAACACAGTCGGTCCCCTAGGATGTTTCTGTAGTTTATCTTGTCAAAAAACCCTTTGTGTTCGAATTCGGTTTGAGGCAATGTATTTTTTTCTTTTTCGTTTAAAACTTTCTTTTTGCTTTGTTTTGTTTGAATAAACATTTCATATTCTGTTTCCCCTAATGTCCAGTCTTACAGTGCAAGCTTAAGCTCCACTCTTGGTTCAACGTGAGTTTCTTTTGTTGAATTGATGCGAGTGTACCTCCGTTTGAAGATCATTTCAGCAACACAGGTGCATTATTATTGTTCCTCCCTTTTGAGAGTGGTAGCATTTTGTTGTTCGATCATGAAATCCGTCCCTTTCCCATTTTTCCTTCGATTTGCTTTTTTTATGTTCGATTTTTGATGACAAATTATTTGTCCCTTTTTAATTTTATGCTTAGCGACTAGGTAATTTTTCATGTTTTTATTCATGTTTTCGATTGGTCGGACTGAGGGATGGATTGTCTGAAGTGATTTCGAATGTTTGTTTTCTATATCCCTTTCGCGAAAATACCACGCGGGCGCTCTAAAGGTTCCACAGGACTGAACCAAAAGCATTTTAAAGCACCAAAGCACCGTTGATACTTCAACAATCCAATAAGAATAGCAGCAAGTACACGACCAGTTGGAAGGGTCGCCATTTTTTGTTCGATCGCATTACACGAACGAAGTTCAAATGAACTGAAGTCCATTTTTTCCGTCGACATTTTAGAGTCAGATTTATGATATGGTGGCACGAAGCTCGAGGATCATGATTACTAGGTAATGCCCCTAAGGAAACAGATGCCATAAAATTCGATCTTGCTATGGCACATAGGATTTTCTTCGAATCCGATTAAAGGTAGTAAATTTGTGTATGTATGTGTTTTCGAATGTGAACGAACAAAAATCCTTCAAGGATTCAACGGATCCGTTGGCTCAGTGGATTTATGTGATGGTCATGCTGCATTTCACGTCCTGTGTTCAAATCTAGATGGAGCTACTTTTTTTTGTCCAGGGGCAATACCACTGATTTTGTATGAATAAACAATTCTTATTCTGTTTTCCCAAGAAGTCTATTGGCAATTGATGTAATGAAAATTATACTTAGTAAAAGTAACAATTATGTGATATAATTGAATATTAATTCATTACTAAATGCTTATGACCAGAAATGAAGTATTACAGAGACGCCCGACTTATACCTCTCTTTCCCCTTAAAATATTTGACAACTGTTTTTAATATATCACGAGCTGTACTCGGCACGCGATGCTACGCATTTTAAATATGTCAAAAAGTCAGCAAAAAATCTGATCACAAAAGTACTCAGATTACGATCAACTATTATGAAATACATTCCATTTGCGTATGAAATGCAATCAATGACGAAGATAAATTGCAATAATAGATTTGTTGCATGTAAAATACACTAACAACAAATTTTATATCTGCTTAAGTTACTCATCATATCTATCGCCGCTTATGAAATAAGCGCGGATAAAGACAATGCTTCCAATCACTATTTTCTTTATAGAATTTATTCATTCATTGTTTAGGTTGCTGTATGTGGCTTACATTTGTAAGTGTGGTTGATGTATTAGATCATTTTTAAATGTTTTTGCATCCATAAGTATGCATTTTTTGGTATACCCAGAGTGTCTTTGCTATACATCCCGTTTAGGTTTCATAATCGATTCTTTTCATTTGATGAACATTTTTTTTATTTTATAATTATTAAGTGTTTTTACTTTTAAAGTGATGGTCAATCGAAAACCAACGATTGTCCCCATTAATGATCAACTATCACCTTACACGATTCCACCCCCTGACTGTCACAATTGTCATAAATATCGTCGGTGCTGCCAGGATTTTATGATGAATTATTAAGCGTCGAAGATCGTTTTTTGTGCACTTTTAATTTAAGCGTGTATACGCTTGCAAAAAAACAGCTAATGTCTACCAATATTCTTTATCTCAAAAAAGTGCACTACCAAATACCGATACAATCTATATATTTGTATGTATATTGTTATGAGATAATATGTGCCTCCACAATTCACCAAATCAGTCTTGCCGATTGGGCAGGCGTAGTATTCGAAGAAGCTCGTTTGGAGAGCAGCTTTTCAGCTTGAATGCTGCTTAGCAACTGGGCCACGCTTGGGCGCTTGGACATTAAGCGTTAAGTACTGTACGATAGATCGCTTGGTTTCGAGCTTGGTATTGGTTGTTCTGAGGACGCTCGAGCGCTTCCTCTTGTACTAGCAGTTGGTGAGGATGTGTTTCGCCCAGCTGAAGTGAGAATTATAAAGCGTTTGGATAATAAACAATTAAAATATAAAAATATTACAATTTAACAATATTTAAAACAGATTTTAATTTATCCGATAAGGTTCGCCTGAACCTTACCGTTACTATATAGTCAAAGCCCAGTCAAATATGAGGAAGAGCATGTTCTCTACATCGCACATCATAACTTCAAAGTGGGGTTGAAGCAAGCAGTGTGTTTGTGGTTTTGGGAGTGTTCTTGGAATGAATGGGCGTGTGCGAACTCCACTGGTGGACTGTGGATTGCAAAGTGGATACGCACATCTGTAAAATATGTAAATATCAAATAATTGCTTATTACGCTTCAAGAGTCACAGAATAATGACTGATACATCAATCACTTCGCCATGAAATGTACTAACCGAAGAATGAGTTATATTCAAATCTGTTCAGGCGTTTTGTAGTAATATGAGTGTAAAGCATAGAAAAACGGCTTTTTTTTTGTTAAAAAATCGTATAAATGGGTTTAAAGCTCCAATCACAGAATTAGGATACTAAAAACCAAAACCGCGACCTATGTCACAGAACTCTGAACAAAGTTGTCAAAGACATCAGTGTTCTATCTTTTACCATTTAAAAGTCCATAAAGCCCAAACAAACATTGATTTTTATATATATAGAGAATTTCTCGAACAAAGTTGGCCAATCAGAGTACAGCCATCACGTTGTTTCGTGAATAACCGTCAAAAATTTCCTGAATATCTATCAAAAAAGCACTCAAGTTCATCGATGGACAAGGGGGCAATAAGCTGTCTCGGTAATACTTCATTTCTGCTTACGACAATGCTCCTGTCCTCCGACAGGCTTTTCTACTAGTTGATGTATAATAAGCATCCCTAGCCATGGCACCCTTTTCAAAAATCGTTCCTTGACTTTGATTGAATGTTAGTAAATCATTATTTCACACATTTTCCCTGACCGAAAAGTTCTTCTTCAAATTTCTTAAATTCCACAAAAACAGAATTGATTTACATTTTGATGCGTCGTAAATCGTAAATCACTCAAACTCACCACGTCCCCACATTTATGAGGCAACGCCGCAAGAAGTTTCAAAACCCTCTGAAACGCAACTCCTCTCCGCAGTGCTATTCATTTCACTCCCCTTGAAGACCACTTCTCAGCACTTCGCTCACTTACAAATGGTTCTAGATTTCCTGTCATATGCACAAGTGCGAGTGTGTGCGAACGTACGAGCGTACAACAAACTTTAAAAGGGTGCACCCGAAAACAGATACAAGGTTGGAGGATTCTAGATTTTCTCAGACTCATCGCCAGAATGGATACACACTGGCACTCCATTCATCTTGTGTTTTGAACGACATTGTCGTTGGACTCATTAACTATTACTTTTGCGCCAGGACAGGACAGCACCTCGCTCATCCTTGCAGCAACAGCGCCGTGTGCTCCCTCGTTAACATAAAAACTTCACATTTCACATTTTCCTCCGTTAATATCTGAGTATTTGTTTCCACGAATTCTAAGAGTGTTCTTGTTGTTTTGTTGCGAAAAAAGTGCATGTATAATGACATGTTGTAACCCAGTTTGACGTTAATTGCTTAGCTCGTCACGACGACGCACGGCAACAACAGCAACAGCAAATTGCACTTGGCTGTAACCTCTGGCATTTCAAGAGCGTAAGACATGCACTTACATATGTTTCATTCCATTAACGATGCCTGGCATACTTCATCGATGACTTGCTGGGGTGTTGAGCCGTTGAATTACTTTTCGTCCATTGATCACACCCCATCATCGCGTGGCTATTTCTGAGTCCTTTTTAAGGCAAGGTCATCGGAGCTTGTGCGGTCAGCAACGTGCGAGTATTTTATGCTCAAAAACATGCATTTCACAGTCGAGAAGGTTCGAAGGCGAATATTTGCCAGTTCAATGATTGGAAATAAATGCCCGTTCGGTCTGCAAAAAAGTAATGCATGTCGGGGCATGGTGGTTTCGATTAGGAAATTCCAACGAATCCGAAAATGTGCTTACTTCATAACTCATTCATCACACTTGCAACTACTATCTGGAGAAGTTCTACAGGACGGACCACAACGTCATGGGGGTGACATAAAAGCGGTTCTAATTAGAAAGGCAGTAACATTTGGGAAAATTAAGAAATAAAACGTGTCCTTCGGGAGTTGAGCTGTCTCTGTAGTTGCTGCCAAGCCGTTTTGTCTTGGAATCCTGTGGTTTACTGTATGCGAAGCTGTTAAAGGAAATGATTGGGAGCTTATGTGCGTGGGTGGTGTGCTTGGGCTGAACATGGCATATCTTCATTTCGGATTCACTTCATCAAAACTGACTATCTACCCTTCAATTCAGGGAGACACGTGGCAGCCTGTGTACTGAGAGTGAAAAGTGTAGAGTAGAAGTCTTAAATGAGTGTGGCAATTCCTTGTATCAAAAACCTTACCATTTTTTACTGTACATACAGTCTTTGCAATAAGGTCTCTATTTAAGAGATGTAAAATATTTGCATTCAATTTATATATTTCGCAGGGCATTATTATGCAAGGCATATTCGAAGGGGACTTTTAATTAAACCCAAATGAGATCCCATTTTATAATGCACATCTATGTAAATTCACACCATTCAAGTATGCCACAGGGCTTAGTGGTTTTGGTGGTCTCTTTTAACAAACCCAAGTCGAAATATGCTTCATCGGTCATAATGATGTCTTTCCAACATTCTTCGAAGGGTAACTGACAATATTGCTTTCTTCTTGGTTGGGGAATCGATTTGTGCCGAAGTGATGATGAATGGTGTTCCAAAACTAACGCCAGATTTGAATTAAATAGAAACACAATTTTTTCATTATTTGTTTGGTCATACAGTAGGAAATTTAGGATACTAATCGAATCGTCGATGCAGCATTTAAGTTACTCATCATATCTATGATGAGCGCGGACAAAAACAACAATGCAAAATCATTATTATCTGTATGTTCATTCCTGAATTTATTCATTCATTGTTTAGGTTGCTGTATGTGGCTTACATTTGTAGATGTGGTTTGTGTATTAGATCATTTTAAAATGTTTTTGCATCCATAAGTATGCAACTATTTAATTAATTTAATTCCGCCTGCAACGCATGAGAGGTTGTTGAGGGGGGCTTGTTGCCATACAGCTTGGAATTCAAATAGTCCAATGGTGTAAAATCACACGATCTGGGGGGCCAATTTTGATTATCGAAACGTTAGGGTACACGAAAATATTTTGTTTCACGGGCTGTATGGCATGTTTTTCATCTTACCATCACAGGGCAAACACAAACCATCGCCTTTACACAAGTGGGGCGCCGTGGCATAGTGGGTAAGTGCGTCGACTCCTACGAAGCGAGTGCCAGACTCGATACCCGAATTTTACGGCTCCACCTCTTTCGAGTCACGGACAATGCTGAAAGAGTATTCCTGTCTAAAAGAAGCTTCTCAACTTTGCCATTAAGAGTCGGCACTGTAGGTCTCTCCCACTCGTGGAAGAAAAATAGCACGCACAACACGAGTGGTTTCTGAGAAGCTAGGCCCAGCTGTGTTTTTTTGCAAGCGTATATACGCTTAATTTTGAAGTGCACGAAAAAACGATCATCAACGCTTAATGATTCACCATAAAACCTTGGCAGCACCGACGACATATATGACATTTGCTAAGCTGTCAGGGGTGTAGTCGTGGAAGGTGATGGTTGATCCTTGATGCTCACAATCTTCGGTTTGCGATTGTGTAGCGTGACCATCACTTTAAAAGCAAAAACACTTGATAATTACAAAATAGAAAAAATGTTCATCAAATGAAAAGAATCGATTAAGAAACCTAAACGGAATGTATAGCAGAGACACTCTGCGTTTACCAAAAATTGCATACTTATGGGTGCCAAAGGATTAAAAATGATCTAATACATCAACCACACCTGCAGATGTAAGCCACATACAGCAACCTAAACAATGCATGAATAAATTCAGGAATGAACACACAGAAAATAACGTCTGGAAGCATTGTTTTTATCCGCGCTTATTCCTTAAGCGGCGATAGATATGATGAGTAACTTAAGCGGATATAGGATTCGTGGTTAGTGTATTTTACGTGCAAGTTGAAAATTAAGCGTATATATGCTTGCAAAAAAAACGCAGCTATTATACTATCGATAAATACAATTTGAAGTCGTCTGTGAATGTTGAAATTGTACAATATTTGCAAATTTCACAAACATTGTTTTTGAACAAAAGAAATAGTAATGGCTACCTTGTGGTGCGGCCGATGTAACTTTTATTACCCGAGATGTAAAACTATCGATATTTACCAATTGCTTCCTGCCCTTAAAAGCAAAGTGTGATGTACTTTATCGAAGGCTTTCGAAGGCTTTTCGGTGTAATATGCATCAGCTTGTAAATGATTTGTGTGCAACCAATCCAGTCTGCCTGAATTTTTCAATTAATCTATCACAGTTGATGAAATCAAAACACCATTCCTACCATATTTAGTGCGGAGTTTTTGAACTGTGGTCCCCAAACTGTCGTTATTTTTTAGATATAAAAACAGTTTAATGCATTAATAAATGCAGTCTTACTAACAAGCTTAGTAAAGTGCATTGCAACCTGCTATTAGCTGTCAAATTGCTTTCAGTCAGTCAAATTACCAAGAATTTCCTGTACAAATGGCGGCAAATTAAAATCTTGCGATAATGTGCACAGATAGTCAGGCCGAAATTAAGTCTCTGGACAATATCATCATTGATTAAAAGTCTTCCCTCGAATGCCGACTATATCTTGACGCGATGCCCGAGGTCACCTGACACCGTACCATGTAATTGTGAAGGAAACGAACTCGCTAGGCAAGACATGGGCGCGCATCTTTTGTCCTCAGTTATCTTCAAGCTCTATCAAACGCGTACCATCGCTCGTCAAAGACCAATCGGCGAAAGCCCTGTTTATGTAATCTGCGTGGTATCGCTAGGTATCACAACGGGTCTCAACTGACATAAGTGTGACAGCTCCTCGCAGTCAGTTTCTCGTTACATAAGACACTCTTACCGAATAGTCTTAAGGCTTCTAACGGCAAATGTTCTCTAGGCAAATGTTATCCATACCTAAATGGCTGGACAGTAAAATAAACCTGGAACATAAGTATAATACCACCCACCACCCTATTTGACCAACAAAGCGACAAAAAATGCAAGCATAACTAGGTATTTTGTCCAATCACCTCTTCTTCCTTCTCCTTTGTGTGGTGCTAAAGTCCGGGTTGGACCAGACTCTCCAACTATCGCGATCATTGTTTAAGCACAAATTCTTGGAATATCTTAATTGCCCAAGGTAACCAGCAACCAGCAATATTTGTCATGTTCGGTCTGTGAGTATGTTCCAGTGTCTGAAGGAAACCTTTCAGACTCACAACCTGTGTTAATTCATGGTGCATTCGTGGGCAATCATCTGGAGCAGATGAAGTGAAGTGGACTTACGATGGGTAGCTCACTTAAGTCGCCTTGTGACTTGTTGAAGTGAGCCATCAAAGCCGAGCAGAGGTTTTGTTTTATCATCTCCTTAGGGAGGGAGTAACTTATGCAGACGTTGTGTGTGGTGACGCCTAGTCTTCTAACGTCTTCTCCCAAAAGGCACTGTTCTCCCGAAAATTCTGTTTCATCCCTTCACTAACAACAAGTGTTGAGAGCGTGTGTGTTCTGTCTGGGCATGGTCATCTTTGAGTTTATGTGGGTACTGCTTTCCAATCATTCTCAGTTTCCTGGTTAGCAGTAGTCTGCACTATAATTGGACTCAAAGTCCACACATAAACACACATCAAAAACATCTGTGGAGAGCTTAAGACACGAGAACATTCTATAATCCTTTTCAAACTGGTGAAATTCAGATCCTTAAACCAAACTCCCTCTTACTACTTGTCAAACGCATTTGATATGCTCACAGTCCCAGATGATTAAGCCGTCATATGGAGAGATCATGTTACCTGGAAAGGTTTACTGACTAAGATCCAGACTGCAGTGCAACCGTAGAGGAAGATGGGATTATTTTGTCAGCTCGAATACATTTTATAACAGAAAATGTCCCCGAGTTGCAGACATTCATTCCAAATGTTGCTTCAGTGCATCGCCTGAAATATTGACAGCTTGTCTCCTGCACTCTTAGAATCTGATGATTTGTGTTTCATCCGTTCACTTCGAAACAATAGAAATGCCCACCCACCCGGGTCCACACAGCTGGCTCTCCCCTCTAATCCATTTGGCTACAACCCAGTGAATTTGATTTAAATGAAATTCGGCATAGTTTCCTCAAAACATTTCCAAGAACGACCGTCATCAACGACGGTTTGTTTTCAGAACAATTTCGCTTGCGCTCCCTCTGCGCTAACCCTTTTCCAGCTGGCATGCTTAGAATTGCTCAGACATCAAAAAGTCTACTGGCAGTCCGAGCATTTTTTTTTGTTACGTATACGCCCCACGTTTGAACAATGAAATCAAAGCCAAGTGCAAGCATGCATTCAATTGACCACTCGCACAGGAATAAATCGTGTGCGTTCCAGGAAATCGTTATCTCTGGCAATTACATAACCCCTACCGACTTGTACTTGTTATGACATTCGTCCTCTATAATCGGGTTTTCACATTCTGGGCGACAGCCGTCTGTCCGCCCAGCAGCGCACACAACCCAGACACGAGGGAATCGCTTGTGTGCCAAAGTGTGAATCAATTCCTCAGGCATGACATGCCACACACAAGCGCACACATGCGACACACGTGTGAGTGAGAAGCAGAACCAAAACAAGAATATAAAAAGAAAAATGCTGAGCACCATGTTGCGGATATTATCGATATTTTCTGTTCTTCTGGCGTGCCAAGCATGTCAGTCATGCCGGGCATGCATTAGCCACCCCGCCTGGCCCAGCAGCGCCAGGCGGAATCAAACGAGCGCCATACGAAATATGAATTAGGGAAATGTCGTAAAGAGGAGAAATGCCATAAAAGGAGCAGCAGCGCTGGAGTCACTTTTATGTGTTAATTCCTGGGAATCGGGCCCATGGCCCATGCAAACTTTGGCATAAACTACACTCGCGCAGCCGGAGTGGGTGAAGGTTGCGTGCCATTGATTCGCTTTATTTTTTGTTATTTGTTCGTTGTCTTTGGGTGAATCATTCATGGAATTTATGGTATTTCAATGTTGAGAAGATCCCGGCAAACGATGACGACCGCGACGTAGCGAGAATCGAAATGTGGGACGCGGTCTGGGCGATGCGATAGAGGGAGCACACTCCAGTTGATTAAACAGCAGATGATGTGGAAAGTAACTGGTGACATTTGAATTTTTGATAGTTAGGATAAGCGAGTCATCGGCGCTGAAGTGGAACGCATTCATTAGAGGTGGCGTTAAGAGGGAAATGAGCATTGATGGGCATTATTACGAGCTAAGCCGGTTGGAGGGTGGTTGATAAGGTTCACACCGCATTGAATGGTGGTTGATTATTGAAATCGTTTTCGAGTCAATCAGGGTTCTTCCAACCAGAATTTATATAAATTCTCTATCCGTGGTGGCAGTGTTAGGCTTACCAGCTGGTAACCTAATCAGATTGTTATGTAGTTCACAAAAGGACTGTGTCAAATGCATTAAATGCCACTGAGTCCCTTTCGTAACAACAAGTGTTGAGAGCGTTTTAGGGTTCAGTCTGTGTCAGGTTAACTTGGAGGCTATGGCGACTACTGCTTGCCTATTGATCCCTAATGCACTGGAACGTCGAATTTCTGAATCTGATATTAAATCCGTAATGGATATCAGAAGATGAGCGACCGGGGACATATGGGTGACGCGACGCTCCAAGGTTCACCCAGGCCTAGCGCCTTCACCAGCCACCCCTCTTGGTACAAACAATATTCCGAAAGATGAATTCATGGAATAAATGTACAGGTGGTTTTCGGGTCACTTGCGAGTTGGTTCCTCTTCCTCTTCATTCAGCGCACCTATCAGGGATGAATCGGGATATCTTTCCAGCTACGACGATAATTTGCTTGCAGTCTTCGGTTATGCACAACAAAGTTGATTGAGTTCCCTCCGCGTGACATGGAACGCATTCTTGTGCTGTTTCGTAGACCCGCAGTCGAAGATTTTCAGTCCAACTATAAGTAGGTACATAAGTATACTAGTGCCTTAGCGTTTTCTCAGGCTCAACGCAACTTATACCATCTTTTTGGCTCCATTTCCCCCGCAAGACTCTCCTTTTCTGAAACCAAGCTAATCCGTGTGTGAATCTCAGGATCGTGAGTTCGTTTTGCTAGAAGGTTAGGTTAGGTTGAGGTGGCTGATGCGCGCAGAAGGACAGCAGACACACTTAGGCCAAGCGAAGGCCCATTGTGTTACCACGCGGATCAAGGGTACCTGTTCCGCAAATCAGTGCTTTAAATAAAGCGAAGAAGAGGGCTGAATCTGATGCAGCTCAGTTCAGCCAGATTATCAAAGACATGAGCCCCAGAAGTCTGAATCTACGGGATGGTAGAGCACTACAGCTGCATGGCAAATGTTCAATGGTTTCTTCCTCATTCTCGTCCATGCAGCTTCTGCAGAAATCATTGAAAAGAAAGACCTAGTCTAGAGGCTTAAGTTCTGATGGCACAATGCCCTGTTAGAAAGCCAATAAGCGATCGCTTGGCATCGACCAAAGGCCATAGTTGTTTGTTAATAAGGCATCCTGTGCCTGATATCCATTCGCGTTTTGTTTGAGCAAGCGTTTCAAGCTTTAGCAAATGTTTTATAGTGTCGATAGGCGTAGAAGGTGGATCTCCAACCGGAAAGAGTACAGAATTTGTGCCCTTTTTAGCGTCGTCGCTTTGCAATTCTCTGGAACATCACAGTGTCCCGGCACCCATATAAGTTGGATGTTAAAATACTTGGAAATCTCATCAAGAGATAGGTGGCAATTAAGGGAAGTCTTGGAAATAAAAGTGACTGAATTCAGAGATTTGATCGCTGCCTGGCTATCGGAACAGATGAGGTTATCTGTGCACGATATTACATTGTTTTTTAGCCAGGACAGGGCTTCCTTAATCGCTATAGTTTTTTTTTTTTTTTATATTTTGCGCGTGCTCAAGGGATTGCTAATACCCTTATGGGTCCGAGGTCAAGACACAGCACGGGCCGAAGGTATAGAGGGAGAAAGGGAGAGAGGTACCTGTGCACATTGGTCTATCTGCGGGTTGTAGTCTGTGGGAAATATTAGGTTGGGAAGAGCATTCCATGTTCGTGCAGTGCGGCTGAAAAACGAGTCTCTGAATTTAACTGTGTGTCCGAAAGTAGGCTTAAGGGTATACTGATGGGCATTCCTTGCAAGACGAGTATTGCGGGTGAATTCATGGAGAGGAGGAATGCAGTTGGCTAGCTCACTTGAGCATCGTTTGTTAAAATAACGATAAAACACGGACGAAGAAGAGATTGTTGTCTCCTATAAGTTTTATCGCTCGCTTTTGGCACCAGACCAGATATGAGCGTTATACTCGAGCTTGGGGCGGATGTACGCCTTATAAATTAAAGCCAAATCAGAAGGGGTGCAATATTCCTTGCATCGATTGAGAAAACCTAAACATTTCGCAGCATTTTTGGCGACCTCAAATCGCCCGCAATGGCAATTTCAGTGCGAGGATACAGGGATACACTTCTTGAGACGGAATCGGATAGCGCATCAAATTCGTTAAAAGTTGAATTGCTATCCGAGCTTGGACTTCTATAAATAAAGCAGTAGTGGATTAAATGCTTACGGACATGGAGTTTTAACCACAGAAAATTAAATTCCGGATTGGAACAGAGGCCGTATTGTGGTTGAATTTGGTAAGCTACATCACTACGCACGTAAATGGCGAGACCGCGGTGTAAAAAGAAGAGCGGCACCAAGCTATATCCAGGCAGGTTCAAATCCGATAATTCGGAATTCTCACCTACCTGTGTTTCACTCAGCGCCAAGACAGCTGGTTTGTAACGGGATAAGTGGACATACACAGCGAAGAGATTCGCTCTAAGCCCAGGCAATATGCTCACATCAACCCTAAAACTTCCCATAAAGGACAACACGCAGATATAAAAAAACCAACTCCGACTGCAAGTTGTGAAGCATAAATGAGAAGTGCAAATTCAAAATCAGCTTCCCAACAACAATCGACGTAGGTGTTATTCCCAATACATCGATTCGAGTTGGACCACCAACAAATTCACACTTCTAAGATCCGCTATGTCAGATGCTACGCACATCAGCCCGCCTGATGGAATCAAACGGGAGTTGCGACCGAGAATGCGCAACAGTGGCTTGTGAGGGAAAGGGGTGAGAGGGAGCGGGCCGAACGCACTCGAAGACACTTCTCACCGAAACACTTCTCACTAGCACTTTTTTTTATGTTTTTTCCGGGCACTCGCGGAGCTTTTGATGGTGGAGGGACCGCGGGGTTTAATTTTTTTTTTTGATGTTCCACTCGCGTAATGCACGGACGGAGACAAGTGCACGCGTCGGAGGATGGCACAGAACTCTGACTCAACCTGAAAGACGATACAGTGATTAAGGAAGTTGGAAAGATAGCTGCATATTCAGATCCTTTGAATAGACACCAGCACCCAAACCTGCATCCATCTTCTATCCATCTGTGAAGATTCGCGATGGACCTTCCACCGTCTAGTGTGCACATTCCCAGTAGGATCTGGGTGGTATGGTGGTTGAGAAATTCTTCTCGAAGAGGAGTTTAGGTAGAGTGAGGTCTGTAACTAAGGGTTCAGAGGCATACCTGCGTAGGATCGTTGAATGCCCTGACTGCAGTTCTCTCCAGCTGTTCAGCGATGTGAATCTGGTCGCCGTACTAGCTGCTGTCTGTCTGCCAATTTCTTCTATCGATGGCAGGTTAAGGAGTATGTGAACTGCTTCGGAGGATGTACTCTTTATCACTCCGTTAATGCATACGCAAGCCATACTCTCCACTCTAGCGAGTGGGCTGATGTTGATTTTCTTATCGAGTGCGACGCAATACAGTAGCATGGGTCTGACTACTGATGTAAATAGCCGGAGAACCATTCGGGGCTGAATTCCCCATTTGCACCCAATGTCCCTTTGTCCCTTTGTAGCAGTAAAGTGCCGTGGAGGCCTTCTTGACACGTTAATGGATATTTAGCTTCCAGCTTAACTTCGTGTCTAATATAAGACCAAAGGATTTAGCGCTGTCAATTAGCACTAAGGGGGTCCCGCATAGTGTGGGAGGGTCAAAGTTAGGGATTTTATACTTCCTAGTAAAGAGGACCAGATTATACTACTCTTGCGAGAATAGGAGCTCTACCAAGATTTTTCCCCAACATCCAATCCGCATCCTTGAGGCTGGAAACTCCATGAGCAGATGCCGAACATACTCTATTTCCTATTCCTCTCTCCAACTTCCCCTGTTATGGATGCCTAAGCGCAATGCATCTGCCCGGTGAAGAATGACAATTGACAATGAATTGCTTGACTGTTCATTCTCGTCATCACCCATTGGGCCTATCCGATGGCTAGACTCAGCGATTTCTCGTTGTATCCAACAGGCTTCGTCCTCATAGAGACCTTATAGTCCTTATAGAGACTAGCGATGTGCTATATGTAGAGTCTTCCAGTTCGGATTGATCGGTCGTGTTGCAGTCCTTCAACACGGGTGGTACTTCATACCCCCTCGCCCTGAAAAGACTACACTCGCATCTTCGTTTTTTCAAAGAGGTCTCAGAAAATCCCTATACATGCACTCGTGTTCAGTTCTGATTGCTTTCTCCCTCGAATACTGATACTTCTCTCCCCCACTGGCTTCAGAGAAAGTATTTGCCAGAGACAAGGTTATGTCAGCCTTCTATTTCGTTGTATCGTCCATCAGTCATGTCCGGCGTGCTTTAGATCCAAAATCAAACGAGCGCCATACAAAAAATTATTTACGAAAATGTCGCTTCAAGATGGAAGCGTGCTCATAAAGTTTGTCATTACAAAACACTGCCTCAGGGACAACTTGGCCAAACCGCTCCCATAAATATAACAGTTCTACTAAAAGTTCTTATGGTTTGAAAGAATAACTGTAGAAGTACGGCCTTCGTTCGATGCTTCCAGATTTGGCAAACATGTTTACCAGCCTCATTATGTTCCACCAACTCGGGGGAGTGCCGCCAAACTCCCGCCTAAATTCGCTGTGGACGGAAATGAAGGACTGCAAAGCATGGTACCGTTGCACTATCCAAATTGTCTCTTCGGTATCCCAAGCATTCATTTTAATAAAGCTAACCTGCCAAAAAAAAAAATTACCCGTTCACACGGAAAAAGTTATCGCGTTTTGTTATTGTAGCACGATTCATGCACCATCGGAGTTTCTGGAAATTAACTAACCGGTCTGGCTATGAATAACGGTTGCAGCAATCTTCCGACTTTACGATACGATTCGTCTTTTGCTTCCGAATAGGCCTCAGTCTCTGCGATTACCTCTTCATGGAGCTAAATTCCAGTGAGCAATTTGTTAAGGTTAGAGAACAAAAAAAATGTACTCAGTGCCAGATCTGGAAACTAATGTGTCATTGATTTGTGTCAGGCTGTATTGTAGTGAATTCGGACTCGCGCGGCAACCACTTTGAACAGAGCTTTACAGAGCATGGCCAAAATAACATGTCCCACACGTTTCCTTGATCAACTTCAGTGAAGTTCATCGAAAATCATTTTCTGGATTTTTTTGTATGCTTTCGACCGTAACAGCCCATTTTGGGTGTCCAATATATTCGTCTTCTTCAGTGCTCTTGAATTTAGCAAACCATAGTTGCTTCGCCTGGCGCAGAGTCCGGATCATTTTATCAAGCCACTGTTTGCTACCAGAAACACACTGCTTCAGCCCGGCTCGAAGGACCAATATTAACTTCCGATGTGTGGATTCGAGGGAATTTTTCTTGAATTAATTTTACCTGAAGTTAACGCCAATATTGAAATTGAATTCGAAGATATATCTGTAAGCAATATATATATTATCTTATTTTCTTTGTGTAGAGTAACTGCTGAAGTAATTTTGTGTTTTTTTTTAATCAGAACGGCATAGCGCCTAAAAGTATGTTACTGTCACTTCGGAGGAAATTACCTCCCACATATATTATGTCACATTATGTTTATAATAATAATAATAATAATATGGGTGGCGCGACAGTCCGAGGTGGACCTGGGCCTAGCTTCTCAGCAACCACTAGTGTTGTGCGTGCTATTGTTCTTTCACGAGTGGAAACAGTTTAATGCCGACTCCGAACGGCGAATTTGAAAAGGCTTTTTCTAGACAGGAATACTCTTTGAGCATTGTCAGTGACTCGAAAGAGGTGGAGCCGTGAATTATGATAGGTGGTAAATTCGGGTATCGAACCTCGCACCCTCTGCGTTGGAGTCGACGCTCTTACCCACTACGCCACGGCGACCACATTATGTTTAGAGGTGCATAATAATCAATCATTGAGTTGATAGAATTGAATTGGTGATCTTCTTGAGCCTCCAACAAGCACAGAAACCTAGCTCCTGAACATTTATGGCTGTTTGACCTCCTTTACCCTTTTTTTCCTTGGAAGTGTGAACTTCGGAATATTACTTCTTCTAGTAAAGAGCACCAATTCATTATTTTCTAGCTTACATTAAGGGCTCAAGTTGGGCTCAGTCAGACTAGCCTTAACAATGATCGTCGTGGTCTTATGTTTACATGCGTCGACTTCTTTGCTGAGGGTACTTGGACCAAACCCCGGCACCAAACACGTGCAACTTTCATAATTTAAGGCTCCAATTCTTTCCAGTTTCTGAAAATGCTCAAAACGTACACTTGTCTAAGAAAACCCCTCTCAAAACTTCACCGTTCAAGGTCAGTATTAAAAAGTAGACACTCTACACATGTAAGAGACAGAAAGCAGTCAGGGACCAGGTCCGACGTCCACTAAGATCCACATCGGACTGTACCACCACCCACATTGTTATAATTATTAGTGAGAAGCCTACGTCTGTGAATACCACAGTCGTTTAAATTTGAATGGCATTTATTCAATAAGAGAATGGACAAGACACAAGTAAGTTATTCACATGCTCACCGTGGCCGAGCACAGAAAATCATGGGTTCCTTCTTCATGGCGCTGAATCATGGAGCAAGCCTGGAATGAGTAACCTCATCAAGAGTCAGATCAATTGGAGAGAATTTTTTGACAAATCTGTAAGCAGTATATCGTTGATGATTGATTGAATCTTTGATACCGCTGCCTACCCAGTGTCCAATCCCTGTAGTCTATATTCACAGATCTGATTAAGCTTCGACTCAGCGAAGGACAATGCACAAGGCAGTGGAGCACACAAATTAAGAAGAACTTCAGTGATCTAGGTCAATAATTGGAGGCAGCTGGATAGCTACTGTGGCAATTTCGGAGGCTTGTTAGTAAAGGCTAAGAGTCACCTTGGGCATCAGAAGCGCCATCAGAAGAAGAAGAAGCTCTGAAACGGAATCTCTGAACAAAGAGCTGTGGTGGTGTTGTAGTCTGTCATTACATCGACTTCTGTGTCAAGTAGGCTCCGACCAGGACGAGTAGACTTACCACAGAGGCCTAGATTCACCACTGACTGCAATGCGTCAGTTTGTTCCTGGTGACAAAGGTGGTGGAATAAAGGCAACCAGATTAAAGTAGTAAATGTAATCTTCTCTCTTTCTTTTAATAATAATAATTTTGGTGGCGTGACTGTCCGAGGCTAATCTGGGCCTAGCTTCTCAGCAACCACTCGTGTTGTGCGTGCGTTTTATTGTTCTTTCACGAGTGGAAGGGACGGTTTTATGCCGACTCCGGCACTATTCTTTGAGCATTGTCAGTGACTCGAAAGAGGTGGAACCGTGAATTATGAACTTTGGTAAATTGGGGGTTTGAACCTGTCACCCTCGGCGTAGGAGTCGGCACACTAACCCACTACACCACGGCAACCAAATCTCTCTCTCTCTCTTATCTAGATGAAATATGATTTCTGCCGAGGGACCTCATCATTCCTTGCCTGTAAACAAACGACCCGAATAACAAATATTCAAATCTCTCAAATTCAACACTCTGTGTCGTAACGGCACATCGCCTCACCAAGTCAAGTCCCTATAAACTTAATTAATAGTCCTCAAAAACATAATATTCCCTGCCCCATTTAGCATCTATTCTTGCCCAGGACCCTTATGTTTGCAAATTACGCTTGCTTCTTTCCCCCGCAGAGTTCAGTTAAATTTCTTGAGAAAATAACGCTTCGCCATTACTCCCAAGATTAATTATCAATTTTTCAAAGTCATCTTGAACTCCGCAGCAGATTAATGAGCTCAGAGGGCACTGAAATAAATTCCTCCGTCAAGGATTATTGATCACCGGCACAGTTAAAGGATTTCTATATCTGCAACACACACTTGCCAACCCATCATCTGTCACAGTGGTGACATGAAAAACCGTTCGTTCTGACAGAACTTGAACAAGTTTCAAAAAAATAAACCAAAATACCTTTATGCACAGCGTGGCTCCTTGAAAAGGATGAGGGAGTCCCTCTCCAACTATTTCGCCTTTTTACATATTATTTTTAAAATCCATTCAAACGTAATGTAAAAGTCAGCCGCACACGGAGTGACATTCCGCACGAATCCTCTGCCGCTGTCAAGTACAAACACTTCACCGAACATGTGTTTTCAAGTGTCCTCTGCTAAGCTTGTACCACCTTCCTTCCATGCTCCACTTTTCCACTCTGGTTTCATTTTTTTCTCGTTCTTCTCGTGTTCTCCTGTGTCTCTGTATGTGCAGATGCTGTGGCGGCAAAGGGGAGTTTGTGTGCACTGCACTTGATATGTTACGAAGTCAAAAAAAGGCGGGGGGAGGGACATAAGAATGGAAAATATTAAATTAAGCGGAATCGCCAACGTTGTGTTTGAGCATAATTACCGGCCGACAAAATGTCTACAGTGTGGTCCTTTGTTTGACCCGGCAACCTACACATGCACTCCCAGCCCATCCTGCAAGACTTTTAGCATTTAACACGGCCAAGCATCCGGTTTGTGCCATTTTTGTCGCATTGAAGCAAAATTTTGAACAGGACCTGGAAATAGTTCACAATTGCAGTCATATGTCGGCCATAAAAAGGGAAGTGTGCCGCAATCGCTTTTTGGCCGGGACGAGTGTTTCAAGCCGAAATCAAGGACTTTTCTTCGAATTTGAAGCCCCTTTCAACACCATCCCGTCGAGTGCATTGAAAAGTGTTGACCTCGAATGGGGAGAGAAAAGGGTTATTCCGCTTCAAAAATTCTTTTTTTCCCTTCGTTGTGATGTAAGTGTCTGAGCGGCTAAGCAGGGATAGGCGCCACGAGATGATGGACATTAATGCATGCGGTGCTTATGGAGCAAGGGTTATAATTTGTTGTGTTGGGTGCAAGGGTGCGGTCGCCTAGTCTAGGGACACTGCATTTATCTGCGGGTAACCTCGTTGTCCGGTGAGACAGAGGGTGACTACTTCCGTCCGAGTGGGCAGGGCTGGTTGAGGTTGATTCTTGCTCATTGTTGTGTACCGCTTTGGTTGACAGGTCACATGAGTTACGGCGCCTTGTGGCGGGGCAGAGTGGCTAGAGAAAAGTTATTTATGCGATTTTTATTACGATTTGGTATCGTGTACAATCAAGCGTGAATTTTTGATTTATGCGCTTTGCTTGCAAACACTGAGTGTTTGTGTGTCAATTTTATGAAGTGGTTTTTGCCGCTATTTATGGCTGGTCATTGTTTTGTAAGGAAATTCATTTAAATATTTATGTGCTTTAATTTTCATAGTGAGCGGGTTGGGGGCACAATCACCGGCGAGGGATGCTTCAATCTGGGGGTGTTGGAGTGCATCGCGGTGGGAATTCGAATGATTCAGTGCATTAAGCAATTTATTGGATTGTCGTTGTGGTTTTTATGTATCCGCTGGTTGGTGTGTAGCAATGTTTAGATTTTTTTAAATGAAATACTGGGTCATCCATTTCCTGCATTCGAATGTGAATTTAAATAAAGCACATTTATGGCTTAGATTTCGATCGCATTTTTATTTCAATATATTGCTTGTATTTAACCATTAATGAATGGAATATCACAGCTTTAACATGTTCTCCAAGTGAGTTCCTGAAGGGTTTGATTCTGACAAGTCAAATTTCGTTGCGTTCTTGACACATAGTCAGTACCAACTTGGATTTCAAAAATGAGAATCCACGGAAGAGATGCACTCATACAGATTTGTTCTCAAATTATGAAAAACCTCGTTGATAAACAATGCACCGCTGGGCTATTTATTGACATCACCAAAGCGTTTGATATGGTAAACCGCAATTATTTGTTGAGAAAGCTGGAGAAAGCTGGGTTCAGTGGTTTCATGCTCAATTCGTTCAAGTCATACCACGAAAATAGGTCACAAAAAGTAATATTAGAAAACGTCGATCGACTTTCCTCAATCATTATCGAATTTATTTTCGATAGTGGTGAGAGCTGTGAGAAAATCGTCACTTGAATCGGTACGGCTGAGGGCGTAAAAGAGTCGCTCAATGTCACCACAATTGGCTGTTGTTCTTCTTAGTTTTCATCCTAGTTTTCATCTAGAGTGAACACGAATTGATGGTAAACTCCTTAATCTGGGCGTTCCTCAGGGTTCTGCCCTGGGACCTATTCTCTTTCTGATCTACATCAATTCACTGCTAGCTCTCAATTTCAAAGGCTCGCCTACAGCTTTTGCTGATGATATGGGTATAACTTATGCGTCGAAAAGCCCCTTGGACTTAGTCTGCTATTTAAATTTGGATCTATCTCTGATAAGGGATCTATCTCTGGTAAGACAGTAGTTAGCTGAGTATAACCTTACAATAAGTTCAAAAAATAAAATAATGTTTTCTGATCAGTCTTCGTCCATTATGTCTGATGTTAATGTGTACTTCCACTCCTCTAAGTGTCCAAAATTTAAACCTACTACTTGCCAATGTACGTCTGCCTTTCGTTGTCCCATATTTAGAGTAGTATTTTAAACTGCAGTGGTGAGTGCTTTTCAATAGGGAGGGTAGATGACATCTAAGCATCTAGGACTAACGATCGACTCTAGAATGAGTTCTACTAACCATATTGACTCCTTAAAAAGATATTTTCGATGGTCTATAAGACCATAAGATATTTTATATTCTTATGGTTTATCCAATATTTTTACTATCTACGTAATTTGTGTTCGATGTCGGTTTTAAAGATGATATACTATGGTATTTTTCAATCCAAGCTTCAATATGGAATTGCTTGTTGGGATGGTGTTTATCAGAATAGAATACAACCATTGCTAATCTTGCAAAATTACGTCATAAGAAAAATTTGCATTAACGATTTGAAAATACTTCCTGTACTTCATCTGTATTGTTTTAAGGTGATGACAACTCTTTTTATTGAAGTCCGGGAATCGTAATTGTCGTCTAATTTCTAATTTTAATCTTCGCGGAAACTTTTCAAACTTGTTATCTGTTCCATTTACATTTACATACATTTGTTTACTTTTGTCTCTCATAATAATAATAATATAATATTGGTGGCGCTACAGTCCGAGGCGGACCTGGGCCTAGCTTCTCCGCAACCACTCGTGTTGTGTATGCTTTTGTTCTTTCACGAGTGGAAGGGACCTACAGTTTAATGCCGACTCCGAACGGCCAAGTTTGAGAAGCTTTTTCTAGACAGGAATACTCTTTGAGCATTGTGAGTGATTCGAAAGAGGTAGAGCCGTGGAATATGAAAGGTGGTAAATTCGGGTATCGAACCTGGCACCCTCTGCGTAGGAGTCGACGCACTAACCCACTACGCCACGGCGACCCACGTTGTCTCTCATAGAATTTACAAAAAAACTCCCTTGATGAATCAGAACAATATCAATTTACAATACAAATACAAATACAAAATTAGAATCTCTCATTTCTGATATTTTGGTTTAAATGTTATTTATTTTGGTTGAATGTTAATGTTGGTTCCATAAAATGCTGTCCATTAAGTCATCTTATTTTGCTTCCTACTCGTTATGTCATCTCACACTTAACTTTCTTGAGACACCTTTTCTTGTTATCAACAACTCTGTTTTAAATACTTGTGATTTTAGGGACACCCCACCCAAAGCTTAATTTTTATTGTACAAGTCAATTGAAATGATTTTCAAAACTATTCCTTGCTTAGAGACAAAAATGAAGTAGTGAGTGAGATGCCCGACATCTACTTCTCTTTTCCCTTAAGATTTTTGGCAACTGTTTTTCATAACCTGTTTATAAACCAAATTGACCAATCAGACGACGGCATTTATGTTATTTCGTAAATAACCGTCAAAAATTCATGAATGTCCGTCAAAAAGGCACTCAAATCCATCGATTGACTAGGAGGCAATCAGCTGTGAAGTCGGCTATCTCTGTAATACTTCATTTCTGCTTTGATGATGATTGTAAAATAATTTGTTTTTTTTTAATCTTTTTAATTTTATGTTGCTATAACTTTTTATATTCTAAAAATGTCTAAACAAATAAATATATCTATCTAAAAAAAACAAAAAAACTGGCGTAGTAAATAACTTGACCAACATTTGTGTTCAATGCGTAGATATACATGTTTGCATTTACCCAAATTGAACGAAATGGATCACATTGCACCGCAACCACAATGGATCTCTCGTGTCCCATTTGTTGACGTAGAACTTTAAAGACATCTAGACAAATTTATAAACGTCTCTTCATAGAATACCCTCATAAAATATATTTTTTAAGATGTTTCTGTACATTATATTATATCTGCTAAATATCATTTTTGAACCCTCGACGAAGAGGGGTTCCGAGGTTTCCTTTGATTGTCCACAGTGTCTACATTCTGTCGGTTGGCGCATTTTGTGCAGGTGAAAGTTACAAGAGAACCAAATACGTCACATAATATTCCGTCGACTCTCTATGATTTGAAACTCAAGGGACGAGACAAAAATTTCAGATTATCAAGAGTTTAAAATTGCACGAGTTTAAATAACAAAGAGATAGAGAGAGAGAGAAAATTGTTCATAAAAATAAGAGTTTGACTATTCATGTTTTATTATTGAAATATTTGTACAATTATTCAACGTTCATTCTGAAAAGAAGTCTGATCTATTGAGTAATCGACTTCCCTCAATTGATATCCAATAAATTTTCGATAGTGGTGAGAGCTGAGAGCAAATCGTCACTTGAATCGGTTCGGCTGAGGGCGTAGAAGCGTGGGTTAGAAACAGATCGCCTTGCCCGCTCAATGTCACTGCAATTGGCTGTTGTTCTTCTTCGTTTTCATCCAAGTTTTCATCTAGAGTGATCAAGTTTAACAGTTCAGCATTGGTGGACTCTGATGTCAGCGTTAAAATGTGGTTCGTACTAAAAAATTAGCTCTCTGAATTCACTCATATTTCTTTTTATGCAAACACTAGACAGGTCTGTACATCTATGCAAACAAATGACAGGCCTCTGCATGAAAATGATTCAAATTATAGAAAGCCCGAACGAAAAGCCCGACTGCAAGTTATTAATTGTCGGTAGGTAAGATGCTATTCCTTCAACTTCAAATTTCCGAGAGGACCCATTAATAATGATTTTATTCACATTATTGAGTATTTTTCAAGGCACAGGGAAAAAATTCAAATTATCAAGAGATTCAAACAAAGTAGTGTCAAATTATCGAAAGTTGACTATACTTAGGTTAGGCTTGGTAAGTTTAAGTGCCTACTTGGTTCTCTTGCGATAGATCCTCATGCTTTTTTTTAAGTTAGTAAGCTTGACCTGTCTGTTCCAGTATATGATGTGGCATTCATTAGACCAGTTGTGGTTTTGTAGTATGTCCACGTTATTGAATCCATGGACATAAAAAAAAAAGAGTTCTGCCCCCAATTTTACATTTTCATGGCCATTGCGGTTTTCATAGCCATCCATAACCTGTTTTTTTTTGCCAACTTGTCGTTAAATCTTTTTATGAAAGTCACAAAAACAAAACCGCAAGCCTTCTTAAAATTTCTTCAAACCGCCGAGGTTTACATTTTCGAGGTTTCGAATGCTCGCGTTTTCGGCAAAAACTTGTTGAACCCCCTTAATTTCGCCTGTCCGTGAGAGATTGTCAAACCGAATAAGCCTAGAGCATGAACTTCAGTTTATTTTAGTCATTTTGGAGTTCAGTTCTCATTTTATCTCTCACTCTTTTCTGGTGCTCTCTATAACACTATTTCCTATCAACTAACAGCAAACTGACAGCTAATGACATTAGAAAACACCTGAATTCGGGCGAAACTCGCTTTCAGTTCATTCAAACCTCGCAGTTTCCCGTGAGAACATAAATATAATTATTTTTGACTTAAGCTCTTTTTTATATAATTATCTGCTTAATTTAAGGCGAAGAACTTAACTTTGCAGATTCTGGACCTTCTGGCTAGCTGGGCAGCAATATGTGGCTGATGTAGGTTTCGAAGTGTTTTCATACCTCCCATACAATACTAGCCTTAGAAGTTTGTTTAATTTGCCTATGGTCTGCCTACATTATCGTATTGACTCACAAGAAGAAGTCCAACGGCTACAAATTATGTCGAACATAATTCAAATTCAGCAATTGTTGAACGAATCTTATTGTTAAATGGCAAGTCTCAAGCTAAACACACGCAATCTCATTTGACAGTTCGGATTGACATATATGCTTGAGTCCGATGTGTTAAATGTAATTTCCTACGTAGCCGCCCAACATCGTGTCCTTGTATTTGTCCTCTTTCATGTCGCATTAACGACATGACGCCAGTGATTTGTAAGACATCAACTTCTTAGGATTTTCTTTCATCCGTGGAGATAATCAACAATGGCACTACACACAGTTCCGTATCCACTGGAAGCCGAAGCCTACTACAACAAATTGCTTTAGATTAAGTAGATTACACAGCTCGTGATAAAGCACGTCTGGTAGCCACATAATTTATCAGCTGTCAATTGATTCACGAGGCAATTCCTTGACATATTCTGGCTTAAAAGCCGACCAATTTACATAAAGAATCCACCAATTTGATAATGGATTAAAACGAAGAAATTGCGCAACACCAGCGCACAATCGATGATGATTTTTTGATGAAAAAGGAATTATCTCGATGAGGAATATTCTCACTCCACTGAGTACGTTAATCAGCAAAAATGTTCGAATGTACTGAGAAGATAAAAAACAAAAAGAAAACATAAAAATGATCCATCACAGATGGGTGATGACAGAAACGCTAGGGAACTTCGAGGGAAAATGATGAATACGCCAAGAAATGCGCAGAATGGCGTTTGAAATTATTCATTGGAAACGAATGACGATAGATGCTTAAGTGAATTGTATGCTCAAGTCTTAAAGTGATGTACTCATATCACGCCTCATAGGAGTGCTCTTGAATAATGAGGAAATGCGCGATTTGTGAAAAATCATGGTGTCCTTTGGTGAGTGCTGTTTACAGTGCACAATCCTTCGTTTGGGGGACATTCTCTCCTCAATCCAGCAAATTTGGACATACCGGCATTTAAATATGTCACAAAATGAAGTTGTACTCGTACTCGAGTGACGTTGATCAGAGGCATAATCATACAATTCTGGAATTAGCTTTACTTCTAATGTAGTAATTATGTGTTGTTCACCCTTTAGAGAACTTATGCTACAGTCTAACATAGACTCTCTCTATTGGTACTGGACCTGAGAAAGGATACAAACAGGCATCAAAACAAGCATACTTGTCAGGCAGGTCATCACACTGTCCTTTTTGCAAAAAAATGACCTCAAAAAATCAATTCTACTCTATATCTTTAATTCATGAATCATGAAAACTTATAAATTCAATCTGAGCCGCGAACTGCGTACGTGAAATATAAAGAAAAGTGTATATCTGTGTGGAAGTCGGCATTAAACTGTAGGTCCCTTCCAAACCAATACTGCGCACAACACAAGTGGTTGCTGAGAAGCTAGGCCCAGGTCCACCTCGGACTGTCGCGCCAGCCATATTATTATTATATTATATCTCTCGGTATGCAAAAAGATGGGGATTGAATTATCGAGTTTTTCTATCGATAATAGTTATTTAAGTATTCTTATTAACGATTTTAAATTGTTTCTCCACGAATCAATCATTCTCTTTTTCGAACTGTCAACCTGAGTTCGCAATACACAAGTAAGGCAAACGCGATCCACACATTCCCTACCAAAAAATTCGCGATGATGTGTGTGTTTGCTCAAATTGTCGTCATTTGACTCCAGCACCCCCTGGTGGCATATTTTATTACCTCATTTCCGAACCCAAATGCAGACAGCCCTTTCGCGCGAAGCAATTTGTATGGGAATTGAAAATTCGGTGCAGATCTATATTTGTTAAAACTAATATAAAATAATTGATTTTCAAAAAATATTAAGGGTGGAATACCGGGAAAAAGTGTGCCACTTTTGTTATTAGTGCTTGTCAAGTTCTTGGAAGTGATATTTTACTTGGAATCGCATAATGAAAAATGTAAACAAACCACTTATGTACCAGTAACTATTCATTGTGCATTTTATTTTTATGTGAATAGTGAATAATATTAAGTGTTGATTTGCTGCATATTCATTGTATTATAATAGAACAATGTCTGAAGTAGTGAAATACAACTGAAATTCGCACATTACATATATTATGACTTATTACGTCCTACTAATATAGCACCAATTCCAAGGCGCTTTCTATGCGTAATGCACGTAAAGAGTTCATAGAAATTGGTTTCCGCTTACAGCAATAAGTTAATTATATGCTATAAACATTTTCTCATAATTAATTAAAAAAACCATCATAATGTATTATTCTTTGATTTTGCACAAAGCAAATAGAATATTGTACTACATGAATGAGTGAATTTCAGCAGATTACACTGCACTGAATATATTTAAATTAATTTATTTAACAAACTATAGCGAAATTACACTTAATATTGTTCCCTTTTCAGTGTATACTGTGGTGAAGAATGATAAAACAACAATAATTTCATGTTAAACTGGTGCTTTTTTTTACCCTTTTCAGAGCAGCATTCTTCAAAAACTATCACACATAGACACTTGACAAGAACTTAAATCAAAACTTCTGCAGTTTAACTCGGCATTAAAACATTTATGGGAATTAAAAAATAATCATTTTCTATTTTTCCTAACTTTTTAAATTCCCGACTACATTTGGCCATTTGTATGTAAATTCCTTTCCCAATTCTGACAGCTCAGAATCTATCACGCATACATGGTACCAAAATTATCCGCAAGTGGTATAAGTCTCTGCGAATGAGAATTGAAGTATTAGTGAGATGATCGACTTCCACCTCTTTTGCCCCTTAACATTTTCGACAACTGGTTTTTATACCGTGTTCATAAACCAAATTGACCAATCAGAGAACGGCATTTACGTTATTTCGTGATTAACCGTCAACAATTCATGAATATCTGTCAAAAAACCACTCAAATTCGTCGAAGGGCTAGGAGGCAATCAGTTGTTAAGTCGGCTTTGTCTGTAATACTTCATTTCTGCTGCAGATATAGTCTACGAGAGTGTACGAAGTTCGTACAAAGTTCGCAATTCTTAGTGAGCTCATATCCTCCTCAGACCAATGACCAAGTTACAGGTTATTCATTATTAGTACATTATTTTTATAACTCGATACCACACATATAAATTTCAGTAAGAATAAATAAATAACTAATAAAAAAGTATTAAACTTAAAATTTTGTATATTTAACCTTACTGTTCATGTTTAATCCAGTTTAAACGAAATATTTGAAACAAAACACTGGGAAATAATATCATACAACTACTATGTTGTGTATTCATCAATTTTGTCCAAGTATCGAAGATTGTAACTTGCTCAAATGGGAGCTAAATAAATCGACTTCATGAACATGAGCTTTGTTCGTTCGTTCACCTCCCCATACCATGTTGAAAATTTAACCCCGAAATTTAAACACGTTCAAATAACGGACGAATTTTGAAATAAGAACTCTAATTCACAACCACTACTGAGGTTGGGTATGTTATCAGCTATTCGCGAGCAAGAGCCCACACGTATTCACAAACATGGGACAAAAATCGTATAAGAAAGTCTGGCAGATGAAATCAAGGGGCAAGAGAGGTAGAAATTGTATATCTCTATTCTGCATTATCTCTGTTCTCAGACAAGTCACATCCCAAAGAAGCAGATCTCAAATGAATCTGCTTTTTCAAGAATTTCAATGGTCGCTGTCACAGGACATCGCATCAAATGTTGAATGACTTGGAAGAAACAAGGAGAAGTAGTGCAGAACGCTGTCTACCTTATTTATACTAGAGACACCGGTTTAGCATAATATAATTCCTTCGGCAATCTCTGCTAACTTGGTGAGGTGGTTATTAGAAGTCTACATCGCTCCCAGAAAAATGTACACTTTTTCTCACAGAAAGAGAATGGATGAACTCGGAGGCCGAATTGGACTTCGTTCATTGTTGGACGATGAGGATCTTTTCTATCTGTTGCCTTGGAGAAGAATTCCAGGAACATTTTCCTCTCGATCCTAATCGTTTTCCAAATTTAGCCTGTTTCTTGCGAATATGACTTCAAATGGGTATAAAGTGGCGAATAGCAGTAACAACCCCCATTGCCTTGTTGGCCAGCTCAGGATACTTTTCTTATATCTATGTTCAGAAATTTTCAATAGTTTTTGAATTGAAATCCATTCTCAGCATGTCATCTGTGCCCGCCGAGGGCCAGTAAGTTAAAAATGTTCGTCCAACTAGTTTCAAGCATTTTTGTTTTCATGAATTCCGAAAATAAAAATGAATTAAAAAAATGCCATCAGCAGCTAAGTCTATAAGAATTTATTTCATCTTTACCGATGGAAAACCGGTGAGTTCCACTGACATATTCGAAAAAGAATTTAATAACCATCTTTGTCCATTTCCAATTTCAGAATAACTTAATAGTTTCTTCTCGAAGTTATACAAACTCTGTACGATGAGATGAATATGGAGCATATTGATATATCGAAGCTCTTTTATACGTGGTTATAGCCTTCTTTCCAGTATATCACCAGTATAGGCTGGTACCCAGCAAAGAGTCAAGGTGTTTTACAAAGGATATTTCCCTGTCCTGCTAGTATCGGGCTCAACGGATCTGAATTAAAATTAAGTTGCAGCCTTTAAAAGCTAGTGCTGCCTTAAAAATGTTACAGTCGTATCCAAGTCCCAGGGATCGTCCAAAGGGTTTACAGAAAACCCCTAGACCTTTAATCGCGTTCGTTTTTCAGGCACTTTCTTCGGCCCGGAAAAAATGTCGGCATTCTGATTTAATGCCTCACCAGTAAAAATATAAAGATACCTGCCCAGTGGCAGAGGTTACGAACATATCTGATAGCTTAAATTGAACGGTGGATTGAATTTGGGCACAAGTTAATTCCATATTGTCTTCTCTCGAGTGGTTGACAATGCTCAGAAAGTATAGATAATTGTGAAGAAAAAGCTTCTGAAACTTCGTCGACACTAAAGTATAGATCCCCTGCATCCGGGAGAGAAAGCTCAGATACTCAACAGGCTTCTGATTACCTAACGCATTCCTTTTTTATGGTATAAATAAAAAAATATGTGTCTTCAGATGTTAGGATGCTTTGTGGGGCTCTAGCTACTAAAAGGTTTTGTAGGTTGGAATGGAACTTCTTTTTTACTTTCTGGGATAAGGCAGAGACTTTGAATAGATCAACTAGAAAAAATTAAGGCCCACGATCACGAAGGTGCGGTACTCATTGTACATGTTTACGCGTGTATATTAAACGTTCTTCTCATAAGACTTTTACTGATGATGACAGCATTTAGGCTTGTGTAGTTCATGAACGAAAGAGCTCAAAAAGGAGAACAAGTGCTCTTATTGAAATAGTTCAATGTCATTTTATTTTATTTCATTTAGTTCAGTAGGTATTTCAACAAACTCGCGTACACCAGACTCGGCATGTATGTTATTCAGTAAGATTAACTGAACTATAATGAACTAAATTGAACTAAATGACCTATAGGAAAGATACAGCTCAATAAAATGATTTGAACTAAATTGTGCGCTCTCTGGACTTAATACACAAGCCTAGCCTGGGTATATTCATGGAACTAGTGGCACTATGGGTCGTGGGTTTGTGAGTCTAAGAGCTGGCGTGCCAGGTTCGATACGACGAAATACATACAAAAGTGAATATCCAAACCAGCTCTGCCTGAGAAAATACACAAGATGAGAGGTCTTCTTCTACCACCTTAGAGTCACTTTCATCGCACTGTCCTCATTGAAAACTCAGTCTTTATGAACCTCAAAGCTATGAATAAGTCATCTATAATTGCAATGGAAATGTGGCCAAAATAACAACCACCCATACTTTAATGACTGCCACCATTCCGTTGAATGCTTTCAAGATCGAGGTAATTGCAGTGTAAACACGTGTTTTTTCTGCATTCGACTCAATGTGCAATGATACTGTCATCATTAGACCTCAGTTTGTTTTCATCACCTCTCCTCCTGTCCCATCACCACTTCACACGTGCCTCGCCCCCGGCAGTCACCCTCGGAATATTCGCAAAATCGTTCAAGAAAGTATGTCAAGTGCTATCACATGGAATGCCGTACAGGGTAAAGTAAAAAAAATTGTCCACCAAACCAATAGAAAATTCTAATGTATTCGTACTGCTAGGACGCGTTTGAGAGCACTCCAACAGGCAGCCAGCAATGAGCCGAGAACGAACATCACCACATATGCCTGCAGCGTTCCACATTACAACAGACACACGGAGTCATGAATATGAAATTGCCACTGCATTGCCGACATAAAAAGGATACCGTAATTGCTCCTGTATAATCGCAAATAAAGCATACACCAGCGAGCACACACACTCTCTTTATATTCTTTCTCAAGCTTTTTACGCTGGTGAGGTTAAGTTAACAACTTTAAAGAACAACTTCACGGTCGTGTCCTCGTCATCAGCGTCTCCATCGCCACCACGTCTCTCCGCTCGGGCGTGTGTTTGTGTGCACCCCTGTGTGAGATACTATTTCATATTTCCAGTGTCACGGGTTGTACAGGTTCCACGCGAGCCATACTCCAAGCGTAAGCGAAGCGTTCCAACGTGCTACTTGCTCCTTTCATTTCTATTTTCCAGCAATTTTTATTTCTTTTTTTTTCACTTTCATTTCCTTCGCCAGCAAAGGAAAAACGCCACCACAAGCCCGCACAGAGATGGGAGATCGCCACCTAAGATGCCATCCACTAGGCAAGGGTGTGTGTGTGTGTGTTTGTGGGTTCCGGATTGCAGTGGTATGCATGACGGACTCGTTGTGGCTACGACGAACGTAGAATACCGGCTCACTGTGGATGAACACTGAACAGCTTGAATATGTATGATGACCGAGGAGCGAAGCGGAAAATTGAAGCAAATCTCAAGCCTGCGCCCTGCCATTTGACACATATTTCGGTCGCATGCATTGTTGCTGCTGCTATAACAAACTGAACTCTGTTTGGGTATGGCGTAGACTTTTGCCGTCTCTGTTGGCATCCTGTCCTGGTGCCTGTGCCTTATCTCTCACATGTGCACCACACAAATATGGAGCATCCGAATGACAAAGCAAAGAAGGAAAACCACTGAAATGTGTGAAGGCTGCAGCAGATGAAGTGAAACGAAATCCATTTCGAATCGGTTTAAGACGAGGTTTTTTTTCCCTCTTAATCACAAATGGACAAATTTGGGACACTGCATTATTGGGTGGAAATGATTTAATACACATGAAGTTGTTCAACAAAGCCCTAATGGCGAAGCTGCACATACATGTGAGCCCTGTGGCTCACTGGCCGGGAGTCGTTAAAAATGCATGAGAACCACTACGGAGTTTCATTGTAATTGAATTCCTGAAAGTACTTAGAGTTTCAATTGAAATGGAGCATGTGGACGTAGGAAAGTAATCAAGGATACACGTAGAAACGTGTTATCCTGGTTTCGTGCAGAAGACACAATCAGTCTGTTGGTACACAGAAGAATGGTTGCAACTGGTTTTGTATTTTTAATGCTTTTATTTTCTTAGTTTGAGTGAGAAAATGTCGTGGCCCTCTTCCCTTAATCGTATTCGATTAGTATTCGGGGAGGACAGTTTGCGTTCAATGTTCTGAGTTTTTGTGCAATATCTTCTGCATTATCTGTCTTTACTATTCTTGATTATTATGCGAGATCCGTCCAAGCATTAATTTATGCAAATTTGGAAATCTTAACGTGCTTAAGACGACACTTTAGTGGAAACTTCTGCAAGAAATTGGAAGATCAATCCATTCCGATCCCGATTGGAAAAGATGTCGGAAAATAGTAATTAGCAAAGCTTCAGAATCCTTTTCCTGGCAACTAGAAATTTACACTCCGCACTGCCAGTGACGAAAAATCACCCTTATTCCGCTTGTCGTTTTATTTATTCGACTCGAGGCGTTTTGAGAGTCATGTCATTTTGCAGTCGCTTAGTATAGGTTTAACGAAACTTTAACGCAGAAATGAAGTATTACCGAGATGCCCGACTTCTACCTCTTACCCGTTAACATTTTTGACGACTGTTTTTATATCGTTTTATCAAACAAAGTTGACCAATCAGAGGACGCCATTCACGTTATTTCGCAAATAACCGTGAAAAGGTCATGAATATCTGTCAAAAATGCAAAATGAAAATTTAATGATTTCATTCCGATTTTGTTTTGACAAAATTCTAGCAACGACTTTGGTGATGCAAAACAGTGATTGTTAAACACATATTTTTTATTTTTTTCTTAACGAGTTTATTGAAATAAAGTGGTTAATATTCTTGTTTACCTTTTCTTATATCCATGCTTAGCAATAAATTGAAAATAACTCTGTGTTTTTTTTAAGTCTTAAGTTTTCTGTGCTCTTCATATGTGCATTATCTGCACTTGTTGTTGATGAAGCCGACAGATGGTCTGACAACTGGTACATCTTGATTGCAGCTGAACAGTTTTTCTGAAGGATTTATTGCTGAATTTAGTGAAATAAGTCTAGCCACCACTTCTTCGAACAACAGCATTTTCGTAAAAATTTACTTCTTATTCCTTCACACTCTTTTGAAATTAAACCAAAAAGTAAAAAAAAAGCAACCAAATTTACATTTTCTCTTGGAGTCTTCTACGAAATCCTAAACGGCCGATTCTGTCGTTTAAGTAGTAGTTTTGTGACACTTCCACAATCGTAACATGACATGAGTAGGAGAAAAATTGCGTTCCACAGGACTTAAATGACTATTGTCGCATAGTGAAGCAAAACGAGTACTTCAACGACAACCGGAATACCCATGTCACCCAGTCGTTTAGTGTGATGTCTTTAAGCGACAAGCGGAACAGGGGTGAATAATGTGGGTGGCGCCACAGCCCGTAGATGGCCAGGAGTTATATTGACCTTTGTATTATTTAAAGACAAAGAACGAGAGACTCGACAACAACAAACCTTCTTGCAAATCAAACGTGTATGTAAGCTTTTGAACGCTTGGTATCATAACGCTTGGTTTTAGCGTGTCGAACGTCCAATTTTGAGAAGTCTTTTTTAGACAATAGCCGTGACCGTGGGACCTTGAAAATTATTTTTGGGCGTACCGGCCGAGAATCAAATCCAGGCAGCGAGGTTAACTTGCGAAGGGGTGGAAGTACCTTTCCACAACGCCACACCCACCACTGCCAGCGACTAGCACAGGAAAAATTAATATTGCAATTTACCACCTTAAGCCTATAGCTGGATGCACTTCAAATCTCAATTTCACACTGGGCTAGCAGTGCTCCCGAGCCTGTGGAACAACGCAGCAGAGGTCAATGTGCGCTTCGGACTGCAGTGCCGCAAAAAATAAGAATCAATATATATTTTATATTATTATATTTTTCAAAGTGCGACCACTGCTGTCAAAAAGTACCACTTTAAGGCCCAGGGTGCCACAAAGAGAAATATGCCAAAAAAAAAAATATGCCTTTATGATGTCCCAGGACTTTGTAAAATCATTCATTTCGAAACCATCGTAAGTAACTCAGACGGTAACACTAAATGTATGACCTGCCGCAAGTCTTTGATGTCGACATAATCGGAAGAAGACAATGGGCCAAATTATTGCTTCTACCACAAAATTCCCTTACCCATGAGGAGGAGAGACCATGACAGCATAGTCGGCGTCATCACTCATCAGCACTAATTTCAAGGTATCTGCTTGATGTGAGTTCCACGGCGCTTCCACAAGGGCAACACCTCTGGGTCAGGCTGATGTCAGCTGTTAGTGTTCAGAGTTCTTGATCTATCGAGGTGCTAGAAACAGCATCTTATGAAGCATCGCACTGTATGCGGTATGCCTTTCTTGTGAGAGAATGCGACTTTCCATTCAATGAGCCATAATCCATTAGAAGGCTGGGCTTTACTTCCTTCCTCCTTTTTGCTCAATTTTATTTTTTTTTAATTCAAAATTAAGCCATGTGGCACGACCCTACTGTCTTAACCACCGGGTCAAGCTTAAGAGAACATTACAGAACAAAAGATACTTGTTAAGCGAGGGATTTAAGAAAAATTAATGGAAGAACATTATTATAAGTATTCATTAAAATTTTGATAAAGCGATTGTTTAATACACGTTGATGTAAAGATGTAAACTTTTCAACTTATGACCAGTGTGCCACATTCAATCTTAAAGTGCCACAGTGGCATTTCTACGAAAAAGTGCCATAATGACACAGATCGTGCAACATTGGCAACGTTGAACTTGAACCTAAAGATGAATTAAATGAGTAAAGGTACAAACCTATAGAATCCATTGTGTGCGTTGCGTCTTATCAAAAAATTGTCAAATTATAAGCCCTAATGAATGGGACAGAGACATCAAATGCAGCCCACAAGTGGAATCCATTGCGCAATTTTTAACTTTTTGTGTTTTTGTTATGTGTTTGTCTTTACGATATCTTATGAATGAATGAATAGCTTTTTTTATTTAAAATTGTTTTTGAATAATTCCTTATAATTCGGGAACTTTAAAATTTAAAATTTCTTAGATTTTTAAAGAAACTTTGTGAAAAGAAAGAAAAAAGAAAACTTTGTGTCCACAATGAAATGATTTAAATGAGAAAGGATTGTCAAAATTTTAAGAAGTTAAAACCATATTCGTCCGTCGATTGCATTGTGGGCGCTTCCTCTCACTAGAACTTATGAGTTCTCATATTGCTTTTTTTTCCATTTACAAAAACCTCCGACGAGATAACAAAAAACTGTCGTTGAACAAGACTGAAACGATCAATGTATGGTCTAAAGCCGGCTTGATAAAGTTCTATTACTAAATTGCATTATAAGCCCAAAGAACGTCGTTTGGCTAAAGTTATTCTGCGTTTGATCTCGGTGCTGATGTTGTTTGTACTGATTATCGCGGAGCCGAGATAGAGTAAATTCCTGACAATTGACATCGGCTCGCTGCATTCTGTAATAACGCCAATGTCATCCACAGATGATGCCTGCATCCGAGTTTTGCACGATCTTCTCAAGAACGATGTCGAAGAAGTTTTCTTTTGACTTTATTGTTTCACAAAATTGTTGGTAGTATTATTTAGCGTTTTACTTCTAAGATGGAAATGTTTTATTAACGATGATTCGAATCCAGCTAGTTGTATGTTTTTTCGTAAGCCCAACTTTCGGCAGCAGCGGTCCATGAGACTAATTCCTTCTCATTGGACCACAGAGCGATTTACTTTTTTTTACGGATTCTATGGGTTTTTTTGCAAGGAGCAATGCTTTCGATTCCATACAGCAAAACGACGGCATATGGGCTTTGTGGGGCCTGCATGTTTTTTTCCCGGAATAGCCGAATTAGTGGAGTGATGGAGACCTTTTATTTCTGCATAAACATGAATTCAACTTTTTCAATAAAATAATTATTTCACAATATGATCAATTCAAGACTTAAAAAAAACTATTCAATTTGTTACCTTGTGTACACCCAATACAAGAACAATTTTAAGAAATGCGAGCCTCATGTCTCAAGTTAATAACCATCGTCCTTATTCACCGATAAGTATAATACTGCAAAAAAAATTAAAAGACAATGTCCAACATTTATTTTACTCATACTAAATGTAGATGGTGTATGGGAACTGGGTGCCTCATCGCAAAACTCCGGTTACTGGTCTCCGGTTAGAATCCCAGCGAAAGAAAAGTTAATACGACTTTATCTGCTTTTCAACTCTGGTCCAGTCACCATTTGCCGTTGGAATCAAATTCACGGCACTCTCGCTGGTGTGGTCAATCAGAGGTAGTAGTCTGACTGTGGGTGTCACAATGGATCAATATGATCTAAGTGCGCTGGTGAATTCGCTAGCAGTGCCCTTACCTAACCTAACCTACTCTAGGTCTTAAACGCTCACAGGACCTCATCGGTGTTATAATCGGGAACTATGCCCTCTGTTCTCATGACTCCAGATCGGGTATCCCCTCCAATGACTTCTGCAGAAGATGCAGAGATGAAGAGGAGGAAGAAACTATTGTACACTTTCCATGCGACTGTAGCGCCCTCTCCTCGTACAATTAGTCACTTAGACGCTATATATTTTAAAGACTTGTGGAACTAGGTGGAATTAGTATCAGTGGTTTGTCTTTACAATATGGTTTGTAGAATATGATCAACTGGATCCTCGTGGTCGTACAACGGGCCCACTCCGGCCTAAGAATGACTGGTACACAAGGCAATCTGTCAAATAACACACTACCTCTAAAATTCTGTTTTAACATGAAAATATCCAGTGAACAAGTTCTATCTCTACAGTAAGCTTACTTCGTTACACGTTTGACAGTGTAAGCGGTAAGAGGTTCGTGAAACGAAATGGCTCATCTGGTTACATTTGCCTGGGAGTTCAAGAACGAGCAAACGTTCGACACGACAGTAGTAAAAAAAAATTACTTATAAATAGGTTGTTGCCACAGAAGACTGTTGCAACGTGACCTACAGTCTTCATGAGAACTGTTATCTAATCAGAAAACATTCTATAATCCATCAAACGTAGGCAGTCAACAAAGCAGTTCACGATCAACAATATAATTCCATCAATTCACGGAGAATCCTGTGACCCACGTAATTGCCAAGTAATAAGACTTACAAGAAAATATTTGGCAATAAACAACCACTTAGGTTTCATCTCTTAACCTTTCGTGAGGTGCGTGCAAGGCTTTTCCCACGCGAACTTGGATCCTTCACCAACTCCTCAAAGCGATAAAAAGAAAAAAAAAGCTGCTTCCTACATCTGTCAGCACTGTAAATAGACAGAGAGAAAGGGGCGGAGACGGTGACGGAGGCAGAGACAATTCAATTTTTTATTAAGAAATAAACACAACATTTCCCGTTTTATTCGTCTCCTTGTCAAACTGGGCTTGACGAGGCACATTTACATGATTCGCTCTGCATTTTATCCCTGACATAAATCCCTTTCAGAAAATAAAAACCAAATCAATTACCACTCAAAAGTCATTCCATTTAACAAGGAAAAAACCAGAACGTGTCTTAAGGTCGCATTTAACAGCACTTAACTGTTGCAAAGTGCTGCCAAAGTGTGTATCCACCTAATGTTGTGAAGTTCATTGAAATTCTTCCCACTCCTCAGCAAATTGTGTGGTAAATAGAAAACGCTTTTAAGAACAGCAAAAAATAAGAAAATGTACGTCAGTAAGTCGTTTGTAAGCCATTTCGACTTAACTCCCTCCATAAGGGTTTTGCAAGCCACGAGATTGAATTTTTTTTTGTTTTTGTTTCTTCTTCTATCTCAGAGCTTTTTGTTTATCTTTGAGAAACTTTTAATTATTCATTTATAACTTTTCACTGGTCGTGGCTTAATGAAGGGAAATCATTTCGAAACCATTACACCAAAACAATGAAATGGCTTAAAGGAATAAATGGAGGATTTAGGCAAATGGCCTTTGGGGATGAATTTTTGGCTGGATGCAACCTTGTGGAAACTGTGATAAAAATCTCTGCTGAATTGAAATAAGAAATGATATAGTGTGAGGTCACTTTTGGCGGAATGAATCCGGGGGAAATAAATTAATAGAAATAATCTTTGGGAATTCTTTAGGGCTTCTTGTGAAAAGGCATTCATAAGCCGGCGGGATTTTGTTTGTAATAATTTTGGTTTTGACAACTCCTTGTGGAATTTGAGTGAATGCCTGATAGCCTAAGGAGGAAAAAATGGACTTATCATCTTAATTATTTCTGTGAGTGTTTTTAAAATGCCTTCTTTTTTCCAAGTGCGATCTTATTTTGCGTGCCCTTTCTTAAGTTTATCCTTTTCGAGCTCTGGTGATGATTAACATTGTGAAAGGGCCCTAGAACACTTCTGTGCCACAGTTGATGTAGATATTTCAAATTACCTGCTCCTGGCAGGACAGACGTCTGAAAAATTCTTAGATAAACTTGTTGACGTTGTTCGTAGCCTCGGACCTTGTTTCCTCGGACACATCAAATGCTGGTTCATTCTTAGAATTAATTTTTTAACCCCAACTCGCATATTAAATTTCTGCATTTCGTGTTCTGAAAATATCAAAAACGGACATACTTTTTTGATGCATATGCAACCCTTATTGATTGAAGTAAACTTAGTAGTAAGTCGAACGAAGAACGCGCGGTGGGACTACATGTGTCCTTGGTTAGGGTTTCCATCGATGGTTGGGCCTCTCGAGAACACAATCGGAGGTGGCATGACAGGGCGTGCTCCCTAACGTCGTAGGGAATCCGCGGTTTTTTTGACAGAAAATACTGCAGACGACTTACCGGCTTATTAACAGGCCAGTACACCTCCACCTAAGTGTACTTGACCTAAGCGACAAAACCCTATGCGAAGCCTGTGGAGTAGACGACTACACTAGCGAGCACTTCCTCTATCTCTGTCCCGTGTTTGGTCGGATCAGGGGGCAGGTCGTCTGACGTTGTAGGCTCCTCATCACAGAAACGCCTGCTCAAAAAATTGCAAAAAATGTAAGCTTATGCCAGAACTAGTTTTTGAGTCTGAGTGCTCCAGTGGCGGACTTAAAAACCTCCGACAAAAAAAAGAAACTGAAGGAAAAGTAGTCAAAAGTATCTGCAAAGTAATCAAAAATCTGTTTGTTAAACTTACTCTATTTTTCAAACCCGACTGGCTTTTAAGTCGATACGTAGAGACGATTGATTTTGCTCCCAGAGAAAGTAAGCAAAAGTGAACGAAACTTAACGAAAATAAACAAAATGATTGGGTAAGGGTCCTACTGCTTCGGGGTATTTGTTCGATTGCTTAAATTCATTATGGTTTCAGAAATCTATATTAAAGGAGACATATTTCATTTACATACAGGGTGGGCCATTTTTTTTTTTTTTTTTTCTTAAATCATAGTTTATTTTGACACTGACAGCTGTTGCCCGCTCGATCTCTTGACAGAAAGTCAGTATACCTCTGCGTTGCGAAATGAATCGCTTTACGCTTGAACAATGTTATGGAAATATTGAAAACTTATTTCCAAAGTAAGTGCTGTGTAGCCCAAATGGCGCGTTTTTCAAAAAAGAAATTTTGGGCGAAATGAAGCACCCACCGCTACTGATGTACGCAAGTTTGTGCAAAAAGTTCATGAGACTCGTGGTCTAGTGAGTGGACAACAACAGTTAGTGCACAACATTCATGCTTCCCGTCGTCGTACAGTGCGCACAGACGAGAATATGGTTACTGTGGCGTGAGTTTCATTTTTCTTCGAAAATGAGGCTGGGAACAACGTTTCGTTCAACGGTAGGCTTTTAACCGACTTCTTTTAAGACATGGACTTGGACGACCTCTGGTTCATACATGATGGCCCGCCATGCCACGCAGGCCATGCCACAATCGATCTTTTGCGACGTTGCAATTTGCATAATTAATGGACATTTTGTTCTTACTAATAAATCCATAATACACATAATACATGGAAAAAATTCCTTTTGTTCTTTTTTGCACTTTTAGAAAGAAATTTGTATTTGCCCCACCCTGTAAATAAGAACGTATCGATGCAAAAATATGGATAAAAAAACACATAAAAGGGATCTTATTCGTTTAACAGGCTTGCGGACCCATGTCCACCCAATTCAACCTTTGTAATCCTACTAATAAATTAATTCTCTCGTATCTTACTAACCGAGTCCAAGCTGTTTTTCATAACTCTAAACTGTCATCCTTTTGTGACGTACGTTATGGTGTTCCTCAAGGATTCATTCTCGGCCCGTTATTATTTTCAATGTTCATCAATGATATTCCACTAGATTTATCCGTTTGTAAATTCCACATCTATGCAGACGATGTCCAACTCTACTTGAGTTTCCCTCTTGGTATGGTTCAAGACTAAGTTTCTAAAATAAACGAGGATCTGGGCTCAATTGCCAATTGGGCTACACGAAATGGCCTAATGCTCAAGTTATGTTTTCTCGCCAGCGGTTTGACATAAAAAAGAAACACTTTTTTTTTCTCTTTTTATTTCTTTATTAAAAATGAATTGAACTTGACTGCGACAACACGAACTTAACTTTTCTGCGAGTTGTCGAGAAGAGAAGCTCTGGTTCGTCTGTGGGAAAGGAATGCGGAGGTGGGTGAAGGTTTCACTAGAAGCGTCTGTGAAAATGATCCGCGTACGATCATGCATTTTGGGCGTGGTTGGAGCACTTATTCTTCTTCTTCTGGTGGCTCTACAGTCCGGGGTGGACCTGGGCCTCAACCAGTAAGCCTCTCCAGCCGGCACGATCCTTAGCCAGCTGTCTCCAACAGCACACACCAAGTTGATTGAGGTCCTTCTCCACCTGGGTGCGTCATCGGTTTCGTGGGCGTCCTCTATTGCGTTGTCCCACTGGTTCGGAGTTGAAGACTCTTCGGGCTGGAGCAGTGTTGTCCATGCGCTCTACATGGCCCAGCCATCTTTGGCGTTGAATTCGTAGACGCCTGACTAGGCTCACCACGCCCGTACAGTTCGTGGTTGAATCTTCTTCTCCAATAACCATCAACGCAGGCAGGACCAAAGATTGAACGCACAACTTTTCTCTCGAAAAGACCAATTGCTTCTTCATTTGCTTTTGTGATTGTCCATGCCTCCGCACCATAGGGCAGGACAGGGATGATCAATGTGTTATATAATGTTAACTTGGTCCTTCGAGAGAGGACTCTACTACTCAATTGCCTCTTTAGCCCAAGAAACAGCGATTGGCAAGAATAATTCTGCGTTTAACCTCAGTACTGGTGTTGTTCGTACTGTTTACTTCCGAGCCGAGGTAGACGAAGTCCATCACTACCTCGAAGTTATAGCTGCCTATGGTGACGTTTTGGTCAAGTCGTCGATGTTGTGCGTCCTTTCTCGATGACAGCATATACTTCGTTTTGCCCTCGTTCACCGCTAAGCCCATTTTGGCCGCCTTCGCTTCAATACCAGCAAACGCTTCATTGACGGCTCGCTGTGTTCTGCCAATCACGTCAATGTCATGGTGGTTGGAGTACAGTACATGTAAAACGATGTTGATCATGAAAGGGGATAGGGTTAAGGAGTGGAGAACGGAAGTGAAGTCTCCGACGTAACTCTCAATCCTGACAAAAGCAAAGCCATCGCGTTCTCGAAATAACTACCTTTTTTGTCCAATTTGTCGACCGCAATTGAGTATGTTACATGTGTAAAAAACCTTGGAATAATGTGCAATTGTAAACTGACGGGGACTGACCACATTGATAGCGCAGTATCAAAGGTATATACTCCTTGTGAACGTAAAATTAAAACTTGCTAGAGCTGTCATTGTGCCAATCTTGATGTATGGATCGGAGTTGTTCGCTGACTGTGATTGTTATTCCTTCCGAAATTGACAAGAGCAATCAATGCGGCTGCACGGTATGTTTTTAATCTTCACAGATTTGATCATGTCTAGGAAACAGAATGTGATTTGGAATCATTTTTATGCTACCAGTCGTGCATATTACTCTTCAAAATTATTCACAAGAAACATTCTATGAAACGATCACCTTCTGTTTATCTATGGAATCACCCACCTTCACAGGTACGGTCTAAGACCGAGTACAGACAATTTCTTGTTTCTCCTATTTCTACCGCCCTAATTCCTAACTAACTTCAGTTTTTTCTCTCTACGCATATATATTCTAAAAGTACCGATTTTTAAAATTGCAAATTTACACTCTTCGGGTCGCCGTGGCGTAGTGGGAAAGTGCGTCGACTCCTACGCAGAGGGTGCCAGGTTCGAATCCCCTATTTACCACCTATCATAATTCACGGCTCCACCTCTTTCGAGTCACTGACAATGCTCAAAGAGTATTCCTGTCTAGAAAAAGCTTCTCAAATTCGCCGTTCGGAGTCGGCATTAAACTGTAGGTCCCTTCCACGCGTGAAAGAACACAAGTGGTTGCTGAGAAGCTAGGCTCAGATCTACCTCGGACTGTCGTGCCACCCATATTATTATTATTAAATCTACACTCTTAAATTACAAATTAGTAATTTAAAATCACTAATTTCAAGCATGTCACTCAGAATAGTATTTTGTGTTATAATGATCTTGTACAAGTAACATAACATTATATTCTTGATGTACACCGATAAATATTAATAAATAAATGAAAATTAAAAAATGGGAGCCCTGAGAGTAAACAATAGCTGCTTCTCACCAATGACCGTCCTGAGCAAGACAAATCTGCCTTGCGTCCGCGTTGACTGGTTCTTTATATCGGACTTCAATCTTCCTCTCCTATTTGAACCTTTTAACAGGAGCCACCCGCTGGATGGTGTCGAATCAAAGAGGTCCACAGTTTTTGCATTCAGATCTTGGTACAATTCATAGAATTCGGTTTTATGTCTTCTCCTTCATTCAGCTTCCTCGCTTCAAAGGACTCAAAAGCTTATTGCGTTTATTTTTAATGAAATCCTATTTCCAACGACTGGAGGTAATATTGTTTATATTGTTTATATTTATATTGTTATTGACAAAATTAAATTCCGTTTCTATAATTTTGTGAGTCACTGTACGTACATCTGTCATACAGGGTCATTGTATCTTATACCTTTCAAATATATTCTAGAAGCTTAGAAAATTCACTTTAAAATAAAGCGCATTAAAAATCATCAGGTCTTCAAACGGATTTAATTCACTCCACGGCTTCAAAGTACGTCCTCACGGGGCAGCTACTTCATCTGATGGCGCCGCAGTCCGGGATGGTCCTGGTCCTCAACCAAAAAATCCCTCCAGCCAGCACGGTCCAATTACGCACGCGAAGTTGGCTGCGGACCTTCTCCACATGTGTGCGCCATCGTGGGCGTTCTCTATTGCCTTCTTTCACTGCCGCGGAGTCGAAGATGGACTACCCACGGAAAATGGTAGCACCAGCGCAGCATTGTGTTGCTTGCATAAATCATGAGCTGCTTTTGTGGAAATTATGACAAACCCGTGTAAACCTCCATCTCTCCTGCAGTAGACAACAACAGTATAAAGAAAAAAAATCGATCGACGCTTCCCTCGGACTACTGTCATAATAAAAAATAAGGTCGTCATCACATATCCCATTGAAATATAGCAGCGTACGTAAACATTCAGCTAATCAAACGAATTGGCTGACGTAACCACAATTCTTTTCATGTCATGTCGCATATGATACAACACAACTGAAAATGTCTGCTGTTGACATTTATCACTGTTGTGTGAATGCATTTGTCAATATTATTGAGCTTTTTTCCCAGTTTTACCATTTCATCACTTTTACATTCACGTTTTCTGACCTCCGTTGGTTGTCCCCTGAGTATGACAATATTTCACACACGACACGGACACGATGGGCTTTCTTTTTGCATTTTGATTACCCTCCAGTTCGCTTGTTTATCAAATTTATTCCATCCAACCCTGTGAGAGGCGATATGGAAACTGTCAAAATAAAGGGGCCTAATTTCCCAAGAGTGGCTGAGGGGTGGGGGACATGGAGGCGCGTTGTTTTTTTTTAAACTATTGACCGGGGTTAATTGACAGTGGCAACGTTTCGAAGCGGTTTTGCATAAGTTGACTTGTGGACCTACATCAGGCATGGAAAGGATCTTGTAATGAAGTTTTTGTTTTATTTTCTTTTTTTACAGCGACCTAGAATTTCGCCTTAATTCAAAAATATTCTAGATAAAGAAATAAACAAACAAACAATTTAATTATAACTAAATAAAATTTTACCCGAATAAAAAATAGCCTCTAAGTAAAAATAAAATAATTCCGTCATCGTAGCAAATAAGTATTTTCTACTCAAAGCAAGAACCGCGTTTTTTCAACTAATTTTCGAAGCATCTACAAAACAATCGCAACAACTTAAGAACTACTCAACTAGCATAATATATAACTTAGCAAATTTTACACCTAAACTAAGACACAACGGTTCTACATAAATTCAAAAAGCCCGCTAATTGCCTTTTCGCGGGCATTGTCAGCATCAAACACAAGATGTCGTTAGTGCTGTGCAATATTGGTGGAACAGCGGCCGGTAGTACGACGACTGTATCAACGCCCACGACCACAACTGCATCGACGATAGCCATTGCAGCAGCAGCTGGTGTTGTCAACAATGACAATAACAACAACATGGACAACACAAGTGAGGAATCGAATCCTGTCACAATTTACAGGTAAAATGTATTTTCTTATCCGTCCGTTACGTTACGTTACGCTGCTGGTTGTTGCTTAAAATGCAGGCCAGTTTTTGTTGATTCATCTCCGACGTGAAACAAAAACCCAATTACCGCGTCGAAATGACTACGAAAGCGATTTCATATGTAAATGAATGGGCTGAGGTGGATACCCAATGAGGGAGGGTAATAAGGTGTTGATATCCTGAACGTGCACCACCGGGCCGGACGTGTGGTCGTGGACTAATTGTATTTAATTTGCAATTTTATCGATTTTCCTTTCCTCTTGTCTTTGTTTCAATTTAATATTAAAATTTTTCCATTCAGATTTACAAAGCCAGCGAACACACACATTCGGGAATGGGTTTGTGTGCATGTGTGTGTTTGGTGGATAGAGAAGTTGACCTCTTTGCATAAATACTAAATTAAATGGCTTGCCCTACGGTCAGTGAATTCAATATTTATGCCTTTAATGCCGGCGTGGTGGAAAATGTGCCAAAACAGGTGTTGCTAGAGTCCTAATCATGGATTATGTCTCCAGGGATGGCAGTCGTTACTGGTACGTTACTCTGTATTTTCCTTTCCGTGTAATGAACAGCTGCGATAAGTCAACATTTCCCTAAGCAAATTTGGTTGGGAAATAAACACTTCTGCTCTGGTTTATGGTTCCCTAGCATGAACAATGTTGGACAGTATTTTTTGAGGGAAACACGTCCTGCGAAGTGTGTTCGTGGAACGAAGCTCTCGTCAGATTTTCGAGGAGTTTAGAGTGGCGTTTTCTGAGTGAATAATTGGGTCGTGACCTATATCTTGTAAATCTAAAAGAACATTTAAAAAATGATTTATTTTTATACAGTGGACTCCCCCTAAGTCGAATTGTCACGGGATAAAAAAATTTGTTAAAGTTAGAGAGAGTTCGACTTAGAGAGAGGTTTTTGTATGGAAAGTTGAGGGAAATGTATGTAAAATATGGCGAAAAAGTTCGAATAAGGGAGAGTTTCGACTTAAGGAGAGTTCGATTTAGGGAGAGTCCACTGTAATTTATACTCGTGTATACAATATCAGGGCATACTCATTGCTTACCCATTGCCTGTTAGGAACTGTTAGGACTGTTAGGAATTTGTGTTTTTAAGTTTTAAGGCAACGCCACAACGAAGTCTTATGTAAACTTTGTTGTCATCACCTTTACAAATTCTGCATGCACAGTCTTTTTTTAAAACGCGTGAGAAGTGCTTTTTTGAATTACAATTTTTCTGAGAACTTTCAAACATTACAAAAATTTGGTATGAATCTTCAATAAGACACTATGATACCCGTGTATTCATAGTAGTGTCAGATTTTGACTCACTAAACACACCCTTCCCATTGTTTTAGTTGTTTACCAGAACTAGGTTTCCCTATCCAGTAGTTTTAAGAGATAGTTTTAGATTTTCGAAAATCACCTGCTGGAACCGTTAATAGCGGCATGTACTCATTGCGCTAAATCGAACGGTTTCATTCGTTGGAGACGGCGCAGGAGGTTTCTCATGTCAAGTGTTTGGAGTATGTCATGGTTACAATGACCATGAAGGCGAATTCTTAACTTTCTCGAAAAGTTTTTTTTATTTCTTTGTCCACGGTTGCGATCCGTAGATCTCCTTGTATTTCATTATTTCGTAGATACCAGGGAACATTCACGACAGCCCTTATAACGTTATTTTGGAATGACTGTATGAATTCTCTGGGTGGGTGGGTCGCCGTGGCGTAATGGATAAGTGCGTCGACACCTACGCAGAGGGTGCCAGGTTCGATACCCGAATTTACCACCTTTCATATTTCACGGCTCCACCTCTTTCAAACTTGGCCGTTCTGAGTCGGCATTAAACTGGGACCTACAGTGAGAGAACAATAGCACGCACAACACGAGTGGTTGCTGAGAAGCTAGGCCCAGATCCGCCTCGGACTGCAGAGCCACCCATATTATATGGGTTATTATTATGAATTCTCTATTCTTAAGTGCGACCCCTAAGTTATATACCGTAGGTCCACACAAGCTTTAGCACTTGCTTATACATAAGCAGTTTGTTATACGCGCTTAACTTGGAATGTCGTCCGAGTAGCCAGTACATTTTTCCATCGATTCTCAAGTTCGTCACGTTTTTTCTTTACGTGCGCGTTCCACTTAAGCTTAGCATCCAGCGTCATCCCGAGATTTTTGGCTTCATTTGCGTACGGTATTTGTACCGAGTTAATGAAGTTGTAGGTAAAATTAATATGCGTGGATTTTGTCTCATTTAGGGCAATGCGCCAGAGTCTTGTCCAATCGCAAGTTTTATTTACAGAGTGCTGCAGTTTTACGGAACCGGACTCAATTGCTTTCCGTAGCCGGAATAGCCGTATCGTCTGCTACGTTCTGCTAATAGCTACGTTCTATTATTGTGCCCTCAGTTTGTGATATGTGCTGGGTATATAACAAAAACAGAGTAGGGCCAAGGACACTCCCTTGCGGGACACCGGCGGCAATGTCTTTAAATTCCGAGTATTCCGTTCCATGCTTAGCTCTAAATATCCTATTCTTGAGGTAGGATTCTAAAATGCAATATAGATTTTTCAGAAATATCCTACTAAGTTGGTATTTCAAGCCGTCGTGCCAAACTTTGTCGAAGGCCTGCAGTACGTCGAGTAAAACGCTGGAGCAAACCTTTTTTTCCTCTAGTGATTTTTCAATTTCGTTGGTTATTCTAAATTCTTGGTCAATTGTGGAATGACTCTTCCTGAATCCAAATTGTTCATCGGGGATAAGGCGTCTTTCTTCTATTAGTGGTTGTATTCGTTTCAGTAGAAGTTTCTCGAATAGCTTCGAGTTTATAGGTAAAAGTGATATCGGTCTATATGATTTTTTGTCGTTTGGCGGCTTACCCGGTTTCGGGACCATTATCACTTCTGCGGCTTTCCGCGAATCTGGTACGTATTACGTTTACAAGAGCTCTTCGCCTATCAAAACAACTGCGGCATTTTTCCTTACTGTAACGCATGATGAAGCAAGTGGCAACACTGAAGAAGAGAGAGAGAAGTAAAAAGAGTAAACGAAGAAGAGCCGGCATTCTGATCGTGACTGTATCAAGATAGTCGAAGTGAAGGAGTAATAAAATTTAAAGTAAAACGTTTGGGTTAATTTTAAATTTTTTATAACTATTATAATTTACTATCACTAATTTTGAATTATAACAGTTTTAGCAGGATTGTCATTTTTCTGAAGAAGAAAACTCATTTATGCTACTTTTCCACCAAACCGAAAAAGAGAGGTACGGATGAACATTTACTGAAACCTCAATAGACCGTTTTCACAAAGGATGTCTGAAACACAATAGTGGGTTTGCGCTGGCATTGGCTTTCAACGCACACAATTCAATGGCCAAGCACAAAATACACCGACGTGAAAATTGAGAGAGATGAGAGGATCATAATAAAACGTAAAACTTAGTCCATCACACATCTTTATTGAACATGTTGGATATTATTTGACAGAGGAGACAAATTGAGACAAATTTTGACAAAATCAGACAAATTGAGAGTATTTTGTGTCAACTGTCATTTGAGAAATGAAAACAGGTGATTAAAAATAGCTTAACGACAAAAGTCATTTCAAATGAGTGTACGCAGAAAGGGGGCAATATTTTTTATCTGGTAGATGAGAGGGAGAGCAGGTGATATCTTGAGTAATCATTTCAACGCAGTGTGTCATCGCAATCCCTTCGTAACGTGAAGTCGGCTAGCGCATCGCACCATTGTGTTTCAGGCAAAAGTGGTTTCGATCGCAATTTTCAAGTCACATGCCCTTAATATATAAGTGTCCATCAAAACAAATGTCAGCATGTCTCTCTTTTCAAATGGCCGCTGGAACAGCTGTCAGTTGACAGGAAATAATAGAGTCAGAACCAGAAATGAAGTATGACAGAGATAGCTGACTTCACAGCTGATTGCCCCCTAGTCCATCGACGAATTTGAGTACTTTTTTGACAGATATTCATGAATTTTTGACCATTATTCACGAAATAACGTAAATGCCGTCCTCTGATTGGTGAAGTGACTTAAGAAAACGTTATAAAAACAGTTGTCAAACCCTTTAAGGGGCATCTCTGTAATACTCATTTCTGGTCAGAACACCAGAAAATAGAGACAGATAAAATGTGAAAATGAACAACAAAATGACGGAAATTCACGTTGTAGGCTTGTTCAGTTTGATAACCTCTTCTGAACGGATGAATTCAAAGGTTTATAAGAAATCTCCAAGCTTGCAGACTCTGCAAATCTATAGCGGAACTTGGTTCGGTGAAAATTGATGAAACCTCTCGATTTCGTTGGGTGGAAACGTGGTATAAGACGCAAAATCGCTTAAATTCTTTAAAAAAAAATACGATACTGAATCCTTGGAATGTGAATAATAGATGTTGTTTGTTGCAGACCCTGCAAATCTAGTACATTCAAATTTTTAACTTGATTATTCATTCCCTAAAGGAGAATATTTATGCAGTTAATATAACAAGTAAAAGATTTGTTGTACACCATGAGTTGGTTTATACTGCATGATTTGCGTTCACACATTGTCATAGTTCACAACATCATCAGTTATGCGTTCAGTTGTCGTCTGCACATGATCTGATTATCTATCTAATGTGTTTATTCTTTTATTAATGCCCTATTAAGTGCTTTGCTCATAACCCACTGAAACCTTCCAATAAAGTTATCAAAATCCTCTTAACCGTTAACAACCACCACATTTCCCTAATGACCACGCTATGGGTCGACAAACATTCAAATTGGACATTACACATTTACTGCGAATGCTGTTCAAATAATAAGAGATACCAGTCAACAGAGTTATGCACGCTGACAACCGGAAAACAAACAGACACTCTTTTATATGGACGTGTGCAAACGAACGCATCCCCCGTAAACGACTTATTGGCTTAGCCACTTCATCAACTCGATGCTGAGGACTCATGTGAAGGAGAATTATGAGTTTTAATTTAAACATTTTGCAAGAATATATATTTATGGGACAGTTCAATCCGAGATTGACCTACATATATATGCGAACAAAGAGGGTTTCATTTGCTACCCGTCCCCGAAATCGGATGATGTTTTTGGACACGCCCGTTCGAGACATGGTTGATGATGAGGTTAAAGCCGAAATCACAGTGTCGGTCAGTCTTTAATGCCTGAAACCCAATAGTGCGCTGCGGCAGCCGACTTCATGTTACGGAGAGATTGCGATGACGCACTGCGTTGAAACAAATATTCAATTTATCAGCTGTTCTCTCTCGCATCTACTAGATGAAAAATATTGACACCTTTCTGCATACACTCATTTGAAATGACTTTTGTCGTTAAATTATATTTAATCAGCTGTTTTCATTTCTCAAATGTCAGTTGATACAAAATGCTCTCAATTTAGAAGAAAACTCACAGCGCACCCCTCTGTCAAAAAATATCCAACATGTTGAATAATGACGTGCTATGGACTACGTTTTACGTTTTATTAAGATTCTCTCAATCTCTCTCATTATTCACTGACGCAGGTCGACGCTGTATTTTGTGCTTGGCCATTGAATTGTGTGTGTTGACAGCCAACGTCAGCGCAAACGCACTATTGTGTTTCGGGCATAATAGGTAGGTGTTTTATCGAGTTCACGAGAATGTTATATCAAAGCCGGACACTTCAGTTTTCCAAATCACAATAGAAAGCGTGCGTTTTCCATGTAAAATCTGATGAAATACATTTTACAAGAAAAGAATATGCAATTACAACATACACAATATTTGCTTCAGCCCGCCAAATATAAAAAACACGAGTAAACAAGAAAGAAAATTGTTTCACAACTGTCAAAAGCCGGAGTTTGTAGAAGTAGCTCTACATAAAAATGTGTGCTCGCTCTTACGATATAACGGTCTGTGAACTATAAAAGCGCTACCGCTGCATTGTGACTTGCTTAATGAATATACGTGTATTCTGCTTAAAATGTCAGAGCCGACCGCGCTAACGCTGCGTTGTGATTTGGGTGTAAAACGAGAATGAATAAATGCATTCAGTGTGTTAACCATGTGTACACATTCACTGAACACACTCCTCACCTGATCAACTGCGTTGTTCTCTCAAAATGTTCATATTCAAGTTAATTACCCTCAGAAATTTCATCAGGAAATTAAATTCAACATTTAATGAAACAGAAATAATGCCCCGCGCCCACATAATTTGGTGCACTTACCGAACAAACTCGGCTCATTGCCAAAACCACCACTTTATCTAACCCAAAAAAATACTTTGCCAAACCGAAATCCTTTGGCACAAGACGCGAGCTCACCTCTTTCGACACGAAACCCCTTAAGCAAATATCCACATTGAATGTTTAAAGCTACACCCACCCGCAGCGAACAGATGGGGTCCTTTTTTGGTTTTACCTCCTTCACATCATATCCTTCCACCGATACTCCCGAATACCCATCGTGTCCCGTTCCCATTTGAATAAATAATGAAAACATTTATCTAAGCCATTCAGTCATAACACCATTCGAAATTAATTCAAAGCACACTCCGCCCAGCCGCCCCTCGCACACGATGCGACAGCGAACAGGTGTTGCGTAGCGTTTTGTTGTTTCGGTGGTCGGCCCTTGTCTGCGCTTATCTCGAACAGATAATTACCTCTGACGTGCCATATTTCCACGATCTGAACTAAGTCAATTTTAATTGTCGACTATTTCCGCCCCCTTTTGAGAATTTCGTTGCTAACGGTTTTGGTTTTCTTCTTTTTTTTTTCTTTTGTCGTTTCAGGTGCCGGGCCCCAATAGCGTCATTAGATTGCATGGAGGAGTTCAGTGGTACGGGAGGTCATCTTGATTTCGGTATCTTTAAATTTTCCGATGGAAAAATTCTCTTCCAAATTTGTAGAGTTTACTACTTGTCTGTGCGCTGCTCTGTGCTTTGTGTTCTTTTCGTGTAAATGCTTACTGTCTTGCACATTTTTTTCTGTTGTTGTTTCCTTTTTCCGTTAACCTGTAACAACTAACTAACTAACTAACTAGACTTTGTAGACAATTGGTGTAGAGTTAAAGTTCTGATTCTGATTTTTGTTTTTGTTTTGTTTTGTTTTCTGTTGTTGACGTTACACATGCTTGGAATGTTAGAGAGATTGAAAGTTTCAGTTACAGCTTGTTAACTGTGCATTTCCGCAGGTCGTTCCATCAGTTTGGGATCGAATCCAGCCCTACCGCTGCGGCATGGTTCAACGCCGACACCGGGTTTACGGTATAAGAACCTGGGAAAGAGTGGCCTACGTGTCTCGAACGTGGGTTTGGGCACGTGGCCAGTCTTTTCACCTGGAGTCAGTGATGAACAGGCTGAGGCGATACTGAAGCTTGCCATCGAAAGCGGCATCAATTTGTTCGACATCTCGGAGGCGCACTCGGAGACCGAGATCGGCAAGATACTTCAACGGACCGGCTGGAAGCGGACAGCCTATGTGATCACCACAAAAGTTTACTGGAGTACAAAGTGAGTGTGGCGGTCAAGCGGTGCCTGCCCAGTCCCAAGCTGACTTTATTTTCTCGTATTTTTCAGATCGGAGGAACGTGGACTCTCGAGAAAGCACATCATTGAGTGTGTCAAGGCGAGCTTGCAGCGGCTGCAGTTGTCGTACATCGACATTGTAATTATTCACAAGGCGGATGCAATGTGTCCAATGGAGGGTAAACATAAATATTTTTGCTTGCATCCCATGACATCTGTGTGCATTTATACTTTGTCGTGCAGAGGTTGTTCGCGCAATGACCTATGTCATTCAGCAGGGCTGGGCCATGTACTGGGGCACGGCACGCTGGTCTCAAGTGGAAATCATGGAGGCTTACACGAATTGCCGACAATTCAACTGCATCACACCGATTGTCGAACAATCCGAATACCATATGTTCTGTCGCGAGAAGTGTGAACTCTATCTGCCCGAGATGTATAATAAAATCGGTGTTGGCCTCATGGCATGGGGACCGCTGTCAATGGCGCTAAGTGACACGCAGAACGGTGAGAAAATCTTATTCCCAAAGGGATCGTTTAAAACGAAAAGTCACAGCTACTCGTGGACCGAGGATGAAGTCAATCGAAATGTAAGAATTTATCTCTGGCATTTTTTAAATGGCTTGTATGAATTTGGTTGGTTTTCTTTTTTTGTGTACTTTTAGGGAAGCTGGAATAAGGATCGCCTGGAGGAAGGACGTCGACACTGTGACAGATTGAGGGATTTATCGGCCTTGGCGGAAAAACTCGGTTGCAGCCCCACTCAGCTATCGATTGCCTGGTCATTGAAGCACGAACCGGTTCAATGTTTATTGCTGGGGGCCACATCTGCTGAGCAATTACATCAAAGTTTACAGTCGTTGCAAGTAAGTGAAAACAAAAAGTGTCTAAATTGAGAGGGAAGAGAAAAAGAGAGATTCACAAGCAATCAGTGGTTCTGTACGTACTTAAGTTGATTAAAGCGAAAAACAAACAAAAATAAAATTAATACAGTTTATTTAAGGCGTCATAGTGCAATAATTAATATTTTTAATTTCTTTACAGTTACTGCCACGTCTGTCGACCAGTGTAATGCTTGAATTGGAGAGAATTCTTGAAAATAAACCGGTGCGGCCACCAATGATATCGACATTGGCACTTCGGTGACAATCAGCCTGCCCTCAGGGGCCACCAAGCATCAGTGGCGCCTGTGGGGCAGAGTCACCAAAGGATGAAGAATTCTGCGAGGAAGGCGATCCGAAAGATGCATCAAAGCAAGCGTTCTGTGCCATTCAGTGACGAAAGGAGTCTTTAGATAACGATAATAAATTTTTGAAACCGATTAGTAGTAAAGCTAGTATAAGTAGTACAACAATAATAACAACCGTTAGTAACAAGCCAGATTTATCAATACAACTACAACAACTTCAACAACTACAACACCAACAACACCAACAACAGCAATTTCATCAAGAACAACACCAACACCAACATCAACAATTTCACCAACACCATCAACATCAACAACAGCAGCGTTCTTCACTTTTTAAAGGTTCTTCTTCAAATTCAAATAGTAATTTATTAAATTTAAATACAGAGAATCGCTTAGATAGTTCACCAATTCAAATAGATTCTTTAAACAATAACAGTTATAATCAGAGCAATACAGCAACAAACGGTGGCAATAACAACGATGCCACAACACATCCAGCCTCAACAACAATTATGCACGAGGTCACCAATGAAGACAGCAAATCCAAGAAGTCCCTCCTCAATTTTCGCTCATTTGACTTTCACATTAAGTCTCTGTACGCTGGTCTGCGTCAGAGTAAGCCCCCTTCAGAGGCTGCGACACAGCGAACACATCCGGCTGCGGTAACGTCACATCAGCGTACCGGTGGTCCGCACAATCGTACCCCGCCGTATTTGAGGGTCGAATCCGTGGACATCGAAGAGTCACAAAACCTACTCATCAACTATCCCCAATCGCCGTACTCGTCGCGGCGGAATAGCGAAGACAACCGTTCCAGCACGCACTTGTTGCAAATCAACGAGATTGCTAGGTCACAAGCCGGTTCACCGTACTTCCTGTCACCCATTCCGTTGTCAGGCAATATTAGGCGCTCCTCGACATCGGACATCATGTGCAAACGGAGCAGTGGAGGCAGTAGTGCCAGCGAGAGTCGTCGACCCAGCACATCGGACTTGTTGCGGAAGGCCCGCGAGCGCAAGGGCAGTGAATCGTCGAGTCGTATTGGTAGGAGTGTGTCGCATGGTGGCCTGCCACGTGGCGGCGGACGAGGATGTGGCGGACGACGAACCAGTATGGCCTTTTAAGAAAAACAAATATTTGAGCAGACATCATTGGATGATGACGAAGTTTTTAGCGAATTGGATACTTAATGGTTTGTATCAGGTTGAATAAAGCTGCGTGTCAACCTGCTGGAGGAGAGCGAGAGAAGGCCTCGTGGTGTTTGGAAATTCGGGACACAGAGCCTTGAGGTAAGAGAGTTTTGAAATAAAATACACGACTTACACACCTGCTACCTGCTACTTTCTGCTTTGTTTTTTTTTCCGCATTCATTCGCCATAAGTCTTGAAGTGGGAAAGAGTCGATGACGTCAAGTTTGGGTATTTCAAAATGAGGACTTAAACTGGGCTTGGTTTTAGGCTCAAGTGAAAGAAGATACTAAAATTGGTGATCTCTGGTAATTTCCATGAAACTGGTGCCAAATCCAAGTCTTGATCAATGGCCAATCCAAAAGGATCATTAATCCAAAGAAATCTTAAGCAAATTCGATAGGAAGCTACAACACGAACTATGATTGTTGAATACGATGTGATGTGCCTTAACGATTGGAAATCATTTCGAAAGCAGCGGGAAAGCATGGTTTTCCATTCAGTTTCATTGGATTATCCCAAAGATTGCAGCCGCTATTTCAAATTGTGAAACCACAAGCAATAGTTGCCTTCTTATCCATGGATGATCACTGTTCTGCACGTTTCATCAGTGATCTGTGTAAAATAAGCCCATTTTTGGAGTCATTCTTGGAACCTGCAAGCAATTAGTAACACCCTCCCCAAAAGTAGTCTCCCTTAGAACATCTCCCCCATTAACAGCCATTTCAAATTATTTAGAATATCTCCTTTATCTCTTCAGCTTGTCTAGCTATTTCGCTGATGATGCCGATTGAATAATAAAAATACATTTTGTAACGAAATAAATTAGTAGAGTCGATAAATTTCGCAAAACCCAAAAAACCAAAACCATAATTAAAAGACAAATAATATTTTTATATATAAAACCAAACAAAAAGAAAATACAAAATTGTATCATAATAAAATAAAATTTAAAAAGAAAAACAAATCCGAAATAAAATTTCATTGCAATTTAGAAGACAAAAAAATAAATAAAATTCGTAAGTAAAAACAAAAACAAATTTATATAAAATTAACGATATTTCAAATCGTAATTGCCTTTCAATTAATATGATTATTGTTAAACATACATAAAACTATTACCGACAACAAAAACAAAAAAATATTTATAAATAAATAAATAAATGCTTTTAATTTATCAAATTTCTAAATACTTATTAAATTGTTGATTATTTTTTAACAAAAACAAAAACACACATATTTCAAAATAACTGAGTAGAAATTTTCAACGTAGGATGACAAAAACTATGAATAACAAACAATATTTAAATTAATATATATATATTTTTATTATTTAAAAAAAAAGAAAATTAATACGAAATAAGAAATGCATAAATAAGTAAATCAATAATAAACACAAATTTCTCTCTCACATACGGACTGTGATTTTAAATAAATTAATAATATTATAAAGTAGGATGATATCAACAAAAGTACGATTAACAAAACACCAAACAATAATAAGACAAATTAAATCAAATAAAGTATTGTTTTAGACTTTAGAGATGTTATTCGGTGCAACAATAATTTTTGACGATGACTTTTCGAAGCAAAAATAAATGCAATTTTATTAGATTTGCTTAGTGGGACGCAGTGGTGGTGGGTAGAAAGTAATTTAGAACATGTTTTACTTTCGACGACTTATCCTGATATGGATATTCTTCAAATTTGTTCTCTAATTAAATGATAATTGTACCGACGTACACGAACCCAAAAGGATCTTAAATGCACGAAACAAATTGACTTTACAGACATGTGAAGATTTAAGGAAAATTAGAAACTTTCAATTTTTACATTGGAGTTTTGCAAATTAAATTTCAACACACACTTGATCTATTCCGTAACTCAACCAGACCCAGAGCAGCCTTATAGTACTGAGTTATTGTTTATATTTTTTATATAGGCATTCTAGTTATTACAAGTTATTACCTAACACAATAAGCACCAGCTGTAAAGACATCGGCTGGAACATAATGGACTATAGTTTCTTATTTGGAACTACAGTGCAGGGTTGGCTTGGGAGTCATTAAATAGCTCCTCCAGCTAGGAACATCCATTGCTAGCTGTATCCAGTTGCACCCCGTGAGTCAGTGACGTTACTCCTGTCTCTATGAACTGTCTGTTACCCACAAGCCTGGAGCAAAAGATAAGATGAATATTCCACACGTTCCGCAGAGAAAAAAAAAATGTTAATCGTTTAGATAAGGTTTGAGTTACCTATTTTACTTTCGATTGTCGCAATTCTCCGATTGAAACTGTAGCTGCTTATTGTGGCATTGGAAGGGATGTGGAAAGCAGCTTACAACTTATTTTGCCATAATACGTTTGCTTTACCCGCATTTCCACGTGACTTATTTTATGGACAGGAACAGCGTGACTCGTGAACTTCATTGTGAGGTCGGTTTCGTAATCCGTTGAACCGTGAAAAATTTAGAGACTGGATTCAATCTTTTGGATCTAAATCCTCTTACCAAACAGAGATTGTTATGAAATTTAGAAAACATAGTCGCCGTAGCTGCCAGTACCGACCAGCATCGCCAAAGAGTTAATCCGGCTTTTTTTACGGTTGTATTGGCTCCACTTTGAAAACCCTGTTCCTGAAACCCTTTTCAGGACTTTCGGACTGTAAGGGACTGTGTGTATGAAAGTTATTCCAAATAAGTCCAAGAAGAATCAAAGTTTATGACGCACTGGTCTGTGGTGTGTTTTGTTTATAGAGGTAGTTTCGTGATGGATCCGGCTCTATTGCTTGATCTCTTGCACCACTCTCAGCTTAAAACTTTATTCATTAGATAATATGTGAGTCGCCCTGGGGTAGTGGGTCAGTGCGTCGACTTCTACGCAGAGGGAGCAAGGTTCGAATCCCCAATCTACCAACTTTCATAATTCACGGCTTCAACCTTTTTCGAGGCACTGACAATGCTCCAAGAATATTCCTGTCTAGAAAAAGCTTTTCAACTTTGCCGTTTGGAGTCGGCATAAAACTGCAGATGCCTTCCACTCGTGAAAGAACAATAGCACGCACAACACGAGTGGTTGCTGAGAAGCTAGGCCAAGGTCCGCCTCGGACTGTCGCGCTACCAATATTGTTATTATTATTAGATAATATATGAGGAATTTGATGTTAACGATGAAGATACGACTTCATATGTACATCCTTAGGTTTCTTGATTCGATATTGTCCTCTAGATGGCGTCAACGCAAATATAACAGTTATAATCAGAGCATGCGGATGCGCGCGGAACTTTTCTCTTGAAGGTTTTCAAATCTGGCCTTCTGTGTAGTAGAGAAGTGAGAACGCAGCTTCAAAAGTGTGCTTTATTACTCAGTTCAACCCAATGAAACAGCGGTTGGCAAGAGTTACTCTGCGTTTGATCTTGATCAGAGCTGAGTTAAATCTTTGACTACTTTCACCAATGGTGACGTTCTGGCCGAGTCGTCGATGTTGTGCGTCCTTTCTCGATGACAACATATACGTCGTTCTGGTCTCGTTCACCGCTGAACCCATTTTGGCCGCCTCCGTTTCGATATGTAACCGCTTCATTGACGACTCGCTATGTGCGACTAATCACGTCAATATTGTCCGCGTTTGCTAGCAGTTGGACGGACTTTTGGGAAATCGTGCCTCTTATGTTAGCGAGTGAGTTTTGCACGAACTTTTCAAGAATCATTGAAAAAGTCACAGTACAGCGCGTTGTGTTGTCTAAAACCTTTTTTGACATTGATGGTCTCGATCAGTTCGTTGCCGCCCTTGATGGAGTAACAAGAACTCTCCATCATCAACCTGACAAGTTTCGGAGGAATGTCAAAACTAGATATGGCGTTGTATAGCTCGTCTATATGTACGCGTCCTTGAAGTCGACGAATAGGTAGTGGGTTTCGATCTGCATCTCATCGGTTTCTTCCCGGATCTGGCATTAGTTGAAGATTTGGTCGATGGTGGACTTCCCTGGCCTGAAACCACGCTGATAAGGTCCTATCAGGTTATTGACGAATGGTATCAGGTGCTCACACAAAAGAAAATATCTTCTAAACGATGTTTAGGAGGTGGTGTTGAAGGGGACTCCTTTGAATCTCTTGTGAATCGGGGAAACGATTCTGAAGTTTCCCTCGTCGGGCATGCTTTCCTCCGATCATACCTTCTAGATGAGCTGAAGCATGTACTCTACCTGCTCCAGCTGCCTTAAAGAGTTTTGCAGACAGGCCGCCTGCACCAGTAGCTTTATGTATTTGACTTTATTTATCTTGACTTTGTCTAGGTGGGGGGACGAAATTCTCTTCTGTCATCATCCACTGTGTGGATTGGAACATTCAGCCTGACAGCGGTATTGGTGTCTTCGTCGCCGTTTACCAGTCGCAGTCGATACTGAGGATCTGGAAAGAGAGCTCTACTACGAGTTGTCCATCTCCGTCCCGACAGGCTTCTGTCCGAAGTTTATACCCATTAGATAGCTGTTTTAACCGGGTAGTAATACCGCTTCATTTCCGCGATCGCGCGCTTCTCATGCTTTGCCTAAAGTTTGTAGAGCTCACGAAACTGTAATATTCCTTCAAAAATCTGAAATTGAGTTTTCGGGAGAAAAGATCTGCATTTCCAGTACTACACTTTTAGCAGGGTCTTATCTATATCCCACTGGAACAGAAACAATTTTCAATCCTTTCACGTGTAGGACGGAATGAAAATAACCAAATATATTTAATTTTCCAAATTGCATTAATTTTGTTAAATAATTTGCATCTGATTGGATCGTAGAAAAGATATTCAAACAAAATCAATTAAATGTAGAGTTATTTTTTAAGGAAAGTGTGTCAAAATCTAGCACAAAAGTCGTAGACCTTCAAGTGTTCAATCCCTTGGGATGTTTTATTTTGAAAGACACATTTCCATTATTATTTTCTTAGAAGATGTCCATTTCAAGCACACACATTACCACTGCATATCCCGTCTAAGGAAACAAAAATTAGGCCAAGCATAAGCTTTTCATTTAAATTCTTTCAATTTCCGTCCGGCAAGATACAATTTCGAATAACGTAAATAAATAAAAATAATCTTCGATTTTTTTCACTCTTCTCCGTAAGAAATAAAATTACTAAGCTTTTGCATTATTTCTTTTTTTTTAATTTCTATTAAAGAAAAAAGATAACAACAAAAGATGAATACAAAATATTACTTTAAAGCATTTTGTAAATATTTTTTACGCTTTTGCAAAACAAACAAAATTTGTAAAATAGGTAAATACAAGTAAAGAAAAAAAATATGAATAAACATTAATATTAATGAAAAACAAAAGTGTTTTAACTTACAATATCGGTGCTAATTTTTTCAAAAAATAAAAAGAAAAGAAATAATTTGAAAATATCTCGATTAGAATAATTATTATCGTAGCATTAGGATGTGTATCGGAATACAAACACTTAATTCAAAACTTTGTTAATAATTGCACTGCCGTTCGGTTTCCGTTTGTCTGATTGTGTTTTTCATTTTAAAAAGTATAAGTATTAAATTTTCTTTGTTAGAATGCACATTTATTCTGTTTTGATTTGTGAACCGAAAAAAAAATTAATAAAAACACACCAAAGAAGTCGCATAATTTGTAAATATGAATGCTAAGTAATAGGGAAGGAAATAAAGGAAAATCCACAAGAAGGACAACACAAATTGGACATTTTTATATAGATAGAAAATCGTTTAACAAAAAAAAAACACAAACACGTGAAAACGAGTGATAAAAGAAAAAACACCCGAAGAGAAAGTAAAAACCACACAATATACGCCTTCACATGATAACAACAAACTATAATCGATAGCGAAGAATTTTAACCTATTGAAATTGATATAAACACTTAGCACTAACTTAAGGAAAACATATAATTATATATATATATATATATATAAAACTTTATCCTTTGTTATTTTTCTTCGAATTACAAAACTATGCGCAACGTCATATTCTTAATATTTAAGATAAAACAAAGAAACAAAACAAAACAAAACAACATAAAACTTTAAAAATATATACTTATTAAAATTTCAATCGTCGAATAAGACAGACACATTATTTGATCTGCGATTTCGCAATGAAATGTGCAGAAAACTGTATATTTTCCTCTTAAAATGAAACAATGGCAATGTGGATACCGTAACCACGATTTTTTTTTTTTCAATTATAAAACTAAGCACACAAATACACCAAAATAATAAATAAACAAAAGAAAAAGCTATTAATAGATGAAAGTATTTTCTCCCAATTCGCTCGGGGAGGATCTAAACCAAAACTCAAAACTAATTAACCAAAAATGAAAAAAAAAAAAATAAAAATAAAAAATATATATATATACTTCGCAATCTTTTAAAATAAAAGTCAAGAAATATTTTCTTATCAAAGCTGGCAATAATGATAGAAATACAATAAAATTTTAATATTTATAATAAATTATACACAATCTTTATAAAACAAACAAACAAAAACCAATAACAATATTATGAAAAATAAAATGCTTACAGCGGATGATTTTTAAGTAATTCAATTTAAACGATATTTTGTTTTGTTCTTAAATAATATAATGAAGCAACATCACTGATTCTCTAAGGCGACTGCTCAATACGTCTTAAGCTTACTCTTAAACCTTATGAAAAAATCTTAAATTATCTTATTCGTTATGAAGATCAAAACTTGAACACTTCACCTAATTACTTTCACTCTGTTTTGTCTTCCAAAATTTATGTTGGTTTGTTTTAATCAAAAAAGAAAATCTATATTCTCCTGTTGGTTGTTTTTGAATCTTTACAGTGCTGCGTCAATAAATAACAATAAATACTTTTAATTTCATAGAGATGAATAAATACAACTTTTGAGAATAATTGAAATCGAACAATAATGAGAAACTATAAAAATGTGAAAAAAAAAGAAATAAATTATTATTTTTTTTGGCAAACTTCATACGAAGCACTAAGAACATTTTTGTGAACAAAGAAGAAAACAAAAATAATGTATAAACTTGTAAAAGGAAACATAATGTATAATGCCATGGACGAGCGTACATTTACCGTAAATAACTATATAAAAATAAAATTATCTTTCACTTCAAAATTTTATCGTTTTATTATTGGTAGAATGCTTGGTGTTTAGTGGTTTTACAGGTTCACATGACGTTTACGTGCCAAAAGACGGAAGAACGAGGTCATCGACCGCACTTAGTGGAGAGTGCGATTGAACACTACAGTAATCCCCAGATAATTGACGCTCTCTTAATTAGGTCCCCCTTTTATCTGATCGAAAAACTAAGAAAATAAAAAAATCCATAAGAAATGTACATAACTCTTCCCGTTTAAAAGCGTACCCTTTTAACTTCGCTACCCGGTTAATTGCATTGAATAAAGTTAAATTTTTCATAAAACTGCATACAAAATTTCTGGATAATTGAACACACGCAATAAAAAATAAATTTGTGTATTTTCTTAAATAAAATCAAGAAGAGTTGAAATTGTCAAATTGGCATGTGCTTACGGTTTAAAAAAATCCAGAAGAGTTGCTAAGTCAATTGTCAAATTTGAATCGAAAAGTTTTGCGATTGCTGCGAATTGACCTGAATAATAACATGTTTGTATAAATAATTAGAAATGTACTTATGTCATACATTGCATTTATTAAATTAATAATTATGATAAAATCCATTTCTTGACGTCCATTTCGATGTTTTACATGCAACCATGAACAAACGAAAATCCTCCCTTTCTTTAAAGAAAAGGTTGCGAATAATTGCTCAAGCTACGGAAAACAACAAAAGTGGATTTTGTGCCAAATATGGACGCTGCAGGTCAACGCTGAATCGGATTATACAGAATCAGGATTTTCTTAAAAAGTCTAAGACGGTTCAGGAGCGGAGCTTGCCCCAAGTGGACGGAGCTATTAGTTTCTTCAAACATGGTATTGGAGAATGGAAAACCGTTTTTTAATTTTTAAAATCGGCTTTATTGCGTTTTACAGGTATTCAAGCGTGGTTTCCCTTATTGCGTCTTCCCTTATTGGTTAAATTCGTCTAATGCATTTTAGTAAACGGAACTAACCGGGAATTACTGTAATTGTTCTCATTGCGAGACAAACTTAGGAAAATTTTGTATTTTTTAAAAGCACATCACAAGCAGTGGACGAGTTTATGAGATCAAGTAAACATCAAAATTAAAATTTCTTATTGGAAGGCAAAAAGAGAAAAAGTTCAGAGGGAATTGTGTTCAGAATCACCCCGATTGAATGACCTATGTCATTCGAGCGAGCCAGATGTCGCTCGCAGCTTCGACTATCTTCTTCTATTCAGCAGGGAGATAACCCTTCGCGATAGAGGAGACTGCGTTAAGCAATGGCATTTTAATTGGGGGTGTTACACAAAACAAAAGTCCACTACCGCTGGTTTATATTATATATGCTAGATAAATAAGATTAAGAAAACAAATCTGCGGCGCACGCTCCTGGCGTCTGGTCTCTAGGTTTCCTCGACTACAGTACCTCATTGACTACTACGACTGAACTCTAATAACACTCGCATACCGGACGATAGTCGACTTAGACGGAAACATTCTTAGAAACACTCTATGATGCAAATCTAAGATGCTTGCACTCGAACATAATGTGAGGCTCTTGGGTGATTGTGGCCTTTTTAATAAGGCGTTAAGCTAATTGTGTAGGCATCATTGCATATTGGTTTTAGCCCTCAGACGGATAATAGAACCTCTTTAATAGAATCTCACAGAATCCGCGCGGACACAGCATCATTATATTTTAATGATGCCCACAGCAGTCCTTTCTTGTCTTATTACCTTGACATAGATTTAGTACGTATTCATCATAAACTGCCAAATCCATCGTCTCCACGGCTTGGCCACATGGACACCAACGATCCAGCTAAGAGGGTCCGGATGCAAGACAGCTTGGTCTTGATGACTGGAAGCAGCGTGCGCAGGACCAGCTAAGAGGGTCCGGATGCAAGACAGCTTGGTCTTGATGACTGGAAAGAGCGTACCCAGGACCGTCAACAATGAAAAGCAGCTATGGCGCAGGCTGGCGACCCATGCAGGGTCCGAGCCTGAGCTATAAGTAATCGCGGATGCAAGACAGCTTGGTCTTTATGAATAGAGACAGTGTATACAGGACCGTCAGCGACAACTCAAGCTCGGACCCTCCATGGGTCGCCAGTCAGATAAGTAAGTCTTTTCTTTGTTCAGACCCACAGTAGATGGTAAATGCAAACTATGTAAATTTGCACGCAGAAGTATAACAGAGATTGAGCTAAGATTATTCACAAACGTTCTACAAATGATGTAAATCAACAGTTCCTTAAGAAGAGAAAACATTGACGCTGCCAAAATAAGATTTCTTAATGCTGTTGTGGGAGTTACACGCAATGATAGGGTGTCAGTACGCCAAGAACGCAATCTTGAGCACCTGCGTCTTCGAACAGAAATGGTTGGTTTGGTCACGTGGCACGAATGTCTCCATATGTGATTCCACCAGGCAGTCCCACCCCGTCCTTCCCGGCTGACCCATTACAAAGTGATGGGACCACGTTTCAAAACTTGCCTGATTGAGCTTGGGCATAACTCCTGAGGAGTTGCGGGCTATGGCGGAGGATCGAGTGACCTAGAGATCTCTCTCGCGTGCTTTTCTCCCCGATCCCTTTACTGGATCACTCGGGTCCATGAAGATAAGAGCAGAGAAAATCAATCATATACAGAAAAACAAACCAAAAATTAGTCAAAAAGTAAATAAAATTTTATTCTTTCAATAAGTCAAAATAAAAGTCAATCAATAAAATATATAATTAAAAAAAAACATAACAATTGGAAGAAATAAAACATACATATTATGCACTATGTATGTAAATTAGTCAACTTAGCTTACTACTTTCTACACTCATGCTTAGCTTTACAATGCTTGTAGAGTGATGTAGTACTTGCGTACTTCCGTTCGCACGCAAAACATTTGAATGGGAAAATCTCCAAATGTATATTGATGTGACTACGGAGCGTCGCAAAACTACACAGCACTTTGTCACACATAAGACAATGAAACCTTTTGCGTTTCTCATTCACAAGAAACTTTGTCCACACATGACCCTCGTAAGATTTATAGATCTCTGATAGCCATATAACGTCAAGATCGTTGAAGCCTTTGACATCTACTTGGATGGATTTTGTTGTTTTCTTCAGGACCAAATTTACTTGAAGCCCACTATAGAAGCTGGCTAAATCCACATCTTTTGGGTCCTGAAATAAGGAAAGGATTTAGTTGGTTTATTATTTTGGATTAGATTTAAATTGTTACAAAGATTGATAGAATACAATTAAATATGTACTGAGAGACAAATTGCATGACATGACTAGGTTCAGATTTCTTTCTCAAGTGATAAACAAAGTATATTGCATGGATTCATTAATGTTTATGGCTTAGATCAAGTATTGGTAGTGAACTAATGGAATTTGTGAAGAATTTTAAATGAAGATGAATTTGTTTCTCACGAGGGATACGATATAGCACGTTTCCTTTCAGTTTCAGTGTAATGCAAGTTGTTACTACTTAGTTGTTTATGTTTTTCCAAGCAATACCTCCATTTGTCAAAATATTAATTTTAATTTTTAAAAACAATCTAATTTGACACGGTACTTTCACATTTAACAAAATCGTGTAATTAAAATAACGGCAAATGTAGTTAGCAGAGCTCTACGATATTTGAAGAATGTAGTAGATCTGTCAATCCTTTGATCGTATTTTCCTTTCATCACGAAGTATTATGCAAGAGTTCGAAAACCCTACTTGGATGCCGCAAAATGTTCATCAGCTGATGCCCTTAGGGACATTGTATAGATAAATTGACAATTTGAGAGATTTTGAGAACTTATATCGGCCATCTTTAGTGTCTTTGTTCAATGATTAGATAGTTTGAGAAGTGAAGCTAGTCAAAGACCCAAAAGCAACGCATTTAACATCGGTAATATAAGTACGCGGATTAGGTGAAAGGAAAATCGAAGTCACTTATTAAATAAATAATAACCCTCATCCATTTCGCATCAATAAGATGTTGGGTGGAAGAAATTCGGTTTATTCCCAAATTAGTTACAATATAAGACCGAAACAATTTATTTAGTTAATATGCTTAAATGTTTATTATTTTCTCCGCACTGATTATTAAAGAAAAAATTAATTTCATTTTCTTCATTTTAAAATGGTAATCAAAAAATCTAGTACGTTATCGATAAATCAACAAATTGTTGCCTATTTTATCATCTGTCAGTTATCCATTTTCTTGTGGCGCTCTGCCAAACCTGGCCAAGTCGAAGTTGTTTTCTTCAGTTAGGCCTTGAGATTGGTAATCAAATTAAGTACTCACTAAATCCTTATGCTAACAACAGTTTTGCCCACTTTTACAGATACACGGACTTTTAATTCGGTGCAGTCTTAGAAACATGACAAGTATGGATGCAAAGTCTCAGCTCAAGCGGTTCTGTTACCTAGGCCGGCTGGAACCAGTCTACACTCGGCACACTATGGGCGTCGATGTAAAATCGCTCGATCCAAGGATACATGAAATTATCATCAATATGGAACCTGTAGAATGTGGACTTTGCATTGACAATCTACTCAAGGAGGGTAATCTTCCTCGCAAAGATGAAGTATGTTTTCCGTACCATCTTCCGTTAGATTTGCTCTATCACCAGTCAATTTCTGCTTTCAATTTAGGCAATTTTTACACTCGCACTGTACTTGTCACATGATGTGAATATTGAAAAGAAGACCAACTTGCGAGAATCATTGCCGATTCTTCTGTGTTCGGCAGAAGACCTCTTCATGTTCTGCAAGTATTCGCGGTTGCTTCAGGTGGCGAACAATCGAAGTGGATTTTCAAGAACAACCAAGAAGGCAATAACAGCGTGGTATGCGAAGCGCACTCCAGAAGAACTTCGCTCGATGTGGGTGAAAAATCGAGGCTTGAACGGTTTCTCGCACAGACGTCTGATCAAAATGTGCTTCATTAAGGACGAGGTTCTGGGCGATAATGTGCTTGCTGGTGCATTCTTTAAGACATGCACTGAGCTGCTAAACAGTCCACAGCTGGTTTCGGAGCCTTCTATTCTGAGCGTAAGTACTCTTCGTACGACGGATAGGAAAAGCGAGGCTTTAAAAATAATCAAATCATTGCGGCTTGGATTCGAACAAGTGCCGCCAAAGATGATGTCGATAGTCACTATCGCAGAAGCGGTTGTGCCTCAGATGAGTCCTTTGGAAATCGTAAACAAGTGGCATGTATTTTGCAAATACGGACATTTTGAAAAGTCAAAGTTCTTCAAACTTGTGCTCGACAAGACGAACAGAGAGGCACTACTGGCGGCAAATATCTCTCCCCTTCTATATTTGCTAAAGATGGACAAAAATGGTTTTCCCATTCACAGCCACGAGTTGGAAAATGTATGAGACTTATTTCTTAAGTTTGTTTTGTTTTGCAAATTTCATTCTTTGCAGGTCACGAAGAAGAAATCTCGATCAATGCGCGTAGAATATTTCCACAAGCTCTTCATCGACTCATTTGGCATCAGCCGACCGGCCGGACTGCGAACTTTAGTGACGCTTACGCTACAGAATAATTACAAGAAAAGTAACTTGCCTCGGTGCTTGTTTTCGTGACGCTCAGAGATCATGTATTCTTTTTTCAGAGTTTCTTACCAAAAAGAGACATCTGACTTACTACCAAGCTGCAGTGGCCTTGGCTTTTACCTATTTCAAACGAGAGAAGCACACGGATGTGTTTGCATACACAGAGGACAAGATCAAGCTGATCGATATCCCATGGGATAAGAAGTTTCGCTTTGATGATGCTATTAACATGTGCGATGAATACCAAGTAAGAGGAGGACGGTATTCTCAGTTTAATTGATGTACTTCACTATTTTTCTTGTTGTTTCGCCCTAAGTTTCGTAAATCCTCGCAGCGTCTGGTCCAGCCGTTGATGGAAGCGCTGAAAAGCAAAGAGGCGTACGACCTTATTTTGATCATCGTCCCGTCGGGAGGTCGCAGCAATCCGAAGCAGTGTTCGAGTCTACTGTGCAAGTTTTTGGATAAATATCGCGAAGTCAGGAATAAGAATGCAAAGTAAGTAATAATTAAGAGAAAATCACGCTACAGACTGGACTACGATTTCTGCTGAGTGATTTTTGCATAAAAACTGCCTCTTCTGATATTAGGTGATTGCGCAGATATCTTTGTTTTGACGCTATTGCCGACTCTGAACGACGAAGTTGAGAAGCTTTTTCTAGACAGACATTACACTTTGAGCATTGTCGACCGGGAATCGAACACAAGGAGCGAGGATAAGTTGCGGAGGTGTCGACGCACAGACCCACAACGCCACGGCCACCGCTAATCCCTCACAAAATCTTAGCTCATGTTCTGGAATTTCGTTATATTCTCCACAGAATCCGCAGAGACTTTCTTCTTTCCTTAGCTGCTCCCTGAGTCAGCTGTGCGTTGTTAGGAAGCCTGTTAGGATACGGAAGCTCCTCTTGATACACGTCTCAAACCTCTTTCAGTTATATTGGCCCAAGATTATCTTAGCTTGCTTCATGCTATAAGCGTTGCTGGGTTTTTTCTAACTATTTCCCTGAATTCTTTTCTGAGTTCATGGTCTCCTATATCGCAGGACGGTTCGGGGCCTGTGAAAGGTTTGCACATTTCCCAGCTAGCGAGACGGTCATTTCATTGCCTTCTATATAGGGATATGTCCAGTTATCCAACAAAGTTTTACTCTACCTCCTGCTTAACTCTTTAAGCTTCTGAATGCCTACAGAAGCACACAAACCTTAATACCATGATGTAGGAGTCTTGTGCCAAGATAGCGGCACGACATTATTGCTAAGTCAGAGTTGGTAAATTTCCTTTCGGGATTGATTTGAACGCATCTGTCTCTGGCCTACACTTCGTAGAATTTTGTTCGGGGCCCAAATATCCCTGCCGATGTTCCTTCATCAGTTCTTGATCCGTCTGTATACCATTTTGACGCATTGTTGCTTAGTCTTCGAACTATGGATTCATTGCTCCTGTGCTGAGCTTAATGGTAAACTTCTTTTCCTGATTACGTCATTCTTCCAAATAAACGACTGGATGGCGCAGTTGGTAGTATGGCCGCCCCTGGTTAGGGGGATCCCCGGTTTGGCCCAGTAAAAGCAAAGTTATATTTTTTTCTGGTTTTCAAATCTGGTCCAGTCACAATTTGTCGTTGGGATCAAATTAACGGCACTATCACTGGAGTAGTCAATCAGTGGTAGTAGTCTGACTAGGAGTATAACGATGGACCAATATGGTCTAAGTGTGCTGGTGAATGCATCAGCAGCCCCTTACCTAACCTAACCTAAATGGTCATTAGTGGTAGCTTTTGGCAAGTGCATAAAGTTGTCTCGATATAATGCATCTGTCTTTATCTATTCCTTCATTTGCCATTCTCGTGATTGATTTTTTTTCTTATACACATGCCACAACTACTGGATCCAATGAAGTCAGCGCCAATTGCACCTCCACTGCATTAGCAGCAGTTTGCTAACCAAGATTACATGACTGAACGATGGGATGCCTGAATTTTTGTCCAACTCTGCAACGGCGCCCAGGAAAGACTGTTTGCTCTTCTCTTAACGCGCATCAATTTGGAGTAAACACTATCTATATATTGGTCTATTGGGTGGTGTGAATAAAAACTGAGAAAACACTGCGAGTAAGAACACATGAGTCGAGTAGTTTCGTTAAAGGAAATATTCAATTTGGTGTGAACAAAAAATTTCCTCAAAGCAGGTACCCTCCCTTCAGTTGACGTTTGTTCTTGGCGTTTAAGGGTTTGCACTCACCCTTAACTAATGACTCACCCTAACTAATGACGTTTGAAAACTAGAGTTCTGGGCGTATAAGGGTTTGCACTCACCCTTAACTAATGACGTTTGAAAACTAGAGTTCTTGGCGTATAAGGGTTTGCACTCACCCTTAACTAATGACTCACCCTTACTAATGAGTTTGAAAACTAGAGTTCTTGGCGTTTAAGGGTTTGCACTCACCCTTAAACGCCAGTCGGGTAAAGTTGGGTGCAAAGTATATGCAATAATGTTTTTAAACATACAAACTCGACAAACAAAAAATTAAAACTCATGTCCTTTCGGGAACACGGGATAATTTCAAGAACGTGTATAGATTAGAGTTTGATAACATGGAATGCTTAAGTACTCATTTAATTTCCGATATTCCTGAAGAAACCGGTGATGGTGCCATTACCTTTGATTGTTTTTATAATCCATCAAATCCAGTAGTTGCTTGTCGCGTCCTTTTAATGCAATGGGAAGATTGCTCGTCTTTTCTTATCGCCTTTTCATGTTATCCATTATTTTCTTTTTATCTGCGATAGGTTCAAATTAAAGTCATGGATTTTTCTTATTTCTTCTTGCATAGCTTTCAACGCCGATTGCTTTTTATTTTTCACGTCTGGAGTTTGGCTTTTTTCCAGCAAGCACGGATAAAATTTCAAACATTTGATGAAATCGTCATCGTCCATTCGAGATTTCCTTTTTTTTTGAGGATTACGATTTACTCCGTCAAAGTATCCTTCTTCGGACGCAGTGTATTCAATTATTGTACATTGTTTTAACTTTTTAATCTTTTGAAGTCACCTCACTTCCACAAGTGAGCTCTCCATTCATTCCATCTTTATTCACACCAAAACGGAAGAAAGACTCTGCTGTCAAAATATGTGAGCGGAGAGGATTCGTTAAACTTAACGAAATAAATTTGTATTCACAGCAGATGGACCATTTACTCCAAAATGCTAAGAAAATGCTCACACTCAGTTTTTATTCACACCACCTATTTTGTCCGCTGATTTAGAACTTGAGTGCAATTCCATGACATGCTTTGGAAATCAGCCCGAGATAAGAATGCCTTATGAAGTACTTGGAGTCTGAATGGTTATAGGCTTGGATAATCGACAAACATTTGTTTCTTCAATTCGTCCACAGGATATCGTAAAGAATAAGAACACTTTCAAAAGACGGAATTTACTATGTCGACGGCCTGACATCTCAACCTTTTTTCTGCTTAATCATCCCTTTTTCTGGTTAATAGATTATTCGACCGTGCTTTCCTTTGCGAAAAAAGTCAGAAAAAGAGCCATTTTCAATTGGATTTGTTCCTCGCTCGTGCCCGCCACTTGAATCAATAATGTTCTTTATTTTCCTCAGATTCGAAGATTCTTCAGGCCGGGTTCGAATTGTCTATACGCTCTGTATGGCCTCGCCACTTTTGACGTGGAATCCATAGACACAACGAAGTTCACACCATTTTTTCACAAGCAAACGACTCATTCCTACGTCATCGGGGAAGTGTTAGATTTGACGCGCAAACATACCGACAGTTGTGCTACTAGATTTGTATCCGCAATATTGAGGACAAATAGTCGATTACATGAAAATATTGATTATCAGCAGAAAAAGGTGCTAAATCTGAGACAAAAATAACATGGAGCCTAAAAAAAAAACTTTCCATAAATAAAATGCGCATTCAATTTGCACCTAACCCTTAGTTGAGCACCTCAACCGATGATGAATCACTGTCAATGAACATAAAGGGCACCTGGGTGATCTCGAACACGTTCACCTGACACAGTCCGTGTTCCTTTGAAAGACATTCCAGTTTAGGAAATCCAGTTTTCTTAATTTGTAACATGCGAGCTACTGTGCTAATTTCTCAAATTGATTGATTTCGCACAGTTGTTGATATACAAAAGAACCATGATTCATTGGATGTTTTTTTGATAAGCCTACGAAAACAATTTGCGATAATATTGATTTGAGATTGTTGTTGTTGATTAAATTGCTGCAGGTCGGAGTGATTTCAGGTGACCTAGCATTGCGTATTCGTCGCAGAACGAGGGGTGCGTGTGCAACGGCAAAAGCCGTGTAGCATTTCTAGTACATGTTCGAAGTGTTATTTGATCTGAAGACACTTCACATAGGGTGATGAGATGCCATTGAAACAGTAGCTGACATTTGTTGGCGTATTTCATATCACTTGCGGTTTCATTTTATCTTCCGGCTGTCGCTGTGAGTATGGAGTTTTATGGTTGATGACGTTTGTTGATCTGTATCAGAATCAACTGACGTACTGCTCTTTATCACCCAGACATGACTATGGGAAGATATAGATCTTGTCTGTCGAAGTTGACATCAAACTGCAAGTGCTTCATTCAATTCACGTGGTCAATGGGCAATAACTGACCGATTTAGTTTGGCTTGGTTAACTTGAGGTACTGCACTGCAGCAGTAACCCATCAGCATTAACCTGATCAGTTGGTCAAGCTCCATTTTGGGAGCTTCGGGTTAAAATGTTTGTCCCAATTAGTCGACAATCCCAATGATACGTTAGTTTGCAAATGTTTTTTTAGTAATTCATAGTAAATCAGGTACTTTAAGATTTCGAATTTCTTGAATTTATACAAAAGTGGATTGCACACGCTATTTACGTCGCGTGAAAAAGATTACCTGTGTGATCTTAACGCATGTACGCAACAAAATCTATCTAGAATGCCACTGAGATGTATAACACCCCTTTCGTACCATCATTGTACGCGATTAAACATAGAAGAAGAAATAAAAATAGAAATATAGAAAGAAGAAACTAGAGCATTGAAATAGCCCCGAACCCCATTTCTGAGACATCATGATATAGCTTGAGAGCAAGTAGGTTAAAGGTCATTTTGTTCACCAAAAGTTAAACACAACTTTGAGATTTTTCTCTTCAACTTGTGGATTTGCTGTCATTTACTTAAATTTTATAGTTTCACTTTAAATTTACAACTCAAGAGTTTATCAACTTCTGATTGTCTCAACTTATGGAAATAGTTGAAGTTAAGGGATGAAATCGGGGATTTTGCTCTCTCTCTCTCTCTTTTCTTCCGTTATCGTGGTTGCCTGCTTACGTTTGTTTACAAGATCTTGATTTCATAAATTATCTTTTTCGTCTCTAAAAGCTAACACAAAATGGTACTCGAAATTGCTGTGCTGGCCCCTGCCTGGGTCACTGTAGGATTTGGGGTAGGTGCGAGTTTCTGTGAATGAAAATTTGGTAATGTCTGTGGAGAACATATGTAAAAGAAGCATTCACAGCACAGGACCTCGCACCGAATGTAAAGGATTTTAGGGTTTGGAGTTTTTGGATTTTTGTATTATCACCCCTATTCCCAAATCCGCCGGCGGGAATCGTCCACCGATATCGAAAATGTTCGATTCCGAAATCCTATCGAAGTGAATCGTCCGCATGTTGGTAATGTGAATTGAGATTCACTGCATCCTTGAATCCGATCGAATCGAATCACTCCATACAAACAGATCCGCATCAAAATCGTTGCGGATTCCTTTGAGTTTGAATAGTTTGCTGGTACAAATTAGTTTATTTCTTTTGTGTTTGGCATTATTTTAATAAATGAAATTCTAGGAAGAAAACTATAAACAGGGAAGAACTCAAACGGACATAGCGATGAAGAAGTAAAAGATTTTTGAGAAAATGATGCTATGAAGTTTGAACGAAAGAGCCTAAATCAGTATTTTTGTCATTGATGCTTATTTTGTTTTCGTTGAAAAATAAATACAATTTTATTTATTCCATACTACGTATGCATGTACAGTGGACTTTCCCTAAGTCGAACTATCCTTAAGTCGAAACTCTCCCTTACTCGAACTTTTTCATTATTTATATTTTACATACATTTCCCTCAACTTTCCATACAAAAACCTCTCTCTAAGTCAAACTCTCTCTAACTCAAACAAATTTTGGTATCCCGTGTCAATTCGACTTAGGGAGAGTCCACTGTATGTATGTACATATTGTATGTATGTATGTATCCAACTTGCTTCATATGAGTCAGCTTGCTCACTTTCAGTTACTGGCTAGCCAGCAGTTTTCCTGTGTGTATACCATTATGTTCATTTTGGAACAATTTGGAAAGAATAACTCAAATTTTAATGTTTAAATTTCAAATTAAATTTCTTAAATCAGACGTCAGATCTTGGAACAGCTGACAAAAGAAGGAAGAAAAGAAGGAAGTCATGTCGATAATATAGTGCATCCGACGGATTTAATGATAGTACGAATCCGTTCACGTGAATCGAACTAGTGAAGGGAATCTCCGATCCGTCGGATTTGATAATAGGGGTGTATGTAGGTATCCCGATGCGAGGTTCTGTGCATTCAAAGCTTCTTTTTGTATGCACAGAAACTCCCGGCTTCCCCAAATCCTATAGCGACACAGGCAGGAGGCCGCAGAGGGCAGCATGTCCCCCCATACATATTCCAATGCTTGGGATACCCATATAATATACCTATACTACCTCCGAACGTCAAATCCCCACTTTTTGAAAAATACCCGAATTGACTATCCCCACGTTCCGATTCAGGGTCATAAGTCCATTGTGGACTTGGGTGTTTTATAAGTCCATAGTTCAATAGCCCAGAATAAATATAATTAAACTTTAGCTCCAGGCGCCTGCCTGACAGTTGTTTAAATACCCTTAGCGGTTTAAACCCCGCGGAAAAAAGGGTTGAAATCCAGTTAGAGAGCTAAGCGAGGCACTAACCTCATACTATAAATACACCAGACTATCTTTTTGGCATTATTTTCATTTGGAAATGGAAATCAAACCAATGCCAGACTTAATTTCTTTTATAACCCCGAACTAGAGAGGGTTTGTGTTTGGGGATTTGGCGCTACAGTTCGGCGTGGACCTGGGCCTCAACCACTAAGCCTCTCCAGCCGGCACGATCCTTAGCCAGCTGTCTCCAACTGCGCCCACCAAGTCGATTGAGGTCCTTCTCCACCTGGGTGCGCCATCGGTTCCGTTGGCGTCCTCTATTGCGTGGTCCCACTTGTTCGGAGTCGAAGACTCTTCTGGCTGGAGCAGTGTTGTCCATGCGCTCCACATGGCCCAGCCATCTTAGGCGTTGAATCCGTAGAAATCCTGACTAGGCTCATGCCGCTGTACAGCCCGTACAGTCCGTGGTTGAATCTTCTTCTTCAATAGCCATCAACGCAGACAGGACCAAAGATTGAACGCAGAACTTTTTTTTATCTCGCTTTTGAGATTGTCCTTGCCTCCGCACCATAGAGCAGGAGAGGGATGATCAAGGTGTTATATAATGTTAGCTTGGTCGTTCGAGAGAGGACTCTACCACTCAATTGCCTCTTGAGCCCAAAGAAACAGCGATTGGCAAGAGTAATTCTACGTTTAATCTCGGATACTGGTCACTTGCGAGCCGAAGTAGACGAAGTCCTCCACTACGTCGAAGTTATAGCTGCCTTTGGTGACGTTTTGGTCAAGTCGTCGATGTTGCATATATTTCGTTTTGCCCTCGTTCACCGCTAAACCCATTTTAGCCGCCTCCACTTCAATACCAGCAAACGCTTCATTGACGGCTCGCTGTGTTCGACCAATCACGTCAATGTCATCCGCGTATGCTATCAGTTGCACGGACTTTTGGAAGATCGTGCCTTTTGTGTTAGCGTGTGAGTTCTGCACGATCTTCTTAAGAATAATGTTGAAAAAGTCACATGACAGCGCGTCGTCTTGTCTAAAACCTTTTTTGACATTGAGATATTGGTGAGTTCGTTACCAACCTCGAAGGAGCAGCGAGAATTCTCCATCGTCATCCTGTACAATCTGATGAGTTTGGCAGAAATGTCAAAACTAGACATGGCGTTGTATAGCTCGTGCAACTGGGCATCCCAGAACAAGCTAAGTATTGTTTCATATCATCTGTCATATGCGTCCTTGAAGTCGACGAATAGGTGGTGGGTGTCGATCTGCATTTCTTGGGTTTTTTCAGGATCTGCCGTACTGTGAAGATTTGGTCAATGGTGGACTTCCCCGGCCTGAAACCGCTTTGATAAGGACCTATCAGGTTGTTGACGAATGGTTTCAAGCGCTCACACAAAACGGCAGAGAGGATCTTATAGGTGGTGAGGAGACATATCCCTCGGTAGTTGGCGCAATTGAAGGGGTCTCCTTTCTTGTGATACTTATAATCAGAGATGAATAAATAGGTATTCTAGCAATTGCCTTATGGGATTAGTACATAGGCGCAGTTTGGCGAATCCAGGCGAGCCAAAGTTAATTTTTAAATTACTGTGTGTGTTGTGTGTGTTTGAATAAAGTCGATTCTGTATTCAAGAATTAGCCCCTCTTTTCATATTGGCCTCACCGCTTTTTTGTTTCTCTCTCTTTCACACATGAGTTACATTCGTCCGTTGCCCCAACGCTGAGGATACCATAATAAAAAATAGTGTAAAAGTGTGAAAGCTCACTCGAAAGCTTATACGATTTCCGCACCCTTGCTACACGAGAGCCCCTCGCATTTTTCGCTAACCTTCCCTGCATGCACTCGCACTCGATGACTGTGTAATAGCGGTCCAAGCCTATTTCAGCACATTTGAGTTGTAGAGAGTTTGAGTAGCACAGAGTAACTTCATTATTGGCATAAACTTGTTTTATGTTTATTACCCTTTACATAGCGGTTGTAAAACCGCGAAGACCTGTGTGAAGCTTGACAAAACCATATTCAGCCATTCCAACCATATCATTCATTCGCACTCCATTACACTGCGGCGCTAGGTACATATGAATACCGGATAATAAAATTTTATTTGCATTTTTTCCCGTGATAAAATCAAATGACATAAATGCTCAGTACAGTAATGCATCAAGCTTTAAGAGGGTCTGCTAAATTTAAAACTTATTTATTTGGCTAGGTAAATTTAAAGCGATTGTAAATGTTTATCTTTATGAAGTTGTACATCGCATTTCTTCAAAGAACAACTTCAACTACGAGTATTTTTCTTTCTTATACTTCCAGGCTTGTTATCGTCAGTCTCCTCAGGCATAAACAGTCGATGACCTATTCCTCCGAACGAAACGAAAACATTCTTGAAATTTGCGGTATAGATGCCCACACAACGAGCCTTATCGACAACTTCGCCTTGAACCGATTTGGTTAAAGTGTGCGTTATATCGTCGCAAAAAATATTTTTCATAAAATTAGTCAACCATTTCACCAACAAGAAACTTAGAATCTCACCGCGTATACGCTATAATTTATAAAGTTCACATGACATCAAAACAATTTCTTAATATGCGATAATTTTATACAAATCACAAAAAAAAAAAAAAAGAAAATATAGAAAAAAAGATGTTAAACAAAAGTAAATACCAACAAACTGAAGGTGCCAAGTAGAGAAGCGCTATTTGGTGAAGATAAATATCCATGACTGCCTTTGAAAATTCACAGGTTCTGCCACGCCTTTGGATTTAATTTATTTTTTTTTGTTTGTTATTAAAACAAATATAAGTGGAGTAACAATTAGTATTCAAAAAACGAAACAAAATAATGTGATGAAAGTACATTTCTCGTAGATTCCCATAAGATACATTATTTACACACATTTATTTAAAACAAAAAGTGAAATAAACTATTTTTATTGTTAACTAAAGTAAATTGAAAATTTATAGAGCAACTAAAAAAGCTGAAAAACTGAAATGTGAAAGTTCTAAGAACTCCCATCAAATGTGATATTACAAAAAAAGAAGAAGAAAAACCTCTCTGAAATATAAAATATTAAATATTTTTAAGTTATTGATTATTATTGTTTTTTGTATCAATTTTTTACTGAACAAAAAAAAGAGCATTCGATGTATTATGGTTTTCACAGAAGTAAACAAATTTATTCAGAATTGTTTCCGATGTGTTCAGATGAAATGAAATAGATTTTCGATAAATTTGAAATAAAAACCTAGAAAAAATCAAAACACTATTTGTCTCATTGTCCCCGCCTCCATTGATTGCACATCAATCGACAGACACCAGTTGCATAATAGTTAAATCAAAACGACATGTGATTTATTGCTCGCTGTCTCCTTTGAGAGATTGATACTCACGTGATGTCAAAAATAAACGATATCTTAATGACAAAAGATAGATTATACACATAAGTGACGTGTGCAGGTAAGTCGAATCCAATAATTGTTTGCTTATCATGACTCTCGTGGTGTGTGCGAATGCGAGTATGCTGTCTGTTTTGGGGATTATCATGAAAGCAAATGCAAAATGTTATCTGGAGGTTTTTGATGGAATGCTTACAAAATAAACGAATGTATTTGTCTTGTTAGAGATTTCTGATTAATTATGTGTATGTTGGGTGTGTACGTGATCCGTGAGCTTGTATGTTAATTATATTGCTACGAACTTTGAACTTATCCCCTTTGATGAAGTCAATTGATTTCATCTGCAGAGCGAGATTTCTTAGAATTGGGGTCTCATTTATTGTGCGAATTCTGAAAACTGAATGGACGGCTTATTGTTTCTGATTCGGGATTGTGACTTGAGTGTCGTCTTGGCTGAAGTATTTATTAGGTTTTATGGCGTGCCTGCGGTTCAACACCCCAATTATGTTGGCAGTGAACACGAAATCGGCAAAAAACGTGTCTGAGAGAGTTAAAGGAACTGGTATTGAAATTATGGGGGGCGGCTGTTTTAAAGTACCGCAACTGAGTGTCCGTTAAGACTGTCATCATCCCAGCTTATGGGGCCCTAGTCTGGTGGACTGTCAGCAACACAGAAAGCAAAGAAATGAGCATCTTCATATGCTCATTAAAGTACAACGGGAGGTTTAAGAAGTACGCCGCACAGTGGTCCCGCAGTGGAAATCAATACCCGAAGTGACATATTTTTCCCGGCCAAATGGCTTATGTTTTTCGATTCTTCAAATAGGAGAACCTAGAAAGCCAACATTTTGTTGACTTTGGATAATCCGTTTGGCTGTACCGTTAGCTCAAAGTTGGGACTTTGAAAATTACAAAAATTGACGTATTTCTTAAGCAAATGTGATGTGCCATATTTCCTAAAATTATGTACCTAAAGTAATTTTTTTTAAAAAGGTCATACATCTTGCTTTCAAACTGCAAATATTACTTACCAATTTTTTAAACTAGGCTTTTAAGCAAAGGCACATTTTGAGAGGGGCATTTCAATGTTTGATGGACTATAGCAAAAATGTTGCAAGAGTCTCCAAGGGAGACCAACTTTTTCTGAAAGCTAAAAGTATTGTCTATCGACGCTGAAAAAACTCGAGACCACTTTTGACTACTTTGTGAGTACGAGGCATTTAAGTGGAGCAATGTCGTGCATTTTTCTGCATTTTCAAAGGATTTCCCTTGTAATGCATGTATTGTACAAACGCTATGCGAGATGCCGAGGATGTTTTTATTATTGTGAATTAGAATTCTTTGGGTCATAAAATTGTTATAATTATGAAACTAATTGCTTTTATCTTGTTTTGTTTTGTTTTGTCGTTGAAGACCCATTATCAACGGCAGAAATAACGGAAATAGATGTGCAGGAGACATTATGCAGCAATTTTTGGATTGATCCCGACAAGTTTGGAGCTTATGCCCAAGAAACCGCTACAATGGCTACAAATTTATATCCCTGGTATTATATGCCAGCAACAGTGCATAAAATTCTGATCCACGGAGCAGAAATAATATCATCAGCAGCCTTGCCCGTCGGATCATTGTCAGAGGAGGCGCAGGAAAGTCGGAATGAAGACTATATGTACTATCGCATTAATAATAGTAGAAAATTTTCTCGTTCGGTAACAAATGAATATGTTATTCATCAAGTGTTGGTATCATCTATAAACAGTGATTACAAATTTGCTTTAAGTCCCAAATTCGAGTCATAGACAATAATAAATAATTATTTTATGCATTTAAACAAAAAAAAGTTTTTTTTTTATTTTTTAACTTAGATTACTCCGTTAGCTTATGAGATACATCAACCATTTTTGAAACATAATAAGATAATAAGATCTCATAGTACTTGCACTATGTTACAAAATTCATTAAGATCGGTTCACGGGTTCAAAAGTTACAGATTTATTTCCAACTCTCCCATACAAAGGGACCACTGTGCGCCGTAAGCTGGGTTGGACATGATACTTCATCCCCTTCCCCTGGACCTATTCCTAAAGTGCTGCTTCTCAAAAAGGGCTGTCAGACTAAGGGAGTCCTCTCTGTGGAAACAAGTCAACTATGGACAAGTGGCCATAATCAATAGTAGACGATATAGAGGTAACCTCCCTGAGCGTGAGAACACGTTGAGCGGGTAGATGGCGCTGCGATGAAACTACAATTTTAAAAGATACATTATAATAGGCCAGACGATGAAACGGATTTCTTGTAGGGTTAACATTTTCAAGTTGAATTGGAAAGATTGAGGCGGCTACTATCTCCCTTGAACGTCTCCTTCCTCAAAATACCAATTCTGTTTCCCGACAGGGACAAGTGGCTTTCGAACCCGATTATCAACGACCACGAGATTGCCATTTTCACCGACGGATCAACGACGGAACGACGGATGTGACACCTTGCACAAACCTGAATAATTTAGACTCTCATATGTGCAGTGTCTTCCAAGCAGACATTCTGGCAATAGAGATAGCAACCAAGCACATTCGAACAACCGATATCCCACAATCAGATATGACCATATTTGTTGACAGCCAGGCTGCACTGAAGTCAATAAGATCCTGTATGACGAGATCAAGGGCGGTTATGAATTGCCGCGACTCACTGAAGTCAATCAGTCACCATAAGTTTGAACTCTGCTAGGTCCCGGGCCACAGTTCAATATCAGGGAACGAGAGAGCAGACGAATTGGCTAGACAGCCACACATCGAAGGGGACACATCGCTGCAGCCATCGTTCAGTGCACTACACCAGACTATAAGTGACACCATACTTAAAGAAGCCAACTCGTCTTGGCTCGCAAGAGATGACCGTCACACGACAAGATCAATTTAGCCCGAGCTTAACAACAGCAGAATAAAGCAGCTTCTAACTTCGGACCGGAACTCGATCCGTGTGCTCGTCGGAGTGATCACAGGACACTGCTCCATCGGAGCAATGCTCCGGAAATGGAATGCAGAATCCAGCGATCTCTGCCTGAGTTGCGGTGACGAGGATGAGACCGAAACGATCCAACATCTGCTTTGCCACTGCCCAGCTATCCAGAATCGGCGCCTAGCTTCGCTGGACCAAAGATTCTTGACAGAGACAGAGGATCTTCTGCCATCACGTAACACAGGATGCATTTAATTAGAATGTGTACTCCACAAATGAAGGGATTCACAATGGGCCCTAAGGCCTCCGAGTGGAAGTGATGTCACAAAACCTATCCATACCATCCCAGCTTTAGAGATTAGCAATCCAATAAAACACAAACTGGCCGCATCTTCTTAAACGGTTGCATCGAATAGTGCATACAGTCAGTGTAAAAAGTCTGTGTACATTACCACCCTTTCTAGAAAAATAGCTAAAACGCTTATACTTTTATCGAAAACAATATTTTTTTTCTAGGAATAATGTTAATAACTCCTTCGCGCCGTGACATAAGTGTTTTCTAATTTTCCACATTCGGGACTCAACAGATCTCAAATACCTCTGAAAATGCCGCACAAAAAGTCTGCGTACATTTATGTTTTAGGCTGACTTTCGAGAATTTACAATTTCGATCCATTTTTCGCTTCTATTTATATTTTTATTTTCTTCTTTCATTCAGTCGAGCGCTTGAATTATCTGAGGGCATATGTATTATTGTTATTTTCTTCTCTTTTAAGAGTTTTTTCTAAAGTAAATTATGAACAAGGAATTACCACCGGATACTCGAAAATTAATAGTAAAACTACGTTTGGAGGGTAAAAGTTTTAAAGAAATTGGTGAAACTATTGGTAAACCACATTCTTCCTTACAAAGAGTTTTAGAAAACTGCGTTCAAACTGGAAATTTTACTCCGAAATACAGATCTGGACGTCCAGCAGTACTTACAGCCAGAGTAAAACGGAGTTTGCTTTGTACGCACACACACACATGTCCTGATTATTACTTGCTTGAATAAATCGTTATTAATGTCGATAGTTGACTTCGTTATAACCTTCTGGTGTTATTTTCCTATAATGGAATAATACAAAAATTAACCTATCAGCATCTCGACCACCAGTCCACGTCTATACAGATGGATCGAAAATTGAAAATGATGCTGGTGTTGGCTCCGAATTGTTAAACATCCAATGCTCCATTAGAATTTGCTGATTGCGGCAGTGTTTTCCAAAGAGGAGATCCTGGCTTGCAATGAAGAAGCCAAAATGGCATCAACGTTGGCTGATTTAAGGTATCTTCTCAATTGACAGTCAAACGGCCATCAATACAATCTCGGCAATAGAAATCAAATCCAAGCTGATCAGCACTCTATTAATCTATGCTGGGTCCCAGTTCACAAAAATATAGCCGAGTAGCGGAAGAATTCCCAGGAAAGGGGCTGAAAATGCACCATCCCAGGCATTCCTACGTTTTAACCCCCCTTGCAGAAGTCAATAAGAAAGTGTATCACCAAATCATAGGTGAGTATAGCTCTCTAATCACCAGATTGTTAAAGCCCAAGCTCAATAATGAAGGAAGCGGCAAGTCGGAGTGCTTACTCGCCATAATCATCTGAAGTATCATGAAGTGAAAATTGGAGTAACTTATCACTGCATATATCCTGGCGACGAAGAAGAAAAAAAAAACGATATAGAATGTTACGTATACGCCACCGCGACCATGAAGGAAACCTCTAGTCAAGTAAAATGTCCTCGATCCGCTGTAAAATGTTACGTATACGCCACTGCGGCCATACAAGACGCCTCTAAAAATTGCTTCCTCGACGCAGTTTCTGCCAACAGAACTCTTGGAGAACACTTCTTCCAGCACCTCCGGGAACTAACAGGATTCTTACTAACCAATGTTTTCATGTTCATTAGAAATAATGCGTGCATCGATTAATACGTTAAGTGCATGGGTTCAATACCCGACATGAGAACAATCTATTTCTCACTGAAAATGTTTAGAAATCAAATCAGAGCCCCTGAAAATTCCTTTTTCGAAGGCGGCTTAAACACTATAACTTCTCTTCACCCGTGGGATAAGAATGAGTTAGATTAGGCAAGAGTGGCTGACTTCAAAGCCCAATTTCATACCATGCCAAATGACTACTGCTAAACTTGGAATCATTTGATGCTTATGACGAAGCGGTTTAGCTGGCTAAAGTTGGCGCTATTTAGGTCGTTGAGATTATTGAAATACTAGCCCCCTAAATGTTTGTATGGTGGGAACCCGTGGCGTAGTGTGTTGGTGCGTCGACGCAGAGGGTGTAGTTCGATACCCGAATTTACAACCTTTCATAGTACACGGCTCCACCTTTTTCGATTCACTGATAATGCTCACTGAGTGTTTCTGTCTAGAAAAACGCTCTCAACTTAGCCATTTGGATTCGGAATAAAACTGTAGGTTCCTTCCACTCGTGAAAGAACAATAGAACGCACAACATGAGAGGTTGCTGAGAAGCTTGGCCCAGGTCCACTTCTCGCTGTCGCGCCAACCATACTACATTATGAAGGTTACTACATTGAACGCTGATTTTAAGAGAAAGAAGAGAGAAAGAGAGATGAAAAACCCACAGCACTACGGAATCTGGGTCCAAAACCAACTCACACTGTTGCGTCACACGTATCATTATGTCGATAGCAATTACTGCCGAATTTGTGTGATTTGATTAATTGCATCTATTTTGTCGAAATTGAGAAGCTGCCTGGATAGTTACATCCCATTAGCGTTGGCAGACCTACAATTTGGGAGTTAAAATGGAAATGGTCTTTTCAGCAACAGAACAAATGACATCAGTAGAATCAAATGTAAAATCATCAGCGAATTACTACTAACTATTTTGTGTTTGTTGCTTCAAAGACTAAGCATTTTTTTTAGTATAAAACCTTGATCATCAGTACTGCGATAATGTGTATTCTACAGATGTCCGAACGTTCTAAACATGAATGGAGAAAACCTTGGTCGCTTTCGGTGAACACTTTTACATGTGGTTCTTCTTTGTCTCCGCTGGGCATGCAGTAGTCAGCATATTTATGTGTCAACGGGTACAACAGTGGATGTGGACGGATAACTAAGAGCGAGGAAACAAATCAGGTAAATACAACAGCAGAAGACAAGGATTTAAACAAGCTGACGGTAACTAAAGACAGCTATGGGCTAGAGTTTACGCCAACTAAGAGTCAATCAAGACATTTTTTGCTTGTATTTTCCACTCTTTTTCAAACAGACAGATTAGCTTATGCCAGCATTAGTAACATACAATACATAACTGACATGAAAGAGAGAATTTCGTATGAAGCCAAACTCCCACACAAGGTATACTAAGAGGGTCGTTTAGTTAACTATTTCTCAACTTGCCGGAAAACTGGGAGTTGATCGACTGCGGAGTTGGTCTCAACTCGGGTTTTAAGCGACGAGTTGGAAATTGGTTTTGTTCACTATTCGCGTTGAGCACAGTCTGAAATTTAAAATTCAGAAGTTGTCCAACTTTCAGTCCTTAAATTCCCCAGGGAAATTTTTGATAATTCACGAATACAATGTCATTTTTAACTTTGAATCTACGGCATGTGCTGTTCGTGTGCGCCATGAGAAGGAGAATTGAGAGCGAACGTTTTCAGCAGAGAAGAATAAAGCCCTATCATAGTACGTTAAGATACGAACTACGAGCGAATGTTTTCACACAATTCGAACGGAATCGTAACTCCGACGTAAATTACTGATCGGAGAAAAAGATACCGAATGTTCACTCCATTCGTATTCAGTGATGCCAATTTTCACAAACTTTGAAAATCGTAACAGATTTTTCACTACGGTTCTATTTCTACGAATGAATTCTGTGATTGATTTTTCAGAGTTCACAACACATTTCCGATTCCGATTCGATAGGGGTGAATCGTTGGATACCTCTATCCTCCATTATCTCTGAAAAATGTTGAACGATGGTCAGTGTATTATTATCCATAAGTCACGGTGTCTGTTAACAAAAGAAAAAGAATCTATCGAATACTTCATTATTTCAAATCAAATGAAAATCCCTGATTTCATCTCTTAACTTCTGATATTTGAGAAATGAGGAGTTGATAAACTCATGAGTTGTAAATTTAAAGTTGATACCATACAATTTTAATGAATGAAATCAAAACCAGTTGAAGAGAAAAACCGCAAAGTTGTGTTTAACTCTTAATGAATAAAATGACCCTTATTACATTGTACGTAAGTCTTTAAACTCATATTTAAAGATTTATTTTCCAAGATCACAAAAGTGTATCTGGTAGGATGGCTTCTGATACCTTCTTCTTTTGCAAGGTTACACTCTGCAATGGACCTGGATCTCAACCAAAAAGCCTCTCCAGCTAGCTCGACATTTGAATAGTTGCCTACACAAAAAGTTGGTGAGGTCAGTTCTTCTGATCAGTACCAAGTTGTCTATGTCTATGTCTATGTCGCTCTACATGTCTTAGCCACCTTAGGCCTTGAGTCCGAGGACGCTTGCTAAGACGTGGTTGAGTCTCTCATCCAGCTGTTATTAACAAAATCCTACTAGAGATCGCATTCAGATTAATCAAAGAGAATAAGGCCTTCTTCATACATGCCTTTGCGCCGCAGAGTAGTGCTGATATTATCAAGATTTTGTATAACGCCAGTTTGGTCCTTCGAGATAGGAGTCTGTTTCGGAATTACTTCTTCGGACCGAAAGAAGAGCAATTGGTAGGAGTTAACCTCGGTACTGATGTTGTAAGCACTATCTACTGCGATGTAGAGTCGTTGACTACCTCGAAGTGATAGCTGCCCATTGAGATGCTCTGTCCATGATGTTTAATGCCCTTTCCAGAGGAGACCATATGTAGCTACATAGATTTTCGCTCGGCAAACCTGAACGTCTCAATCACTAGCAACGAACCGCTGTGTGCAAGCAATCTGGTCAATGTAATAGGCTTCTGGAAGATCGTACATCTATATTTCCTCAGGAATGTTATAGAAAAAGTCACGTGATCGCAGCCTTGGCTATAGCCTCTGTTTACATAGGAGGTTTCAGTGCGTACCTTACCGACCTTGATGGGCAGCTGTACCATCTGCCGAGTTCAGTATTGCTAGTTCCCCTAACCATACCCTGGTTCTAATAAGGTCGTGGAAGTTCTGTAGAATAAAGCTTAGTTTTCGATACAGAAAAAAGACACTTCGGCAGCATTGACTGGCAGTCAATGAGTCAAGGATTTCAGACGCCGAGGAAGCTGAAGCATTTTCTTGGACGTAACACATGCAGTACGGCTTACAATCATGGATTAATGGCTTATGGGTGGCGCTACAGTCCGTAGACGATAAGGCCTTATCTTCTGCAACAAGTACTGGTTTTGTGCGTACCATTGTTTTCTCAGGTGTGAACGGGGCCTTAAGTTTTAATTCAACTCTGAATAGTGAAATTTGAGCCTTCGACTCGAAATAGGTGGCCCGTGAAAATAGTTTGTCGTAGTAGGAATCGAACCTAGGCAACACAAGTGCGTAGGAGTTGACGCACATACTCCACTACGTCACGGAGACCTAAAGTGACGGCTTACTCAGGTCAAGAAAGTAGGTTCAGTGCCCTTTATGGGTGCGTCGCGACGATGCGTCGTGTGCTGAGGCCTTGAACTACGCGTCATTGTCCCACAGACATCTCGTCGTGCCGAAACGAAGTTGTCCATGTGCTCTTCATTTCAGATTCCCTAGATGGAAGGTGGCTCGACGTTTCATTCAACAAATCCATCGTTCGTGTGATTCAGCACGAGCTTCCGCTGTACATGCGGTTTGCATTGGGTAGTGGGTGAAGCAAAGTGACGAACATGAATTCTACACATGTGCAAATACAATTATAGCATCTTACGAGTTCTCCTTCTGCATCCATAAAGAGATGATTGATGGCGGAGCGCTTGCAAGCCAAATACTGGTCCAGTCCATGTATTGTGGAACAGTGCGTCATAAAACAAAACATTTCGCTGAGGGACACGATCAATTAATCGCCCGCCCTTGTAAAGGCTACCACCGTGTGCCTCAGAGTGAAAACTTGTCAAAAACCATCTCAAACAAATGATCAAAGCGAGACTTGTCGTGAGTGTTTGGATTGCATTTCGAATTCTCGTTCGAATGCCAAATTTCATTAAAAATGTCCATAAAACCCCCCGGCTCTTGAGCGTATTGATAATAATTTGAATAATTAGCAAACAAAAGACTTAACATTTGCCAATTCCCCCCGAGAAAAAAAAAATGAATAAATAAACTGATTTATTGGTTAGAACTGAAATCTATAGATTCAACCGAAATCGGACACATGTGGCGAACAATTAGCGGCTGCTGGACATCGAATTAGCTCCACAATAATTAACAGCAGCCGAGTGAAATTAAATGCCAGAGTGTACCTGGAACAGACGCCGAGATGAGAACGTGCGAAAAAACGCCACATCAATATTTTGATGACGGAGTGGTCTCGTCGTTTGGCCTTTGTCAGCTTCACAATTGTCTCGGTGCAGGTGATTCCGTTTAGGCGAACTCGTCCAAATGTGGAAAGTTTCAAATACGAACGCGAGCCAAAAGCAGACGAGCACAAAAGGAAGAGACCGAAAGAGATGAGCACTGGAGGCGATCGTGACTGAGACAATACATCCACTATCAGATCGGGAATGATTTAATGTGGCATCGTTGTACTCGAGTATAACCCCACCGGTGCGGCGTGCACAACCGTCCACCTGGCTGTGTACTCGTAGCGATGAGCTTATTTCACGGCGAAACTCAGCGAAAAGCTCTCGCATCAGAGGAGAGGAGCCAGCACAAGTTCAATGAATGGCCCACCTTAACCCAAGAGGGTGGTTTCGTTCGTACAGCGTTGTACGTCACTCTACACATGGCTACTATGAAAGCCTTTCAGCCCACTGCCTAACCTCCATCCCCCGCCGGCTTTCACTTACCGCTGGGGATGATGTGGATGGTGGTGACGACGACAACGGCAACGGCAACGACTACGACGACGACGATGGCAGCGGTATGTATGTATGAATGGCTCGTTGAGAATTTTTCTTATAAATACACTCGGTGTTCCTCTCAGCGGTTCATTCTCTCAGTGGTTAAAGTGACATGATAGTGAAGACATTGGTGCACTGTAACGAGTCATGTATCAGCATGCCCTTCCAAACACAGATCAATTTTTCGCCAGTGGTAAGAGTTGCAAAATCAAATAAATTTTTTACAAAAAAAAAAGAAAAAAAAAGTTTTGTGCAAAAATAAGGACTGTGAGAATTTTTTGATTTAATTTTTTTTCATTCGAAATGTGCTTCTGTTCTGTGATGTGTGTGAGTGAAGTGAGAGTGAAGACCGATAAAATTTATCCGCACCCTGAAAAGCTGTTCAGTACAGCATGTCTGGTTGAAAAAGGACATCATTGAAAAGGACATTTTGTGAGTTTCTGTTGTTTTAATTTGCCTCTTGTGGATATGCAACAGAGTTTTTGAAAGGGAAATCTCAATTTTAAGCCGCATGATGCAATAATTGAACGTGTTCGAAATCCTAACCTCGTCCTTAAAGGATACCACATTTTTATTTCGTGTTACACACCGATACCAAATGGTGTACTTGCTATAATGTGAGATTTTCTTTTATAGCAACATTGCTTGGACATCGCGCATGTCAGCAAGTTCAAAGAGCGGAATGGATATTGGGATGGTTTGGCGGTTTCTACCACTGGTTGGGGCACCCACTCACACTCCCCCTTCCCCTCCCTCCCCGCCATCGACCCACGCACTTCGGTGGCACATTCAAATACGAATTGGAGTTCTCTTCTAGGCAGAAATGGCCCACTACACTCAGCTGACGTAATAACGGACTGATAATAATGTTGCCCAGTTAGTTGGGGCAGACAACAGCAATCGGGCGCCAACTCAGTTGGCGAGTACTTAAGTGACTCAACACTTATCGCAAGCTTAATGGCTTAAATACGCACATGGGACTCCGTTTGGTAGCTACCGCTATCTGTGTACTGAGTGTACAGTTTGCCGGGGGGTTTGTTCGGCATTCCTCATTCCGTTTCGGAATTCGGGTGCAATTCAAGAAATGTGTATTTAGGTCATGTCTTCCCGTGAAAATCGTTATCAACCACCGTTTGAAGAGCTCTGTTGCACAGGAGGGCTTATGTACACAATGGAATGCATGTACTGTGCATTTTTGTTTGGCCGCGGCAACAGCTGACGGGCAATAACAACGGCCACATGTAAATGTGAAACTATGCCTCAAAAGATACACCATTTGTCCTTGAAAATGTCTGCACTTGAGATTATGACGGGATTTGTGTCTGAGACCGATTGTCTTCATCCGATGGCTCAGGCTTCAGTCTGTGCTGGTGACAGATAACACGCAGTGAGCTTGAATGATGGAAAAGCAAATAAAGTTTTAATTGAAAGCGTTTAGCATGTCTCGAAAATGTAGTTTCATTAGACGATAGCTCTTGAGAGTTTGTTTTTCTTTCTCTGTTTAATTATGACATTCGACATTCGACATTCGATTGGAGGCGGTGGAGCTGCTCATTTTGCTGAGTACGCAGTAAATTTGATGAGTGGCGTAGTTTCGTTTGACTGGAAATCTTGAGTGATGATCGGAGTTAAGTAATTTACAGCTCTACGAATATTAAACTGGATTGACAGCAATATTTTATTGATTTTTATTTTAAAAATAATGTGGTTAGACCGTGACATTGACAAGGCGTGATAGCTTCTCATTTCAAGCAAAACTGTTAAACTGACAATACTTGAAGGTTTGACCATCTGTGGATCTCCTTTGATTTTACTGATAATGCGTGGTATTTAAGGCAGACAGAGTCACTCTCTAAAAAACGTTAGTAAAGCAGGAGCATTTAAATGGGAAGTGGCGATGTCCAGGGTTCATGGGAACTTCAAGCATCGTCTGAAAATGATATGGCTTCTTGATGATGATGTGTTCAACACTGTGACCAGATGAAGAGAAAGCTCCAAAGGGCAAGAACCATGCAATGGCCGGTGTTTCGCAGAAAAACTAAATACAGCGTCATCCATTTTGTTGTACCGAAAGTAGACTAAAATAAGACACATTTGCGATAAAGGTACTACTTGGACCTTGTCATTAATTTTATATCCACGCAGGACCTTTGACACTGACAAGATAATTTTCGATTCGACTTTCCGATGCACATGGGCCAATTCCTCGGTCATACATTCAAGAATATTCGTTTTTAAAGCTTCAAGAGTTTGCGAATAGAGAATCTTGGTGAGAAACACGACAGTGCGCGGAGAACTCAACGTTGAGCAGCAGCTTCTTTGAACGAAAAAGACTATCATTCGATGGCTTAGTCAAGTACCATCACGATTTTCGAGACGGGCGATGAATTCGATTCCATCAGGTAGGCGACCACTTGGCAGACCCAGCACAGTCCGAAAACTCGCCTTGTACGATTTGGCATAACTCCTGATAAGTAAGAGTCCGTGGCAGACGATCGAGTTGCCTGGGCTCTAATCACGTAAGGCGACAATCCCGCGCTGTCGTTTCGACAATAGTTTCGCTTCATGTAAGCATAAAAAAAACGATAGCGTCTGAGAGATATCCTTTTGCCTGCTTGTATCGTCTCGACGACTGATTTTTGGCGATACCTATTCCAGTATCTGAAATGAAGTATTACTGAGATGCCCGACTTCTACCTCTCTTGCCTCTTTTAATTTTTGACAACTGTTTTTTATAACGTGTTCTTAAACCAAATACACCAATCAGAGGACGGCATTTACGTTATTTCGTGAATAACCGTCAAAAATTCATGAATGTCTGTCAAAAAGACGCTCAAATTAGTCGATGGACTAGGGGGTAATCAGCTGTGAAGTCGGCTATCTCTGTAATGCTTAATTTCTGGTAATGAGAGCACAGATGTGTTTTCATGAGAAATTTTATTTTCAGAGCAGTCAAACGAGACGTAGTGATGGTGCAACATGAAGCAAATCGTCGATGATATCATTGAAGTGTATAGTCAGGACGATAGTCGTCTGAAAAGTTATGCGATGAGAGCCCTGGGGATCTCTCGTGTGTGCGATCTCCCTAGTGGATCATGCGGTTCAGAAGATGATGATGATGACTTTTCGCAATATCTCTACAAAAACGACTCCAACGACAAACAATAAATCACATGAACTTGGTGACCCTGGTCTTGGGCGGAACCACCACATGTGCGGGAGGTGCAAGTGCCAAGCTTTCAAGGGCGCATTCTGAAGTGTGAATACAAAAATCCTCGATGTACTCCCACCCTTCAAATTTTACTGAGTCCAACATTTTTAAACACTTTTATCATTTCACCTGTTGACACAAGGAAAAACACTAAGTCTAAACACTCTCTAACTCTAACTTTTTCGGCATATTATTCATACATTTCCCCCAATTTTCCATACAAACGCCTATTTCTAAGTCAAAATCTCTCTATCTCGAACAAATTATCGTATCCCATGACAATTCTACTTACTACTACGTAGGTTTTGCACAGGGGGCTCATTTGGCTCGGCCCGCCCCTGGCCATGGAACAGTCAAGTCAAAGCGGCTCGTGTTAATGTCTTGATAAAGCCACGCGTCTTCCAAAACTAGAACTTCGAATTCGAAACCAACAAATGTCGGATAAGATTTGACGTTGATGGTGATGTGTTGATGGTTGATGGTTAAGCTTAAGGTTATTGTCACAGATGTTGCAGTTGACCCAATTAGATCCCTTCCTCATTTTCAAAGAACTGTAGACTAATGATACTACCATACCAAGCTGCACACTTTGCCGTCTCTTTTTGTAGATTCATTGGTCCTTATAACAATTTTGTTTGGTAGGGTATCCGTATGAGGGAACAATGAACATCTTCGCTGATGCATCTAAACATGGACTGATGTAAGAGTGCCCAATCGGAGTATGTTCTACATATTTCTTCGTAAGTCGGCTTCAATTCTTAAGTGTGTTGTACTTTATAAGGGGGTAGATGTGAAATTAAATGCAATATTCCAGTTTGTGTAGAAAGACAAGCTCAAGGTCTGTGCTGTGTCCTGTTTTTCGTATAGTGTGCATTAAGACATCTAAAACAGAGCCAGTTTCTTTGCATTATTTTTAAGGAATTTTTTTGTACTTTCAAATTGACGATTGTGTCGATTATAATCTGCTTGTAATGCTCGAGGTATGTCTACTACAGACTAGGTTTGTGTAGTTCACGAATGAACTATTTGAAAAAAGAGCTCCATCAACTGAATTAAGTGAACTAACTAAAGGGTGGTCCAACGAAAATACACGATGATAATTGTAAATAAAACAAAAAGTTTTCAGAGAAGTATCTTAATATTTTTTATTATGATAGAAGGACGAGTGTCCATATTTTCAATTATCTCATCCTTTAGCTCTTGAATTGTTCTTTGCTTACTGACGTACACATTTTCATTTAAATATCCCCAAGGAAAAAAGTCCAACGGTGTCAAATCACATGATCGTGGTGGAAAATTAACATCGGCATTATTTCGTTGGCTTTGTGGCAAGTGGCCCATCCTGATGGAAGCACATCGTCGGTCAGGTCCATATCTACAATTTCTGGCCACAAGAAGTCCGTTATCATCTCGCTATAGTGAACAACATTCACGGTAACTGCTTGGCCGACTTCATTTTCGAAGAAGTACGGTCCGATGACGCCGCCAGCCTACAAACTGCACCAAACAATCAATCTTTATGGATGTATCGACTTTTCAATAATAACTCGTGGATTTTCATTTGCCCAAATAGGCAAGTCTTCTTGTTAACGAATCCACTGAGGTGAAAATGTGTGCCTTATCGCTGAAGATGACTTTCTTATAATGAAATACATTTTTATTTAAACGCCTAATTTCGTAAAAAGCTTCAACAACCTTAACGCGCTGCTCAATTGTGTACCTCTCCATGGTTGAATTTGTCAAACACTTAAACAAATTAAGAATTGGCAAGAAATCTTGACGATAAGGTGTAACCCTTAAGTTCACAATGCCATATTATTTTAGCTCAGTAGTTGAACATACTCAGGTGTACCACACTCTGCATACATGTGAATCAGTGGTAGTTCCGGACCTGTATACAATAAGGCGAAATTCACATACATAGCTCACATAATCATGTATGCAAGTAGTTCATCGATGAGCGTTCGTTGTGGTTTTCACATCTGCATGTGTAAGTTCCTCGTTATTTCACCAACAAACTTTGATGTTCGGATTCTTCATGCATGCTGCATGCTCCATACATATAAAACAAACTCCGCGTTCAATAAACAGATGTGAACTAAACTGAGCTCTCCCTGGACTATAACACAATCCTACTACAGACTCAGTTTTATTGTATTTATTTTCACTGGTGAAACACTGTCAGCAATCGTTTGTCTCCCTATTGCAAAATGGCAATATTCAACTAAAACACGTACAGTCCCGAGTGCAAGTTTGGTTTGACATATGTCACTGTAAAGGGATATAAAATGTGGACCACAAAATGGTTGACAATACATCGTGGTGTGATTCCTCTTTCTTCGAACACTTAAGAATCAGGATACAGCGACTTGATCCACTAGAAACTACTTTCTAATTGAAAACTGTGGACGAATGTTTTTAGTTTCAATGTTTACCGGCGACGTTGTCTTCCATTTTCAAAAAATGTTCTTGATTCGATTCCAGCGAAACTAACTGTCATTTTCGTGGCAACACATCCTTCGAGTCGCTGACGATGTTTCAAATGCTTAACTCTGACGGAAGATTTCTCATATTTCGGTGTTCGGAGTAGGCATACAGTTGTGTATGTGGCTTCCGATTTTTTGGGACACTTCGGGCTAAATTTGTTCGTCCCAATTAGTGAGGAAAGAGTGAAGAAAAAGACGTTCGTTCTTTTTCATCCGTCAGTCAAGCCAGTCAGGCTGCTGTCCAAATTAAGCGATGTCCTAATTAGACGGAATCCACTGTATATACGTTTACTAATGTCATAACAATGCTGCCCTTGATGGTTTGTCTGTTTATTCGAGGCATATAGCAGTTTCACAAAAATCTGTTTTTGTTTTTACTCTGTACGGGTTATTAACCACTTCACAACAGCCTGCGCGTGAAATTCCACCCGGTTGCAAAGGGCGGATGTTGCACGCGTACGTTTTTACCTCCAAGACCTTATAGCCATTAACTACGACATTCATAATTATCCTATGTATCTTTTGTAAACATAAAACTGCAACTGGCAAATCTCAAATTCACTACACACTCTCTGAAATTGTGTCCCGGTCTTAAACGAAATTAATTGCGACAATTTATCCATCCCACAAGTTACTCACTGCACTTTCGAACTTGAATATTTACCAAAATAAAACACAGGCAACAGTCAGCTTTCAGACACCCAGTGTTCATCAACCTTATCGGTTAATAAATAGACACGAGTACACACACTCATATGCATGCTGTCTGTCTAACAGTCTGCTGAATTATATGGTCAATCAATTCTCTTTCAATTCACAAGTACACGGATCATAAATTTCCTCGTTGTCATGCTTCAAATATTAATTTACACGGTTTACTGAGATAAAGTACGTGTTCTACTAATTCTTTGCGAAACAATCATTTACAGGTTTTGTCTTGAATGAAAGTTTTCAGCGTTTGATGTATTAATAGGATTAAAATGTTCAGTAGTCTTAAAAAAATCAGGAATTTGTTGTACAATTTAGTTTCTGTCGTAACGGTGGATACATAGTTATAGGAAGTTAGTTGCGGATCACCGGGTCGTGTTGTTCGGTTGGTTCGCCGACTCTTAGCTTGGGTTTCCAGGTTCGATACCCGACACGACACAAATTTGACGGGCCACCTCTCTCGAGTCACTGTAAATACGTAGATGTCGCTTAAAATTTCGCGATTCAGAGTCGGAGTAAAAACTCCTCTTAACTCGCACGCTCAACTCGAGTGGTTGCTGTATAAACTAAGTCCAGGTCCCCCACTGACTGTAGCGCCACCTATAAGAAGTTAGTTACAGGCACGAGAAGAAAATGTTATGTGTACACCAACTGCTTCATAAGGACCAAATCTAAGAAAGAATGAGATTGCTGCTCCTTGACGAACTTCTAGATCTATAAATATCTGAGTTGACAATGCTCCTGAGATTCATGCATGAATCTGGGGGGTTTCGATTCTCAACAGATTGCAGTGGTACTTAATTTTGTTCACAATGAGGCTATTTTAACACTTGCTGCAAGGCATTAAGAAGGAGGCGGCAGCTGTTTCCACATGTAAGAGAATCCTTGGCCCCACATGGGGAATCCAACCAATAATGGCTCACTGGATGTATACGGCTATTGTTAGACACATCCTTGTTTAGTGGTCACCACTGAATAACAAATCCAATCTTCAATCGATAAGCAGTATTCAAAGATCAGCGACAGGGGCATTGCGATCCACCCTCACAGATGCCATGGAAACTTTGCTACAGCCCATGGACATCTATGGGAAGCTGGTAGCCACGAAGGCAGCGTTAAGGCTACGGGAGTGCAACCGCTTGAAAAGATCACATATCTTAGGTCATACAGAGATAATCAGAAATGCGAGACTACCAACGCATACAGATTATACAACACCCGCTTTAGACTTCGAATTTGGGTTCAAAACATTCATCCCAGACAGAGAAGATTGGGAAAAAGATCTGAGAAAACCAGGCTACCTGAAGATCTACACAGATGGCTCAAAAACAGACGAAGGCACCGGACTAGGAGTACACGCGGTATCGCCAAACGTAACCTTTTCCTTGTCTCTTCGACTGCCCGACTATTGTAGTGTATCCCAGGCAGAAGTTAAAGCTATCCAAGAGGATGCCCGTTTACTGTCAATGAACCCGATAGACTGGCTATCTATCGCCGTCTACAGTCAGGCGTCCATAAAGGCTCTGGATACACCATGGTCCCTGAAGATGGTAAAACTTTGCCGTCTATTCCTAGGGAGATAGCGGTCGGAGGCAACCTAACCCTATGCTGGGTGCCTGGGCATTGTGGTTTTCCAGGGAACGTATGGGCTGACGGGGTGTGACTGCCACTGGCAAACAATCAGGACACCCCATATCCCTCGGTCCAAGTAATAATCACCAGATACTGGATGGCGCATTTGGTAGAGTGCCTGCCCCTGGTTAGCGGGGTTCCCGGTTCGAATCCCAGTGAACGCAAAGTTAATACGATTTTATCTGGTTTTCAAATCTGGTACAGTCACCATTTGGCGTTGGGATCAAATTAACGGCACTATCACTGGAGTAGTCAATCAGTGGTAGTTGTCTGACTAGGAGTATAACGATGGATCAATATGGTCTAATTGTGCTGGTGAATGCACAGCCCCTTAGATGCCTTCGATTCCGCTAATCGGAGATTTAGATACATGTAGGACTTCGAGGCCCTCACTTAATCCAAAAAAACAAAAAACAAATACACTCCTAAAACTAAGCAGAAATCTAATAAGGAACGTAGTGGGAATTATCAGCGGCCACTGGCTTCTCGGTATCCATGCAAGAAGAATGGGAGTACCCCCACAACAACTACTGCAGAAGATGTAGAAACGAGGAGGAGGAAAAAAATACGCTTCATCTCCTCGGCACGGCTGGACAAGCCGTTGCAAAAACTAGAAAAACTAGGCACCTACTTTTTCAGTAACCTAGAGGAAATGTCACACTTAAAGATACAAGACATAGCAAAGTTTATCAGGAAAACTAATTGGCTGTAAATCAGCACAGAAGTGGCCACTAGAATACCACTAGACAGTCCCTAGGCTTATTTTATTTCCCTTAGTGTAGTGCCTTTGAATTAAAGAGGAACCGGTGTAAAGCACCGGGTAGTGATAGCACAAAGGATCCAAACAGGATCTAAGAGGGCCACAACTGCTACAGTGGTGGCAATCACCCTAACTTAACCTAACTCTACAGGTTCTGTACGAATAAATTATAAGTTTCCAAGAACACAATTTTAACCTGAAAAAATATAAAAGTCGAATTTTGCGGGATATCAAAATTAGTTCGAGACTGAAATTCGACTAAGAGAAATTCCGGTTTAGAGGGAAACGACTGTTTATAAAGAAAACTTTATTCGAGTTTATCATTGGTTGGTCTTATTTGGCCCACTCTGTAGGAAAATAAGCGGATAGACATACAGTGGACTCTCCCTGTGTCGAACTCCCTTTATCTCGAACTTTTTCGACATATTTTACAGACACTTCTCTCAAATTTCCGTACAAAAACCTCTCTCTAAGTCAAACTCTCTCTAACTCGAACAAATTATGGTATCCCGTGACAATTCGACTTAGGGGGAGTCTACTGTAATTTCATTAAAGCTTGGGGCTATGATTGGCATTTTTGCTGCGCAACATTTGTTTGCGTCTCAATTGTTGCACGGGCTGTGTTCAACTAATCTGACTCACATCGGTGATTCGACATACAGTACACACCATCTGCATTTAATGAAACGAAGAACATTTCGGTCTGTAGAAACAATGTGTTCCCCGTTCAAATGAGTCGTCTTTTGAACGCTTCGCCTAGGGAATGCTTTCACTTGTGACTTATTTTTCGTGACCGCTTCATGATTTGGATCACGTCAGCCCCAATCAGAGGAATCAATTCAAAATAAGTTTTCATAAAGTTTTCCATTTTTCATCAGCCAGTGACTGAGTGAGAGTTCCTTACCTACAAGGACTAACGAACTAATTTAGCCCACGAAACTACTGTCAATCACGAATGAAATTTGGAATTTTAATATTCCACATGAATACGCAAGGTGCTTCCCAAAAATAACCAAGTTAATCATACAGCCACCCGTCGACTCAATTCGGGCAGTAGGCTCCTTTCACTCTCGTGTATCAACGTGTGTTACCTCGGGACTTCACTTCGAATCGACGGCCGACGGTGGGTGAATTCGAGAGCGTATACACACTTGTTTATACATTCAATTATAGCACTTTGTTTTGAGCAAACGTCTACTTCTGAATTCCTTGCTTACACATAAATAAGTAAATACCAGCATGGCGTAGCTGAAAGTCCTGCGAGAATGTGCGTTCCTTACGTTATGTAATTCTAATTCCATCGCACAGAGAGCGTGAGAGAGAGAGAGAGTCTGCGCCTTGCCCAGTCGTAAAGCAACAAAGAATGTTATAGCCAGTCCGTGGTCGTATACAGATACACACATGCACAGCGAGAGGTTTAACATTGTGAAAGGTTAAGTTGCTGGCTGGGGGATTGTCACCCATACCGAGGCGACGACGACGCACGGTGTGCCCTTAGACTGTGTGGCTCCGGTGTGTAGGAAAGTGAAACGTTACATTACTGCGAACAGATAGGAGTAGCAACCAAAACCGGTGGTAAATCACGTAAACATGTAAGCAGAATGCCGGCCGGGTAGACTGGGGCGAACGAGAGAGAGATATGGCAGTCATTTGAGCGAACGAGTGGATGGGCCGGCTGAAGGACAACCGACAAGCTAGACGCAAAAGAAACACGTTTTTCTCCACCAAATTAAAGGGGGTTGGTATTTGCGGGGCATTTTTTGGTGGCGCTGTGTTGACAGAATTTGGCTCTGATAATTCCACTCTTAAGAAGGGTTCCTCGAGGAAGGCAACTGCGTCGTTGGAATGACATCCTTGTTTGTTCACTCCTTAGGGATAAACCTTTGTTTGGCATTGGATTTCGGCTTATGGCAACCAAATTGGAATGTTTCCTATACACGCGCATAAACAACAAAAACCGGGATGTAAAGCAAGGTAAGGGTTTCGTAGGCAAACAATGGCTCACGTGGATTTGAGACGGATCTGAATTTGAATCCAAATCCGAATCCGAATTCACCCCAAATATCAAATATTCTAATGGATGTGTTTCCCTCTTATTTTTTGATGTTCCCCTTCTTCGCATCCACTGACTGAGGCAATCCTTGACGCCGCGAACATAAAATCATGCGAAAGTTTGTTGGTTTGTCTTAATGAACGGCTGTTAAAATGAGTTTGGCAATCTGACTAGAAAGAGTTCTATAAATAGAACTGAAGAAGATAAACATCAGTTGTGATTAACTTTTGAGTTATTGGAATTTCGAATACATACTAGCTTCACACACCCAGCGGGTATGTTCAAGAATAACAATTTTGTGTCCATAAATAATCACACGTCTTTGCGTGTGTGTTCTTTTGCCAGCGAACGTCTTAAAGTTATTTACTCCCTTTATTGCGAATTTGCTATGCGTAGCTGGTAGTCGTGTTCGCATATCCAACAAAAGAAAATGCACGGTATTCCAACACGTTCACAAATATTTCACTTTTCACGCGGCTCCTACAACGACCTTCAAATCTGCGTGGTTAAGCCTCAAAATTGGATAACAAGCTGCTCCTTTTCACATCTAGATTTTTCTATTTCTCTGAGAAGACAGATTGTTGCCGGCGTACCGTTGTATGGCAACTTTCTGTTTTCTTTAGGATTTTAGCAGGATTTGGTAAAGAAAACAGAAAGTTGACATGCAACCATCCGCAAATTTTCGGCAAATTGTCCTAGCGCTTTGTTGTAAAGGTCGTTTGTTATTTTAATTCATGGATGACAATCGGAAACAAGTTGTCATTTTGGTGGGATGTTGTTCTTGTGGATATTTTTACTTACTATGGGCCAACAGGTCTGTGTTACGCTGAGCTGCCACCCCCTATCCTAACCTATACTATGAATGACAATACACTGAATTATATTCACTAGGGATACCTTTAGCTATATAAAGGTCTTTCCAATAAGGACTTTTCCCAGGAAGTTTTTTTTTTAAATACAACGCAAACCATTTGAGATATTTTAAAAACTTTATTATCGGCTTGAAGTACAATCAAAACATTTATGAATGACACTCGACTTCTTCACGAGTGATGGGAAGAGTAATACTGAACTTTCTTGTAGGATTGGACAAGCTGTAATCAGGAACTTCGAGCTTAGTGTGAAAGCCAACTCTCACCTATGGTCATGAAATTTGGGTACTGACCGAAAGAATAAGATAGAAAGCAAGCTGCCACCTGCCCTTTGCCTTGTTGGTTTGATCGCATGGCAGTAACGTTCCCACCATAACGATCTCCGAGGCTGGCCTTGAATGCGATTCCAAAAGGTAGGCGACCACTTGGCAGACCCAGGAAGTCCATTAACTCGCCTGGTTACGCTTGGGCATAACCCCTGATGAGTTAGAGTCAATGGCGGCGGATCGAGTTGCCTGGAGATCTCTTGTGCGTGGTTTACCCAGTGGATCATGTGAGTCAAATGATGATGATGATGATGACTCGACTTCGTTCATATGGCCACCGCGAGCGCGTTTGCAGCGGTCGATTCGTTGGACCCAATTTTTTACGACTCGGCCACGCATTTCGGCGGAAACGGCCGCTATTTCGCATTCAATGTTGGCTCTGAGTTTTACCAACGTCGTCGGCTTTTTGGCATAACCCTATGAGTTAACGTAGCCCCACGGAAAATAGTCAAGCGGCGTTAAATCGCACGAACGACGCGACCAATCGACTAGCCCATTTCTTGAGATCACACGCTCACCATACTTACTCTTCAATAAATCGATTGTAACGTGTGCTGTGTGGATTGTGGCACCATCCTGTCGTTCATATCTTCCGATTCGGGCCAAAAATAATCGGTAATCATGGCGCGATAACGCTGACCATTCACAGTAACGTGACGATCGTATCGCCGAAGAAAAAAAATGGCCCAATAACGCCATGTGATTTCTTTAACATCATCCTGGAAAATATCGTGCCACGCCAACACTAGAGGCACTATCTTCCAGAAGTCCTTACAACTGGTAGTATACGCGGATGACATTGAAGTGATTGGCAGAACGCAGCCGTCAAGGTGGCGTTTGCTGGCATTGAGGCGGAAGCCAACCGCTGTTTCCATGGGCTCAAGCGGCAATTGAGTAGTGGAGCCATCTCTCGAAGGACTAAGCTGCTGTACGACGCGGAGGCATGGACAATCTCAAAAGCGGATGAGGAAGTCCTTAGTCTCTTCGAGAGAAAAGCTCTGCGTGCGATCGTAGGTCATGTTTGCGTTGACGGTTTCTGGAGGAGAAGATTAAACCACGAATTGTACAGCGACATGAGTCTTGTCAGGCGTCTTCGGATCCAACGCCTAAGATGGCTAGGCCGTGTAGAGCGCATGGACAACTTAGCTCCGACCCGAAGAGTCTTCGACTCCGAACCCGTGGGGCAACGTAACAGAGGACACCCGCTTTAAAGGTGGCGCTCCCAGGTGGAGAAGGACCTCAACCAACTTGGCGTGCGACACTGCAGACAGCTAGCCAGAGACCGTGCTAGCTGGAGAGGCTTGTTGGTTAAGGCCCAGGTCCACCGCGGACTGTAGCGTCAAATAAAGAAGCGGGCATGCAAACCGCACTAAACAGTAATTTTTGTGGATGAATTGGTGATTCATGAAGCACGTGTGGATTTTCACTCGACCAATAAAGCATTTATTGCTTATTGACGAACCGATTGAGCCAAAAATGAGCTTCGACGCAGATTGGAGTTAACGCTCTTAAAGTCACCGACTTCGAGTTTCGGTAGATTTTTATAATTTGTAGACGTTGCTCGTTCGTGTACTTTAGAATGTTGATAGTCAGAAATGAAGTTTTACAGAGAGGCCCGACTTTTACCTATCTTGCCTCTTAAAATGTTTGACAAAAATTTTCATATCGGTTTCTCAAACCTAACTGACCAATCAGACGACGTTATTTCGAGAATAACTGTCAAAAAATCTCCAACGTCTGTCAAAAAGGCACTCAAATTCGTCGAAGGATTGGGGGCAATCAGTTGTGAAATCGTAATACTTAATCTCTGATGAAAATGTTGAGTTTACTGAATAAATTGACAGTGACAGTTTGATGATTAGTGAAAGCGTGCGTTCACAAATTAAATTCAAAGTTGTCAAGTCCCTATTGGAAAACCCTTTAGTAACTGTTGGTACCACAGGAAATACCTGGACTGTCTGCCACGAGGTTGCTGGCAACCATGCTAAAGCTCCAAATTGATCTTACCGAGACTAGACCGCGCTAAGCAGAAGTACTGAAACAGAGCTGAACGTTCATTTAACAAACATTTGAGCCCCTCTCTATGACAACAACGATAATCTGTTTTCCATTCATTCGGATACATACGGATTGTTAGCAAATAAAGACCAGAGTTGGAAGTTACGACTCGATCTTGGACTGGGCATAAGGCTTCCAGGACCTTGCATTGACACTTCTCTACAGTGGAGACCAGCAGGCCCATCGAGATCTGTTGTGAGTTAAGTTAGCAATACGACTGGATGCCGCAGTTGGTAGAGTGCCTGTTCCCCGTTCGAATCGAAGTGAAAGCATAGTTAATATGCTTTTATCTGGTTTTCAAATCTGGTCCAGTCACCATTTGCCGTTGGGATCAAATAAACGGCACTATCACTGGATTAGACAATCAGTGGTAGTAGTCTGACTGGGGGTATCACACTGGACCAATATGGTCTAAGTGTGCTGGTGAATTCACTAGCAGCCCCTCTACCTAACCTAACCCAAGTTAGCAATTTGCAGAAAATCTTCATGTCCAGAGCTTGACTTACTTGTCCGTAGAGATCAACATCATTGATCGGATTTAGTCGCAAGGACTTACGCAAGCTAATATGATTCCTTACCGGGCACTGTGCCATTGGTACACTTCGAATGCCACTGAATATACCGAACAAAGTGTTTTGCAGAAGCTGCAGAGAGGATTAAGAAATAAGATCCATGCAACATCTCCTCTGCAAAATGCCCAGCCCTCGCAAGGTAAAGGAGTATTTTCCAGGAAAGAGCTGTATGACTTAAGCCTGAATTAAAAGACCTCCTAAGATAACCACATGAATCTTGTTGGTTTTAGGACTGCAGTAGGCTTACACACTCCGAATGGGCACAAGACGTTCTCGTAGTGAGCCACGGCCGCAAGGCCATCAGGACACCCAATTACCTACCTACTAACTTACCATCTTGTCCGTAAATAAAGGAATAGAAAGGTGTCCGTAAACAGAGGTGTAGCTTTTAGAGAGTTGTCTGTTAAGAGAAGTCTCACTGTATCATCAAATGGCTACGGAAGGCCAATAGGAAGTTATCAGCATCATATTTGAGGTTTTCAGATTTTCTTTTAAAGAATAAACACGAAATCGAGGGTTTTTGAATAATCTCTTCAAGTTTAACGCAGTAAGGGCGTTGATAAAATGAGGTTAAAGTTAAAGGCTTACCAGAGTTGCCCAACAAGTGGATTAATATGCCCAGTTCAGGTGGAGATCGTTGTGAATTGCGAAGAACTGTCATGGCTTAAATGGAATGTCATCTTTCCCAACAGTCAGTTCCATACAAGGAAACCGTGCTAGTCTTCCTCAACTCCAAATGTGTTTCGTTTCACGCTCATATAAATTTCTGGTTTGAATGAGCTGCCTGCCATGTCACAGAGACATTCCTGTGATCGGATCACAGCTAACCTGCCTGAGGCAAGAAAGTAAGAGCTAAGATGCATGTCATGAATATTATGATATAACGAAGACCAACTTAAAGGCTCTCACGCTTTACCGTAGAGTTGCCAAACACATGTGGAAGGGTAGCAACCGATCGCACTTCAACGAAATGGCTGTCAAACCTCCTGGCATGTCCTAGATCCCGATCGCGGTATTCAGTTACTTTCTTTAAACAGATTAAACTCAACTCATGTGGATTGTGTTATTACAGGACAGAGTAGGAATCGAAGCTAGGCACCACCAAAAATGACTTCTGTAGAAGCTGCATGGATGAACAAGGGCTTTAAAGCATTCACCACATCCTCTGTTTGAAGATTACTATATAATAATAATATGGGGGGCGCTGCCGAGGCTGACCAGGGCCTAGCTTCTCAGCAACCACTCGTGTTGTGCGTGCTATTGTTCTCTCACTGTAGGTCCCAGTTTAATGCCGACTCCGAACGGCGAAGTTGAGAAGCTTTTTCTAGACAGAAAATACTCTTTGAGCATTGTCAGTGACTCGAAAGAGGCGGGCCGTGAATTATAAAAGCTGGTAAATTCGGGTATCGAACCTGGCACCCTCTGCGTAGGAGTCGACGCACTTACTCACTAAGCCACGGCGACCCATTGAAGAATTACAATCCTACGTTTTCAACGATTTCAGTAACTTAAATCGGATACCCATTGAAGGTTCACTTCTCCACCTCGTCCACCCGTCTAAGTCCATTCCATCAGCCACCATAACCTACCAACCGCAACAAAATCTAATTTGAAACTTCCAACCGACTACACACAAATACCTCACACCCAGCAGGGAAACAGAACAAAGGGCTAGAAAGCTCTCACCTTTCACTAGGTCAGGAGACAAAGAACACAAAACCAAACATGAGTGAGTACATAGACTCCTTGTTGCTAGGAATCTGTTTGCGTGAAATGGCGCCCAACAGTCGGTCGGAAGTCGGTTGCGAGTTGTTGTGCTGTCCCAGAGGCCTTTGTATGGTTTCATAATTATTATCCTACATTCTCTACGACTTCCTCTTCCCCACAAGGCATATCCGTTCAGTTGTTCTTCTTGTAAGCCGTTGGCTAAGTGAATGTGAACAATTTGAGTCTTCAAAATGTACTCTCATCAATGCGACACGATAATCTTCCAAAGTCGACAAGGTTTATGCTTCCAATGCACAAACAAATATCAAATGACACAGACGACCAATTGAAGGTGTCTGTATTTACATAGGCGAGTGGTTGCCATGCTCTACTAGACGCTGCGAGAGGATGGCCTCTATTTCTAATTATCACAAATGTCAAAGTCGCCACCTACATACATACTTTAGATACTTTTCATATCTTTGCATCATAAAAACACTCATTCATTGCTCAGAGACAATCGAGAAAAGGGGGTGCAAAAAAAAAAGTATTATAATTGCGCCTCGGTACTGTGGAATGCAAATGCAATTGCTCTCTCACACACACACTCGTGCATTCTGTTCAATTGTTTCTGCTTTCGTCTTCTTTTATTTATTTTTGTCGTAATTGTAAGCAATTCTACAATGGGACTAACTGGCGTCGTAAATTTCACTTAAGCGAAATAAATTACAATTTCTAATGGATCTCGTGAAGGTACGAAGAAAAAAAAAATTTTATCTCTGAGATACGTTTGCATTAATTATTGCACTGAGCACATTTGAGGAGATTTACACTCGCGATGACTAAAGGATTTCCATATTTGGGTTGGCGAAGTGAGTTCGCTAAAAGCCCGAGAGATTTCAGTCGCTTTTGGATAATTGCATTTCTCTGCAAAAGAGGGATTCTTTTTTATTTTGCGAGTTGCGAGATTGGATGTGTCGATGTACAGGTCACACACATTTTCTATGGAAGGCCTTCATCGTTGTATTGCGTGTGTCTAGTTTTATCAGGTCTGTAAATTCAAAAGCGAATTTTTCGTGAACTTTTATCGTTTGAAAATACAAATAAATAGTGCACTCAATGTATTGATTATCGCTAGATGAAAAGGGTGTTTTGTTTCAGAGGTTGTGCATTTTAAATCAAGATAAAACATAGAAACATGCCTTTAATATCTATGAAATTGAATTTATTTGACAAATGCAATCGACCCTCCATAAGTCGAACTGTCATAAGAACAAATATCGAGTTCGAATTATGGAGTGTTCGAATTAGCGAGAATACGTAAAAAACACCCTACACATGGTCAGCGTGTATAATATGCTTCGAAGAATACCAAATTTTGGGTAAATTTCAGACTGTTTTGAGCGTGTTTACAATTTGGTCGATAATCGCCATATTTTTGCTTAAATTAAATTTCTTTAGTTGTGCAGCGACACCGACGCCAAATGAATGATTCTACGACGCGAAAGAATTCAATTGTAACATGCTTGTGCGACTCCTCCATACATTTGCATATGTCTTGTATTAAACTACAGACACAATTTTACGTATTTCTAACCATCTTACGTTTAGTCGGTTCATTTGCTTCTGATCTCTTTTCTTCTTGCGTGCTTTGAATGGGTGTTGGTGTATGCGAGATGGAGAGACTTCGAAAACTTACAGATGGCCGACTTTTGGAGTGTAAAATATTGAAAAATTCTAGTCTTCGGTCTAAGTTCTTTTTTGTTTAAAATGTAAACGCTTCTAGTGCATAAAATCATATTTGTACAAACATTTTCAACCAACTGTCAAAACTATTTGAAGTTTGAAGTCTAGTACAATAAAAGTAAAGTCGCAAAACAAATTTTATTCAAAAAATTAAAGTGAATGCAAAGGGAGTAAAGAGCGTTTTATTGAGAATCATTACTGAGCTGAATATAGATTCTCAATAAAACACGCCTATTGACACATGGTTTACATATCGAGTACTTTAAGATAATACTTTAACTTGAATATCAGCTTTGAAAAATGCAATGTCACATGGTTCCGAAATGCTAGCGACAAAGGCCATCGACGTGTTGTTAAAGAAAACAGAAACCGTTTATTTAAAATTAATTATCCACAGAAAATAAATTATCTAGAAATTCACCTTCACAATAGATTCCTTTTGGATAAACATGTGATATGCACGTTATAAAAGTCAAAATTAGTAACTGCTGCACTTAAAGCAGTACTAAGGCAATGAACACAAAATTATTGATGTACCGGGCATACGACTAGAATATGGTTTTAGTTTATGATTTACTATATCTCCCACGACTGCAAAAGAAACAGAAAAATGTTCAAGACGTTGCTACGGTGAATTTGGAAGATCCAACAAAAAGTAATTTCCTAAATTTTTGAATTAATAAACAAAACTCGGCCTTGAATGGAATATCCATTCAAACTACGTGACCTCATTGATTATCTGAGCAAAGTTTCAGTTTCCCGTCCCAGGACTGTGTATGCATGTCGAATTCTTAAAATTACATTTTTGGTCACTGGACCACATCGCCATCCCTCAATTCAAGGACTAGTCGGATTCGCACAGTCATTTGCCCTCCGTTGTCCTTGGAAACGTTCACCAAACACAATCGCATCCATTATTCTGAATTGCTTCATCTTTGTTTCATTCAGTGACCTAGTTTCAAGGTGACCTAGTTCCCCAAAATATTACATTGATTCCAAGTTTCAGCGCTTAACCCTTGCACCCCTCTCATCGCAGGGATTTCTTGACTTCTTATTTCAAATCAAGGACGATTTGTTGTAATCTTGTGATTCACGAAATTTCGAGATTCACCATCACCATGCTTGGATACACACAGGCACACGCACAACATTATTGCCATGTTAACGAAGTAAGCAGTGGAACTCTAAGGACTCCAGGATCAGTATGTCTTGGAAGTTATTTCACGGAGGCTGTCCTTATTAACGACTTCGTGTACAGTCTGGGGTTTTCTTCCACTTAAATGAGTTGGAATTCAATTGAAAGTCTTATTTGTTAACCACCGAGCTCCAAGACCGATTTAAAATTAACTTGTTTACATTCTTTTGATGCGGCTTCAAGCAGACATACGATTCCTGAAATAAATGCGTTAATGGGCTTCGAATCTTTTATAAATATAACTTTCGCTTGAAACATGTTCGTTCCTGGGATGAGATGGGGATGACGTTCCCACGTTCGTGGAATAGGAACAAGTCTCTACACAGACTCTCACCCTGCCTTCCCATCGATCATAAAATATCCAAGGTTGTCAGAAGTACCGCTGAAATTGCAAATTTGCTCAAACAAGGAAAATAACACTACGCCCTCTTTGATTTACGTTACATTTCCTCTTGACTTGAATGTGGGACAGCCATTTCGCTGGCGAAGTTTACCTTGAGCATTTCCCCTTCACAATAAAATGTGTGATAGCGTAGCCTATTGAGTCGTCTTGTTTTATCCCTTTTCCTTGAAACAACACTTAAATGAACTTACCGTGAGCGTTTCTCTCATGCTCCACTCAATTTCGCACAAGAAGAGTTTTGTGATACCGCCTTCACCGGCGTAGTCCTTGAGTTAAGTGTAAGTAAACAATTGATAGTATGGAACGCCTCTGCAAAATTAACTACAATCGGATTGACTGTTTGAGTTCCTCCTGCAACACGCAACCGTTCCGGTGTTGCTCAGAGGGGGAGCGGGTTTATTTTCGTGTACTGACTTCATTACGCGCTTTTCAAATATTTATTTACTCTAAACTTGCTCCAGTTGGGCAGAAATGTTCGCGTGATGTACAGGGTCATCCATTCTACGACTCGGAAAGGACATTGATGTGTGTAGATTTGGATCACACTCTTAATTCAATTTATTGCCTGGATCTTTCCATTGTGATTGAAAAAGAATAACTACGACAAGAACATTGAAATGACCTCATCAGGAGCTGATGACGAACTCGATTGTGATCTCAAGTTGATCAGAATTCTGATCTTTTCTCATCGCTCGGACCTATATGATTCTATTTCTCAAATAAATTCGCTTTTGACAGAGCCATGAAGATGGATGACAATAATACTTAATTCAGACAGGTTAATGGAGAAAGTGAACCTCGAGGTGACTACTACTCCTTCGGCATCAGAGGACGCTGGAAGTAGCGTTCCCAATTCCCAACACTGAGTAGATACCACTTTCTGAGTAGATTTGTACGGATTGAGTATGGTGCCACTAGAAAGCTGCATGTACAGTACGTCCAGAATATAAGAAACCCCTTTAATAGCAAAACCCTTTTAATAGCAACAAATTATATTCAGCTGAGATTTACCAACGCCATCCTAAGCCTACCTAAGGTCCCCGATCAATAGGAATTTCATTGAAAACCCGTTTAAAAGCAACATGATTTTATGCCCATGCGCATGTGCTGTTATCCGGGGAGTACTGTACTAACTTTTCAAAAATAACAATTCCTCATTAATTTTATTTCCCAAATACTTCGGATTTTTAAGCGTTACACTTGAAATTTATTTACTAACTTACTTATCAGGCTGACGGCCCATGCAGAGTCCGAGCCTGAGCGATAGATGCTTTCCATTCCTGATGGTCCTGGGCACGCTGCTTCCAGTCATCAAGACCAAGCTGTCTTGCATCTGCGATTACTTGGTTTTTATATCGGAGATTCGGTCTTCCTCTCCTTCTCGAACCAGGAGGCTCGGATACGAAGACCCTCTTAGCTGGAGCATCGTTGTCCATGCCCTAGATGTGACCGAGCCAGAGCAGTCGACGGATCTTTGCCTTCCGGACTACATCCACATCCTGGTACAGCTCGTTTTGTCTTCTCCTCCATTCGCCACCCTCGCAGACGGGACCATATATCCGACGTAGAATTTTTCTTTCGAAGGCACCAAGAATCAGGTCCGCAGTTTTGCTTATCGTCCAGTTTTCGGCTCCATATAGCAGGACTGTCAAAATAAGGGTTTTGTAGAACATGACCTTAGTCCTTCGAGTCAGGGTTTTGATGCCAGTTGTTTTGACAAACCGAAGTAACACCGGTTGCCAAAGGCGGTTCTACGTCGAATCACCACAGTGATGTCATTTGTGGAGTTTACATTTGCCCCGAAGTAGACAAACTCCTTTATTACCTTGAAATTGTAGCTCTCGATTGCAATATTTTGTCCTAGGTGGTGTGTGACGGATCGTTTTTTGGTCGATAGCATATACATATTTACTTTTATCCTCATTGACCTTAAGACCAGCTCGCTTCGCCTGTTCCTCAATCGCCGTGAAAGCTTCCACTACGGCACTCTGGGAACGCGCGACGATGTCTATGTCGTCTGCATATCCCAACACTTGGATTGACTTGTAGAAAATAGTGGCTCCCTTCTTCTAGCTCCTCCTGCACTGGCCTAGTTTTTCGTTGCAGCGCCTTTTGGCATGCCTCGTCAGGGGAATGTTTCTCCTGTTCACACTTGCCATCATACTACGGGTTCCTCGCCGGAGGTGGTAGGTAGCCTAAGGTGGTTTCGGCTACCCTTTGATGGTCGAGTGGCAATGCAACCACATCTCGTTGGCGTTGGTGTATGATGTGGGCATACCGGAGAGTCTCTCACTCAGTTGCTCTTCATAGGCTCTGGCAATCTCGGGTGTGCTCAGGCGTCCAATGTCAAAACTCCACTTTATTGGCTGGTGAAGCCTTCTGACATTGGTCAGTTGAGCTCTGAATCTTGCTGCTATGAGGAAAGGGTCAGAGTCGACGTTTGCCCCTTGAATGTTCGCACATCCAGGATATTTGACGCATGCCTTCAATGGTCTATTTGGTTAGCGGTTCGACCGTCTGGAGATCGCCAGGTTGCTGCGTTGATTATTTTGCGAGGGAACCTAGTGCTGCTTATGACCATATTACGTGCTGCCGCAAAGTCAGTGCATATACCTAAATTTATCTAGATTTAATTTTCGCTCTAAATGAACACCCACCAATTCTCAATAGCTTCGCCGAACATTCTCTAGGTCAAGAAAGGCCGCTTTCACACACGCTAAATTCGTTGGCGACCTTTTTCAAATTCCCTTTTGTGATCCCAAGCCATTGTCACACAGCAGATTTTTCGGACTCTGCACTTGAGATCTTAGATCTCCACCTTTTCTGTTCTGCGCCCTTTATCACTCATGCGCTAATTCTTTCTCACACATGTATAAAAAGCTCCCAATACTCAAGAATAAAGGATTTCAAAGGGAGATCCCAAGCAAGCCCCTACGGATACACGGTCTACCCAAGCACGTCTCACCTCCCTTGACAACAAAATCGAAAAGTCCGCGACGAATTTAGCGAGTATAAAAGCGGACCAAACGGCCACCAACTTCACATTCTGGTGTTTGTTGTCAGTTGTTAAAAATCATTAAGCCACTTTAGATGCGTTGTAAAACGTACTACTCTTGGATGAATTTGATTGAGAACGTTTTTTTCAACGCGTTGAGTAGTCTGCTTTACCAAAAGGAGGACAACGCTGGAGGAGGATGCACCTGGAAAGGAGGCTGGTGCATCAAATGTGGCCAATAGTTTACCCCTCCTTTTCGTGTTTGCAACTTTTGCAGAAGTTGTTGTACGGCAGAATCAATCTAAAGGCGGTTCCCTTGGACCAGTGCCCTGTGAAGACACTGATAAGAGTCCTTAGAGTTGGTCTGCTCATTCTGATCAGGCTGTGTTATGGCCTAAGATAGTAGGGCCTAATTGTTTCCTTTGCCATTAGAACATCTTCCTTTGGTGTGAGCTACCGTTTCAAGTTTCAGTCGATGTTTTGCAGTAGTAGTAGACATGGATGACAGACATCTAACCTTTGCGACCAGCTTCGTAATTCTCTGGAACTGTCACAGTATCCAGGTACCCATATAAGATGGATGCTAAAATATTCGGCCATCACGTTAAGAGACTTCCGTTCCGGGAAGACATCGAGTTAAAAGTGACTGCATAAGACACGTAAAATCGATAGATCTGAATCGTTTTCAGCCTGATAGCATATGTTTTCTGTAAATCGTACGTTTCGATAATGTAGTTCGTTCAATGCGGTTCGCTGAAGTAGTCTGTAAGAGAGCCAGAGTCGAATTTGTAGACCAACAGTACGCTTAGATGGACAATCTCCTCAATGCTCATACACCTCCTACAGAGTGGATAGTTCTTATGTATTTTAATTCTAAACGAGTCATTTTTTCCTTTCTTTAATATCTTTTTTACACAGCCTTGTCTGGAACTAAATACTGTGTAAAAACAGAATTAGGGGCCATTTCAGTATGTCGTATATAAGTGAAACATGAAGATAAAATCCAGATCACTCTTATGGGTTACTGCCTGTGCCCAGCGGTTTCACTTCGTTTCAATTTGTAATAGATATGTATTTCGTGGCATTTTAAATTTTTTAAAAATTTCGTGAAAGTAGAAAAATTCATGTCAGTGATTCGCATTCTTGTGGTTCGACGTGGCGTAGTGGGTAAGTGCGCCGACTACTACGTAGAGAGTGCCAGGTTCGATACTCGAATTTACCACCTTTTATAATTCACGGCCCCGCGAGTCACTGACAATGCTCAAAGAGTATTCCTGTCAAGAAAAAGCTTCTCTAATTCGCCGTTCGGAGCCGGCATTAAACTGTAGGTCCCTTCCACTCGTGCAAGAACAATAGAACGCACAACACGAGTGGTTGTTGAGAAGCTAGGCCCAGGTCCGCCTCGGACTGTACCGCCACCCATATTATATTATATTATTCGCATTCCTTAACGTTTTGATAGCAGCCCTGCTTTGCTTAATAATCGAAATAGGACATGTCTGAGGGAATTAACTAAGTTAAAACAAAAAAAAATAAAATAATTTTAATCACACAATAATTTCGTTAAAATGTTCTCATTAAAAGGCCTATTTAACGCAAAAATAATTTTTCAAATCGAGCTGCTGCTTCCGGAGCAAAAGGAAAACAAACAAACAAACTCTAAGACTTAGTATAGATTAAAAAAAGTGTGAATTTCCAAGATCTCAGCTGATATCGTCCTTTCTATACCAAGCGTTGGATGATACTTACTTGCAGAGTATTTTGATTGCTTGGATAGATACGACCCAAAAGTTGTATATCGTACATTTAAACAGGCATGAATAATTGTTTAAATGCGACTAACTTGTCGGCAATGCTTCTTGCTGTACTCCTTCCGAGAGTCATCCCGAGGTATTTTGCTTCATTTACGATCGGCATTTGAAAACAATGGATGGATGACAATGCTAAATAAGAGAATCTTCGAATCCAAGCCTGCTAGTTCGAGTAGGAGTGGAAAACCAAACTCCTGTATAAGTCATCGCGGACGCAAGAATGCTAATAATGTGTAGTCGAAAAAGTCTTTTCATATTTCTAATCAAACTTCAACTAATATTTTTATATTTATAATGAACTTTAAATATGTACCATTTTGGTCGACCACCTTTTGCCATTTTTCCGCTAGCGACATTATTCCGTCAGTGTAAAACTTTTGTGGTTTCTCGGCGAAAAACTGCGACAAGTAATTTTCACAGGTTTCTCTTGAAGCCTTATCCATTAAGGGAGTTCTGCATTGACCGCCACAAATGATAGTCCGATTGTTGCAAGGTCAGGGCTATATGGTGAATGCATCAAAACTTCCCTGCCAAGCTCTGCATTGACCGAAACAAATGGTAGACCGATGGTGCATGGTCAGGGCTATATGGTGGATGCATCAAAACTTCCCTGCCAAGCTCTCCCAGTTTTTGCCGAGACATCAAAGATGTGTGTGGTCTAGCGTTGTCCTGATAGAAAACTAAGCCCTTTTTGTTGATCAGTTCTGGCCGTTTTTTCCGTTTGCTTGCTTCAATCTCATCAGTTGACCGTAAAGTGTAAAATCATGTCTTGGCCTCTTATGTGACGGTGCTGATCAATCTTTTCCATAATTTCATCGATTTTTTCAACGATAGGGCGACCAGAGCGAAGTGCATTCTTCACATCGAAATTTCCAGAACGGAAGCGAGCGAACCATTGTTGTTGTACACGAACTGATACAGCATCGTCACCGTAAACTTCACAAATTTCATTGGAGGCTTCCGTGGCATTCTGCATTTTTTTATACAAAAATTTCAAAATATAGCAAATTTCTTCTTTATTTTCACTCATTTTTGAAAAGTTTTAAATTTTTTTTTCAACTTCTCCGACTTCTCCGACTTCTCTCAACTTCCGAATTAATTTTTTTTTTGGTTAAATGAAGCTTAAAATGTCACCTTTCACATGGTATGACACAATGTGATTGGTAGCACTGGAGATAGACGACTCCAACGACATGTGATTAGTAGCACTGGAGATAAACGACTCCAACGACATCTATTGACAAAATACGAAAAGACTTTATCGATTGCCCACAAAATACGAGAAGACTTTTTCGATTACCCATTACATGGTGACCATCAACGAGGACGGTAGCTAAAATCTAGCCTTAGACCGTTCATCGTTAGATTTTGTGTGTGACGACTATATGAACTTATGCGTAGTCTCATTAAGCTCTAGACCCTAAATTTGTCACCACGGGTTTGCCCGATCTAGAGGGTTTCGTATTTTAATTTTTGGCTCTTCAAACGTTGACCTAAAGACCACATCATCAGCATAAGTGCCTACTGAAGTCCCACCATCTTGTGTTAAATAGCACGCTTAGAAAAGGTAAAGGACCAATAACACTTCCTTGCAGCACACCACTTCTAATGGATTTCAGAACGGAATATTCGATTGAATTCACATTTGTAACACTCTTTTCGTTCACAAGACAGACATCAATTAATCCAAAAATATATCCTTTCATTTGTGATTAGTTTCCAATTGTTCAACATTTTCAACAGTTGCTTGCATGTTTACAGTTCAACGGCGTTTCGTGTCGTCATGTCCTTTGCACGATTGAGCAATTTAATTTTGTTCTGCTGTAGCTGTACGCATATAAAAAACAATTGATATTTCCACTAACAACATGCTGAAGCGACAATAGGCACAAAATATGAAAGTGGGGTCTATAAATGCTTTTCACGCAATATCCTGCCGACATTTGAGTGCCTCGGAGTTCAACGAACGCACGGTGTCACGCAGTAGGTAGACACATGTACTCTGTCGGAAAGTGAAAGCATTCCCGCCTCCTCACGCAACGCCCGACAGCCTCTTTTTGTACACGCATTCATTTCATTGATACCGATACCATCGCATAAGAGAATACCTTTACGGAATGCAAATATTTGCTCATCTGTAGGTACAGCATGAAATTTGGCAAAACGAAAAATGCGATCACATTTCCATTAAACGCTCATTAAGCGAACGACCCCAAGGGTTGAACGGAGCACTCGTTTTGTCTTACGTGCCAACCCTCACTTCAGACGATGGTTCAAGAACTTTTAAGTAACAAGGTCAATGGGCTATTTGAAAACTAATGAATTCAAATGCCAAACGAGGGGTGGAACGTGCGTCGCAATGATCTCAGAGCGATGGTGTCCTTTCATTCCAATTCGAGGATGAGTTCATTTCATCGTCAATTCACTTGGGTGGTGCGAAGGAGCCTCCAGCGAGGCGCACCTTTTGATTGGAACGTGTGCGGAAGTAGTGGTTACGTACTTGGCCTCGAGGAGAATTTCGGCACACATATACTCTATGTGGAGCGAAATGCACAGTCTGTTGCACTTGAATCGCAATTCAGTTGCCAGCCGTTCAAGGCTTCGCCGATGGCCACTACAGTGTGGGGGGAAACAACCACTTTTTTTCTCCACATCTAAATCTCGGTGATGTCAAATCAAGGACACTCTCACCGCGCAGGCGTCATCGTGCTTGCCTTCTCCCTCCCACTGTACACTCGCTGGTCCTCGCACAACTCCGTGTACTGCGATTCCGCTGGGGGTAGGGTGTGACTAGACCAATGCTCAGTTGATTGCGAAGGCATCGCTCAGGTACGGATGTGTACGTGGGTATGAAGGCACTCATTAAAGCCGCCTACGTGAGTACTTTTAGTTTATCCTCTTTTTTCGATTCATTCAATGCTCTGCTCATTGTTCATGTGACGGGAGGACGTTCAAGGCCCCAACACACACTTGCATCATTAGAGGTCTTTGACCGGCTCGTCCTGGACCAGTGCCTTTGTTATCGATGGGCTTAGTGTCTAGAATTTGTAATGACTAAAGACAAACTTGTTTGTTTGTTCTTTTACTGCTGCCTATGCTCCGGTGCTGGTTGATTTGCAATATCTGCTTCGAATCCGCTGGCCACTGAAGGATTGAATGCTGAATTATGCGAGATATCGCATGGATTACACTCGTTCGGCGGAGGGAGTGTGAGAAAACGACTGCCTAGAGCAAAGTTTTCCGAATTAAGCCACCTTCATCGGATGGATTTAGGCAAACGGATACACGTGTCGATACTTGCCTACGCACAAATGTCGTACATATCACTTTTTTCGGAGGGAATATGTAATTCTGGTAAAATGATAATATGCCACAACCACATGCGATGTGTCCATGGTCTCCACTCACAGAAGTGTGCGCACATGTGGCAATAAGCTGGAAGAGAATGGACTACCACTCAATTAGCCGGAATGAATATTGGGAGGCGTCTCGTCTCATGTTGTGCTGACTTATTTAATTATGTGAAAGTCAAAGGTAATTGCGAGTAAGAAAGAAATCGCTGACAGGAATTGTTATCGACACTGGGTAATGCTTTCGGGCCTGATTCGGGAGGAAGATGATGTGTTTATTCGATTTTTTTTTCTTGAAGACAGATGGGGTAAGTGAGATTTATCATATGACAGATGATGATGGGGGGTTGGTAAATAGAGTGTTTCGTGAGGACGATGATGATGATTCATAGCAACCGTCTGGAAATGGAGACTATTGTTTTTGAAATTCATATCTTCAAGCTAAGCTAACAAACACATTGGTCGAAGCAATCCAAAATTAAGGCCATTGTCGACCTCGTACATCTTCTTTATTTGGCGGTACAGTCCTGATTGGTCCTGGGCCTCAACCAATAAACCTCTCCAGCCGGCACGATCTTTAGCCAGCTGTCTCCAACTGCGCACACAAAGTCGATTGAGTTCCTTCTCCACCTGGGCGCGCCATCGGTTCCGTGGGCGTCCTCTATTGCGTTGTCCTACTGGTTCGGAGTCGAAGACTCTTCGGGCTGGAGCAGTGTTGTCCATGCGCTCTACATGGCCCAGCCATCTTAGGCTTTGAATCAGTAGACGGCTGACTAGGCTCATGCCGCTGTACAGCCCGTACAGTTCGTGGTTGAATCTTCTTCTCCAATAACCGTTAACGCAGAAGGACCAAAGATTGAACGCAGAAGTTTTAAGCACATTGCATCGTTTTATTTCGCATTAGTGACATCGGCAAAACAACGTGAAACCGACAACATAATTAACTGGCCAAAAAAGGGTAGAGTGAAATTCAATGCTTCATGAATTCCATGCTCTCGGCTGTCACTCAAGCGAACCCTTGACAATCAGCCATTTTCCACGAATGGCGCCTGTGTCGATTAATCAGCGTCCTTGATTTTTGTAGCAATGATGATATCGAGTGTATCAATACGTCAAAAATCCTGCCAAAAATTCTGCTTTCCTTAATCGATGCAAGACGTATTCCACCCCCTCTGATTTGGCTTTAATTTATAATGCGTTTCTACGTCCCAAGCTTGACTACAACTCTCATAAATGGTCTGTTGCCCCCAAGACCACCCTGCACCTACTAGTTAGAATCAAAAAGCGAGCGATAAAACAAATATCGAGATACATATAAGCAAGCGATTAACAATATCGTAGAGCCATTATACTCACTCGAACCGTACCGTTTCTTCTTTGTCCGCATTTTATAGACGGTGCTCAAGCTAGTTACCCAACTGCATTCCTCCTCTTAATGATTTCACCCGCAATACCCACCTCGCCAGGAATGCTCATCAGTTTACCCTTAAGCCTACTTTCGGACGCACAGTTTAGCTTAGAGACTCGTCCTTCAGCCGCACTACACGAATATGGAATGCTCTTCCCAGCCCCATATTTCCCACAGACTACAATCCGCATATATTTAAATTCAATGTGCACAGGTACCTCCTCTCCTTTCTTCATCTAAGCCCTCGTCCCGTGCTGTGTCTTGACCTGAACCTTGAGAGCGAGCAAATTATAAAAAAAAAAACTTGAGCGTCTTCTGTTTCGTCGCCCACAGGTTCGGAGTTGAAGACTCTTGGGCGGTGTAATCTTGGTCATGTTTGTGTTGACGCTATCTTGAGGAGTAGATTCAAACAAGAGCTGTACAGACCTTACAGGCCTCTCATCATTTAATAAAGCTTTTGCGAAAAATATCTCGATGATGACTGCTACATTTTAGCAATTCCGATATGAATTTATCCTTTTTAAAAAATTTGAGTGGGCTTGTTTTTATTTATACTCAACTTATCAAATATCCCTGCAATGACAGCGGAATGTATACAGCTTAAAAATAACTCGAAATAAAGCAATGAAAACCTCTTGTTGGACGAAAATGAAGTTCCTTAAGACTCCGTAACAAAAGAAGAGACTCTACGGAGCCCTTTAACATGTTCTTGATGTCTTTGGTCTCCTTGTGTGTGTGGCGCTATAATCTGGGCGGACCTTTGACTTAACCAACAAGTCTCACTAGCTAGTGTGACGTCTGGCTGGTGGCTTTCAATCATGAATACCAAATTGGTGGACGTTCTCCATTCGTGAGTGAATCTTAAGCGTCAGTGTTCCCTGTTGAGTTGTCGCTCAGACTCGGAGTCGATTACCCTTCAGGCTGAAGCTAAGTTAGTTGTCTATGCGTCCTTCATTGACACTGGATGACTTGTAGCTTAGTCCAGCCTTGAATCATCTCTTCAAGATGTCCCTAATGCAAAAAGAAAAAAGTTCTCAAGCAAAGCATTCCTGTAGACGGGACGATGCTTCTCTTCACTCTCTTGTGAAATTTCGCACGGACTTAGCCGGAGTGGAGCCTTTTCTCACTTTGCACTTTTAAAGACAAATAATTATTCGGCGAAAGAAAATGTCCGTCACTGCTAAACACCCCAAAACGTGGCGTCGCATGGCCACAATTGTTTATTTTCTCTGGAAGCTGATTAGCTGTAAATGCAAACACACAAAATTAACACCATTTTTCGAGTTACAAAAATAAACATCACTTCAATGACAACAATCCTCATCATTTGTCAAAACATCAAATTAAATTCGTACGGATGAACGCGCCACGAAACGCGTGAAACGCGTATTAATTCGCCACACCAAAAGCTAATAAGTCTAGATAATTCATAATTTCAGTGCACAACAAATTCCAACACTCAGGGCAATGAATTTTAATCTGTAATCTTTGCAAGCTGTCGTGCATGCCTTGAACCTCGCGTTACAGGCGAAATTTAACGTGACGGAGGTGACTACACGAATTTTTCAGGTTCATCATTACAAAAAAAAAAAAAAATACAGAATGTGTATTGAATTGGTCTACACATGCTATTTCGTGTGGAAAGCACATTGTGTTAGCGGCGCGGCGTCCTCCTCGTGGGAACAGCAATCATTTGTCGAATGATACATTCGAACAGATTGCTGATAAGATTAATCAATGCGGTCATGGTCAGCGATGGTATCAATTGAGTTTAGTTTTTATTTTGTGTTTACAGCTATTGTTCGCAAGTGATTTGGAATTGCTTTGTTTTGATTTTGATTTTCCAGACATGTCGGACAGTGTTGGTTGGATCAATAAACGCATGTTTACCCCCTTCTCCGACAGCGAATTTGAGCGACTTTTTGATTCAATTTCGTTTTTAATTTAATTTAAGATGCGATGTAAGAAGGCAAAAGTACTGGCATTTAAGTATTGGACCTAGAGAAAGAGTTTGATACAGTCTCGCATGATGGTTTACTACATAAGCTACTAAATGCCAATCTGCCAATGTACCTTATTAAGATCATACAGTCGATTCTTTGATCGGGAAGTTTTGAGGTGTTTATCAATAAGCACTTTTCAGAAATAAAAGAAATTAACGCAGGTTTTCGACAAGGATCTGTCAGTGCCCCTATTCTTTTTAACTCACTTAACTCTGATCTGCCAAGATTTTCTAACTGTGTTATTGCCCTATATGCTGATGATACATGTATTTAAAACAACTGCTATAAATATTTTCGAAACATATTGTAATACCTGGAGAATCAAATTTAACGCTCCGAAGACACAAGCTATTTGTTTTACTCGTAAGAAAAGAAAAGCTTGTTTACTTCCTAGCAAAAACCTTGCACTCAACGGCATTCAGACTGAGTGGAAGTCAAGTGCAACGTACCTAGGAATATATTTAGACAAGCGCGTAACTTTAAATCTACATGTCTAGGTAAGGTTAGGTAGTTGGGCTGCTTGTGAATTGACCAGCGCACTAGGACCATATTGGTTCATTGTGATACCCATAGCCAGACTACTACCACTGGTTGACTACTCCAGTGAGTGCAGTTAATTTCATCCCAACTGCAAATGGTGACTGAAACAGATTTGAAAACCAGATAAAACCTATTGACTTTGCTTTCACTGGGATTCGAACCGTGGACCCCGCTAACTATAGGCAGGCACTCTACCAACTGCGCCGTCTAGTCGTCATCTACATGTCTAAGAAATTATCAAAAAAGGGAAATGTCACGGGGAGGGTTCTTTATCCATTTATTTGCAGAAACTCACACATGGACATTCACAATAAGCTACTAATTTTTAAGGCTATTTTCCAACCTATCATTATCTCTCTTCTGCGCAGGGTACAGATAACTCGAAAGAAAGTTTTGAAAATGATTTTCAATTTACCATGGCTTGATAAATACAACTTGATTTCAAACCTATCTTCTTAATAAGTGAAATACCTAAATTATTTATTTATTTCTTTAATAATATTTATTTTCTACTTATCTACTTATTTATCTCTTTATTATTTATTTATTCATATATTTACTTATTTATTTATTTATTAATCTATACATCTAATTTGTTAGGCCTAGGTCCGCCTCGGACTGTAGCGCCACCCATATTATATTATTATAACCAAATCTCTGTAAATCAATATTGTACAAAGATTGTAAGACTGCTGCCACATTAAATTAACTTAACTAACTTAACTTAAGAGGCGATGAACATAATCATATAAGCAATAAATGAGAGGAAATATCAAAAATAAATCAGCCACATTAACACACGCTTAGCGCCATCGTACATTTTCGCTCTTTCGCTTTGGGACAAATCATTCTCCGCGGTATTGTGTCAACAGATGCAAAACTCACCCACGTATGGACATCTGTCCTCAGAATGTAAAATTCTTTCCTTCTTTTTCAGAAATAGAATATTGTTTATTTTTCTTTGGTTTTTCTGACTACTATATGGGAAGCGCTAATGGCTGAAACACAATAGTGCGCTGCGCAAGCCGACTTCATGTTACGATGACGCACTGCGTTGAAATAAATACTCAATTTATCAGCTGTTCTCTCTCTCATCTACTAGATGAAAAATATTTCCGCCTTTCTGCATACACTCATTTCAAATGACTTTTGTCGTTAAATTATTTTGAATCAGCTGATTTCGTTTCTTAAATGACAGTTGATACAAAATACTCTCAATTTGGAAGAAAACTCTCAATCTGGGAGAAAATTTCTCTCACAGCGCACCCCTCTGTCAAAAAATATCCAACATGTTGAATAATGACGTTTGGACTACGTTTTACGTTTTATTACGATCCTCTCAATCTCTCTCATTATTCACTGACGCAGGTCGACGCTGTATTTTGTGCTTGGCCATTGAATTGTGTGTGTTGAAAGCCAACGCCAGCGCAAACGCTCTATTGTGTTTCAGGCATAAAGCCGATACAGGCTAGGGTCTTGCTTCTACAGCAACCACTCGCGTTGTGCGTTGTGCTATTGTTCTCTCACAAGTGGAATGAACATACATTCATACATATGTGGACTCTAAACGCCCAAGTTTGAGAAGTTTTATTCTAGACAGAAAGTGCTACTTTTTGATCATTGTCACTGAATCTAAGCAGTTGGGGCCGTGAACATTGTGTTTGTCGTGCGATGATGTCTTTTCTTTCATTGAATATTAATTCAAATGCCGAAGACAACATTTTAGAAGCTATACTTATCATCCCAGAGCGCTGGGATGTGTGCATTAAGGCACTACTGGACTCCTTCTATGGCAGCCAGTTGTAGGTTGAAGTATATTTTGCAGCTAAAGGCGTAAAGTATGAGCTGTTTGGAGAGGAACCTCTTGGTTTCTATAATTTGCTTGCCAGTGATGAAATTACATCACTGCTCGTAAAAAAGCCAATCGCTTCGCTGCAGAAACATGGGATCGTGTTCAACATCGAGGCACCAAAGTATGTCACAGGTGTATACGTTGAACGTGTTAAAGGTGGTTTTAAGAATTCAGTGGTTTGCACAGCCTCCGCAATCGTGAAGGCAGCTACGCAGTAAAGTGGGCATCATTTTGAGCAGAAATCAACACATCGCCAAAATTGATAGTTCACTTGTTCAAGGACAAATTTGACCGACTTTTTGGCAGTTAAACACGATTTTAGTTAAGTTGATCAGGAAATCGTGTAAATAAATAGGATTCTTTGTTGATCCGCTCATTTCCAAAAAGACTTTATAAGATACGCTGCAAAAATAAGTGTATTGGACAAGATTCTTCAAGTTTCTGATTTTGAGCAACTTACTGCCTCATATCGCCGTGGCGTAGTGGGTAAGTGCGTCGACTCCTACGCAGAGGGTGCCAGGTTCGATACCCGAATTTACCACCTTTCTTATTTTCACGGCTCCACCTCTTTCGAGTCACTGACAATGCTCAAAGAGTACTCCTGTCTAGAAAAAGCTTCTCAAATTCGCCGTTCGGAGTCGGCATTAAACTGTAGGTCCCTTCCACTCGTGAAAGAACAATAGCACGCACAACACAAGTGGTTGCTAGAAGCTAGGCCCAGGTACACCTCGGACTGTCGCGCCACCCATATTATTATTATTATTATTACTGCCTCATATCATGCCTGTCAATTTTTAAAATACATACACCATTCTGGTTGCTATTTATTATAATGACCCTTTAACACAGCTTACATAAAATTGGTCTAAAGACGGGCCCCTGAGGAACACCAAAAAATGAATGCAGGCAGAGTGCGATGCAATATTATATACTTCCTTATTCTGTGTCCGGCACTACAGTGCGGGGTACATATGCAACTCAACTAACAAGCCTCTTCAGCTGAGACAGTCTCTGGCTAGCTGCTTCCAGCTGCGCAAACAGCTTAAACGCTGCAATCTCTCATTCGGAATCAAAGACTAGAGGACGGGTAGATAAAGACAACATTTTGACACGAATCAATGAACGAACACTTTTTAGATGAGAGGATAACAATTCAAGAGTAGTACAAGTAGAGTACACACTAGTACACAATTTCGCACCTGAATCCAAGGCTTCCTCGAGCGGGGATATGTATAAAGCGCTTATTTTCCAACTATCCGAAAATACTGCAAAAACGCAAAAGCTCGTTATTTGACTTCATAAGTCTATGCGCTCCATTTGCCTTTAAGAATTATTTCATTTCCATTTTTTTAATTCACTTTTATTATAAATATTCATATTATACTTACATTGTAGACTATAAGAGGGCGCAGTTAGTTAAGTACCAGCCCTTGGTTAGCTCTTACCCGGTTTTCAAATCTGGTCCAGTTACCATTTGCCGGCAGTGACACTGGAGCGGTCAATCAGTGGAAGTAGTCTAACTGGGTACCACAATGGACAAGCATGGTCTAAGTGTGCTTGTAAATTCACTAGCAGCCTCCTTACCTACCTAACTACATATAATATAAAAGGTGGTAAAAAAAAAGAATTGTTTTCAGAGAATTATGTTAATATTTTTTTATTATGGTGGAAGGATCTATGACAATTATGTGTGAAACAAAATATCGGTTAAATCCTCGCCACAGCTTCGATGGTCCATATTTTCAATGACTTTGAGACGTAATTGAGATTCAATGTAGTAGATGTGCCGAATTATCTCCTATCCTTTAGTTCTGGAATTGTTCTTGGCCTATTGACGTACACGCAATTCAGCTTGCTAACGAATCCAATGAGGTCAAAGTGTGCCTTGTCGCTGAAGATGATTTTCTTTGTAAAGCCACCATTCACTTCTGTCTGTTCCACCAACCATTCGGCGTATTGACGTCGCTTGAAACGGTCAGTAGGCTTCAGCTCTTTAGTCAATTAAACCTTGTAATCGTGTAAATTCAAATCTTTGTTCAAAATTCGCATGGCTGTCGTTCTTGAGATATTCAATTGTTGGGCACGACGACGAGTCGAGGTTGACAGCTCTACTGCCACACTTTCGCGAACTACAGCAATGTTTTTCGCAGAACGAAAAAATCACGAAGTGCAAGAAATGCATTTCAATTTGAACGCCCATTTTCGTAAAAGTCTTCAAAAATTTTAACGCGCTGCGTAATTGTGTATCTATCCATGGTTGAATTTGTCAAACGAAGAAATGTCAAATTAAGTCGGCCACGAAAACTTGACGTTAAGGTATGACTCACAATTTACATCGTGCATTATGGTTAGACCACCCTTTATATATAGGTGGCGCTACAGCTCCACTAGCGTTGTGCGTACTCCCAAGAGTACACACAAATGCCTAAAAGTTGTTGGAAGAACTGTGTTACTACAGTAGACCGTGAAAAGTGGACTAAGTCGAATTGTCACGGGATACCATAAATTCTTCGAGTTAGAGAGACGTTTTTGTTTTAGGGAAATGTATGTAAAATCTGGCGAAAAGGTTCGAGTCTTGACTTAGGCAGAGTTAACTGTATTTCTAACTGACAGCAAGTCAGCACTTAATCCAATCCGAATTCTATGAACTGCAAAATTGTAAAAAAAAAAAGCTTACAATGAGACTACAATTATCTTATGTCCTTGCGAATGGTCAAATTTTTAGTAATTTTTTGACGCGATTTTGCTGGTAGTTCGCTAATAACACGTGTAATGCTGTTTTCCACGGCAGCAATTGACGCTGGATTATCGGTATAGACGAGTGATTTGATCTTGGCTCATGTCTACAATTATCTCATGTCCTTGCGAATGGTCCAATTTATAGTAATTTTTTGACGCGATTTTGCTGGTAGTTCGCTAATAACACGTGTAATGATGTTTTCCAAGGCAATTGACGCTAGATTAGCGGTATAGACGAGTGATTTGATCTTGGCTCATGTCTACAATTATCTCATGTCCTTGCGAATGGTCCAATTTATAGTAATTTTTTGACGCGATTTTGCTGGTAGTTCGCTAATAACACGTGTAATGATGTTTTCCAAGGCAATTGACGCTAGATTATCGGTATGGACGAGTGATTTGATCTTGCCTCATGTCTATTCCCATACCCATTCAACCAGAAATGATCTGTATCGATTAATACAATTTCCCGACGATTAGAAGCTTTCCTAATTAGAAGCTGTGATAGATCGTACTGTATAAAGTCTCCCCATGATGAAATAAACCGAAAGCAAGCTTGACTTTGACATATGTCACAAATCATGAGCATGAGCTGTCAAAAGCAGAGGACTGAAAACATCAACAGCAAAAAAATCCACCCTTTACCGCATGCTCTACAAATCGACTTTGCAGATACGCACGCTGCGAGGGATGTCGAAATGAGGGTCATTGACTCATTCTACATCCATTGACGCTCTAAAATTCATGACAGCCACTTACTGAGAGTCGAACTGACAGAATGTCAATGCGAAGCAATCTCCAAAATAAGCAACAAACTTTTCGGTTGAAGAACTTAATTGGCAAGCGATTCGCGCCACTGCACCCACTGATTGAATCTGGAGAGCCATCTCTCCGCTCGTACACATTTCACCCGAGGCGGCACACTGTCAAGCCACAAATTTATCCGGCAATATGCGTTCATTAAACACACTCACACACGCACACCCGAACCGGAGCGTGCCTGTGTGTGTATAATCTGAGCTTATGGAACAATTAGCACTGCACGACCGTTCGACGTAAGTACAAGCTGTACAGAGTGCTCGCACTCGCACTCTGGTCCGGCATGTGGCATGTGGCATGTTGCTCTTGCAAACTTTGTAAGTCCCCCTCAACCTGTCGACACACAGAGTGTGTGTGTATGGTTTTGTTTATTTCAATATTTGCTTTGTTAATCACAAGCGTATCGATTGCCGCATCTAATTGAGTTACGATCGTTCTGTCCGCGACTGCGACACTCTTTCAGCAGCCGCTTCACATGGATATCTATTGTTTATCTTACATTAACGTGTCAGAACAAATACAAAACAAATCCGGATGGGCTCGCAGAGCACACAGGCAACGAGATTGTAGCTCAAATTTTGTGAAACTGAGCTGGGTCACGTAGGATCACGATAATTTTTCTTTTGAACTCATTGGGGTCCACTCGCTGCGATGGCTGTGGGGCGAAATGCTGTTCAAAAATGTGTCCAAACAGAAAAACAAAGTTTATGCTTCGACAGCGTTGCTCGACATGAACGGGCAATTAGTCATGCAAACAGTGGAGTTGTGCGAGGTTCATCTAATGGATGTCGGATTAATTTTTGAAATTACACTAAAAGTCATATTTTTTTCCATTTTTATCGAGCGGCATAAAAGTCAATGGGCCGAGTATTGATGATGCCCAGCTGTAATGGCGGGCGGGGTAGCACAATGTAGCCTTCAATGTCAAAGTTATTTTGAGTGAGGAATTGCTTCGCAATACATTTTCGTATTCACGCAAAGACTGCGACGGACACGGTTCGATGTATTCGGCTTTAATTCTTGGAATTCCTTTCGGTTAGACAGAGCAATCGTGTAAACAGTTCATCTACGACGTAAACATTCACAGCGCTTATTTAGTGCGGTTTCCTCGTGGTTTGGGTGGCTGTATACAGGTGCTCATCACATGTAGGAGTTCATACGTCATGCGAGAGACCAACATTTTGTTTTATTATCCAAAAAAACAGCTAAATTACGCACGTTTTGAGTTTTTTTTTTTGAGAATTTATTTTTGTACTTGTTGTTTCCAAGTTTGGACGTGACTTAATGCTCTGCTTACGAATGTAAGGACATTAAAAATGTACACGTTTTGTGAACATACTCACCGATAGAAGGGAACTGAGTGTGTGTTCGTGGGGGATAACACACGACAGGATATTTTGTGTACCTAAATGGTTGACATCTTGGGAATTAGGTTCATTTAATTTAAAGTTGTTTTGCAACACAAAATATACAGCGTCGTCCGTTTTATGGCTCTGAAAGTAAATTGAAATAGAATGAATTTATGGCTCGAGTTTCGATTTATTGCTCCAATTCAGTCGTTAGGAGTGGAATACAGAATTATTCAAGTGTCCTTCACGGGAAATCTCACAAGACTCCACTTCGAGATGTTACATTTTGACGACTTTTCGATACATATCGGGCAATGACTGGGCCATGACTTGACGGATGTTAACTTTTAATGAATCAGCGCTAGTTTATGAATTGATTGCATAAACACAGTCTTTGCATAATAATAACAATAATATGGGTGACGGGACATGAGCTTTCATGATCGGATGGGACCAACAATTTTATGCCAATTCCGAAGGGCCAAGTTGGAGAAGGTTCTTCTAGACAGCTATAGCGAACATTGTCAGTGACTGGAAAGAGGTGGGACCGTGAAAAATTGTTTGTTGTGTTGGGAGTCGAACCTAGACATCATAGGTGGAGTCCGACCGAAAGCCAGTTTTTCGACCGAAGCCGAAGTTAAACTTCGGCTTTTTGATCAACTTCGGTCGAAGCCAAAGCCGAATATCATACTATTATCATCACTTTTGATGAAATTGCCTTAATTTGGATTTTTCGCTGGCAATTTGGATGTGCTTTCAAACCAGTCAAGTTGGCCACCCTTGCCACTTGACGAAGTTGGCCAATATACAATAGCACCAAGAATATTCCATACAAATATTCTGCCATACACCTCTGTTTGTAGGCCACAACTAAATGCCACAATTGTGGCTTGTTGTGTGCGTTTATAAAAATGCACTGGACAAAAGGTACAGACAGACAGAGCTATAAAATAATTTTCGTGTTAAATCTTGTTGGTATATACTAAGTAGATTATTTTATGTGTGAAGTTTGTAAAATACTACAGTGTTTCTCTGACTTTCGTGAAAAAAAAACAGGCACCCTTATAAATTGGACACCTGTCTAACTTTCTTCTGATGGCGGTACAATCCGGGTTGGTGGTGGGGCTCGAACAAAAACCAACCAACTTTGAGCTTGCACCACATATGCGGATTGTGTAAAGATTGCCTGAGGACCTTCTCTACTTGTCTGCGATATCGGTTTCATATGCGTTGTCTTTTGAATTATTCCACTGTCGGGATGTAGGCGATTTTTCAACCTGGAGCAGTGTTGTCCATGTGTTGAACACGGCCTAGCTATCTTAGTTGTTCTGATCTGCAGACCCCTGACTAATCCCATTGTACAGCTCGTATAGTTCCTGTTGGAATTTTCTTCAGGAACAAAAATTTAAGGCAAAACTTTTCTCTCGAAAAGACCCAATGTCTCTGCATCAGCTCTTGACATATAAGGGTAAAGTTCCGAGATGTGAATGGTACTTGATTAAAATCGGTATGCAGTTGCAAATACCAAAAGTGGATGCTGCGACTAAAAGAGAATACAAGTGATTAAGATCGGCTGCGCTCGAATTGGTGCTTGAGATTCAGCCTTCAAGGAGTTGGTTTAGCGTACTGGAACATACGTGAAAAGACCTCGTGATTTAAGCCTGATCGCAGGAGATCACGTAAATGTTATTAACACCTGCTCTTGAGATTGCCTCTGTCTCCGCGCCAGGGATGATTATGGCAATTTAACCCGTGGTTCGTCGAGAGAGGGTTCTACTGACCACTACCGACTAACATCTTGATCCAAAAGAAACAGCAGTTGAAGATAGAGAGTTTTTTTAGTTCAACCTCGTTACTCGAAGTACTCGAGGTAGACGAAGTCCTTGAACGCTTTAAGAGTGTACCTGCCTTAATGCCTATGGCGACGTTCAAACAGCATAAACCTTTGACTCTTCATCACGTTTGAACCCATTTTTATCAATTCAATCGCAGCCAACGTCTCATTTGGGACATTTGGGAAGCAAAATCCAAACTCAATATATTTCACTTAATATATATGTTAGGTTAGGTAGCGGGGCTGCTAGTGAATTCACCAGCACATTTAGACCATATTGGTCCATTGTGATACCCATAGTCAGACTACTGCCACTGACTGCGCCATCTAGTCGTTTCACTTCATATATAAATATAACTGCATTTACGATTTGTGCGTGGGCAGTCACTCATCGACTGACGATGGCCCAGCCTTACCACTAATTCGCCGTGCGCTCTCTGCACTCTTCGCTTGCGAGCCGAGGTAGAAGAAGTCCTTCACTGCCGCGACGTTATTGTTGCCTATGGTGACGTTCTGGCCGAGTCCTCGATGTTGTCCTTTGTTGTCCTTTCGTTCGCCTTGCTTGCCATCATTATGAATATAGTGTATGGGCAGTCTTTGAAATTTTTACTGTATAGATTTAGAAACAAACAGCCATTTAACACTGTTAAAGTTCCCGTCACCGACTCGGAAATTTAGTTGTTTTAGTAAATCTAGTCTATTTTTACATATTTGTAAACGTTCTTTGTTCGTTAACTTCCCCCGGATGAACGTATAATTTTCCCGAGAATCTTTTGACAGTTTGGTCATAGATTTAAGGGTGCGTTCACAGCAGTGGCGTGGCGTGGAAAATTTTAAAAAGCAATCGGTAACAATATTCACCTGCAAACGCTTTCTGGAATTGTATTGTGTGTTGCTATTTTGCTAATGACAGCAAAATCAAAGCAATTCAAGCCAATTTTGTCATTTAAGATAAAATTTACAATGAGCCTATAGTATAATAAAAGTGGCTTCGAAAGGAACCCCTTTGGCAGATGCATATTACAATCTGAGATGCTTTGACGTGATTAATGAATGCACAACATGGCGTATGTATTTTTGTATGTGAATAAAATGCATTCACATGTTCAGGTAACTAAAAATAAAAATATTATTAAATCGTTTGCATGAATAACTTAAATAAGAAATTGACTTAGCTTATCTTACATCTTACAAAAATAGCGACAGGAATTAATTTCAAATGCTGGCAACCATTTTTATGCGGTAGATATAGGTGCAATATCTTACCATTGTTCTTATCATTTTATGCGAATTGAATTCACGAGTTTTCAGAATTCCTGAATTAAGCGTATACAGCTGACCTCATTTTTTGAGCAAATTTTTTTTACAGGTATGGTCTATGAATAGGCTGTACATGTATATACTTAAGAATAAAATTGTTTTCAAATAGTTCCAGTTAAATGGGAATTTCATTACTTTTTACTTCTTCATCCGGGGTGGACCTGGGCCTCAACCAGTAAGCCTCTCCAGTCGGCACGATTTTTAGCCAGCTGTCTCCAACTGCGCACACCAAGTTGATTGAGGTCCTTTTCCACCTGGGTCCTCTATTGCGTTGTCCCACTTCGGAGTCGACAACTCTTCGGGGTGGAGCAGTGTTGTCCATGCGCTCTACATGGCCCAGCCATCTTAGGCGTTGGATTACTTTTTACTTACGTAAGTCCATATAAAAACATAAGTATTATTTATTTGCTCTTAAAAATACGAGTCAACTTTTGAACACCCTCCGAATAACAACATCCAGCAAACTGCCGCCATTTTTCTAAATTCACGAATCTGCGGCCATTTCCCACTAAAATCCACGTATCTGCCGCCATTGCGTGGTGGATCCATGGTTTGTGTAGAAGTATTTGTGAAATACAAGGGAATACCACTCCTCTTGCATTTTTCTCTGTTGCAGCCTAGGGGAAAGAATGGCCGAAGTTGCATATCTCAATTATCCCTTATCTTTCACGGGTACGCCATAAGAAGTAATTACTCCGAGAGGTTCTTCTAATTTTTCGACAAATCTTACGGCAGTACTCTCAGATGGAAGATTTATTTGTTCCACTATCTGTGCGTTGTGCATGAAACGCAGTTTCAACATTTCACGACTTCAGCACGTTCAGTGATTGTTGAAAGATCCACATTGCAGAATGGCAATACTTAAACTAAATAAATACCGTCTCAGATGGCAATTGAGTTTGCCATGTGTAATTGAACTCGGAATGTCAAATCACGAATTGGGTGACCCATCTCAAGTTGGGCGTCTTTCTGGCATCACTTTCGTCCCGAATTCATGTCCATTCGTATGCACGGCAATTACATCCATTTGCGAAAAGTTGATACCAACCCATGTCCATACAAGGACATTTCCGAGAGCGACAAAATCACATTAATGACAAAGTGTCCATCAGATGTCGTTCCAACGACTTCCCTTGAATTTCGTTGGCAATTTGTCAGAGAAAAGTTCGTCTCAGCTAAGCCCAAATCGACATCCCACACCAATCACGTTCGCGGGTGCTGTGTGAGATAAAATCTCTCATCTTTAGAGGTTCTTGGCTTCTCCTCTGACAAGAAGTGTGGCAGCACTCAGAACGCACGGGTCAGACTTTTAAATGGATCCATGCCGGCAATTTGATTAATTACACACTCGCTCGCACATGAAATTGCTGTCAAAGTCCGTTTTCGAACTTTAAATTACACCAGAGTGATGCTTGATTCGCGAATAAAAATCAAGAACGACGCCTCGTCTCTGCCAACTGGACCAAACCGCATTTTCAACATTTGATGCTATTCAATCAAAAATGCCTTATAATTGATGGCTTGCCATTTTTGTTTCTCCATTTATTGCTTGCTCTGCGAAATACATTCGCAAATGAGTCGGCTTGCGGTACATAAGAAACCAAACGAGACTTTCCCCGTCTACACCCTTCACTGCGGCACACTTGGGGTGAGTGGAAAACAAAACAAAAAGAGGAAGAAAAATGCTTAAAGTATATGAATGAGTAACAATCACGAGTGCGAGACGATATAAAATATTCGCTCTCTCAGCGAATAGTTGGCACGCTGCCCGCAATAAATTCGATGCGAATTTTGTTATTAATAAAAAAAAAGCAGAGAACGAAAATCAACACCCAGCAACGGGGTAGGTACCCACTGTACACCTACCGTCTTATCACCCGCGGAGGTGTCCGTCGTCGGAAAAGGTGATTTAGACTGGGCAATTTTCATCACACGCGATTAGCAGTGCATACATCGTTCGCGATGTGTGGGCGCAGGCGAGAGCTTCACTTGAAACATTTATGTTCTCTGGATGTAGTTTGTTTTACATTTATAAGGCCTCTTACCTTACGACCTGCTGATGTAAATGGAATTGAAGCGAGCTGGTTAGTTTAAACAAAGTGCCACTTGTCTTATAAGTCACCGGAAGGGGGTGCGAAATGATTTGCTCGCGGATACATTGTCTGGGAATAAGTGCCCGGACACGTCGCGATTGATTTTATGCGGCAATAAGTTAGCTTTCTGATGTAATAATGTGCATTCGAGTGATCATGGGCACAAGGTGTGAAAACTCGTCAACACCGCCACATGATCCACCGTGCGAAGAAATTTCTGTCGAAAGCGTCGCGGGAGTCAGCAGGTGTCTCATGACAAGTGTTTACGTGTGACTTGTGGTTCTATTGTTGTTATTCAGAGATGCGTGGATTAATTTTCGTGTATCGGTAAATTGTGTTAAGTCAAGAGGTGTTCTTCTGCGAGTGGAACCAGCAACACGCGTGGTGGGCTTTCACGTGTGGGTGGGACTTACTTACAGTCTTATGCCAACTTCCAATGTTCGAAAGAAATCGAGTTTAAAGTCTCTGAACACTGAGAGAGGGGTTGGGGAGAAAATGAAGGTTGTAAGGATTTTGTATTATTTATTTATTTACAAGCTGGTATGATATTGTAAAAATATGTATTCAGACTGACAAGCGAGGGCAGCAAAGGTCTTGAGCTTAAACCTTTGGATTACTAGTCGACTAAGATCTCACGGCAGCCAAATAAATGATTATAACCTCAGATAAAAAAAAAACAAGATAAAATATGAGCTCCTCCGTAACACGTAGTCACCACTGAACCATTCCCGGTTTATGAACATGATGTGAAAAAAATCTAGTAGAGGCACGTAAATCCATATCCAAGACACAAGCATCGGGTCGGAAAATCTCGATTTTACTGTTCAAAGTTGGACACGAGATTTGACGTTTTCGAATACGTGCAAGATTTTGTTTGAATGGAGTCATTTTTAGTGAGATCTACTTCTGTGATTGGTGGTTGGTTGCCCGCTCTCTCGTATCCAACGTTAAAGTGAAGGGACATGGCATATCTTACCCACGAAAGAAAAGAGGACGGATGGCTATTGAGATTGTGGTTGTGATGTTGGTCAGAAATATGTCTAGTGGAGACGGTGTGTAAAGCAAAAGATCAGGAAAAAACAAAAATATTCCTCAAGATCATGCTAATTAAATTCGTCTAAATTTGATTTGGAACTGAGAACAGTATCCTTCCCAACGACACTGGTCACCTTTCACGTCGCGCTCTCCTCGATCAAAATTAAGCTGTTTCTCTTCCGGATGGGAATTAAAGTCCAACAATCGGACTCTGGCCGCTGGTCGTCTGCCAATATTCAGAGAAGAAGACGGAGTGGATATGTGATCTGAATTTAGCTGTATTCTTAAAATATTGCAGAGTTCGTGCCGAACAAAGAAGTATTTACTGGCTAAAGGGAATTTGGCCATTTGCTTGCACAGGGTGGCTCTCTGAACAATGTCATCATGTCATCATTCATTCCCTTATCAACCGACAAGAGGAACAATTGGTAGTACACATCAAGTGTAAGCCATTTCCGTACTTCCTGTTCTTAGATCTAATCTTAGTTCTTTGCACAGAGTTTCCATGCTAAAGAATAATTGATCTGAGTTGGTATGACATCTTCTCTGTCACCGAACGGAAACCTACTTCCTGCGCTTCTCGCTGCAGTTGACCATCTTCTACAAACAACAACCATGGTTATTGTAACCCTCCAATGGTTCCATGATACCACGTTCCTTTTTATAAAAGGAATTGAGGCAACACTCAGCCTTAAACATTCACTCTGTCTTCCTAATTTAAGCTAGACAGCACACTATCAGCTTCGTACCACCGCCCTCTGCAATTAACACTTGCTGCAAGTCACTAGGATGACTCTTCTATTCAATGATTTGTTTGGATACTCTGCTTGGATGATCATATACCACCTCTTCTGCTTATGGAGTCCTCTCGGCATACGTGGGTGAGACAGAGACATTTTGTTATTGCCTCGAAAATTTTAACAAACTGAATAATGTCAGCGGAAGCCATCCAACAGCAAACACAAACTGTTTTAGGGTGTATATGATATCCAATCTGCACAGTCAGGCACTAAAACATTACATAACCCATCTCAACCTAGCTTAGCTTCTTAGTTGTCTCAACGGTCGAAGAGAGAAGGGGAAGGACAATCCAAGTACCGAGAACTGGCACAAATTGAATGTGATGTCAACCAACTTGATGCCAGTTCTCGGTACTTAGATTGGCCTTCCCTATCGAATTCGCAGACTCTTCTTGTTGAAGAAGTAGTGTCCATTTGATCTACAGTCTCACAAATAAATATGCTTACCCTCTTTAAGTCTAGTCTGAGGTTGCCTCAGTGTTATTTTGTTATCGATCCATCGTCAACTCTTCAGAAAAGCTCAATTATTGCTTTGAAAATGTTGATGCAGAGCCACCATACAAAATTCAAGAGCGTTCAATGTCAGACATAAAACAAAAAATCAACCAAAGAATCAAAATCCACTTACAAAATCGTCGCTATTTTTTGTAGTAAATTTGTTACTCAATTTTAACGCGATCAGCAATTGTTAAACGATTCAAATTGAAGAAGATGGTTGAAGGCAAAAAAACATATTCCTCCTCGGCTTACAGTTCGGCTTGTTGCGTATAATTTAAACAGTGGTGTCAAATCCAAACCACGAGTTCAACATCATAAGATATCAAAAGGAGACAGTTATTTTGAAAGTGTTAGATGAAGATCGAATTCGTATGCGTTGCTGGGATCAGCACATTCTGCGTCACTCGTATTCGGTATAACAATGGAATGTGTTGAGTTGCGTTTTGATCCGATTCTTCGTCGGAGGCTTAAAAAAACAAATGCGTCATTTCTTGTCAATCAATCTGAATTTGAAGTTCAGTTCGATGTCGTACGTTAAAGGAATTTGAAGAAAATTTGTGAAATTGTCGTCTTTTTGTCGTGGCCAATTCTAAGCCGACAACGTCGGTTTTTTGCTCACCATAAGTCAGTGTTAAGAAGAAATTTAAGGCTGTATTTTCCATAATCCAAAATGTTCCGATTTAGGTCTCTTTGTTTATGTCGTTTTAATTGCAATGCCGTAATACGTCGCTCATAAAGCCGATGGATAGAACACAATTCCTCTCCTATGTTCCAAAGCTGGCCGCTTCTGAGCTTTTGTTTCTTTCAGGGAGTCCAATTGTTGGTAATGATTTGCATGCAATGCATGTAATGATACAAATGTTATCGCAGGAGATTAGCTCATAGTAGATGATTCCCCGCCAATCCCATCAAGCACATAGCAAGACCTTGCTGGCCATCAGTCATGGCTTGGCCACCTTCACGGGATTTTCTTTGTGGATCGAACCTTTTTCAAATGATTCCGATCGGTTTTGTGGTATAATGTTTTGTTACTGGCTTGACGATTTCATTCTTTCACCATTTGGCCTTCCAGAGCGTGGTCATCGAAACGGAGTCGATGAACGAAAAAACGTGCGCGTTATAGTATCACGACTAAATCATTATTCACCTATTCAGCTGGCTTGCGTTTTAGCCTTTATCAAAGAAAAATTTAAAAAAACATGGCGTATTTTATCTTTGCTGGTGTTCATCATTGACTCACGCTCAAACGAAACTTATTAAAATAATAACAATTCTACGTAAAATAATAGGTGTACGTTTTTAAGTACGAAATCTTATCCACCTAACGGTATTTAGTTTGGCCCAAGGGAACGTATACAACGCGGGATAAAAATTACTAAGGTCATCTTGGAAAAATGAATTTAGTCAAAATGTGATCTAAAAAAATCCTAATAAATCTACTACGCTAGTTACTAAAAATAGGGAAATACTTAAAAATTTCCTTTGGGTACTTTACTCGTTTAATTTACTCTCGTTAATTTACACTTGATGTTTTTGAAAATCATAACTTTAAGAGCTCAGGCAATCACTATGATCTTCGTATTTCCAAATCGTTATTAACCCTGCGCAGTTACTCTTATTTTCCAAATCGTTAGTAACCCCGCACAGTTACTCTTATTTTACACAAACTAAACGAAAGTTAACATAACTTTCGTCGGATCAACGGTGTCCATTTTTAAACTTACATATACCATGTTCCCACCAAACGCGAAATTGCACAATTTTTTACAATTTTTCGTCATGGGAATTTCGAAATTGCACACACAGTATTTACACTACGATTGAAGCAATTTAGTTTGACATCGAATTGTCTTTTCGTCCACATTGTATGGAAAATATTAGCAGAATAGAACACAGACATGGAAAATGTTAGCACAGTATAACCCACACATTTATTTTTCCTAAACAAAATAAAGAATGAACACACAATCTGTCAGAAATCTCTAAGTTAACTGGCATAATGGTAATAAATCTGCTAGTTTTTTTTCGTTTTTACTTTACTGAAACTGGAATAATCTGCTATAACAAAATTTCGTTCGCAATTTCATTGAAATAGAGGAAATTTCAAAATTGGTTCGTTGTGTGGGAGAGTGGGAAGTTTCGATCCTAATTTCGACGGAAATTGCCCAAATCACTCAATTTCATTTAGTTTAGGGAGCTTACTATTACCTGCTCTCTATCTTATGGCCAGCTTGAACTTCCAGAGTTCCTTATTAAACTCTTCTACATGTACAGTGCACTATCGTTAATCCGGACCTCTAGAAAAAAGCGCCGTGCCGGATTAACGGCGTGTCCGAAATAGACAATGTGCTAAAAAAAGCAGTCAATTTACAAACTTCAAAATTCGTTGCTATTTTTTAATATCATCAACAGTTGATTTTCCAACTCCAAACTGTTCGTGAAAACTGACACTACGTTATAATATTTATCATTCGAATATTTTCTTACTCAATGCTGGCATTTTGCAAATACTTTCTCTTGTCACGATAGTAAACGACAAGTTCGCTTCTTTTCTTTCTTGCACGCGTTCGAAAAGAGCATGTGCTCTGCCTCACATGTGAACTGAAAAATCGGCCATGAGAGATGACCAATTCAAGAGAAACCACAAAAACATTAAACTGATCTTTGTCGATTCGATGAGGGGTATCCGTTCAGGATTAATGTGATAAGTAGTCTCTTAAAAACCCCATTGTCAGAGATCGCAACGAGATTTGTCATCAAATTGCCTGAATTTCGGAATGTTGCACTTCAGCTCTATAAAACTTTGCGATTTTCGGCAACATTATTTGAGGGCATTACTCGGACTTGTTTGAAGCTTAAATGAAAATCATTCTTTAAGAGCCTTAAATCACAAACTGCACTAATTAAAAGATCTGATGCAATAAAGTCTGCTGGTGGTGAAAATAATAAAGTTCCATTCATTCATTCATCAGCTTTTTATTAAAAAACACACACATCGAGTCCCATAAAGTTCTGAAAAAAAAACGCATCATTAAACCGAAAGTCAAACGTCTGAGCATGTATTTCTCTCGCAGGCGAGTAGTGGTCCTTGATCGTAATTTAATTAATAATCTCCAAACCATCAAATGCACGATGAACACATTCAATCAATGATTTTTTTTTTTATATTTTGAATGTTAATATGTCAATTAAAGTGCTTCAGTCCATTGAGCTTAATTTCTTGCCAACGTGACCGTCTTCTCTGAGAAACTATGCACGCTTGTACGTATTCGTGAACAAGTAGGTCACAACATTTCATCAGACCATTATTTCAATGAAGAAGGAATTCTCGTGGTAACTTAATACCATCCTATCACGAAGAGTGTCCTACAAGTGTGTAGAAATCAAAGACAGACCCGGTGTGGTGCCTCTATTTGCCAAGCTTGCCGTGCACAGATGTAAATACGTGACATTTGTCAGGCGCTCACAGGTTTTCGCTAGAATTTCATTGATATTCCTCGTCACGAATAATTTACGTAGAAAAAAGATAAACAATCAAAACAAACTTGATTCACAAGCAAAATAAAAACAAAAAAAAAAAAGAGCGTCGCGATGATGATAAAGTTATCTAAACATTTATTAATGTGACGTTTTATTTACACTTTCCATCTCTTCGGTTTAGGACTTTGTTTGAATGAGTACATGGCAAACAGTTTGCGTGACTAATTCCATAGTTTCAAACAGAGAGGAATTCAACTGCTTCCCCATCCTGTCAGTGCCTGCCTCTGACGTACGTTTCAGTATGCGCGTGACCCAAGATACGCACATAAATACAGATCTATCTATAATTGAAAACTAATATGTCTATGTGTACATAAGGGGAGTATATATATAAATTCAAAAGATGTCTTCCTCAATTATTTAGAAAAAGCCATAAAAATGGACAAAAATTATGTGACTTAAAAAAAGTAGCATTTACACATGGAAACGAAACACACAAGTATTCAGTTCAGTCGTGGCCAGAAATTCATCTCTAAGCGATGGTCCTCACACACGCAAACACCATCAGAGCAGTCGAGTTGTTCCTATTTGATTAAAAATAAATTTTCGAACACTCATTCGACTCAGATTCGAATTTCTTGTGCGGGAGGAGGCCCACTTCAAGAGCGACTGCGAAGAGAAAGAGAAAACTCAACTCATTCAATTCGATTCTTGTCGAAACGAAAAAAAAAAACAAAAAAAAAACGTTGCGATCAAATAGCTTTAAGGCACTCAACAGAAAATTCATACAAGGGCCAGAAAACGAATGACTCCACAGAAAAGTTCGAGTACGATGAAATTTTCAGTCAAATTTCGTTATTCTTCTTGTGTTCATTAATGCCACTTGATGCCTTCGGATCGTTTTTGCCTCGCTTCTGCCTCGCATTCGGTCTAGACACTCAACGATATATAATTTATCATACATAGATACATTTGGTTTTGTTTTGTTTTTGCAATAGTGAACTGGTGGTCGATTTGTGCACACTGTTAAATTAATTTTATTGAATCGCAGACAATAAAAGAATACAATTCTATTTATTGGGATATCGAAAAGGGACAAGTAATTTAACACACAGTCGAACAAAAAAATCGGCAATCTCTCAGATACAAATTCGAGCATAAATTTACGAGACCGATCAGTTAAAGATTGACGTGTTTGTGAAGCACAACGGCTTTGCTTTTGGCATCCGTACTCCTGAGAGTAGCGTTTATTTTTCCTCCTAAACACCCCAGCAACGTGTATAATTTCACGGTTTATTTATTTTGAAAACTAATTAAAGAGACAAGAACAATAATTTCATATGTGTTGGCAAATCAGAAGCAATAAAAACCAAACTGCAGACATTGTCGTAAATTTTCGAAATAAATGTGTTGAGAAATTTATTTAATCCATGAAAAAGAAAATGTGCGTTCGCAAATCTTAACGCTGTGCTATTTATAAGCGTGTTTTAGTAGTCCTTGCATTGTTACGCCCCTTTTTTATTTGTCGGTGTGTCACGTACGTAGCTCGTCGTCGAGTGAAAGTATATTTTGAATTTCGAATTTCACTCAAATAAAAAAAACATTCATATATACTCGTTTTGTAGTAAATACTTAAGCGAGCGAAACATAAGTTTAAAAAATAAAAACCGAAAAACCATCACAAACGTAAATTGAGCGGATTTTTGTTCTTTTTATAAACAAACAATTCACCAAGGAAACGTGGGATAGATACGGAATCCATAGCGAGAGCGTCGCGAGTGTAGAATAGAACAGAATTTTGAGTATATATATTCTATTTAACTATAAGGTGTTTTTGAAGATAAAACGACGAGATACAGTTCGTGGAAATCTTTACGTCGGCTGAAATCGCGGAGAAACATTCATAAAATTCTACATCCGTCCATGCCATGCGCGATAAAATTTCTCAACTCTTTTGCCTGCAAAAAAACGCATGCAAATTTAATTCAGATCATAATCAAGGTGAATTTAAAAACAAATCAAAAATAAAATTGATAAATCCTTTTTATACACCATTTTTTTTTTTGTAAAAAAAAAATTCTCACAGTGCGAAAAAAAATAAAATAAAGAATGTGCAAAATTTTTGACAGTGCGTGATTGGAATTTAATTAATTAAAAAAAATATATATAAATTTATATTGAAGGTTTTAAATAAAAAAATTTGTGTCTTGTCTTATTTCAAGGACATAATGTGCCAATTAAAGCCGCGGCAAACGGGACAACGGGGGCCAATGGGTATTTTGGGACAGAAGGGCCCGAAGCGACAGAGACCGACTCATCAGGGCCCGGGGGGATGCGGAAGTCGTTGGAGGGGAAGGGCACAACGTCGAACGACCCTATTCACCTCCAGAGACGGGTGGGACTCCTCAGTGGGGTGGCTTTAATTGTCGGGACTATGATAGGTAAGTTCAAAATATATTCATTTTACCCTAAACTATACATAAAATATATATTTTTTCCACTTTTTCATTTTCTAAACGTGTGTCAAATTCATATCAAATTGAAAATTCACATGAACAATTTGACAGACTTTGAAAGGTAAACGTTTCATTTCCTCTTTAAAAATAGACTCTATGACGTGGGCAACGTGTTGAGCGAATCTTTTTTTTGTTTTGAAATGATTTATGAATTAGCACAAACGGCTCATAAATACCACACGTGGGCGATTGGAATTTCAGATAAAATCTGCCAGCGAATTTGAGGAAATCAAGAGAATGTTAGGTGTATTTTCTTCTTTTTCAAATTATGCGAGAAGATTGGCTTTGATGGATCAGAAAATGTGCCAGAGGTTTTCAATTCACTAGGCTTAGAGAGATAGAACGTATAAAACAAATAAATTCTTTAGATTCTTTAGAATACTTTGTAAAATACAATAATACTGTTTTGTTTTATTATTTTTAAGTAAATGTATACATATTTGTTATTGAATGTTTAAAGAATTTATTTCTAATTATTTATTTAATAATAGAACAGTACAGTGTTTCAGTAAATTTTTGTATCAGTCTTGTCCCAGTATTCAGCAAACTGCTTAGGTAAGGGGGCTGTACTTAGACCATATTGGTCCATTGCGATACCCCTAGTCAGAATACCATCACTGGTTGACTACTCCAGTGATAGTGCTGTTAATTCGATCCCAACGGCAAATGGTGCCTGGGCCAATTTGAAAACAAGATAAAAGTGTATTAACTTTGCTTTCACTGGGATTCGAACAGGGAACCCCGCTAACCAGGGGCAGGCACTCCATCAACTGCACCATCCAGTCGTTAGCACTCTGGTAAGGTTCACTTCGAGTAGCAGTCACACTTAATCCAGCATACGCCCATTCTTTGGACTGCCTTGTAGCTGCAGCAGTTACGCCTAACTCAGTTTAGGCCCAGACGGTCATAATCAGATAACCAGGTGCTGTTCTCAGCAGCGTTTGAACTTTTTACTTCTGTCAGGTTGTCGGAAAAATAAGCATTGTAAGGCGTTGTAAGAGCTGATAAGGACATGCTAGAGAAGACCCATTCTAATGGCAATGGCACGGTGCCCAGTGACAACGTCGATGAGGTTTCTAACTTCCGGCGTGTTCCATCTAAGCATTTAGAGTTGAGAGAAGTGATGGGCATAATCGAATGATTTTAAAAATCGAGACTTTAGTAATCGAGATATTTTAATAATCGAATGATCACTCGAGATTGGCGCATATGAATGATTATTCGAGTGATACTCGATTAGTACAACATGTCGACTATCAAAATCTTTCAAAGGACTACTAACTAATTACACACTAACACAAGATAACTCGATAAATGTCTCATTTCACAGCGAGAAGAAGTAACAAATAGTTCTTGTCGAGAAGTTCTAATAAGGTACATAACAAGATTGAAAGACAAACTCTTCCCGGTTCAAAAATAAAAGAATACAAGAAATCGAATAATCTTGTGTTAGTAGTTAGAAGTCATTCGAAAGATTTTGGGAATCGACATGTTGTACTAGTAGATTCGAATGAGTTAGTAGTTAGTAGTCATTCGAAAGATTTTGAGAATCGACATGTTGTACTAGTAGATTCGAATGAGTTAGTAGTTAGTAGTCATTCGAAAAATTTTGAGAAGGGACATGCTGTACTAGCAGATTCCAATGAGTTAGTAGTTAGTAGTCATTCCAAAGATTTTGAGAAGGGACATGCTGTACTAGCAGATTCGATTGAGTTTGAAAAGGGACATGTTGTACTAGTAGATTCGAATGAGTTAGTAGTTAGAAGTCATTCGAAAGATTTTGAGAAGGGACATGCTGTACTAGCAGATTCGATTGAGTTAGTAGTTAGTAGTCATTCGAAAAATTTTGAGAAGCTACATGCTGTACTAGCAGATTCGATTGAGTTAGTAGTTAGTAGTCATTCGAATGTTTTATTGCGAATCGAGATGCTCTCGAGATCTTGCATTAATCGATTATCACTTGAATTCGAATGCTCCCATCACTAAAATGTACGTCAGATAAATTATTTATTTTTTTTTTCCGTGGGTAGGTGGAAGTCTTCGACATGACTCTATGGCGAACGTTCGCACATAGAAGTGTGAGATGTTTACTAATTAAAACCCCCTCCCTGAATGTATTAAGACTACAACTAAGTGAAGCACTTAACCAGTAGTTTGTATTTCATGATTTAGGTACAGATCGGCAGGTTATTCTCCAATGAAAGTTACTGCTAACACCGCAACAATTTTACCGTCGATAAGTAAATAAAATCGTTTTTGTCTTGCATATCTTTATGCAGATCTTTTACTACAAAAACTTTTTATCACTAGTATTAAATAAGCTAGTGAATAAAATATAGAACAGTGAAATAGAAAAATAAGATAAATAAGCTAAAATACGAGCAAGGACCGTTGGGGGTATAATATTCCTTGTCTGCGGCCGACTGGCGTTGTGGTGTTCCTGTAAAGCTAGCCCCGCGTCCAACCAATTTAAGAGCTGCAAAAGGTAGGCCAAAGTTGGATATCTTAGTCCCAATTGTCTACTTCAGGGTGAACTTTAGGACGACGAACAACATCCTAGTGGAGATATGACCTAGAATCGCTATTGCCAACCACTGCGACTTCAGTTCGTCGAAACAACTTAGTCAAAACTCTTAACCCAAGAAACCCAAACAAAAATTACTTATTTCGGCAGTCCTTCTGTCTGGAGTCGAAACCTGGACGATAAGAAAGGGTGTAGACTATAGCACGAGATCAAGGGTTCTAGTCCTTTGTAGTCCGCGCAAGACATTAGTTTCCTCAAGGAACGGGTGAAGTGCAGAGTAAGTGGTTATATTCCAAGTTCTCTGTGGATATCATCGTTTCTGATATACCATGGTGCATTAACGATAGTTCCAAGCACCTTATTTTGAAAAGTCTGTATTATTCAATTATTCAAATTACATGCTTTGGTACAACCCGAAAGTTGTACGCCATACGTCCAAACACGTCCTATTAACTAAGAGAGAGATAGTTCGCTAAAATACTATACAGTTTCCCCGGTAGAGATCGGCATTATATTTCAGGCCTTCGTGCCAAACTTTGTCAAAGGCTTGAGAAACATCGAGAAATGTGGCTGAACCTACGAGCTTTTGTTTACGTGCGATGATGTATACATATTTCTACGACTGCCTATATTCCGGGCTATAAATAATTTTAGTTCGATTTAAATTTCAAGTGATCTTCTAGTCATCACTTTTTTGCACGAAAACACAAATTGATGGCATTGATCTTGACCCACTTCTGTCGCGCACATTTTCAGACAGCAGTTTAGCAATGTTTTAGCAACAAGTTAACATGTGTGATGTGTTCAAAATGTGATTGGAGTCTAATTGGGGCAAGCCAATTAAGAAAATGTGCAATGAGATATTTGATCGCAATGGAATCTACGCATAGAGACTCTCTTTTGAATTGATCTGGAGTGAAAATGTTCAACAAGAAGAAAACTACGAAATAAATGCATATTCTTCAACAGAAGTAGTCTCATGATGAGATGTCGCAATTCGTTATCTTTATAACTTTCGACCATCAAATGGGTGACGAATAGCCTTCAGTGTCCGGAATCACAAAACGAACCAGAAGTATAGAGAGAAATATGGAAAGGAGGAACCTTTGCATATTGGCAAAGGCTTGAATGCCTGTGGTTTGCGTGGATATCCGTGTGGATTTTAGTGAGTGAGGAATGATGGGCTGAGAAGAACAGGCTCGAAAACATGTCCGAAAGCAGGTTTAAGGGTGTTATTCTGAGAAATGTCATCGAAGTGCTGCAGCAGATATACTCATGGACATTCCCAGTAAGACAAGCATTGTGGATGTATCCATGAACGGAAGGAATGTATCTGACGAACTTATTTTAGGGAGGTTTGTTAAGTAATAATAAACCAGTCCCAAGGAAGACCCAGAGTGTCTGTAGCCAGTGCCGATCCCCGACTTCGAAATTACTGAGCTTGATCCACTTGTTCATGATGCCTCTCGTTTTCAGTGCTCCTTGTTTGCCACAAAAAAACGGTCAAAACAAAGTATTTTTTCTTAGCAAAGGCCAACTCTTCTCATAAACTGTGGTTCATTAAGGGAAAGTCTTACATTTTCTTATGTAAGTACCTCACGAGTGCTATGGAACTGGAAACTTTTCGACTCCGAACCCGTGGGACAACGCCACAGAGGACGCCCGAGTTTAAGGTGGCGCACCCAGGTGGAGAAGGACCTCAACCAACTTGGCGTGCGCCGCTGGAGACAGCTAACGAGAGACCGTGCTAGCTGTAGAGGCTTGTTGGTTGGGGCCAATGTCCACCCGGGACTGTAGCGCCAAATAAAGAAGGAGAAGTGCTATGGAACCTAAAGGGTAGCTATCGTATGCTGATGAAGCTTCGTATAAGTCTGTATTTTGGCAACATCAGTGGGTGGGGAACTTCTGATATCTACACTCGGCTTGAGCCTAACCAACCGGCTTATACATAAATCGTAGGAGAGTTGATGATGTCACGCACCATCACATCATGAGGTCTTTCACGACTATCTGACTCTGAGATGTGAATGTCATCTTGCCCTTGAAACCTTTGAGTTACAATGTGAATGGCACTATGATCCAGTTCAGTGTGAAGAAAGGGGAATTGGATAGAGCTTCCCCGTAACCAACGCCATTGTTCCACAAGACATGAACTTAATTGGTACCTGAGCAAGCATTGATCTGGCGTCTCTCGTCATCCTCGTGGACACTACGACAGGAGTTCACGTTTATACAATCACTTACGTGTTTCCAAAAAGTTCAGGCACTCGCTTTCAGACCGTGTCTAGTAGGTGGAGGGATTTTTTTTGGACAATGAAATCTACAAGTTCCCTTAACAAAAAATGTTTGTCCTTCACTTTGCCAATTACACCACTTCCTTGGAATGTAAGTAGGTCAATGTCCTTCTTCCTTAATGTTCCAATTGAAAAGAAATCCCTCCTTGGACTGGATAATTTTTTCAGTCAGATGCTGATGAATCATAAGCAATTCAATCAAAACATAAGTGGCAGAGTAAAAGCATCGCAAATAATAAGCTGCTTCTGCTTATTCGTCCACTGTTCATCAAATCTAACTCCACCCCCGCTGAGTTAAGTGACTTAGATGAGGTATCCTTTCATGAGATTTCATCAGCATTTATTCAAATGGATGCGAATTGGATTAAATCAACTTTATGCCTTTGACGAATGCACTAAAATCTATTCAGCTGCAAACCTGGTCAAATAGCTTTGCCATAACATTAAGGACTGTAGTTAATTAATTAATTGCCTGCGACTCCTTTATTCCTTAAACGCTCTTACAAGACTGGTTTAAAGGCTAGCTAGTGATCCATTTCAGTTTTATGCGTACACTCAAGCCAGTAGATACTGTCTGATCTCGTATACTTCCGTAAATAAATGCTTCTCCATGCGTAGACTGATTCATTCTTGAATTGCATGTAATCAAATGATAAACAACACAAAAACCACAAAAAACATACTATTTATAGCTGAATTATGGCAGACCTCAGCCAAAAAATGAGCCTGGGATGGGTGCGATTCATGTTAACAACCACCTGAAGATTCCCATCCGCTTTGAGGTAGATTGTGGTTAGCGTGCTAAGACAGGTGTTTAACTTCACGAAAATTTGTCAGATTTTCCCTTCTTTTTTTTTTTGGTTTATCTTTTTAGATTGTTTGCGTATTTTTTCGCGTTTATTTCTGATGAGTTATTACAAGGTGTGTCTATGTCAAGGGCGTGTGATAAGCTAATTAGGTTCAAGTCAATATGATGAAAGTGTGGTAATTCATTTGAATATTGGAATTCGAGGTATTCCACCAGCAATGTGTGTTCATGTACAGATACTCGTATGTGGCTGGTGGAGAAGTTTTAGTGCTGACCTATAAAAGTGTTCATGGCACGAAGATATCAGGTGTATCTGCTCGAGTTTGTGAACTAATTATTTCGGGTGGTTCGATGGGAAGTACATTTTGTTCAATTATTTTTTGAAACGGGGTCGCCGTTGCGTAGTGGGTAAGTGCGTCGACTCCTACGCAGAGGGTGCCAGGTTCGAATCACCAACTTTCATAATTCACGGCTTCCACCTCTTTCGAGTCACTGACAATGCTCAAAGAGTATTCCTGTCAAGAAAAAGCTTCTCAACTTCGCCGTTCGGAGTCGGCATTAAACTGTAGGTCCCTTCCACGCGTGGAAGAACAATAGCACGCACAACACGAGTGGTTGCTGAGAAGCTAGACCCAGGTCCGCCTCGGACTGTCGCCCCACCCATATTTTTTGAAACGAAACTGGAAGAGAGTTATAAGTTTTTCATTGATATTGATTTGTGAAGTAGGCTGTGAGGTTTTATAAATGATTATTTAATTTAGGAATGAAACCTGAGATCTAGGTGTTTGGAACCGAAAGGGCTACTTACGGTTTAGCTGACTTGATGGAAATCAAGCCAATGGCTAGCTATTTAATCTTCTACGAAATTATAAATTTGACGAATTGACGAAAAAATTGAAGAAAACGAAAAGAACTGATTAATATTTGGTAACCGGAATTTTGGCACGGGTAATACCCGTCTCTATAATTACCCGAGTACACGGTTGCCCAGGCAATGCGGGTAATAGTGCTTTTATTCATACCCGGGTAGTACCTGATTCGACAACTACCCAAATACACGTGTACCGGGGTTATCCGTGTTGATAATACCCAAGTCGGTGGGTATCCATTTGTCGTCTGTCGTCTACCGCAAAAAATGCAAAAAATAGTCTAACTCTTTGCAGAAATAAATAAAGTACGATCTTGGTTATTAGAGCACAGCAAAGAAAGGGGAAACAGTGGTAAAAAAAACACAAGTCGTATGGGAGTGACCACCAAAACTAATAGAAGTATACTGTCTTTTTAACATGCATTGAGTATGAATAGTATTTGAATGCATTCTAAGTAATTTGCGGGTACCTACACCCATATGGACACCTGGTAATTTGGTACCCGAGTAATTCACGACAGTGGTCACTTAGACTTATGGTCTAAGTGTGCTGGTGAATGCGCTAGCAGCCCCCCTACCTAACCTAACCTAACCTAATTCACGACAGTACAAGTACCCGGGTACCCGGGCGGGTATCAAGAGCTCCAATGAATATACATGAAAGGTCATGACTGTCTTTACATGAATTAATTAGTGAAACATTCAAACAGATACAATTATACGCAAAGGGCTGCATATGAATCGACAAGTCAGACAGTGTGTGGAACAACATGAGCCACACAGTTCTGCGAAACCCAAACTAACCCCACATGGAAACCACATCCTGGGTAGACACACGACTCAGTCAACATTGTTATTCAAAGACTAACCGAAAATGAATAAGATAAACAAATGCAAACCCAGTGGAGTTCATTAGGGCTCCTGGCAGCCTGTAAATGTAAATTCTGACAAACTTGTCATTTACCTTACGGAACTCATCTGGGAACCCACGCAGAAAGACTCAATACTCGCGTCATATCTACCTACATTTTACAAGCATTTAAATACGCAACATTTATCTAAACCACTGTCACTTTCATTTACGAGCCAGCACGTCTTCACTAAAGACGCTTTTATGATGATGACGATGTGGGCATTATTACATTAATAAAAACCACTTCACTCGTACTAATTCAAAATCACTGCTGTTACCTTATCGCAAAAACACTTCCGAGCATACGTACGGCTTTTCGATCTAAATTATGAGTCTAACACTGAGTCATTCTCCCAGGCAATCTTCAATAAAACAAAAAGTTCTTAGCAAACAGCATTTACAAGGCTCAACAAGAAAGCCGGCACAAATGCGAAATGACGGCGCGTAGTAAAATTGTGCCATGTACACAAATGACCTAGATAAAACCGGAAAAGCATATGTATTTTGACAAAATGTTATTTCGCCGCATGTGTATATTTTTAGCACTTGAACGTGATAATGGATAAAATATAATAAATGTCATTATCTTGACGTCGTCGGTTTATGATTGCAAAATTGAATGAATAGATTTTTATGACGATGATATGATATTTTTTTGATTTAATCAAAAGAGATATGTTTTGATTGAAAAAATATAGAAATTATATACATACAGTGAAAAACGTTTACAACGACATTGGTTATAACGACCGAATTCGTCAGTCCCTTGAAGCTGTGGGTGCTCTAACTTATCTGTTCGCAACACTTTTCCCATTTTTAATGCCAAATTTCTTAATTTTTGCAATAAACAATCAAAATTAGAGAAAATAAAAAATAAATTAAAATGTTAATTTGTGTAGATTAGTGAAAATGGCAGTTGTGTTAAGTGGATTTATTTTCAATTTAACAACCAGTTTATAGTTTTCAAAATCAACTTTCTCCCGAGGATCGAGGTGGCACTAAAGTTGTTAATTTGTGGTTTCTTAAAGCAAAATGGCGCTCATTGGAGCGAATTGTATATTCGTGGTGTTTTGCGCAAGCAAAGGCATCTTTATATTTAACGAAACTGATGAGCATTCTTGCTAGACGAGTATTGTGGTCAACTTCATGGAGGGCGAAAATGCTAGTGGCTAGCTCACTTGTCACAGACTCGCTTTAGCACCAACGAACTGTGTCTTCCTTCCCCATTCTTTCATGACGAGTACTTTGGCCAACTTCATGGAGGGCTAAAATGCAACTGGCTAGCTCACTTGTCACAGACTCGCTTTAGCACCAACGTACTGTGTCTTCCTTCCCCATTCTTTCATGACGAGTACTTTGGCCAACTTCATGGAGGGCAAAAATGCAACTGGCTAGCTCACTTGTCACAGACTCGCTTTAGCACCAACGTACTGTGTTTTCCTTCCCCATTCTTTCATGACGAGTACTTTGGCCAACTTCATGGAGGGCGAAAATGCAGCTGGCATACTCACTTGGCACAGACTCGCTTTAGCACCAACGTACTGTGTCTTCCTTCCCCATTCTTTCATGACGAGTACTTTGGCCAACTTCATGGAGGGCAAAAATGCAACTGGCTAGCTCACTTGTCACAGACTCGCTTTAGCACCAACGTACTGTGTCTTCCTTCCCCATTCTTTCATGACGAGTACTTTGGCCAACTTCATGGAGGGCAAAAATGCAACTGGCTAGCTCACTTGTCACAGACTCGCTTTAGCACCAACGTACTGTGTCTTCCTTCCCCATTCTTTCATGACGAGTACTTTGGCCAACTTCATGGAGGGCAAAAATGCAACTGGCTAGCTCACTTGTCACAGACTCGCTTTAGCACCAACGTACTGTGTCTTCCTTCCCCATTCTTTCATGACGAGTACTTTGGCCAACTTCATGGAGGGCGAAAATGCAGCTGGCATACTCACTTGGCACAGACTCGCTTTAGCACCAACGTACTGTGTCTTCCTTCCCCATTCTTTCATGACGAGTACTTTGGCCAACTTCATGGAGGGCTAAGATGCAACTGGCATGTTCACTTGGCACAGACTCGCTTTAGCATCAAAGTACTGTGTCTTCCTTACCGTTCCTTGCTATTATAACAAACGGCTAGGAACAACAAGGAAGGCACAGTCGTTGTTGCTTAATTGTTGTCTCCTCTGAGTTTAATAGCTCGCTCTTGGATGCTGTCTAGTAGGTGCATGGTGGGCTTAGGGGCACCCGACTAGATAAGGTTATAGTATATCAAGCTTAGGGCGGATATATTACCAATTTAATATGGTTGGAGCGACAGTCTTATGTCGACCTGGGCCCAGTTTCTACAGCACCCACTCGTCTTGTGGGTACTATTGTTATATCAGGAGTGGATGGGACTTACAACTGTATGCCGAATCCACACGTGGAAGTTTGGCAAGTCTTTTCTGAACAGGAATACTCCTTGAGCATTGTCCGTGCCTTGAAAGACGTGGAGCGTATTTATCCAAGCTAATAAATTCTACGATCTAACCAAGCAGGAGTCGACGTACTCACTGTTCACTACACCAAGTCGTGCTAAGGACTTATAACATTTGACATTACCAAAGTCAAAACCGGGTTTTTAAAACCAATTAACCGAAACAAAGTCGTACACTGCGTCTCTGGGCGGATCAGGCCGGACACCTTTTTATCGAATAGTTAGCTGAATACTGTTGCTTTATGAAACTAACTCGAAACCTTGTTAGAACTTTAGAACTTAGTGCAGCTAAATCTGTAGCTCAAGGGAAAGCAAAGTAAAATATGTACTCCAGTGCACTTGGTCTCACCTAGCTAAAATACAAACATTTTTTATTTTGTTTGCAAGCTTGAATAACATATTATTTATAAATGAAATTTAATTAATAATAATATAATAATAATAATAATATGGGTTTCGCGACAGACCGAGGTGGACCTGAGCCTAGCTTCTCAGCAACCACTTGTGTTGTGCGTGCTATTGTTCTTTCAAGCGTGGAAGGGACCTACAGTTCAATATCGACTCCGAACGGCAAATTTTGAGAAGCTCTTTCTAGACAGGAATACTCTTTGAGCATTGTCAGTGACTCGAAAGAGGTGGAGCGGTGAATTATGATAGGTGGTACATTCGGGCATCGAACTTGTCACCTTCTGCGTAGGAGTCGACGCACTGTCCCCACAAATGAAATTTAATTATTGCCAGAAAATACATGAATTTCAACAAAAATAGAAGGGGTACTTCACAGTCTAGAGATAACGTGCCCAAATTTTGGGAAAAAACATAGGCCAGTTATATCCACTAAAAATAAATACAACAACTCCGTATTCCAAATTTCATTTTTAGTATTTTTCCGCTTTTGAATCACTGTGTGGCGCGGCGACTCACGGGCAGACTTAGGCCTTATAGATTGGGGCTGAAATATTTCTTGCCCTGATTAAGAAAACCTTAACGTCTCGCTGAATATTTGGCAGCTTCGAACATGTGATAGTTTCAACTAATTGTTGTTTTGATACACATGTCAACCATGGGTTGACGTTCAGTTTCATCGACACATGCGCCATTTGTGGATAGTGGCTGATTATTTAGGTTTCGCTTATGTGAAAACAGATGCATATAAACTGCCATTCCATTTTTATGACCGAATAACAGTCGTGACTGTCGGTCTGACTACAAATCAGACACAGATAGATTGAAGAGGGTTAAAATGTGTAGCAAGAGTGTACTCTGAGGATGTCACAAAAGATCTAAAATTTAGATTATAATTTAGCGGCCTCGGCGCTGTGGGTATGTCCGTCGAACCCGATGCAACTTAACCTCGCTGCCTGGGTTCAATCCCCGCCGGTATGAGCCAAAATTATTTTCATGGGCCCACCTCTTTCGAGTCACTGACAATGCTCAAAGAGTAAAAACTGTCTAGAAGGAGCTTCTCAAACTTGGCCTTTCGGAGTTGGCATAAAACTGTAGTTCTCTTCGACTCATGAGAGAACGGTTGCTGGAGAAGCTGGACACAGATCCACGTCGCATTCCAGCGCCACTCATATCATTGTCTTTTATCTTACGTTACTATCCTTTTTCGGAAATCCGGCTATAATCATTCTGTTTTAGTGCCAAAAAAGTTCTCAATTAGCAGCTACCGTTAATGTTAACCTAATCCCAAAACGGCTAACGGTCCTTTTAAAACATAAACAACATTGTATGGATTATAAAAAACATAATAGGTCAAACGACATCGCATTTTGATTTCAAATTAAAGGGAATGTTGATTCAAATGCGAGTGAATTGTGACAGGAATACATATCCACATACATACAATTTACGGAAGCACATTCAGTATAAACATTGCGATGCAATGCTGCAGGATGCGTGCTGTTAATAAACAGTAAAAAAAGGAGCACTGTACATAAGACAATTTTGGGTACTTTGAAGAATTCACTCAAGTGCCCCGCAGCTGTATTCCGTCCGCAAACAAATTGTTCACGTTTGCAGTCAATATGAGCACCATATTTGAACAGTAGGTTGCAACAAACATAGAAAAGTAATTGAAATCTGAAAGCTTTGCTTTCCCTTCGGAGCACCAAATCTTTTCAAAATGAGCAGCGTTTGAGCAGCTTTTTTGTTAATATTTGAACGAGAGTCAGTTCTGAGTTGTCTTTAAATCTGAATGCTTAAGCGATTGCCGGGTGTGCACATCCAGTAAAGCACTTCTTCTATTAATGGAAATTGAGGCTACAGGCAACTGGGGAAAGCATTCTATTGTCAATCAAAATTCAATTTTCTAAAGCACATTGGCTGTACTGATGGTGAAGCTTTATGCACTTGATAGTCTAATGCAAAGAGTACCTTTGTTTCTCCTAAGTTGACGTTCACTCAGCTGATGTTCTCCCCATCAGTCTAGTCGTCGTCGATTCCGAGCCTTTGGAACAATGCAACAGACACACAAGTGACGAAGGACCTTAAAAAACTGAGTATTCGCAAAGGGAGCAGCTTGCCAAAAATCCCACTAGATCCAATGAACTTGAAGGAATTGAGGTGTGTCATAACAGGCACTTGTACTGCGACCATAAAGATCTATTTCCCCCTTCTGGAATTTAAGTGCTGCCTTAAGAATTTTGAAAACTTCTCTAGATGGGATTTTTTGGAAGTCTCTGCTGTTACGAATGTTCTGTTTATCATTTTGAATACTTCTCCGGCAAAACTTGGTTTGTCGATTAGTAAATCTTTCATTGCTTCTTTCGCCTAGCCAAAGTGCCTACATATTTCTGTACTGATAAGGCCTGGATGGCAATTACATACTTCGTGTCCTGTAAGTGCTTCACAAATCACCCTTAGGTCAGGTTTATTGAGTTCTAGAGCTTTTTTGACTCATTTGTTAGTGTATTCTTGAACCATGACCGTCCTTCTGTGTAAAGTGCCTTCATGGTTGTTCCAAAACTGGTTCAATTTGTTAATGATCCATTTATGTTGAGGTGACGGTTTGTATCCACTCTAGATGGAGACGTTTGTTCGTTGAAACCAAGTCCGCATCGGACTATAGCGCCACACAAAGAAGAAGAAGCCTTGTCGTCATTTGTGATGGTGGCTTATGGTCACTTCTCTTGTTAAAGTGCTCCTTCCAGCGGTTGACGAAAGTAAGTAAATTCCTTGTGATAGGTAGTAGGTAGGGGACATGCTAAGCTTGCGTATTTCACGAACGAACTAGTTACAAATGGAGCCCTAACAAGTGAACTAGTTCAAAATGTCATTTTATTTTAGTTCATTCAGTTCAGTAGTTCAACAAACTCATTTATACCTTACATTGCATACAAGTGATTAAGTAGAATTAATTGAAGTTCAGTTTTCGAGTCACTGACAATGCTCAAAGAGTATTCCTGTCTAGAAAAAGCTTCTCAACTTCGCCGTTCCGATTCCGCATAAAACTTTAAGTCCCTTCCCCTCGTAAAAGATAAATAGCACGCACAACACGAGTGGTTGCTGAGAAGCTAGGCCCAGGTAGCGCCACCCATATTATTATTATTAATTGAACTACATCGAACTAAACTGAACTAAATTGAGGGCTTTGGGTTATGTGTGTATGCGCATTGCTCACATCAGGGTTGTTTTTGTTGTGATTTTCTGGTTAAGTTTAGCTTATTGGTAGTGGCGATTCCTGGTCCTAAGAATTGGTTTAGCTACGAGTTCACAATTACATTGCATCCCAAGCAACGAAAAAAAATTATGTGAATTATATTCCATCAAACAGACGCGTTCTTTTATATTTGCCAAACAAAATAAGAGAATTATGGGCTTAAGCTTGTTCTCTTCAGTAACGGAAATTTTTTCCTGTGGCTAGATATATGTAGCAAGCAACACAAAAAAGGCTTACTTCCACCCCAATTTTAAGTCGCGTACGACCTAACGTGTCGTGGTTTATCGCATTTTTTGCGCTAACTGGCTAGACTTTGCCTATATTTACAGTCAAACATAAATATATAGATTGTATGGGGATTTGTTAGCACAAATTTTTGCAGTAAAGTTTGTTGCAAGAGAGTCGTATTGTATGAGTTGTGGATGAGCATAGCTTGAAATTACACACGTGAGTAAAGGAACACATTCTCTTTATGGATCTTGGTGTATGTTTGTATCGTATGCCAGCCTGGGCTCTAATCAATCGACAATCGTCTCGCGCTAGCGTTTCAACGATAGTTACGCTTCATGTACGCATAAAAAAACGATAACGTCTGAGAGATATCGTTTTGCCTGCTTCGCGTAGACAGAAAACTGTCATTAACTATCGTCTCGACGACGGATATTTAGCGATACCTATTTCAGTATCGTCTCCTATTTAATGGGAACAAATTGTGTATACATATCTTGTTTTACACTTTTGAGACATTTTTAGAGTGGTTTAGAGTGGTTGTTCGCAAACTGAAATGAGAATGTATTAGTTCAATTTGAGAGGAAATAGAGCACAGATGTCATTTTTACGAGAGAGTAAATATTTTCAGCGCACTCAAACTGGACCGATAGGCGAGACGATAGTGATGGTCTTACATGAATCATCGCCGATATCATCGAAGTGAATCAAAAGGACGATAGTCGTCTGAAAAGTTATGCGATGAGAGCCCTGTAGATTTGTTATTTATGCACTTAATCTTCGTCATTCATTGCATTTTTCGTATAAAATATAATTCACAGAATTTATTCATTGAAATTCTTGGTTAAGCGGCGCTTAACAAGCTTACTGAGAGGAATCGCCACTGGTTATAGTTACAGTGGTTTTCTTTGGAAAAGTCGAATTTTCACGGGATATAGTTCGAGTTAGAGGGAATTTGACTTAGAGAGGATGTCCTACATGGAAAATTGGGGGAAATATATATAAAATATGGCAAACAAATCAGAATTAGAGAGAAATTCAACTTAAGGAGAGTTTAACTTAGGGAGGAATGGTAGCGGCAGGAGTAGCTCAGTTATTTATAACGATAATATTATGACGCCCGACCGCCCCTAGAGTGAACTACTTTGAACTAAATGACCTAGAAGAACGAACTAGTTCAATAAACTGACTTAAACTAAACTGAGCGCTCTCTGCAATGAACTAAAATGCACAAGCCTTGTAAATGCTACTGTCGGGGCTCATTAATATCAACGTGAAGCATTCCTTATGGACACCATGTAAGACTTCCCCTTAAGTTTGGTTAGGTAGCAAGTGCATTCACCAGCACACTTAGGCCATATTGGTCCATTGTGATACTCCTAATCAGACCACTGAGCGAACACTTCAGTGAGAGTGCTGTTAATTTGATACCACCAAATTTGAAAATCAGATGAAAGCGTATTAACTTTGCTGCCACTGGGATTCGAACCGGGGACCCCGCAGGCACTCTACAAAATGCGCCATCCAATCGTCAAGACCTCCGCTTACAAGAATCAACGAATTTTCGCGTCGTTTTTTCAAGAGAAACAGATTGAAAATGTTACAAAATCATTAGATTCATACACCATCACAATTAGGCTATTCACATTTTTCATCTCCGACATCATTGAAACTCGTTGAAGCATTTTTTTTGAATTCTATTAAATTACTTTATGATCAAATCACATGATAATCAATCAATCATTGTTTGTTTTTCTTTTCCTTTTTCGCATCTAGGGTCTGGAATATTCGTGTCACCTTCAGGCTTACTGGTTCGTACTGGTTCTGTTGGTGTAAGCTTCATAATATGGCTGGCCTGTGGTGTGCTCTCATTGTTGGGTAAGTTGTTATATTCATTAAACCTAAATTAAAATTTATTATTCTCCCATATCAACCGAAGTGCGATCGTTTGGGGCGATTGAGAGGAAAGAAGACTCAAATATTTCTCTGCACAGACACAGACAGAGAGAAATCATCACACATCACAGTTTATTGTGAATCCTAGAAGCATTAATTGTGTGATCATTTATAGAGGCACACAGTCGAGCTCTGTCAGGTGGTTCAAGTTCGATTGTGTACACATGAGATTGAATTCTTTTTGGCATCGCAGACACATTTTTCATACAAGTGGGTATGCATGTGTGGAGATTTTCAAGAACATCCAACCTGCTCGTCTGTCGGTGACTTTTATTTTTTCTTATTTATCTGCTTTCAATTGGTCCAGTGCCAAATGCACCCAGATCATGTGCGCTAAATGAATGAAATATGTGAGGGCATGTGATGAGAGTGACAAATGCCAATAACACGGCGCCAAAGAACGGACGGACCTAGGAGCACCTAGATCAAAGGGAGTTCTTAACATGAAATGGCAGTTTTGAGGGGATCATGCAATCAAGGGTGGCGTAGGGTTGATGCATAAAAATAAAATACTTGCACAATGCAGTCGAAGGTCAAGATCAAGTCAAGTGATCGGAGGTCGGAGGAGCGTGCACTTGTCACAAGAGTTTGACTTTCGCGATTTTTCTGATTTTCCTCTGTACTAAGAATTGGGGGAAAATTTGATTACCTTTTTCTGTGAACTTGAGGATGCATGCAAGGAGAGTTTTATAATAATGTGGATGATGCCGTAGTGCGAGGGGGACCTCGCTCTAGCATCTACAGAAGTCACTTGTGTTATGTGTGCTAACGATACCTTCAGCTTAACAGACACGATCTCAACGGCGAAGCTTTTCTGTACAGCCATCCTTTAGAAGAATTGTCAGTGACTAGCGAGAGAGTTCATGAATTATGAAATTTGTTAGAGTAGCAAATGAACCTAGGTACCCAGCATCCGATGTCACACCGGCCAACGTTTTTATAAAGGACATTAAGTCTTCTGTGGGTACCCTCTCAGGGAACGTTTCCAGTTCTTCCCAACTTATATCCAACTTCTCCGCATTTAAGCAGCTGTTGCCCTGTAATCCACTGCCGTTTCCATCGTTTCATAATGGTTCCTAGCGGGTTCTGGCAAGTTCTGTGATAAAATTGCTGTTGAGTTCTGAAAAGAACTTGTTGAACTGTTTTGTTGTGTTTTTAAACAAAAATCCCGAAACTTATTTATAAGTTTTTTATTCATACAAGAACAACAATAACAGTTATTTTCTATAGAAATGCTCTGTAGGTCTTTTATATATTCTTCTCTTTCACTCCCGGGCTGTGGTGCCAAGCTATACCACACTTTCGGTGCTGCCAGGTTCTGTTCATCCATTCCTCGGGCATCCAATATGTCCTAGTACCTAGTATTGCGTCTCGGTTACGTTGCAGTCTTTTAATACTTCTGCTGCTTTCTTCATTGCATCCTCCTAAGCCCGAATATTGTACATAACAATCGAGCGAATATATAGAAATGACAACAACTGCAATCAGTTTCGTTAACTTTTTCACTATGAAGTCTGTTTGCTTATTATTTTTGCAATATTTTGCGAATAGACGAATAAACGACATGAGAAAGTCATTCAATCACTTTCGTTAAGTTTTGTTAATTTTCTTAAAAAACTTTTTCAATCGGTTTCGTTAAGTTTCGTTCACTTTTTATCATGTCGTGTCTTCGATTATTATTTTGCAATATTGTGCGGACACAGATACAGACGAAATTACAAAATTCCTTAATCAGTTTCGTTAAGTTTCGTTAATTTTGTATTATCTAGTCTGTTCTTTTATTATTTTGCGATATCGTACGGATGGATGCACAGACGAAGTGACAACTTGATCATTTAGTTTCGTTAAGTTTCGTTAAGTTTCGTTAACTTTGTATAGTGTAGTCTGTACGTTTATTAATTTGCAATAGTGTACGGATAGATGCTGGTTATTATGACAGTGGTGATTGCTCTCCCCGTGTTACATTCAGAGCAGTACAGGTTCTTTATTTGTGGGGTGTGCTTGATGTTCAGTTCCTTCGTTAGAAGCAGAAATCCTCTGCTGGCTTGGCCTACAGTCTCGAAGACGAAGTTTAATTGCATAAGTCCGTCAAATATTGAGTCCCCAATCGTATTTCTTATTAATTTAAATTCGGTGGATACAGCATAATGGGAATACGAGTTTCCATTGTATCGGATCACGGATCAATTTATGTTGAAACAAGCACGTTACTTTTTCGGCACACTTCCTGTTCTCTGCTTTGTCTTCATAAAAGCACCGCTTGTTAACATAAAAGCTGTCATGTTATTTCTTGTGACAACCCATATTGTGATTGATCAGACGACACTTCTATCCATTAAAGACGTGAAGAGTCGTCCATGTCAAGTGGGCGAATGGGAGCAGGTTTTAAGACAGCATCCTTTTAAGTATTTGTTCGCTGTGCTGCCTTGGTAGTTGCCCCTGGTGTAACTGATACGTCAATCAGTGCAAACTGAAACTTGAAAAATGGCGAACAAAATCTAGCTTTGTCGGTTCGCTTGGCATAGCCCGGCTTGGTTTCGCCATCAGTCACTTAACCTTTTCGCATAGTGTCGACATTTGTTTGCTAGAAATGTGCTAAAAGTAAGTCATTGTAACAGATCGACACAAAATGATTGATGTGAGTTCACTGACTGCATTCCAGGTCGAAAGGGTTAATGCAGTTCGAAAATACTGAAAGTCCTCTATACTTGTAACTTGTTCAACAATCCACATTTCAGGTCGTTCTAGTCACGATGATGTACGGACGAGAAGAGAAGAACACAAGCTCTATGGAGAAGGAGCTTCTTCATACTAGGAAAATGTTGTTTGACAAGCCAGAGAGCCTGTGTAAAATTGAGAAGAATCCCTCACATGATCAAAGTTCCATGACGATTGACTTCGTCCGAACGAACATAAGAGTACTCATGAATTTATATTCATTCACCTACAGTCCCCGCGACAAGTTTATGGGGAATTCAGATTCCAACCACATGTCTAGACGGCAGAAATAGACGAAATTAAATGTCCGCTGAGTACATACGTACCAATTAAACCATATATAGCATTTTCCCCCAACGCTTGCCAAAACCGCAAAATCAAAGGTAATCGGCGCGGCGGTTGTACAACAAATTAATGTGACTTCTAGCAGACACCTCCCTCGTCAGACATTCCTTTTGAGGTATTTTACCTTAGAGCGCATTTCCACGAATGCATCTACCAAGTGGGTGATATTTCTAAATTCAAACGAATCACTCCAAATCACATGCGCTACGTGCATATTCAAGCAAATTGAACTGAATGGGCAACCACCTACGAGGCAAGCCAATACAGATGTAATAATTAATAACAACGGCAGGTCTGGTGGCGTCTAGATTCACATCACCCGCTCTCTTTCCGCTTCTGTTGACCCGCATTCAAAACATATTTCTGTCAGTGCAAGCTTATTAGTTGTAATTTTCTGCAGCAAATTGAATAAGCCAATCGTTCGATTTGACGTTTTAATTTGCCGAATTGATTCGCAACCGACGTGTGCTGTAATGAACCCTTGGCGCACTGCCTCTTGTCTATTTGTTTGGGTTCGGGCAGTTTTGGGCGAGTCTTTTGTTTGCCCGTGACGCAGATCCATCGCGAGTCCGTTCATTCATAAATTTATGAGTATGGCCGTCGCGATTGGAGGAGAAGCTACATGCACACACGTCGTTATTTTTATGGTGCGACTGTCTTTCTTTTTGTTGACCTTATGATGGCTAAAATTAGACGCGTGAATATGAGCGCAACATTTTGGATTTTTTTTTGGATACCAAATATGTGTGGGTATCGCGGATATCACTGAGAGAGATTCGGTTTTTTATACTTTTCGATGACTGGTGCGTCAGGGGATATAATTTGACGTGCGTTCAAATCACTTGGCAGAGAACATTGCAAATATGTCAGATTGTGGGGGTAAAAATAATGAAAAGAGATGAATTGTTGAATCAATGGTGACAGCCAATTAGATTGGATGAACATGGTTTTCTCACCTCCACTTTCAACTGATGTTAAACATCAAACAAAAAATGTGACATATATTAAGAATATGGTTTCGTTTAAAGACAGATTATAGTGGAGCAATTTTATGTCCTAAGCCACGTTGTGTTCTTTATTGCAGAAGCGTATATTTTGTGCTTACAAAAGTAAATTGATATGATACACACTTGTCATAAGGAATGGATTGAGGCATGATTCAAATGTCCACCACTGAGATCCTTGAAGGACTCGATTTAGACAAGTGTCGATGATTTTCGAGACATATCGGACAATGAAGGCTCAACTGAAGGGTTTCCCAATAAGAACTGGACATTTTTTTTAAATAAAACTCAAACCATTGGAAAAACTTCACAATCTTTATTATCGGCTTGAAGTACGACTAAAACATTTACGAATGACACTCGACTTCTTTACGAGTGATGGGAGAATTAATACTAAACTTTCCTGTACGATTGGTCAAGCTGGTTGAGTTTTAACACAGGTTGGGAGATCCGTAATCAGGAAGGCCGAGCTTAGTATGAACGCCAAGTTAGCAGTTTTCAACTCAGTATTTGTTCCAACTCTCACCTATGGCCATGAAATTTGGGTAATGCCCGAAAGAATAAGATCGCGAATACAAGCTGCCACCTGGAAAGGTACTCAACGTTGAGCAGTTGCTTTTTTGAAGGGAAAGGGCTTTGCCTTGATGGTTTGGTCGCGTGGCAGTAATGTCCCCACCATAACGACTTCCGAGGCTGGCCTTGAATGTGATTCTATCAGGTTGGCGAGCACTTAGCAGACCCAGTATGAGATGGTTGGACGAAGTCCATAAGCTCGCCTGGTTACGCTTGGGCATAACTCCTGATGAGTTAGAGTCGATGGCCTCGGATCGAGTTGCCTGGAGATCTCTCGTGAGTGGTTTACCCCCTCGATCCCTTTCAGTGGATCATGTGGGTCAAAAGATGATGATGATGATGACTCGAGTTCGTTCATATGGCTACCACGTCGATTCGTTGGACCCTATTCTCAACGACTCGGCCACACATTGCGGCCTCTATTTCGAGTTCAATGCTGGCTCTGAGTTCTTCCAACGTCGTCGGATTGTTGGCATATACCAATGACTTAACGTAGCCCCACAGAACGAGCGAGGCTGCCAATCGACTGGCCCATTTCTTGAGATAACACGCTAACCGTACTAACTTTCCAATAAATTGATTGTAACGTGTGCTGTGTGGCTTGTAGCACCATCCTCTTGAAACCAGATGTCGTTTAAGTCCATATCTTTCAATTCGGGCCAAAAACAATAGGCAATCCTGGCGCGGTTAAGCTGACCATTCACAGTAACGTATCGATCGTTATCGAAAAAATATGGCCGCCGGCATGCAAAGTGATTGGTGATGAAGTGGTGATTCATGAAGCACATGTTCATTTTCACCCGGCTAATAACGCATATTTTAGTTATTGACGAACATTGAGCCAAAAATGAGCTTCGTCGAAAATTGGAGTTAACGCGGTCAAGTTGCGGTCACCGACTCCGAACTTCGGTAGAAAATTTTTATAATTTGCAGACTTTGCTCGTTCGTGTACTTTTCCATGATGATAAATAAATAAATTGACAGTGTCAGTTGGATGATTGGTGAAAAATTGCGTTCAAAAATTTAAATCGAAGTTGTCAAGTCCATCCTTGCGCAGTGTCACTCTAGTGTCACACTCACGGTAGAGTGAGCGAATACATTAACCCCCATGATCCAAACTATATTGTCGTGGTTGGTTGCCAGCTGGGACACAATCCTCACAAATGTTTCGTTAAGCATGAGCTAGAGAAATCTGAACGGAATTTGGCACTAGCTCATGTTCGTGATAATTCTTCAATATGGGAACGAATGTTCATTTGACATTTTGACAGAAATGACAACTCGGTCAGTTTCGTTTGATATTTTGCATATTTCGGTTTTTGATATTTTGCAAATACTGTAGCGGAACTGGCCTCACTTTGGTAATAAGAATATTCGCTTTCAAAGCGTCTTAAGTTGGCAGTATGATTGCGTCACGTCCTTTTCCAAAGCCACGCAAAAAGAAATCCACAAGAACTTGGCGGTCAGCTAACATCACCAAAATGAGAAATAACTCACCTAAGACATCTTGCAATAGGGCGGGTTATTGAAACCAATTTTCCTTCTACATTCTTAGCTTCGATTTGAGGCCAAGAAAATGGGTTCACATTTGCTTATAACGATGAGAATTGACTGTGACGGTTACACCTTTTTCAATTTGAACCAATGACACCACCAGACCAAGTTCTATACCATGCAGCGACTTTTTGTGAATGCAATGGTCTTTGGGCCTTACCATGCAGACTTTCAATTACTTAAGAATTGAGTTCGTTAACGCGTCCTCCGAGTGACAAACGCTGAAGTAATGCGTGAAATTTGCCCGCATAAAGGCTGATGTGATGTACACTTTCAAAGTATGTTCAACGCAACGGTCAGCTGGCTTCATTTTTTGAGTGAATTGAACCATATTTCAAAGTACTCCAGAATGAGCTGTCAGACCTCCAAGTGCTATGTCCGTGGTCAACTTGACAGGTCTTCAACACTTTCACTATCGTCAGCCATAGTTTCTGTAGAGCGCCAGTTACATACACTCTATATATGTCACCCATCCTTAAGCCTCATCGAACAGCGAGCATTCATCACGAGCAGACTGTAGAGCAAATTTTGAAACCCAAGCCAAGCCGCATTTGTGGCTGCTTACTAATTTGTGCTTCAAACCCAAGACAAGCCAAAAATGTTGGTCAGGTTTTTGTGGGTGGATGTATGGTGGGTGGAGTTGTTTTCGAAAGCTCTGTCTAAGACTAACATATCACATATCAATTATCATAAACAGTTGTAAGATCGCTGCGAAGAAGGAAGGATTTGAAAAGTGCTCGTTTTATTTGCTCCCAAAGGGGTAATCATAAGTCGCGCATTCTGATGATGGCTGGGTCTTAAGGCATCTGTAAAAGAGCCAGTTTCGAATGTGGTTGCTCAGATGGTACATACAAGAGAATCCTCATTTTTGTAGAGTGAAACTTCTCTTTACTTATAAGGGATATCTCTCTTTACGTCACAGTGCCAGCATAAAGATGGTCGAATAGCATGAAGGGCTATTCGTGTATTTCAACGCCTTTACGACGCACACCCTTTTACCGGACACGGACATGCATGTTAACCTCTTTTGAGCCGTTTTACCCCTAATAACGAACACACGAGACCTAAACAGAGAGAAGACACTGAAAATATTGCCTGTATTCCCTTGTTCTACATGCATGCTAATAAATATTTGTGCATGTGAGAACGCTTAGCATTAAAAGAGGTGAACGAACTCTCTCTCATTTCTGCACTACATACCAAAAGACACCTAAAGTGTTGGAGACAGTGAATGTTTTAGGACTGAATTTAGACGCCGTTTATTTTATTCATGAAATTTAGAGCTCACGATTTTATTTTATGTAATGGCCAGGGAAAAACCAAAAGTTGAAGTGAATTTTTTTCAATTTCCTGAAACAACTTGGATGACCCCTCTAGAACGGACATGCGTAAATAACGAACAATCATGATGGTCCCGCGAGTATCCACAATAGAGCAGCATCTTTTCAATTATTTGAACGTCATCAGCGATAGTTAAACGCTCCATTATGTCAAATGGCAAGCCTTGAACTTAACGCGTACAGTCTTAAATAGCAGTTTGACATATGTGATTGAAGTCAGGGTGTCAAATCCGAAGCACGAATTGGATGATCCTTCTTTATCCAGTGGGACAACTAATGCTCCCTGATCTGACATGTTGGCGGTGGTCTTAGAGACTTGGTGGGCTCATCCCTTGTTCTTCTTCTTCTGGTGCCGCTACAGTTGACCTGGGCTTCAACCAAAAAGCCCGTCCAGCTGGCACGATCTTTAGCCAGCTGTCTCCAACTGCGCCCACCAAGTTGGTTGAGGCCCTTCTGCACTCTTGTGCGCCATCGGTTTCATGGGCGTCCTCTATTACGTTGTCCCACTGGTTCGGAATCGAAGGAGCGGTGTTGTCCATACTCTCTCCATGACCTGGATGCCTCAGGCGTTGAATCTTGAAAGTGCATGGTTCAATCTTTTTCTCCAAGAACAGGACCGAAGATTGAATGCAGAACTTTTCCCTCGAAGAGAGCAAGGGCTTCTTTTGACATTGTTCAGGCTTCCGCGCCATAGAGGGATGAGAGTCAGGGATAACCCAGGTCTTATATAGTGTTGGCTTGGTCCTTAGAGAAACGGCTCTCCTACTCAACTGCCTCTTGAGCCCAAAGAAACAGCGATTGGCAAGAGTTATTGTGTGTTTAATCTCGGTACACTTCAAACGCTCACTCTCTCCACTTCTTTTATTTTCAATTAAACAATCAATGTCAAAGCTTATTAACTAATAATTTTTTAAAATTTATTTCAGGCGCTCTGGCATATGCTGAATTAGGCACAATGAATACTTCATCTGGGGCTGAATGGGCCTATTTTATGGACGCATTCGGGCCAGCTCCGGCATTTTTATTCTCATGGGTATCGACTTTGGTGTTAAAGCCATCTCAAATGGCAATTATATGTCTTTCATTTGCACAGTATGCAGTTGAAGCTTTCGTGAAGGAATGTGATCCACCAACGTCGGTTGTGAAGATGGTTGCATTAGTTGCAATTGGTATGTATATCATTAATTCATTTCATTTTTCATCATAAGACATCTCTAGCAGGAATTGAAAAAAATTATCAAGCGAACTACTACACAAACAAAAATTTATTATTTCTGTCCCCTCAACAGTGATGATTCTGTTCGTCAATTGTTATAGTGTTAACTTGGGCATGGCTGTTCAGAATATATTTACAGCTGCCAAATTGGTTGCCGTACTGATTGTGATTTGTGGCGGAGCGTACAAGCTGTTTCAGGGTAATACTCAGCATCTGCAGAACGCATTTAATGGACCAACACCAACACTGGGGGCCATTGCGACGGCATTTTACACCGGCCTTTGGGCCTATGACGGTTGGAATAATTTGAATTATGTCACCGAGGAGATCAAGAATCCCAGTAAGAATTTGCCAAGATCGATTGCCATTGGTATACCATTGGTAACGTTGGCGTATGCACTGATTAACGTGTCGTACTTGGCTGCGATGTCACCCACCGAAATGATTGAGTCGGAAGCGGTTGCCGTCACCTTTGGCAATCGCATCCTGGGCACAATGGCCTGGTTGATGCCACTCAGTGTGACCATCAGCACGTTTGGCAGTGCAAATGGCACACTCTTTGCAGCTGGACGGTAAGTAGCCACACAATGTAGGGGTGTCGATGGATTTTTTTAACTCTCCCCATTTTAGGCTCTGCTTTGCGGCCAGTCGAGAGGGACATCTGCTCGACATTCTGTCGTACGTGCATGTTCGTCGCCTAACACCAGCACCTGGACTCATATTTCACGTAAGTGTTCAGCACCAGCATCGGATCGGATAATCGTACTCATGGCAGTGTGGTCTCTTGTGCTTTCAGTCTCTCATCGCGGCGGCTATGGTGCTCTATGGAACAATCGACTCGCTCATTGATTTCTTCAGTTTCACCGCGTGGATCTTCTACGGTGGTTCTATGCTGGCGCTCATCGTAATGAGATACACAAAACCAAACTATCCGAGGCCATACAAAGTGCCACTCATCATTCCAGTTTTGGTTTTGGTCGTTTCCGCGTATCTTGTGGTTGCACCTATCATTGACAAGCCACAGATTGAGTACCTGTATGCGATGCTATTCATTTTAGCCGGACTAATTGTATACGTACCGTTCGTTAAATATGGATACACGCCAAGATTTATGCGTAAGTATATGTTCAATGCGATTATTTTTAACTTTTTTAGTTAGGTTTAGTGGCGAGTTTGCAGTCTTGACTGTTAATGTTGATTTCACTTGTCAACGACCTCTCGTCTAGCCCATCAAGTCGGTCTTTGACGCACAGAGCCTCGTAATCGATCCTTGTCAGCTTATATAGACTATGTGTCGATGAGATGTCCTTGACAGACACGGTGACCTTATGCAGGGTACCGCAGCACACTAGTATCCAAAGACGCGAAACGTCAGACAGTCTAGCGAACTATGGTTCGATCTGGCAGAATCTCTAGCAATCCCTTATACCTACACGCTGCTGAGTTCCTTAAGAAAAAAGATCTGTCGAGGTTCTGAATAGTGTCAGAAGGCGATGGATTATGAGGCTCTATGGCCGACACAGAGCACGAGCAGATCAATATTAAAGTTGAGGTTTAGTTACAGGGAAGTGCAATTGCTTTTAGGAGTCCTTACCAAGCTCTTTGTCGTAGGTACACATTCATTGCTCCTGAACATACCACAAAGCGACTTCTGAAGCTTCAGAAACAAGAAAAAAATATATTCTGTCCAACATCTACTCCACGAATGCCTAGCCCTAGTGAATCGTATTCAAAAACGCTGTTCACCCTGCTTCTCGTTTAGCCCAGATAAGATCGATATTTCGCAGCAGTGAAGTGATAAAAATACACTGAAGCTGACTGGCTGACTATTCCCGGAAGATTGTTCAGCTGTCTATTTTTATCCTTCCGTCAGGGGAATGGTGTCGAAGAAGCCAATGAAGTTAATCATTTCTCTGACTCTGATGTGAATCCGATTTATGAGAAAGCCAGAGTAACTGTGGCCTCTGTCTTGCCAATTTATCGACATTATGCAAGTTCGTGATCAGCCCTACTCTACTTTTAGGCGCAGACGCATGGTGTGGACCGGAAGCACTTAAAGAAGTCCTGGACAGTATCGAGAAACGAGTTCAGTGCCCAGGATCGAATTTACATTGGCTTGCAAGACGTAAATCGAATCAGAATCTAGATGAAAACGGCCGCATTTAAGAGTTAACGTTTCATAAAGTTTCATTAAGACAAAGCTTCTGAGAAGATTTTGGCGTTTCCCACGCTCACAATTTACAACTTCCACTTTGTTTGGTATGCCCTCTGGTTTGTTGAAATTGCTGTGCCATCAAGCTAATCTCCGAAAGGCAAGCTGTGGAGTGGAATCGAAAGAGATTTGTGAATTGTGTTCCTTTTCCTAGCTTTGACATAAATCCTCACCTACTCAAGGAGCCTTCAAGCTTTGCTTCACTGTTCTTGATTAATGTCAATCCCTGCATTATTACTACAGTCCGTGGCTATAGTCCAAGGTAGATCTGGGCTTGGATTCTACAGCAAGCACTCGTCCTGTGCGTCATCTTGTTCCTGCGAGTGGAGGGGACAGTTCAGTCCCGACGCCGAACGAAGAGGTTGAATCTGTGAACTATAAAAGTTGCTCCTATTGGGGATTGAACCCAGAACCTTCAGCGTAGGAGACAACGCACGCTCCCGACACGAACAAAATTCGTAATTCACTGCTCCACCACTCTCGAAGCACTGATAGTGTATACTTGTCCACAAAAAGCTTTTCAAACACCGTCGCTTATTGTCGGCGTAAAAATGTAGATCTAATCGTGGGTAACAATAGCAAGCCCATGTAAGTATGGTTGCCATAGAAGCTAGCCACAGGTTCATCTCGGACTGAAGTACCACTCTTATTAGCTTACTAGCTGTTAACCACCACCTTCGTCCGCGTTAATATCAGTTATCGCGGATGAATAAATAATATTTCTTTCGAACAAACTTGATTACCATAAAAAAGTGACTCAATCTTCAAAGGTAGACATATGCTGTCAGGGACTCATTTATAAAACTATTAAAGAGGAACAATTACATCAGGCATGGTTTTTGCGTTACTTCCACGGTTTAAGCGCAATCTGCGGAAGCTTTCAAAAAGCAATAATTTTATTTCCCGTTCTTGCAGCATTTTTCATTGATGCTTCATTCGTTTCGGTCGCAGCGTGATGTTAGGCTTTAATGCCTTTCTCGATAAATGGACTATTCAACACAATGGACTATTCAATTCAAACCAGGTGTATCATAACATACATCCCAAGTCCCTGATCACCACAGTCTAGCTCTGTGGCGCATAGGCAGGGAATAAATTATGGCCTTGGCCTTTTCGGCAGAATAGTTCAATGTGCAATCTTTTGTTCTGCTTGGAAGTGATAGTGATTGCTGAAGGTGAACTGTACAGGCTATAAATCTTTATGAAGCTTATTAACCATCTAAGGATCCAGCTTAGACCATCTACCTACAGCAGAGCCTTCATCTTGACTCCGAGCCTTTGAGAAACAAATGTTAAAGATGGTAGCCTTTAACCTGGTATACACAAGTAGACAATGATCTTAACCAAATTGGTTTGAAGGACTTGATAGTTATGGGAAAAAAGATTGTGTTGTCGAGAGGTTGTTGCATGAAATTGGTTAAGAAATAATAGCTTAGCACAATTGGCGAGAGAACAATAGCACGCACAACACGAGTGGTTGCTGAGAAGCTAGGCCGTGTCCCCCTAGCGCCACCCATATTATATTATTATTATTATAATTGGCGAAGAAAAACATTTCCGTTAAGTTTCGTTCACTTTCGATAAGTTTCGTTCACTTTAGTTAAGTGTCGTTCACTTTTGATAAGTTTCGTTCACTTTTGATAAGTTTCGTTCAATTTCGTTAAGTTTCGTGCACTTTAGTTAAGTTTCGTTCAATTTCGTTGAGTTTCGTTCACTTTCGTAAGTTAGTAAGTTTCACTCAATTTCGTTAAGTTTCGTTCACTTTCGTTAAGTTTCGTGCAGAACGTCCCAGATATGTGGGGAGTATTTTTAAGACATTTGGTGTTGAATTTTGAGTAAGTTTTCAGAAATACAGTGGAGTTCCCCTGAGTTGAACGCTCTCTCAGGCGAAACTCTCTAAAACTAGAACTTTTTCACAATATTTCAGAAATATTTCCCTCAATTTGTTATTCTTAAACCTCTCTCTCAGTCAAGCTCCCTCTAACTCCAACAAATTATGGTATCCCGTGACAGTTCGACTTAGGGGGAGTCTACTATATCTTGGTATTGGACGGTGCATCTAGATATTTTTTTTGGTTCTGATCTGTTTTATGTATAGGTTTAAGTAGTCGAACTTAGAGCAATATAGGAGCAGTTTGATACCATGGGGATGGAATAACTCTCCCTGTCACTCCGTTCCTTGGCGCTTGTAACAGAGTGATATAGCTAGCGTGTGCTGATTTCCTTCTAATCGCTCAATTTTGTGGGAACAAGTATTCTTTTTTTTTACCATCACAGGGCGAACACAAAACACTACGTTCTCTTAGTGTATGCCCTCAGTAGCGCTTTACACAACAGAGGTGTGTTGCGCGACTTAGGATCATCTACCGGGCCCTAGACTCGAGGTCCTAAGAGTAGCGAGAGCATTGCAAGATCTGTGAAGATCAGTATGTCTGCACTTGCCGGTGGTCAGGTCATAACTTCCCTGAGACAAGTTTGGACTTGGACACAAGACAACAAGGACAAGGCATTATTTCCAAGTCATGATGACGTATTGAAGAGCACCTCCCACACTCTACGGTAGTGTTGCCAATACACTACAAAGAGTTTCTACAGAAATTGTTGTACGAGGCACCCGCCGTATGGGCGTGAGTGTCAATTGCATTGTGGCCTATTATGACACCAATGAGTGTCTTGAGTGGTGGTCTACTTAACCTCAGAAGACAGGGTGATCGTGTGCAATTGAGTGTTGGCCATATTGTCTTTGTCTCAGGTTGCGTTTAATATAGGGTGGCGCTACAGTCTGTTGAGGGCCAGAGCTTAGCTTCTCAGCAAGGTTAGGTGTATTTAATGCAATTGAGTCTGGACCTTAACAATTCACATGTACCCTTAATTTCAAACAATTTCGATTGCAATTTTTATTTTTCATCATTCAATAAATTCTTTTCATTTTATTTTCATTTCAGGCAAAGTTACTCTATTTTTCCAGTTGCTCTTGGAGGTGGTGCCAACATCAACCATGGCCATGTTCGAATGAATCAGCCAAAACCAATCAACAAACCATACTATTTAGATTCTCAACTTGACAAACAAGAAATAATAAAATTCTATATACATATATACAATACCGTAGCTTAGTGATGTGCTTGAAGATAAACACGTTCAAATTGTACATTTGATACTTGTTATTAAGGCAGATCAATACCCATATATGTGACACATACATATATAATATAATTAAGTACCTAAGGAAAACAAAAAAAGAAAGAAAACAGTTTACTTGAAAAATTAAAAGATTTTTGCAATAAATACAAGGTATTTACGTAGGATAGTGAAACAAACATACAAAAGAGAATAAATGTTACATTATAAGAAAGTGTAAGCTTTTAAATTGGAGTTTGTTTTATTTAAGGCTGCTGTTTAAATTAAGAATTCGATATAAATTAAATGAACATTTTTAATTTTTGCAAACAATTGAATACAACAAGAATTTGTTAAAAGATTCATTGTCAGTGTCTCGCACTGTTCTCCAAAAAGACAAAACTTAATCCTATAGCAATCATTTTGTGGTCGTAAACACCATTGTGGTTTTGCCTGTTTTATTTTTTACAAAATAAGAACTTAAGTTTATTTGTTCTGAAGAAGAAGAAAAACAAAAAGTTAAACTCAAAACTGAAGAAACAAATGAATTTTAATCAATTGATTAGAATTTAAGGATATAAAATGAAACGAATAACTTAATGTGTATTCATAATTTTTGATATATATATAAATTTATATTTTTATATAAGCCTTTGTTTACACACAGATTATATAGTATATACAGAAAAATGAAACAAGATGGAATGGCACAGCAGAGAAGAGTGTATTTATGTATTAAAGTGTTGATTGCAAAAACGATTTGCATGCGTACATAAGTCGTCTGTTGATTTTTTCTGTTTTTATTTTTCTCGTGTTTTCATTTTGTGAACTAAGTGAAGAACAATTCGAATTCATTAGTATTACTGTTTTGTTTTTTAGAATTAGTGTTGAATCTTTAATAAATTCACGTTGACATAATCAACATACATTCTTTTTTTTTTTTAATTTAACTAATGTTAAGAAAATTTTGACGAAGGTTGATGTTAAATCTCAGGTCTGTTTAACGACAAATACGAGAGAGCACCGATAAGTAGGTACTCGTGTTTCAAACAAGGTGGCGTTGGCTGAGGGAAGTCGGCATTCCAATCGAGTATTGCCATCTGTCGAACGACGCCATGAACAATTTTGGACTGATGTGGTAACACTGGCATTTAAAACTAAAATTCTAAGAGAGGGCTGCTGGTACAAAAAGAGTCGGTCGATAGTTAAACGCTGAAGAAGAAGGTTGTGTACTGAATTTTGAATAAAGAATTAATAAAAAAAAAAACTAAGTCGACCACAAAATCAGAGGTGGGATACTACTCAGAGATTTAGAGTATATTTGCAAGGGTTAAAATTCAAAGTTGTTACTGACTGTAATTCGTTAACGTGGACTCTAAACAGAAGAGATATTAATCCGAGGATAGCCAGATTGGCGCTAGAGTTGCAGAACTATGATTATGTTCTGGAGCATAGAAGTGGAACTAAAATCCAGCATGTCGGCGCACTTAGTCGCATTTCGAATATATTGGTTTTAGAGGAAAATACACTTCAGCAAAACTTATCGATCTGTCAGCTGTCTGGAGTAATTAACGAAATCAGGAAAAAGTTAGAGTTGAACGAGAGTGAATTTTATAAAATGCCTAATGGATTGGTGTACAGAAAGGTTGGGGGAAATATTTTGTTTTATGTACCTATTGAAATGACGATGAATTAGGTCATCAAGGTTGCGATAAAGTAGTGGAAGCAGTATCAAAATCGTATTGGTTTCCTAAAATTAAGACCAAATGTCGAAATCATATAAGCAACTGTTTAAAATGCATTGCATTTTCCCCGAAATTCGGAAAACATGAAGGACTTTTGCATAACATTCCAAAGGGAGATAAACCATTTGAGACGGTACATCTGACCATTTCGGTCCAGTTTTACTAAAGAAAGCAAAAAAGAAGTATATAAGTTAACGAACAACATTGTTAACACATCATAATATCCCACATTCCTAACATGATTGCTTCCACGAGTACAACAGTGGAAAACACCTGACACCATTCTACATTCCTAGCATCAAGCATCCAACACTTTCCCACATTTCGAATAGAAGATCCAACACGCTCCCAGTGTATTTCGCTGACTTTGCGCTTGGAGAGACAAACAAAGATCTTCAATTTCATTCTCCTATCTTTCCTTTGTTCCCACATTTCCGCCGCATAGGTGTTAAGTTAGTTTTAAGAACACTTTTCCTTCAGTTTTTAAGTAACTTCTGTAAGAATCGGTTGAAAAAAGAGGCGAAGCCTCAAAAAAATATTTTTTTTGAAGTTTTCTTAATACGGAAACTTAATTTATATTTTTAATTGTAGATGCTTTCTCAACATTTGTGACGTTGTACGCAGTTCGAACCACCAATACTAGAGAAGTGATTAAAAATTTGGTGTCTTATTTCCATGCATACCCTGATAGGGGTAGTGCATTCACGTCAAAGGATTTTGGTACATTCGTTGAACAGAATAACATAAAACATATTAAAATCGCAACTGGTTCACCACAGACCAATGGGCAAGTGGAACGAATTAATAGGTGTTTAGCACCAATGGTAGCAAAGTTGCCTATCGGGGGATCTAATTACTCCTTGGATAAAATCATTCCAGACATTAAATGTACCAGACATAAATAATAAGTTAAACAGAAGTATAGGAACAACAACAAGCGATTTATTGTTTGGGGCCAGACAAAAAGGGATGGTTGTAGATTTTCTTAAAGAAAGATTGGATGAAATAGATGAAAAGGGTAGAGAAAATGAGAGGAATCTCGTATCTATGCGAAACAAAGCCGTAGCAAAGATGGAGAAAATACAAGATTACAATAAACGGCAAAAAGGTCGGAATAGAGTTCGAAAACATTATGTCGTAGTTAAGAACTTTTTAAGTGAGAAGGGTACATGTAAGAAAAGATATAAAGGACCCTATAGAATAGCAAAGGTTCTTCCAAATGATAGGTACTTGATAAAGGATGTTGAGGGTCATCAGGTAAGTCAAGTTCCATATAGAGGGGTTTGGGAGTTGTGAATCGAAAAATTGCGTTGAAATCGGGACGATTGAATGTTAGGATGGCCGAATTGTGGCAACACTGGCATTTAAAACAAAAATTCTAAGAGAGGGCTGCCGGTACAAAAAGAGTCAGTCGATAGTTAAACGTTGTTGAAAAAGGTTGTGTATTTGTGAATTTTGAATAAAAAAAAAAGAATTATTAAAAAAAACTAAGTCGACTACACTGAGGAGGTTTTTTTCTAATTGCCATCCAGTTCTTCATATGTCAAGGAATTTCTGTTTCTCCATAAACATTTTAACTACGAATTACACCCTCAGATTCGCAGCGTAAATCGAAGGATTTGGCACTACGTCAGTGTCACACTTCACCCATTTCACATAATCTCATCTGCGTCTTAATTATACGTGAAATTAATCCATGTGATCACTTGAAAGTCCTGGATATAAAACAACAAATACGTGATCACGTGCATTGCTGTACCCATAAGCGCATTTGATTTGCAACGAAATTTATTTCTACCTATCAGTGGCGTGGCGTGGATAATTTGAAAAGATAAGTCGTTAAAAATGTTCACTTACAAACGCTTTCTGAAATTGAATTGTGTATTGCTATTTTGCTAATCACATACAATTATGGCAATTCAAATCAATTTTGTATACTTCAAGTCGTTAATCCTCAATCTACCAACTTTCATAATTCACGGCTTCCACCTCTTTCGAGTCACTGACAATGCTCAAAGTGTATGCCTGTCTAGAAAAAGCCTCTCAAACTTTGCCGTTGGGAGTCGGCATAAAAACTGTAGGTCCCTTCCACTCATGAAAGGATAAAGGCAGGCACACCAAGAGTGGTTGCTAAGAAGCTAGGCTCAGGTCCGCCTCGGACTGTCACGCCACCAATATTATTATTATTATCATAAGTCGTTAAAGATAAAATTTAAAATCAACCTAAAGTATAATGAAAGTGGCTTGGAAAGAAACCTTTTTGGCAGATGCAAAATCAATAACTTGAAGAAAATTTAAAGTATGTAATAAAAAAAAGTTACATTCAAACCTGCTTCATAACTGAACACTGAAGGAAAACAATACAAAATAAGCAATTAAGTCGACGCGTGTGTGTTAAACACAGAGGAGTCAACAACAACGAACGATGACAGCAAACCAAGGACAGAGAACCAATTTGTTCTAACCAGCCAGATAATGTATAACCCGAGATTTTTCGGATTACTATGATTTTTTACTGTTTATTTTGCCGCCGGTTTGCGGTTGTTCTCTATGGGCTATGGAGTATGCGTCATGTGACGACTGGATGGCGCAGATGGTAGAGTGCTTGTCCCTGGTAAGCGGGGATCTTGTTCAGTCACCATTTGCCGTTGGGATCAAATTAAAGGAAGTATCACTGGAAAAGTCAATCAGTGGTAGTAGTCTGACTATGGGTATCACAATGGACCAATAGCACCCCCCCTACCTAACCTAACCAATATTTCATGTGATGTTGGACAAGAGGCATGCAATGATGTGTATATTTACGTAGATTAGATATGTTTACGTAGAGCTGTAGAACGATATGAAAACGAATGCCAAGCAGGTAGTGGTCGTAAAATTTGTCTCTTGTATGTGCAGGTGAACAGACAAATATGTTTATATGAACATATTCAGATTCATGTTCCTTGTTGTATCGATACATTTTTGAAGAGTGGTATTTAAAAAGTTAGCTCGGTATGAATCGTGTTATTTGGACGCCACGCCACTGCTAACTAATGAAACCAGAAGTTATGTGTAATTCGATTCACATGCAATTAAGTCACGGAGTTCGTGCTACGTCCTGTGTCATGCTCATTCTAATTTCCCAAACCCCGTGCACACAAATTACTGCCCCATTCACCGTATTCTATCGACCTGAAGGCCTTAAGAAACTGACAGAAACGTTAAGAAAGATGTCATGATAGAAAAGGAGACCACGTGAAAAACTAAAAAACAAGTGTGAAACACTATGCCATTCTAAACTCGTGTATTTGGGATCCACCCTCGTAAGTCAAGAAAAGTAATGAGCGCATCAACCGGGGGGTCTTAGAAGCGTGAGTGAAAGCCTATACAAAGTTACAGGTTTAACGCGGGCTTATTGCGAATATGCAAGTACAAATTCGGCGCATACAAGGCAAACGGGTGTGCACACTCTCCGCCACACAGGTTATACCAATTCGTACACATTCGATCTTCATTGGACTTTGAAGTTCACGAAAAGACACTATATGCAGTTGGGTGATTGCAAGAAGCAATACTGCACTATATATAATATAATAATATGGATGGCGCTACAGCCCGCAGAGGGCCAGGGCCTAGCTTCTCAGCAACCACTCGTGTTGTCCGTGCTATTGTTCTCTCACGCGTGAAAGGGACCTACAGTTTTATGCCGACTCCGAACGGCGAAATTGAGAAGCTTTTTCTAGACAGAAATACTTTTTGAGCATTGTCAGTGACTCGAAAGAGGTGGAGCCGTGAAGAAATATGAAAGGTGGTTAACTCGGGTATCGAACCTGGCACCCTCTTCGTAGGAGTCGACGCACTAACCCACTACGCTACGGCGACCCACCCAATACTGCACTATGCGCATCAATAATCATATGTTTATAGTTCATGCATGCACGTTTTTTCACCAAAAACTTGAAGCATGTAAATCGCAAAGATAGCAAGAACAATTCAAAGATTCCTATCGCCACTTAAGAGTATGAGGTCGACACGATCATCAAAGATCGGAGTGCGACTGATATTGTGCGCGGAGTAGCTCACAAACAGGACACATTTTAGTACACCGACACAAGTGTGCTGTGTAAAGGGCCCTTTAAAAAGCATCCGAATGAATTTCCACGGAAACGTCTCTTATACCTCGTTTCCACCGAACTGAAACCACGAGGTTCGGATGTACTCTTAATGAAACCTCAACAGGCCGTTCCCATCAAGGTTGAAGGGGATTCGGTCTCTATTTTCAAGTCACTCGCTCTCAGTCTATAAGTGCCCGTCAATACAAATGTACTCGCTCTCCAGTTTTAAATGGCCGCCAGAACAGCTGTCTGTTGTCAGGAATTAATAGAGTGAGAACACCAGAAAATAGAGAGAGACAAAATGCGAAAATGAACGCTGTAGGCTTGTTCGGTTTGACAACCTCTCATGGACGGATTAATTCAAGAAGGCTGCAATGAGGCTTATCAGAAACCACGAAGAGGAACCTGGTAATTTCAGAGAAAAATGATGAAACTTCGCGGTTTCGTTCGGTGGAAACGTGGTATTCAACGCACAATAAGTTGAATCAACCTCATCCGTCGTGGTACATTACACTTGTGGGGCTCATTTTCATCATATACGTTTATTCCGTATACACTCTGTCCTGAACAGCACGACTATATAGCTGCGAATAAAGGCGCTTGGAATTCGAGCCTCCAAATTCGAAAACGAGATGAGGGTAGAGGGTCTGGTATAAGGACAAAATCCAGGACTGTTAACGATGGAAGGTTCAGGTCCGCTCCAGTCTGAGTGCGATTAAAATGTACAACGAGAGTATAAAAGACAATAGGTATTATGTTCGTAATTGAATACACTGCATGATTAACTTTCCTAATATGTTATTCAGCATGCGAGAGTTAATTTTCTACGAATTTTAAACCTTCCTTCATCAGCCATTGCGGAAAAGACATCGTAAATGGGACGATATGGGTTGAGACAGTAGTACTACACCCAGCAATCTGTTTAGACTTACAACAATCGAATGGGTTGACATTTCATGCAATTTTGTTAACCCTCATCTCATCCTTGCGTAGAAAACTACTCAACAGCTACTTTTTTCAAAAAGCGAAAACTTCCGAAATTTTCCGACTGTATTGCAATCCTTATTTTAATCATTTCCTCTTCCGTAGACTTCTAAAAATCATATAAATACCACATGCGTAGAAATTAGGACCCTTTTACACGCTCAAATTTCTACTCATCAAATGCCGCCATTTATCGCATTTAATTTTATCATGCTTTCACGCGGAGAGCATAGTAGATTTGTTGCCATCCAACACACGCGTTTTATTTTACTCACACATGCGTTTCATGCAACCAATACACAAGGCTGAGAAAAATATCCAAAAAAGAAAGGCTGCTTTCACACTGGCTAAGATTTGTCGGCGACTCTTTCAAATTCCCTTTTGTGATCTCAAGCCACTTTCTCACAGGAAATCTCTCAGTCTCTGCAATTGAGATCTCAATGCTAAACTTTCGCTTCCAATACCCAACATTGAGAACATAAGAATAAAGCAACTCAAAGAAAAAACGAAGAGAGATACAAGAGAATAGAAAATCCAAAAGCAAACCCCGAGCACACGAGACTCGGGCTAACTCTAGCACGTCTCATCTCCCTTGCCAACGAGACAGAAAAATCGCCGACAAAATTTTTCTGTGCGAAATCAGCCAAAGCTGATACGATCTTTCGAAGCTGTCCTCTTTCCGCACTTATGCGACGCAACCTCTCTCTCGTTTCGCTTCCCTTGCGCACAAACCTCTTATTTGATGCGCCGAAATATTGCGAAATTTTACCGTATAAAAGCGTTTAATCCAAAGCACCCTAAAAAAAAGCTTACGTGACAGCTCAACATTCAAAGCTTACATTCACGTTAATTTGTGAGTGTTTTGTTTTTGTTTGACGTTTCCTTTTATAGTTATTTGTACGTTATTTTTCCATCTCAAATTTACCTCTTCAAAAGTTCGAATACGTTGAGATATTTACGATGGAAAAAAAATAAAGCATGCGCATAATTGAATTATGAAAACTTGCCTTCGTTTGACACCCAGTGCAGCAAGGTCGTCGAACAATCGCAACACAAACTTGCGGCTTATAACAACCATCAAATTAAGAATCCCTTTAAAATCAAAAATTTAATGGTGAGTTGTTAGTGAAAATTGCTCACCACAAACCGCATCAACGATTTGGCATCACTTAAAAGACACCTGCCCATGTGGTTTGTGTATTGGAAAAAGCTTTTTTTTTTCGTTTGCAACAAAACCGAACAGCTTCCACAATTGCACACTTGTCGCTAGAGTTTGGTTGATAAAATTATTCTGAAATGCAAAACCGATGTCTAGATTCGCAAGGCAGATAGCCGACTTTATGAAGGGGTTTAACGACATTTTTACGTCCACTACCAATTAGATTTAAGGACAGGCCAATTTCTGGTGTTGCTATCGCAATTTAATTGTGCGCTTTATGAGCTATAAAGGATTCTATTCTCATTCAACTGTTGCGCATGCAGGCGGTTGTTATGTGTTCATTTGTTTAATTTATACGCAACGACATTATTAGGCATTGATTTCGGCCTTATTTTTAAATACATTTTATGAATGTTTTCTGTTTGATGGGGGATACAAAATGTATGAAGTGGGTTTGAATGGCGTGAGGGGATTCTGTTTAGCGACTGAAGGGAAGGTGAGTCAACTGTTTGACTCTGTTAATGTGTTAAGCAAGACAAGGTTGACTTGTTCAACAATGTTCTTGAGAAGATTGCAATCCAAAAGTCACAGGCCAACAATAGAGGCACAATCTTCCAGAAGACCGTTTAAATTAACTCAGCGAGCTCTTATTGAGAAGTTTCCTAATTCTGAGATAGAAACGGCTAATAATGCAGACAAAATCAGCACCGATCAGTCCCAGTTATGCTCTACGCGTCAGAGGCATAGATAATTTCAGAACTTCCTGAGTCGACTGCGTGCGGTCTTTGGCCCTGTTTTCGAAGAAGCTATCTGGAGGTGAAGACTACACTATGAGCTTGATCTGCTGTACATCGATAGTAAAGGTATGCGTGATATTCGCACATGAATATGCGTGCATCGAGGATCGAGTCGATAAAGCGATGTAGTAGAGCAAATGACTTATAATAGCGACTGACGTGAAAAGCGTTTGCATCAGAAATGAAGTATTAGAGAGATAGCCGACTTCACAGCTGATTGCCCCCTCGTCCATCGACGAATTTGAGTGCCTTCTTGACGGATATTCATGAATTTTTGACGGTTATTCACGAAATAACGTAAATGCCGTCCTCTGATTGGTCAATTTGGTTTATGAACATGTTATAGTTCAGTTGTCAAAAAGAGGAAAGAGGGGAAAGAGAGGTAGAAATCGGGCATCTCTGTGATACTTCATTTCTGGTTTGCATAAACTGTGTTGTCAGTTCGCTACAAGTACTCTCCCTCCAATGATAGTCGCCGTGTGTCGGCCATAATCTGTTAAAAATGCGCAAAATGTTTCTTCTTTGAATTAATTACTAGAACAATACATTTAATTATAACTGAGGCTTATAGCTAACTTAACTCCTCTTATCCTTTTTCTTTTTCTGGTCCTTCAACCAATAAACCTCTCCCGCTAAAGGCCTACTTCGCAGATTCCGATGACTCACACCAAAACACCAAGTAGGTTAAGCCTCTTTCCACTTGTGTGCGTCAGTCGTGGACTGACCTTCTTCTTCTTCTTCTGGTGGCGCTACAGTCCGGGGTGGACCTGGGCCTCAACCAGTTAGCCTCTCCAGCCGTCATGATCTTTTGCCAGCTGTCTCCAACTGCGCACACCAAGTTGGTTGAGGTCCTTCTCCACCTGGGTGCGCCATCGGTTCCGAGGGCGTCCTCTATTGCGTTGTCCCACTGGTTTGGAGTCGAAGACTCCTCGGGCTGGAGCAGTGTTGTCCATGCGCTCTACATGGCCCAGCCATCTTAGGCGTTGAATCCGTAGACGCCTGACTGGGCTCATGCCGCTGTACAGCCCGTACAGTTCGTGGTTGAATCTTCTAATCCAATAACCATCAACGCAAACAGGGCCAAAGATTGAACGCAGAACTTTTCTCTCGAAAAGACCAAGTGCTTCTTCATCCGCTTTTGAGATTGTACATGCTTCCGCACCATAGAGCAGGACAGGGATGATCAAGGTGGTATATAATGTTAGCTTGGTCGAGAGAGGACTCTACTCTGGACTGACCACAACGCTGTATTATTAACTCTGACCTGATGGCTAACGTGATGTATGTACGTGGTGCGTGGTACTTTAATCACAACTGTTGACATTGTGCTTGGAGCAACTTGTTGCATCACAGAACTGTCTACGCGATGAGTAGGGCAACAGTGTCCCATCAACGTGTCGGACGTCAGCAGGTTATCAGCCCCATCATTACAGCTGTGGTCCACTTGAGGAACTCCTCCATCATCTTGGAGCTAGTTGAGTAGCCAACTAAAAAAAATTTAAATTCTTCATTTTTCTAAATTCTCCGACATTTTTGCAATACATTTGAATTCAGTATCGAACTGGTAAGTAAGAGCAATGTCCATTTAGGTTTAGGTCAACGATAGTGTTAGCATAAATAAGAAATAGCAAAGGGGCAAACATTGAGCCCTGCGGTACTCCATTTTTTTTAATCTAGGATCACGGAACCTTTCATTTATAGGCACCGTCAGCTCTCTGCCTTTTAGGAAAGAAGTAAGCCAAGTAAGTACTACTCCTCCAAAACCAGAGTTGTATCATATTTAAGTTTAGTAGGGCTAGGTGAGCGATGTCGAAAGCTTTCGTCGTGTCAATGAAGAGCGCAATTGTTGATTTATTTCAATGAATACTGTCATACAACTGGCTAAGAAAATAGAAAAATTAAGAAAAATTTCGCCTGCGATTTTTCCACCTTGTGGGCAAGGGAGGTGGGACGTTATAGGGGTAGCCCGCGTCTCGTGTGCTCGGGGTTTGCCTTTGGATTTTCTATTCTCTTTTATCTTTCTTCGTTTTTTCTTTGAGTTGCTTTATTCTTATGTTCTCAATGTTGGGTATTGGATGCATGCTGTACATGTGTGAGAAAGATATGACGCATGTGTGAGAGGGGGTAGGAAATAGAAAAAGTTTAGCATTGAGATCTCAATTGCAGAGACTGAGAGATTTCCTGTGAGAAAGTGGCTTGAGATCACAAAAGGGAATTTGAAAGAATCGGCGACGAATCTTAGCGAGTGTGAAAACAGCCTAAGGAGTCTCAGCATAGCATCCTGGGTTGGCATACCTTTCGAAACCCAAACCAGTTATGACTAAAAGAGCCATTCGATATCATTCGTGATTTTAAATAAATAATTTTTATTTTAAGGTACTCAGGTAAGAAGCGGTTTGGGACTAAACAAGAGAATTTGTAGTCAGATGAGATCTGTTTCAGTTTCAGACAAAAGCCAATATAAAAAATTCCACTATTGATTATTTTGAGATGATAGACATTTGCTCATTTGACACATTTGTGACACGCATTGAAACGCTTCCTCTTGGGTAATCTGAAGACCACTTATAATAAAAATATTGGTGGCGCGAGAGTCCGAGGCGGACCTGGGCCTAGCTTCTTAGCAACCACTCTTGGTGTGCCTGCCATTATCCTTTCATGAGTGGAAGGGACCTACAGTTTTTATGCCGACTCCGAACGGCAAAGTTTGGGAAGCTTTTTCTAGACAGGAACACTCTTTGAACATTGTCAGTGACTCGAAAGAGGTGGAAGCCGTGAGTTATGAAAGTTGGTAGATTTGGGACTCGAACCTGGCACCCTCTGTGTAAGAGTCGACGCGCTAACCCACTACGCCACGGCGAAAACGACCTTTGCTACAAAAAATTAAGAGGAGGCGCCGAACGTAGAGCTTACACAGTGCGCAAGTTTATCCCAGGCCAGCCCTGGATTTGGATATGGACAACGATGAAACATGTCTCAAAACTGTTTTGGTTTTATTGAAAGGAGAATTCCCTTTGCGAGGTCCAAGATCTAGTATATGTCGAAAAGTCATCGAAAAAATTATCTTAGCAAAAATCGGATTCAAGCAATGTGTAGGAATTAAAATGTTATCCAATTCTAAGTCTTCGCTGTGAATTATTTTTAAATTTATTTTCAGCAGCACAAAATGGAAGACTGTAAAGAAGAAGAAGAAGACACTCCCGTTCACCACCTCTCAGGCAGGTAATCCCTAGCGAACTAGCATTACCACCAACTTCCGCACAATTCCGAAACACGTTGTTTACAATGACCTCGAGCAGAGCATACCTACGTATCATGTGCCAGACATTCGCAAACCTCGCCGCGAGCGTCAAACGGATTGCAATCGATTTGAAACTGGGGCGGATTGAGCAATCCTTGGCAAGGATTAACTAGTCGAAATTATTTGCCAAATTGTTGGGTCAAAACTTTTGCCCAAATGCCTGCGGAAATTTAAATTTCAATTCCACCAGCACATGCAGAATGCGGTAAACACCCCGAAACGGAGTCGGGAGCAGCGTCTTATTAAGCATGCAGAAAGGGTGGACGCTCGATGTTCAATCCTTGAATGCTACCTGCGGTGAAGTGCGCAATGGAAAGGCAACCGAGTGCTATGTGTTTGGTGAGAAGTTCGTACACTTCAATGTTGCTGGCGAACGCAAACACCGGCTCTTGTACACATCAAATGCGGGATTTAATTCCTCAGCACTCCGTACAATGGGAATAACAACATCCACACCGCATCAACGTGACCCGGAGTGCTGGGTCCTCCTGGGGAGGGCAAACTAAAAAGGACGTGCAAATTAACCCCCACTGGGGTTATGAGCTTTTATTCGGGTGGTAATCATTGAAAAATACCATGCAACGGGGTGATTGCATATCACGAAATCTGTGGAACGTGTTGAAATTGAATTTCACAGCACAACACTCCCCCGAAACATGGAATATGCAAATTTATCTTTGGTTTGATTTATTCTTTAGTGGGGGTGCCGCATGCCGTTCCCCTTCCTCTGTTGCCCTGCCACTGACCAACTGGATAAGGGATCCCATTTCGCAGGAGACGGTCCGATTGGCCATTTCGCTGTGGGAAAATTGAAACATGAGACCGGTAATTGTAACAGTTTGGATAGCTGGATGGGATTTGCTGCGTCCATGGGGTTGCAAATTGTGGACTTTGAAGTATTGAATGGTTGGTGAGAATTGTGGGAATAGGACTTAATGTAGTGTAGTATGGATTGGAGTGGTGTGCAATGGAGGAGCGTGGTGATCGAGTGGATATTCAGTTTTGTTTGAATTCCCCTACCAGTTTTGGGTCACTCGCAGTGGCTGGCGTAGATTCTTTGGAAGGGCGGCGACGTATGGGGGAAAAACGTCTGCTTGACTCACCGTCATCTCAGAATTGTTTGAATGGAGTTTTTTCCCATACGCTTCTGTGGAAAGGGATTGGAGTGGCCAATGACTTGATCAGTTTGATCGGTTAGATAAATTATTATTTGAAAATTGTTTACAAATTTTTTGAAAAAGCTAAGCCTTGGCCTTTGTGGTCGGTAAGTGCATCGACTTCTACGCAAAGGGAGCGTGGTTTGATACCCGAATTTATCTTCTTGTTCTTTATTTATTTGGCGCTACTGGTGCGGGGTGGACCTGGGCCTCAACCAACAAGCCTCTCGAGCTAGCACGATCTCTGGCTAGCTGTCTCCAGTGTCCCACACCAAGTTGCGTGAGCTCCTTCTCCACATGGGTGCGCCACCTTAAACGCGGGCGTCCTCTGTTGCGTTGTCCCATGGGTTCGGAGTCGAAGACTCTTCGGGCCGGAGCTGAGTTCCCCATACGCTCTACATGGCCTAGCCGTCATAGGCGTTGGATTCGACGCCTGACTAGACTCCTGTCGCTGTACAGCCCGTACAGTTAGCGGTTGAATCTTCTCCTCCAGAAACTGTCAACGCAAACAGGACCACAGATCGCAAGCAGAGCTTTTCTCTCCAAGAGACCAAGGACTTCCTCATCCGCTTTTGATATTGTCCATGCTTCCGCGCCGTACAGCAGGACTGGGATGATCAAGGACTTGTATAAAGTCAGCTTGGTCCTTCGAGAGATGGCTCTACTACTCTACTCTACTCTTGAGCCCATAGAAACAGCAGTTGGCAAGAGTTACTCTGCGTTTGATCCCGGTACTAGTATTATTCGTACTATTTACTGCGGAGCTGAGGTAGACGAAGTCCTTGACTACCTCGAATTTATAGCTGCCCATTGTGACGCTCTGTCCAAGACGTCGATATTGTGTGTCCTTTCTTGATGACAGCATATACTTCGTTTTGGCCTCATTCACCGCTAGACCCATTTTAGCCGCCTCCGCCTCATTGATGGCTCGCTGTGTTCTGCCAATCACGTCAATGTCATCCGCGTATGCTAGCAGTTGTACGGACTTCTGAAAGATCGTGCCTCTAGTGTTGGCGTGTGAGTCTTGCACGATCTTCTCCAGGATGATGTTAAAGATATCACATGACAGCGCGTCGCCTTATCTAAAACCTTTTTTGACATTGAAGGTCTCGGTGAGTTCGTTACCGACCTTGATGTAGCAGCGAGAGTTCTCCATCGTCATCCTGCACAACCTGACGAGTTTGGCAGGAATGTCAAAACTAGACATGGCGTTGTTTAGCTCGTCCCTATGCACGCTGTCATATGCGGCCTTGAAATCGACAAAAAGGTGGTGGGTGTCGATCTGCATCTCTTGGGTCTTTTCCAGGATCTACCGTAGTGTGAAGATTTGGTCGATGGTGGACTTCCCTGGCCAGAAGCCACACTGATATGGCTTATCAGGTTATTCATAAACGGTTTCAGGCGAGTACACAAAACGGCAGAGAAGATCTTGTAAGCGATGTTCAGGAGACTTATCCCTCGGTAGTTGGCGCAGTCAATGGGGTCTGCTTTCTTGTGGATCGTTCAAGCGAAACTGAGATTCCACTCATCGGGCATGCTTTTCTCCGACCATATCTTACAGATGAGCTGGTGCATGCGCCCAACCAGATCATCTCCAGCTGCCTTAAAGATTTCAGCGGACAGTCCGCCCGCACCGGCAGCTTTGTTAGACTTCAGTCTTGATATTGCTATCTTGACCTCGTCTAAGTCGGGGGAACGGACATTCTGCCTGACAGCGGTATTGGTGTCATCATCGCCGTTTAGAGGTCTCCAGAAATGGTTCTTCCAAATTCTCAGTATCGACTGCGACTCCATTACTAGTTGTCGATTCTCGTCCCGGCAGGCTTCTGTAACGTTATATCCACTGGATATTTGTTCCTGCCGTAACACCTCTCCATCTCCTCGATCGCGCGCTTCTCGTGCTCTTTCTTCTTTCTCCTGAGAAGCCGGGTCTCGTCTCTTCGTCTCTGTTCGTAGAGCTCACGAACAGCTCTCGTCGTTCGTTGCAGCGTTGCTTTGTAGGCTTCCAGCTTCGCTGCATGTGCCAGCCTAAGCTCGTGTCAAACCATGGGTTTTTTCTAGGTGGTGGCGCTAAAGCCAGCACATCAGTGGCAGCATTTTTGATAGCTTCTTGACAACGCCTCTAATCTTCTTCGATTGTTTGCGCAGGTGGCGACGAACATAGAGAGAGATTCCGGGGGACTCGATCAGCAAAGATCCTAGCAGTTCATTGCGATTGTACCTTTGCGACGTCAAACCGTGGTGTCCTTTCTCGACTCCGTTGATCTCTTGATATCCGAGTTCTTACCTTGGCTACAACAAGGAAATGGTCCGAGTCGATGTTGGCTCCTCGGAACGTTCGGACATCAAGGGTGTCTGACGTCGATCGCAACATGATCAAACTGGTTGACGGTTGATTAATCAGGGGACCGCCAGGTCCCTTTATGGATGCTGAGATGTGGGAACCGCCTGCTAGCTACATAGAGATTACGTCCCGTGACAAAGTCCACCAGCCTGAGTCCGTTATCGGATGTAGTGTCGTGCAGGTTGTGTTTCCCGATGACTTTGGCAAAGATGTCTTCCTTACCCAGCTTTGCATTGAAATCTCCTAGAACGATCTTGGTGTCGAAGCTGGGACACTGATCGTAAGTCCTTTCTAGGAGATCATAGAAGTCATCCTTGCTGTTGTCATCTTTGTCCTCTGTCGGGGCGTGGGCGCAAATCAGGCTGATGTTCCCGAATTTAGCCTTGATGCGGATTGTTATGAGGCGTTCGCTTTTACAGACATAGACTTTTTCATAAGACTTTTTGCCTAAGTCTGCCTTGAACAAAAAATCCACATCCAAATAAGCGCCTCTCCCTGTTGCAACCACTGTAGTAGATGTCGCAGTTTTCATCCTCTTCTTGCCCGGCCCATTCCACCGCACTTCCTGGATGGCCTCCGCAAGTTCTTCGGCTGCACGTGGTCTGTTAAGGGATCTAACATTCCACGTGCAGAACCGAAAATCGTTGTCCTTGTACTATTTGCTGTGGTCGTAAACATTAATTCCGTCCGTATCCGAGGCAGTTGGTTGTCTCTGAACCGTAATATTTTTACTTGGTGAGGGAGTTAACCTCACGCACAAACCCCAACTGGGAGGCCAAGCACTATTCTTTAACCCTCGGGCGGTGGGTCCGGGTGTATCCGGTGTCGGTAACCTCGCTGAGGCTGTGAACGCCGCCGTTGTCCCTAAAACTATAGGGATCTTCCGCCGCCAGCTCAATTCCAAGGCCACGACCTGGCCTTGAAAGAACCTTCTAGACCTGTGCTGGGAAAATGTCGAAGAAGCTATAGAAGGACTGCGCACCAGGTAACTCCTTCTGACTGGAGTTTCGGATGCCGCCGTTGGCCAGACAGTCCTCCGCCGCCATACATAAAGAGAGATGAGCCATGGTACAGACACACTCTCCCCCCTCTCTCGTTCGCAGCCGCCAACGACGTCCCACGGGGGTGGGTTACCCCATCTCGGCTCCCAGATTTCACCACGTGGAGGTGAGAGTAGGAGTTCGCTGATAGAGGCTAAGTGCAGACGCTTGTGTGTACGCCATATCAACGCTTTTAAATTACTATAGCGAGATGATAATGGACTTCTTGTGGCCAGAAATTGACTTCTTGTGGCCCTGGGCGACATGCGCTTCTAACAGGATGGTGCCACTTGCCCCACAGCCAACGAAACAATGGCTCTTTTGGGCGAGAAATTCAATGGCCGTGTTATCTCGCGTTGTGGCGATGTTAATTGGCCGCCATGATCATGTGAGTTGACACCGTTAGACTTCTATCTTTGTGTACGTCAATAAGCCAACGAAAACGCACGATGATAATTGTAAATAAAACAAAAGGGTTTCAGAGAATTATTTTAATATTTTTTATCATGATAGAAGGATCTATGACCATTATGTGTGAAACAAAATATCTGTTAAATCCCGCCACGACCTCGGTGGAATACATCTATTCGATGGTCCATATTTTCAATGACTCTGAGACATAATTGAGGTTCAATGTCGGTAATGTGCCGAATTATCTCATCCTTTACCTCTTGAATTGTTCTTGGCTCATTGATGGCTTATTGACCTTTTACCTATTCCACTGCTTATGTTAGAAAAGTGTTTGGTTAAATAAACCTAAAATTGGTCATAATTCGAGTATCTAAATACGACCAAATGTTAAGAGCTTGTCAATTATAGTTGCTGGAGGTTAGTTCCATCCACAGACTTTTGAGTGTGTTCATAGTTCCCATAAGAAAGTGGAACGAACCTTATTACTATTGCTAGATCATTTCACTAGATTAGAGACAGCAGATTGCATAACATTCCTGATCGTGAATAAATATTTTTCAGATACCGCAATGGCAATATCATTTGCATAGGCAATGACCTTGCACCCAGTCCCTTCAAATGATCGTTGACCACTACGTTCCACAGCAGAAGGGAGAGTACACCACCCTCGACGCCTATCATCTGCTAAAACTTGAAACGCTTGCTTAAACGAACAACGGATTGACATCAGGTGCAGGATGCCTAATTGCCAAACAACTCTCGCCAAGCGATCTCTTAGCTTGATCGGATTAAGCTGGCCGAATCTCAGATCTCTTATTGGCTTTCTAACAGGTCTCATGCTCTAGACTGGGACTCCCCTACAACGGCTTATGCAGTAGAAATGGACGAGGAAGAGGCGCATGAAAGAAGACGAGGAAGAAGCAGTGCTCTCCCATCCCATAGATTCAGACTTCTGTGGGCTCACTTCTTTGATAACCACGCTTAATTGGGCAAAATTAGAATCAGCCTTCTCCTTCCCTTTATTAAAAGCACTAATTGGTTTGCGGAATAGGTACCCTTTGATCCAAATGGTAACACAATGGGCCTATGCTTGGCCTAAGTGTGTCTGCTGTCCTTCTGAGCAGCAGTCAGCCACTTCAACCTAACCTAACCGAACCTAAGTCTCTCAGTGGACTTAGTTCCCGGGCACTTAATTCCCTGGAGGGGTCACTGAACGATAGGGGAGCATGCAGTTAGATTAGGAATACCTCATAATTTGTCGACCGATTAAATTAGATTTTGATAAGGAAACAACTGAACTGATCAAGTTTGAGGTTGAATCAATTCAACAACAAATTAAGACTATACTACCTGTTGAGATTAATAATGCCAGCATGCATGTCATGACCAAACCGATTTTTTTATGAACTATGATTGATGGAAAAATTTGCACTGCTTTATCATCCATAACGTCGTCTTTACAAACCTGTTACATTTGCGCTGCCAAACCATCTGAAATGAACAATTTAGCTAATCTTTCAAGAACCCAGAAGCAATGTCATTTGGACTAAACCCCCTTCACTCATGGATTGTATCCTTCATATAGCGTATAGACTAGATGTCAAAGTGTGGCAGGTTAGAGACCAAGAAAGTAAGGAAAAAGTCAAAGCCAGAAAAAAATTAATCCGAGAAAGATTTAAAAATGAAACTGGGTAATAGTTGATATGCCAATATGCCAACTCAACAGTCTGGCAATACTAATGATGGAATCACGGCTAGAAGATTCTTTAGAGATGAAGAAAAAACTGCACAAATTACAGGACTTATTAGGGAAATGATCAAAAAGTTTCATGTCATCTTAGAAGCTCTTGGGTCTGGGTTCCCAAGTGATACAACTGCTTTTGAAAGCTATGCAAGGGAAACAAGGAAACTGTACCTTAAAAATTATGCCTGGTGTTATATGCCACTAAGTGTACATAAAGTCTTGTTTCATGGAAAAATAGTTTCTTCTTGTATACTTCCAATCGGACAACTTTCGGAAGAAGCTCAAGGAGCAAGAAACAAGGAAAGTAGGAAGTTTAGGGAACTGTTTACCAGGAAAATTTCGCGTATAGATACTAACACCGACCTTCTAAGGAGGACCTCTGATCCACTTTTAGCATGTTTAAAATGCCTTCCCAAAAGAAAAAAAAAGTGTTCTTGAACATGAAGTCTTACAACTTTTGGTTATACCAACAACTTTGTGTCGAAATTTGTGCTCATATGTTCAAATAATTTATTGCATTGTATTCTGTGAACAATTTCAATAAAAAAAAACCAACAACCATGAAAAAAAACATTTATTTGTTAGCGCTATTAATTTAATCCCGCTAATTCAGCGATTCGTCACACTGTGCGCTGTAGTTGTAATGACACGGCAGAACCAGAAAGCTCGACTCATTTCCTGTGTGCATCGTCAGCATTTATTAGAGCAAAGCAACGGACTCTAGAATCTTTCGGGAAATTATCCGAATGAAGCATGTATCCGCACGATGGGTCTGAAATTCACTACATTTCACTCCACATTTCAATGAGAGCTGTGTATCAAATCGGCGGTCAGTGCTGATGGCGCTGTTTTTGAGCAGCCACAAAATAAACGTACTTTTGTGTAAATTATGCATTGAACATTTCACATGTCACTGTGGACTGATAATCAATAAATTTCCGCAGCAGAGAAGATGAAAGAGTCTCAGAATTCCGAGTTGAATGAGTTCACATACTAACAGGGAACTCATGAAGTTCCCCACGAGCTAATGGGTGGTGTGAATAAAAAACTGAGTGTGACCATTTCCTCAGCATTTTGGAGTAAATGCTCCATCTGGTGTGAGTAAAAATGTATTTCGTTAAGCTTAACAAATCCTCACCGCTCAGATATTTTGACAGCTGAGTCTTTCTTCCGTTTTCGTGTGAATAAAGAGGGAATATGCTCAGATATTGCTTGTAGAAGTTGAGTGTGCATAGGAGGTGACTTAAAGAGAGAAAAAAGTGAAAACAATTTAAAAAAATGGAAAATAATGCATCCGAAGAGGAATACTTTGACGGATTAAGCCTTAATCCTCAAAAAAAAGAAGGAAATCTGGAATGGACGATGACGATTTCAGCATGTGTTTGCAATTTTATCCGCGCTTGCTGGAAATAAGCCAAACTCCGGACATGAAAAGAAAAAAAAGCAATCTGTGTTGAAAGCTATGGAAGAAGAATTAAAAAATATGCATGGCTTAAATTTTGAACACCTCGCAAATAAAGAGAAAAATTGATAACACGAAGGCCCGCGTCTAATCAAAAAGCGATAAGAAAAAGACGAGCAATCTTCCCATTACATAAAAAAAAAACAAAGGCATGGCTCCACCACGCGTTTCTTCAGGAATCTTCCATTTATCAAACTCGAATCAATACACGTTCTTGAAATTATCCCCTGTGTCCCCGAAATGACATGAGTTATAATTCTTTGTTTTTTGTGTTTGCATATACTTTGCACCCACCTTTACCCGACCTTGCACTCACCCTTAAACGCCAAGAACCCTAGTTTTCAAAAGTCAACTGAAGGTAGGGTACCTTCTTTGAGGCAATTTTTTATTCACACCAAATTGAGTACTTCCCTTAACGAACATACTCGACTCATGTGTTCTTACTCGGAGTATTTTCTCAGTTTTTATTCACACCACCCAATGTCCACATGTGGATTGACAGGATTAAGTAAGCAATCTGATGAAGGACAGACCAGATGAGCTGTATGACGTAATCCCAAATACAGCACTCAATCCCATCAACAAATTTCCCAAGAATCCGCACAAAGACGCCCAAACCACCGACTTGAGAATCAAAAATAGCACGAGATAGAAGGCGAATCAAAAGCATAGCACAGGCTCGTATTCGCATTTCCACACAAATCGTCATCCGGCAAACCCGTAACCACTGTGAACTCAGAATCTCTCGTAGATGATTAAAATGTCAGCGCGACAGGAAAGATATTTTCGCCGGCAAACGTAATCAAATAATTGATCAGTTTCTCAGAAGCACTCAGAAAAAAAAATCCTCGAACCTTGGAAACGGTAGATAAAATCATCAAAAGTTAAATAAACTCGCATTCAGGACATCCCGCCACATGAAGACCCTTCCACTCAATGCATCCCCTTGACTAAGCCGTCTCACGTTTCTGTGCAGTTTCTCCGGAATGGTTCATGCTTCGTTTAAACTCCCACACTCAAGCAAGAAAAAAAGGAAAACAATTTCGGAATTAATTATCTCAGTCACGTCTCATAATTTCGCCACCGCCAAATCCGAGCAGCCATAGCCTGCGGACGTATGCAGTGTATGCGAGTCGGATGTTACTTCAGAAATGTGATCATTTTTCTCGGAGCGCTCCTTTCGGGTGGCATATGCTGCTCACAACACAGCCAGCAACAAAAATAGTTAGCACCCGTCCGTAACGCATATTGTTCCGGTGGTGGTGGGCTCTGTGTGAAGGAATTCGTCGGAAGCACATGGGATTTGCTGGTTGGCCGGATGGGGGCTGGATGGTGAATAATAATCCACTTTGCTGAGTCAACAAACGTCAACCACAGCCCCTGATGCAGATGAAGGATGAATGGCAGGCGGTCGAAAAGTTTTAAAAATATTCATGCCAAAGCCACATGCAGTGGTAATTTATTGCCCGGTCATGTTAAGCGATGTGAACATACACATATTTTTTCTTTAACCATTCTTCCATTAACCATCACTAGCGTGGGATTTATAAAAAAGGGTGAACTGCGCGTCGCTGCCTTGAAGAGAGAGTAGTGGCAGTGGCTCCGGATGTATTCTTGGGTGATGATGCAAGCAAGGCAAAGAATTAAAGCAAGTTAACAGGCGCTTCGATTCTGAGAGAGACTCAATTTGATAAGTGATGTTTTTTTCTGATTGGCACCAACACTGCGGGAAATTAATATAGAGGCAACGCAATAAATGGGACATGTGGCATGGCTTCCCATTGAACGCAATGACCGTTAACAAAAAGGTATTTTTTCACATTTGCTTTTGTGCTAATGAGATCGTACCATGTTCACTTCCATATCAGTTGTCGTGCTCAACCATCACGCGTGTTTTTGAGAAAAACTGTGGTTTTTATAAATTTGACTGCGAAATTATTATAGAGGCGACTACATTTTTTCGAAAAATATAAATTTTTGGGAAAGTTTTTCGGTTACAGTTTAGCAGGATAGGTATTCAGAGTTATTAAATTTTACAGTACCGAGCTCAATAACTATTTTAAAAAATAATGGGACGTGGAAAAAAGCTAACCCAAGAGGAATAAATTGAAATCAGACTCCTAAAAGAAAATGGCTATTCCAACCGGCAAATTGCTGTTAAAATAGGAAGATCCCCTATCGTTGTAGAGCATTTTATAAATTTGGGTGAGAGCTATGGAACAAAAAAGGCAAAAGGAGCTCCAAAAAAGGTGACAAATCGCCAAAAATAACCAAATTTTTCAAGAAGTACGCAAGAACAAACTCTAGGCTACCCAAATAAAGGCGAAATTAGATCTTAAAAGTTGTGTACGACGTGTCCAACAACTATTGCAAGCAACTCCAACATTGGTTTTCACCAAAAAAACTGAAAAAACCTGCACTTACTCTCGGGCACAAGGAAAGTCGACTCTTGTTCGCTAGAAATCACATGTCGTGGACCACAGAATGGAGACAAGTGATTTTTAGTGACGAAAAGAACTTCAATTTGGATGGACCAGATGGTTTTCATAGCTATTGGCATGATTTGCGGGATAAACGGGAGGTGAGAATGAGCCGCAACTTTGGAGGAGGCAGTGTGATGATATGGGGAGATTTCAGCTACAACGGAAAAGTGCCTATCATCTATGTTCCTCCAAAAAGGAAGTCTATGAAATATTTAGAAATGTTGGCATATGTCTTAGATGAATTTGCGGATGAAATTGGATGCGAGAATTTCATCTTTCAACAAAATAATGCTACGGTCCATTCTGCCAAAGTGGTAAAGGAGTATTTTCTTAAGACAAATACACCTGTTTTAGAGTGGCCATCGCGATCCCCCGATTTGAATCCAATCGAAAATTTATGGGGAATAATGGCAAAAAAAGTTTATATGAATGGGAGGCAGTACAACACAGTCCACGAACTAAAACAATCCGTTCAAAATGTTTGGGGGAACTTGGATGCTGAATACCTTCATTCTCTTATAAATTCGATGCTTAGCAGAATTTTTGAGGTCACCAGCAACAAGGGGGGAAGTACCCATTATTAACATACAACATTTGTAAAACAAATTTAAAAATAAAATTAACAAAATACGCACTAATTTCTCTAAAATGGTCGTTTTTACGGAACGTATTTGATCAAACTTATTTTTGTTGCATACTTTTAGTCTCTCGTTGGGCAGACATTAAAGTATAACAAAAGATTTTATTCGGATGTATGATCTTACTTAATTATAAATCATGCCTCTATATTAATTTCTCCCAGTGTAGGTTTCAGGAGTTAGGCTAGGGGTGCAATTTTCACGATATTCAGTCGCAAAGGTAGAACACATAATTTTCAATGTGAACGCGCTCATATGCCACAAGGACTGCAATTTGTCCTATTTTTCTGGTAACGCGATTAGGCGATAGGATAAAAAAAAGTAACTACATTCGTCACAACAAAGTATAGAGTTGTTTTATAAAACTAAATTTAATCGCCTTGCTTTCTTTGCTGCAAATGCATCGACTACTTCGTCAGTAGGTATTTCTATCTGCCGATGAACTGACATTAAGGCTAAAGAAGAAAGTCGATTCTCATCGGTGGAGTATTTGTAAACAGGTTTTTAAGCGTATCATCTTCGAACACATCATGTCGATACTGGTAAGGTTTCCAACATTTTTGTATATTTGAGATTGTCCAAGATCTTTACTGCTGTTTCCTAAAGCTGTTATGGCGTTCTCAAACGCTGCGGCTCTAGTTGTTCATGACATTTTGATTTTCACAGTATAAACTTTCCAATCCTAAAACTTTTTATAAAATTGTACGTTAGGTAGGTGACCCAACCCAAATGGGTCTAGCGGTGAATGAGGGCAAAACGATTTATATGCTATCATCGAGAAAAGACACACAACAACGCCGTCTTGGACAGACGTCACAATGGGCAGCTATAACTTCGAGGTAGTCAAGGACTTCGTCTACCTCGACTCCGCAGTAAACAGTACAAACAACATTAGTAACGAGATCAAACGCAGAGTAACTCTTGCCAACCGCTGTTTCTATGGGCTCAAGAGGCAATTGAGTAGTAGAGCCATCTCTCGAAGGACCAAGCTGACTTTATACAAGACCTTGATCATCCCAGTCCTGCTGTACGGCGCGGAGGCATGGACAATCTCCAAAGCGGATGAGGAAGTCCTTAGTATCTTCGAGAGAAAAGCCCTGCGTGCGATTTGCGTTGACGGTTTTTCTAGGAGAAGATTCAACCACGAACTGTACGGGCTGTACAGCGACATGAGTCTAGTCATACGTCTTCGAATCGAACGCCTATGATGGCTAGGCCATGTAGACCATATGGACAACTCAGCTCCGGCCGGAAGAGTCTTCGACTCCGAACCCGTGGGACAACTCAACCGAGGACGCCCGTGTTTAAGGTGGCGCACCCAGGTGGAGAAGGACCTCAACCAACTTGGCGTGTGACACTGGAGACAGTTAGCCGTGCTAGCTGGAGAGGCTTGTTGGTTGAGGCCCAGGTCCACCCCGGACTGTAGCGCCAAATAAAGAAGAAGAAGAAGAGAGAGAGTCATCGCTCTCTGTCAAGAAGATAGTTACCCTTCTCTGGCGATGCTCAATTCTTTTCTCGTCTTGGCCGCTAAGGCGGCAATGTTCTCTTATTTTCACATGTCCGGCGGACGGCTTGAGGCTCAAAAGAGAACCCTTTCTCAAACTTCCGTAGAATTCCCTACACGCAGCAAAAAGAAATTTTGCGTTGGGTGGCGGTGTGGGTGTGTGTTGTGGGTGTGTGCAACTTAACCCTGCGCAACTTGACCTCGCTGTTAGAAAAAGGTTGTCAACTTGGCATAAAACTGAGAAGCTGGGCAATGGCCCGGTGGGGGCTGTAGCTCCACCCATATTATTATATACAACTGAGCCGGAATGTGTATCCTTTTTTTTTGTTTTTTTTTTTTTTTTTGATTTCATTTATTCTGACAGTTCACTGAACGATCATTGGTATCTTTGACAGCTGCTGCCACAGAACAAATGTATAAATATCACTTCCATCTCGTTCGACATTATTTCGATGCCAAAATTCTACAATTATTCTTGGCTATTATTCAGACCTGCATCGAATACATTTCCTTCAACAAGTGTTTAAGTACTTCCTTGACAGACTTTCAGGACTTGTTCTAGCCCCTGCAACAGTTCCACTGCTTGTTTCCATTAATTGATAATATTATTACCAATTTAATGCGACACACATTTACGAGTTGAATGTCGCGTGCTTTAATTTGTGGTATTTAATCTGCTCACATTTCAATGCGGTTCTTTTATAGCCATCGAGAGGTCACATGACTACGCATCATAAAACATAAATACGCGATTTTTTCGCGCATAATTTGTCCACGAATGCACGCCAATTTGAGTTTCACGGATTTTTGTCCATTTAGCGACCGGAAATATTCATTAAAATAAATATTTGATTGAAATTGGTTCAGTGAATTGCACACTATTTTACTTCATGAATAATGGAGCAACCGGTCGATTGAGCGCACCTCCCTCGCCGCGCAGGGATATGATGATGTGTCATCTGTCATACGGATTTTCCAAAGCTTAGAAGGCAATGCACTGGCAACTTCTTGCCATCTGTCCAGGCGACAGCGCCTGTTGTTCGTCTCGTTTCACACCGAGCACGTAAACATCAACGCAAACAACTCGTAACATTGCCATTTGCGGTCGGTGCAGGCCCTCAATTTAATTACCAAGAGCAATTATTATCACAGAACAAGCAAAATGCAATTACAACCCGAGCCGCGTCCACGAGGGCAGGCCAAACAACAGCAAGACAACAAAAAAACTCCACGTGAGGACCATTAAATTCATTAAACGGCCGAACAAAATAATAGAGTCCTTGCATCCCGACTGGACCGAAGTGAAGTGCCTGTGCGGATTATGTGCGAATTAATAAGCAAGCACATTGATTGTCATTGGTCTGCGCGATGTTAATGGCCGTGCGTCCCCGCACGGACGTGATTAATTTGAACATCCACCCACAGGACTGCGTAAAATGTATTTTTTGTGGTCTCATCGCGTCCGTGCTAAAAATAAGTGCGGCCAATCCATCCGAACGTCCCCTCGCAAGCGGGCCATGCGGTCGATGGAAAAACGTTTAAGAACATTTTAGAGCACGCAGAAGTTGTTCAATTCCAGTGCGACCGCACAAAAGTTAATGTTAACGTTTTGGAAAATTTTAATGGAGAAACTTTGCAAACGGACACAACAAATGGTCGGTCGGCGGCGCGGTGCGGCGCTGTTGCAGTGACGCTGGAAAGTTTCTCTGCCTCCCCCCTGCGTCACCGTGGCACGGATACAGCACTCGACGATGTCGATAAGATGACGGCTCTCACAATGCGCGGACGGCAAAAAAGGACACGCAAGAATAATAGCTCTGATTATGAGTCGTTAAATGGTGAAGCGAAACTGCACAAAACTGCTCGAACTGTCGGCCGGGGCGAGGAGGGGAAACTTTATGAAATTTGTCATCTTCCTGGAATTTACTGCCTCTGCAGGAGCGGCGCCTCCGGGATGTGGATGGGTTTGTTTTGAAGAATCTACCAAAAAAGTTTCACTTCCTTGTTGGTTGCTTGGTGGCGAGCCGTAGCTCTGTGCACTCCTTCGGTGTTTGGTGGCGTAATTTCAGTTTTGTTCTTGCTCTCCGAACTGAACACCGAAATGATATAGTTTGCTGAACAATTTGCAATAGGGAAACTAAATTCATTAGACACAGTGGCCGAGGTGAGGTGTTTTTCGGCTTCACATCCTTGTTCCGTTTGGAACGCCCCCCCGGGAAGGGGCGAGTGGCGTTGGCAAGAGTAGCGAATTTAATTTTTGGAAATGAGTTTGTTGCTATTATTTAAAGTAGCTGGAACTTTGAGCTTTGTGTTGCCTTTTTGTGGTGCAAATATCTTTCGCTACGTCGAAACTCCATGGGAGAACTGTGAGCTTAGATGTTATTATTCCGGGTCACCGAGCGGACCAGTTCTTTGAAGTCGAAGAAGAGAGAGTTTCCGAGAAATTCCCTGAAGAATGTTGAACAAGAAGAATAGCAGTCCTCCTTGGAGACCTCTGAGACAAATGGAAACGTGTCAGTGTGTTAGATGAAGTCTTAAGTTCGGGAAAAAAGTTCGCACAAGTTAGGGGCTGACCATTGGGTGGCTGACCATTGTGGTTGCACCACTGTGAACTAATTAACGAGTGAAAGGCTTCATTGAAACCACTGTTTTTTGATGTTATGCAGCACGGTAGAGGGGTTAGAAGTCATAAGTTTCAAAGGAAATCTAAACCGTGAGACGGTCCCAGACTTATATGTCACTCAAGCGTCAATTTAATTAAAAGGAATTGCAAAAAGGCGACATCCCAGCTTTACGTATGTCAGCTTCCGGGGTAGAAAGCTCTTCGCGAATAGATAGAAGTACGTTTGGCGATCATCCTACTGATCAATCTATTAATTCCAGCAAATTTGTATTCCTTCTTCAAGACATCGATTTTACAAGCGTTTTACTTGTTACGAGGCAAACAGCTCCCCCAGCATTTCCTCCAGATTTGCCAGGTACTCTCTCCCTTTGCACAGTACTCTCACAGATGAATGCAAGGCAAGGAACAACTTGTTTTTGGGATATCTGTACGACTTCAAGCCCATTGTAAAGTCCTTTAGGCGGGAATCTTGGAAGTAGAGTTGAACTAAGTTGCAATTTTGTATTAACAGCTACAATAGCACTGCAATTTTCTGTTCACAGTGATTATAAACTGTGACTTTAAGTTGTGAATTGAAAATGTTTATGTTGTTCTGTGATTCTTCCCTATCCAAAAACTCACACCAAGTGTCATAGTGTAAGTATATCGTTGTTTGCTGACCTACGACGATCTAATTTAGCGACATAACTCAATCCGCCCTTTATGGAATGAATAGATCACTCCCTAGACTCACTCCCTACCTCGATGCAAAATGTTACGTAACTGCCTCCTTGACTTTACTCGACCCTTCCAAGACTGCCTAATGGCCTCGATGCAAAATGTTACGTATACGCTTCCATGGCCTTACTAGACCACTACCAAGGCTGCCTCCTGGCCTCGATGCAAAATGTTACGTATACGCTTCCAGGACCTTACTAGACCACTACCAAGACTGCCTCCTGGCCTCGATGCAAAATGCTACGTATAAGCCTCCTTGACTGGCCTCGATGCAAAATGTTACGTATACGCTTCCATGGCGTTACTAGACCACTACCAAGACTGCCTCCTGGACTCGATGCAAAATGTTACGTATACGCTTCCATGGCCTTACTAGACCACTACCAAGACTGCCTCCTGGCCTCGATGGAAAATGTTACGTATACGCTTCCATGGCCTTACTAGACCACTACCAAGGCTGCCTCCTGGCCTCGATGCAAAATGTTACGTATACGCTTCCATGGCCTTACTAGACCACTACCAAGACTGCCTCCTGGACTCGATGCAAAATGTTACGTATACGCTTCCATGGCCTTACTAGACCACTACCAAGACTGCCTCCTGGACTCGATGCAAAATGTTACGTATACGCTTCCATGGCCTTACTAGACCACTACCAAGACTGCCTCCTGGCCTCGATGGAAAATGTTACGTATACGCTTCCATGGCCTTACTAGACCACTACCAAGACTGCCTCCTGGCCTCGATGCAAGATGTTGCGTATACGCTTCCATGGCCATACTAGACCACTACCAAGACTGCCTAATGGCCTCGATGCAAAATGTTACGTATATGCTTCCATGGTCTTACTAGACCACTACCAAGACTGCCTAATGGCCTCGATGCAAAATGTTACGTATACGCCTCCATGGCGTGACTAGATCACTCCAGAGACCGCGTCTTGGCGCAAAGAGTAATATCACATTAAAAAATATCAAGGGTAACCCTCGGCATAACGTATTCGTTTTTTATACACACACCATTTCATTCGCATCCATCGAACTTCATGGCATTTAATGTGATATCGTTTGTGTGAATCAAAATGTGAAAAGGGCCTTAGCAAATTAATAGCTAAGGCGTGTGTATGATTCCAAATAATTGAGATTGTGAAAGAATATGAGTTGTGAATCTAATCACAGTTTGGAACGTAATCACTGCTTGGAACGTAATTATCGCTGCACGTATTCACGTATTCGCAGTTTAAAGGGTTAAGTGCAATTTGGTGTTCAGAAAAGAGGTCCGCGCCAAACTCTTGTCCGATATTTAGTAGAATAACGACAAGAAACAATAGACTGGTGCTTGTTTGATTGACTTGGAGAAGGCGTCTTACAGTTTGGTTGAAGAGCCTTTTCGTCATGATGGTCAGGTTCAGGTAAACCATTGCTTAATGCTTATTTGGATGCGTACCTGAAGACAGATATCCAATGACCGCCAAGATTAGCAATCACTGCTGTTTCAGTTTAAAAATTCTGCGCTTCGTCAGTAAAGTCCAAGTGTAATCTCTTTTGTAAATAAATAATATATGTTTGGTTGATGTGTGTACTTAGTCTAGCATAATTTTACGCTATTCACAGAGTTTGATGCACATCCTTTTGAGCCGTGTTTGATCAGTGGGTTGTAATAAATTAAAATCATCGGCTGCAGGTGCTCAAAAATGTGATCATACAATAAGTAGTAGTAAGTAAGAAGGTAATTCATTTATTTTCAATTCTCGTTATACATTAGATACATTTTAATTTGAATTTATAAGCATTAGCTGTGCCGTCAGCTAAACTGGCAATAATTAATAATGTTTAATAACATGTGTCGCCGTGGCGTAGTGGGTAAGTGCGTCGACTCCTACGCAGAGGGTGCCAGGTTCGAATCACCAATTTACCAACTTTCATAATTCACGGCTTCCACCTCTTTCGAGTCACTGACAATGCTCAAAGAGTATTCCTGTCTAGAAAAAGCCTCTCAAACTTTGCCGTTCGGAGTCGGCATAAAAACTGTAGGTCTCTTCCACTCATGAAAGAACAATAGCACGCACAACACGAGTGGTTGCTGAGAAGCTAAGCCCAGGTCCAATATAATAATAACATACAATATATATAATAACATACAGTCACAAGATATTTCATAAACAATTTGCATTAAGTCTTATGTCTTATATTAAGTATATTCGAACTCTGTTATTATTAGCTTTCTGAACTTCATTATTTCTTTCAGGTAATTGGCAAGGGTTTTCCAGTCAGGTCCGTTTAGTAGTTTGATTGTCTCCTGCATTGAGAGGGAAGCTTTTCCAAAGTACGCGATTCCTTGATGTCTTAAAATTGCACAAACACTCATATATTGAAAACAGTCGTCTTTGGATTTGAAGTTACACAATTTGATTGAAACCCTCATCATATGGCCATTCGTTAGTGTTTAATATTTCGCATCTCAGTTTGAAAATCAAAGAGATCTCTTTGGGCTTAAACTCATCAAGAAAATAGTTATCGTTATATAGGGTACATAATATTTGGCTGTATATGATTCGGCTGTCAGATTTAGCTGCTGTCTCTATTAGGATATTCCGAAAATCGTCTTCTTCAATAATTTCAATGATTGTATATAAATGGTCCATCAAGGTCGGTAACGAACTCACCGAGACCTTCAATGTCAAAAAAGGTTTCTGACAAGGCGACGCGCTGTCATGTGATTTCCTTAACATCATCCTGGAGAAGATCGTGCAAGACTCACACGCCAACACTAGAGGCACGATCTTCCAGAAGTCCGTACAACTGGTAGCATACGCGGATGACATTGACGTGATTGGCAGAACACAGCGAGCCGTCAATGAGGCGTTTGCTGGCATTGAGGCGGAAGCGGCTAAAATGGGTCTAGCGGTGAATGAGGGCAAAACAAAGCTTATGCTGTCATCAAGAAAGGACACACAACATCGACGTCTTGGACAGAACGTCACAATGGGCAGCTGTAACTTCAAGGTAGTCAAGGACTTCGTCTACCTCGGCTCCGCAGTAAACAGTACAAACAACATCAGTAACGAGATCAAACGCAGAGTAACTCTTGCACAACCGCTGTTTCTATTGGCTCAAGAGGCAATTGAGTAGTAGACCCATCTCTCGAAGGACCAAACTGACTTTATACAAGACCTTGATCATCCCAGTCCTGCTGTACGGCGCGGAGGCATGGACAATCTCAAAAGCGGATGAGGAAGTCCTTGGTATCTTCGAGAGAAAAGCTCTGCGTGCGATCTTTGGTCCTGTTTGCGTTGACGGTTTCTGGAGGAGAACATTCAACCACGAACTGTACGGGCTGTACAGCGACATGAGTCTAGTCAGGCGTCTTCGGATCCAACGCCTAAGATGGCTAGGCCATGTAGAGCGTATGGACAACTCAGCTCCGGCCCGAAGAGTCTTCGACTCCGAACCCGTGGGACAACGCAACAGAGGACGCCCGCGTTTAAGGTGGCGCACCCAGGTAGAGAAGGACCTCAACCAACTTGGCGTGCGACACTGGTGACAGCTAGCCAGAGACCGTGCTAGCTGGAGAGGCTTGTTGGTTGAGGCCCAGGTCCACCCGGAGTGTAGTGCCAAATAAAGAAGAAGATATAATTGGCCTCTAAGGGTATGAGTGTTGCTTGTGTCCATTTGTAGGTCTTCGCCAAAGTAAGTCACGTATTGACGCCACTTTGCAAACCACCAGTTTTTGTTCCTTGTTTCATAAAGTAACAACTTTTTGGTTAGGCGCTGGTTCCTATAACCCAATACTAAATAGTCAGCTTTAGTTTTAATCTAGCAATAAAAAGCTTTGGTAGTCCAGTTTCAAAATAAATAGCATAATTTGGAGTGTCAATAGGAAGGTTGAATATTTTCTTAATGAAATTTCTTTGGAGTTTATCTCCTGCTTCATACTCACCCATTCGCCAAACTCGCGCCGCATAACACAGTGAATATTTAACAACTGAGTTCAAGATTTGGTACTTGGTTGGCAGATTTATACTATTGTTTGAAAATATCTTTTTCCATGCAAAGTTAATTATGCTTTGTGATATTCCGGATTTTTCAGTAAGGTTCCTTTTAAAATTTGATGTTGAATTAATCTTCACTTCATACAATAACTTCATTAACCAAACACACTGCAGCCTTTTAGGCGACCTCAATAAATGCTTTTGCTGAACTGTCTGCTTATAAAAAACTGAATTTCTACATCAATTCTTAAAACTATATGGAGTCGACAGCTGGACGATAAGGATGTCTACTGTGCTTATTTCTTGATTCTTGTTGTTTTCCCAAGAAAAATTCAGCGTCGGATATATGGTTCCGCATATGGGAGGTAGCTGAATGGAGAATAAGACATAAACGGGAACTCTACGAGCTGTGCCAAGATGTGGACGTAGTCCGGAAGGCAAACACCTGTTGACTGAAAAGTGATAAGAGGGTTTTCAAACACGAGTTTCCTGGTTTTTGAAGGAGGGAAAGACCGAACCTCCAGTATTCAGACCAAGTTATAGCGGATGCAAGGCACTTTAGACTGGAAGCTGCTTGCACAAGACTGTCAGTGACGGAGGGCAACTATGCGTAAGGCTCAGACCAAAAGAAGGAGACTTTGTTCAAAACTTATACCGCTTGTGTGTAAGTCTTACAAAACCGATCAAATCACACTTCGAATTTACCACGAAGGGTGAAAGATGAGTGTGGTGTGTTTAGCATGGAACCCATATCTTCAGTGTACGAATCGAAATTTTACGCTCCATACGACGATGGTACAATCCAGAAATGAAGTATTACAGAGATGCCTGATTTCTACCTCTCTTTCCCCTCAAGATTTTTGACAACTGTTTTTTTATAACGTGTTCATAAACCAAATTGACCAATCAGAGGACGGCATTTACGTTGTTTCGTGAATAACCTTCCAAAATTCATGAATATCCGTCAAAAAGGCGCTCAAATTCGTCGATGGACTAGGGGGCAATCAGCCGTGAAGTCGGCTATCTCTGTAACACTTCATTTCTGGTAGAATCTATACTAATATATAAAGCTGTAGAGTTTCTTTGTTTGTTTGTTTCCCTTATTCTCTGGAACAACTTGCCCGAATTTAACGAATTTACTGTGCGTTCGAAATTATCAATTCTATTATAACCGAATTAATGGCTACATGTGAGGACAGCCACGAAACGAAGAAATCAAACTTGTACTCAGTGTTTTGTTACATTTATTTAATATGTATGTTACACCACGGCGGCTGAGATCGAGCTGACCTTACTTTTTATCGATCAAGATAGGGTTAGAGAGAGCTGGACTTACGCAATAGAATCTATTAATTACTCACTCGCTCTTAAACGTAAAAGTGATGCCATTATTTTCTTACATACAGGAATGTGTTATTTCGATTATTAAGCCAAGCAGTGCTGCGATCAAAACGATTAGGAATGCGTCACTAAGCTGAACAGAAAGAGAGGTAGGCTAAGAGAGTAAGAGGAAGATAGCACACGGCTACAACGTTACGATGACTACGTCTCGCATAAGGTATGGCTTTGTATTGTTGCTCGGCTCACAACTAGCGAGTTACTTTTTTTTGACTAATGCTCTTTTACTTCGTACTCTCACGCTCTCTATGGGGATTTTAGTACGAACAACATCAGTAACGAGATTATACGCAGAATAACCCTTGCCAATCGCTGTTTCTTTGGGCTTCAGAGGCAATTGAGTAGTAGAACTGTGTCTCGTTAGATCAAGTTGACTCTGTATAAGACCTTGATTATCCCCGACCTGTTCTAAGGCATAGATTCAAGGACTACATCCAAAGCGGATGAAGAAGGCCTTGGTCTCTTCGAGAGAGCCTATCCAGGCGTCTACGGATTCAACGCCTAAGATGGCGGGGCCATGCAGAGCGCATGGAAAACACTACTCCAGCCAGAAAAGCTTCGATTGCGAACCAGTGGGACAACGCAATAGAGGAGGCCCACTAAACCGATGGCGCACACAGGTGGAGAAGGACCTCAACCAACTTGGCGTGCGCAATTGGAGGTAGCTGGCCTTTAGCCGTCCCGGCTGGAGAGGCTTGTTGGTTGAGGCCCTGGTCTACACCGGTCTGTAGTGCCAGAAGAAGAAAAAGAAGAAGAAACTGAAGACGGATGAAACCGCGGCGCACTGTTAGTGCACAATAAACCCAACTTGATAGGCTTAGTGAGCCGCTTACCTGCCGTAGCTGCGTACATGTACATAGATGTTCGTATTTTGCACTCCGACTGTGTTGGGGTTTCAAGACTTCGTATTTGATGTCATTACTATCATTCATTTCTATCATTGTGGTCGCACTATTGAATAAAATGCTGTAACCATATTCATCGATCTATCTAACTTAACCAAGCGATTTAATTTTACCAGAAAATGACAAAAACATTGGCATCCTTCACCGATTGAAATTCACTGTAAGTTCATCATGATGGAACTCAAACTTGATCACACATTAATGACGAATCCTTTGTTGTGCTTGCTACGGCATTCGTAGACCACATTTCCCAGCATACACGTCTTCAATTATTACTTTCAATTAAAAGAGCATTTAACCAATGCATTCACATTCTCCTGAGACTGTTTAATGAGCCCCCACACGCCAGAGCATAAACATTTGCTCCTTGAGCGCCTGAGCGGTAGGCAAACAAGTAAACTTTCAAGCGCGATTTGCCTGCCATCGCATCAGCACTGTGTGTTGTCTATTAATTAGGAATGTTTGCATAGTTTAGAAGTGACGATGAAGTATGGCACGTCAACGTGCCCGCATCCGTACCCATCCATCCTGCATCTGCGGCAAGACCGTCAACTTAACGCACATCCAAAATTCTCCGCTCTAATTAACTTAGATAACTTCCGAAGTAGTTTGCGAGCTGGCGGCGACAATTACTTCATTTCTGTCAGCTAACCAAGAAAGCTATCAACGGGCGCACTCCGCCAGCAGCGTGCCGAGGAATTCACGCCGACCTCAACTATTACCGCAGGTGTTTCCAGCGGTTTCCAGTCTCCCCCGCCCCACCGTTACGAGGAGTCTTAAAGAGATTTACGTTTGGCAAGGAATGATAACAAGGAACGTCTACCTGGCCTGCTCCTCGATGCTGTAACCATGTACGAGTTTCGAAGAGCTCGGCTGAGTTGCAGCAGCCACTCTTCTTCATTTTGTGAAATACAAATTAAAGAGGTCCTCAACATAAAACGGAAATAACGAGGCACAAAGGCGAACGCAAGAGGTGCGAAACTGCTGAAGAACTTCAGAAATTAATTGCTCGTTGAACAAATTCCAGGTGGTGGTGGGTTTTATTGGTTAAAATGGGACCAGATAATTACTGCAATGCGCCCAATTTTTCAATTTGCCCCACGGAGTGTGAAACGACCTCCTCAGCGAGTCGTTCACAACTCGAGCCGGGTGGCAAGAACACTCGAAACAATACAAAGTAGTTGAAGGAGACGGAAGGGCGGACGGAGTTTGTTAAGGACTTGTTGAAGACTAGTTTGAAGAGTTTCTTTGTGAAGTAAACCAGTGTACTGTTGACTCACAAGATAAGGGAATTCATACTTGGATTATGAAAACGAGCACCGCCATCGGAGATACACTGCAGCCTGACGTGGATAAAGTTTTGACGAACAAGAAAAAAGAAAAAGAAATATCATATTTCCCTTAATTTGTACATGGCTCACCGAAAGTTGCATGCTTAAGATATTTTCTCTTGCGGAAAGTGTTATGTTCTCCGTCTAACTGGAGCAGTGTTTGCAGAGAAAGTTTGAGGCAAGCTTGACTGGATGGAATGCAGCACTCGAATGACAGTGGAAAGTGTAGCTAGGTGACACAAGATCTTCGCTTCGAGGGGTTTGTGAGGAATTCCGATGAATGATAAGCTGGAACTGCAACTTGAGCCTTTTAATCGTTTGCCAAGTGGTAAGGAGCTACGTTACTCCGCTGAAGGGGTTCAAAAATATGAAAATCAAATTATGGTGGAAACTACGACTTCCTTTGTTTTCGCCCTTTTTCGTGCTTGTTAAACTGGGGGTGTAGCCGTGGCACACAAGCGTGCACAGAAACCTCTTGAATTTGAATTTAAGGAAAAACACATATTGTTTGCTGTACAATTTGAAATGCTAATGTGATGCTAATGTGCCTCCACTCCAATTACACGCGAGTCAAGTGTTTCATTTGGTATTTTAATTCATAGACTCCGTCTGGAGTTGATGACTCGTTGGATTTGCAGCGAAAGCATATACTTTTTGGTTTTCAAGTCCATCAATGGCAGCCACAGCAGCACAGGGAGGTCGTGAAGATGCGCTGTTGTCCTTGTGAAGGAAGTAGCGCAGTACTTGTTGAATAGTAGAGAAAATTGTAAAGAATCGGTGAATATGTGGTTATTTCAACTTCAACACTATATGTGTCTTAAGAGATACGTTGTTGTTAGGAAAGTGGTTGGAGACGTTACTTCGTTAGGAGAGGCTTACAGACTAAGTCCGATCCCTGGGAAGTTCACCCATTTATTCACTTATCGGAAAAAATTAAAAATATTTCGACCCTCTAAGACCATTCGGAGAAAGTTTGGGCTTTGGTTGGGCGCCATTTTAGATTGCCGACATTTTACATTCTACTAGAGTCTACAATTAGCAATGAATTTCTATAAGAAGACGGAACTTAAGCTGGAAGAAGCTGTACCATGTATTCTCATCCTCGGTATATTTGGATGACTACGAGGAAACACAGACCTCACGATGCCTGAACTTATCTTCGAAAAAATAGCCTACGGGAGGAACATCGAACGCTCCTTTACGATTGTTCACGAATGTCTCGAAGATGGGAGAAGGAGTGGGTGAGGGAGTTTACTCTAAGGATCTGAGTTTCCACTGTCATTCCGACTAAAAAATCACTGCAGCGTCTTTCAGGAAGAGATGCGATTAAATAAGCTCTAACCTGGCTAGAAAAAAATATTATATTAGGCACAGATTTTGTCATCTGTTCGACGAGCCATAACATCTCTAAGTGAAGTCACATTTATCCCGAAGGCGTCCCTCAATTACCGCCTATCTCTTAACGAGATGGCTAATTATTTCAGCATCCACTTTGTGGGTGCCGGGACACTGTGACATCCTACAGATTTGCGAACTCGCACCACCTCAACACTCTTTCTGGACGGGGAATTACCGGCATGGACGCTATCGCTACTACAAATCATCTACTAAAGCTTTGAACACTTACTCACACAACAAGATCTTTTTGGTATTACAACCGGCCTACTTGTAGCCTAAATGTGGCTACCTTTAAGGTAATCAGGCACTCTAACCTAACTAGGCATATGCCCATCAAGCTCGCGGTTTCTACCGACTCTTCATCCATGCAGCTTCTGCAGATATCATTATATGGGGCACCTAACCTGAAGGTATGAATATCAACTGCACTGTGCCCGATGAGCGTCCAAGCTCCAGGAGTTACAAGTGTCCCTCAAAACAACTGCCTAGACACAGCTGGAAATTGTAAAGCGCTTGGAGACAAACACGTTACCCGAAACCAATATCAACAATGGGAGCAAGTGTCCAAATAAAGTACCACAGTTTTGGTAAACAAGTGTTAACACCAATCGATCCGCTATCCACATGCTATCTCGCAAGTCAGCATGCTAACCGAACGCACTCCAACCAATGCTGTGAGTAAATGCTATCAGCAGCATGCATGTTGTTCACCAGCTATGGAACAGTCTCAACCTGCAACCACTAGTCCACCTGATGGCTTGTCGTGGCTTGATGTGCTGCACTTGTCGTATTATCGTTTCTTTCTTTTGTTCTTTGTTCGCTTTCTGTTTGTGTAGTTTCAGTATAACGTATGTTAGATGCAAGCTTAAAGAAAGTTGTACACTGACTTGTAGATCGGCCGTTAAAAATAAAACACGTCCAATCGAAAAGTTGCGTTTCATTTTTATATATTCTACTCAGGGTGAAGGTCTTCTTAGTCTAGCAGATATAATAATTGCTTAAGTTGTGGTTCTGACCATATTTTCCTTGTAAATAGTACCTTCTTGTGGTTAGTTGTTTCAATTGTGTGTACCTTAAGAGGATTGTAGGCTGTAACGATTGGTATGGAGGTTGGATATCCTCATGGTGTTAGAAAAGAGGTGTGTTACGTGTTACACACGTAGTGAGCTTATTGACTTTGTAATTCCCCGGTATGGCACAGTGTCGTGGCAACCACATGGAATGTTCAAATACATGGCAATCTCATTGGGTGAAATGCGGCAATTGGTTATCTTCCTGGCTGCCCGAACAGACGACAATATCTGCCCCTAATATAACAGAGGCCAGGCCCTCTTAATCGTTATAGTTACTGCCTGAAAAGTCGAAAAGATGAAAGCTCGATGTTTAGATTCTTAGAATAAACACATGCACCCTCGCCGAAGATTGACTTGGGAATCATGAGGTAATTGTCTATGGATAGTGCGACGTCCATAAATACACGAAAAATCCCTATATTCTACAAGTGGAGTACCCGGTTCGAATCCACGTGAAGGCAACGTTAATACGCTTTTATCTAATTTTTAAATCGTCTATGTGGCTTGTGGCTATTATGTGTGGGTAGGGTGAGGATAGGCCGCCCTCTGCGGGGTATTTTACAGGGTGGAACGTTAGGCTGTGGCTAACGTCTCCGCTAAGGGGCTATCTCCCGAACGTCATGTCGATTGTTATGAGGGGTGGGTTGGCGGACCGTTGGAAGGCCGTTGACTCGGTTTAGGGCTGAGCTAGGTAGTATTAAGTTAGGCTAAGCCTAGGCCAGTTTTAGATTCAAGTTTAGGTAGGTTAGTATGGGAGGATAGATAGCTTAGCTCCGCGAGTCCTCTTCCGGTCCCTTTTGGTGGTAGAGGAATAGGCTTTCAACACACTTTCCTCTTCCACTTTCCTATCTCTTCTACTTCTTCTGTTTCCTATTTTTAGTCGTCCATCCATGGTCTGCTTTAGGGTATTAGGCTTTCTCTCTTTCTGTATTTTCCTATTTCTCTTCTATCGTAGCTAGTTACAGGCACGAGATTTTTTGTTTGCAAATGGGTGGTATATGAGGCAGGAGACAAGAACCACCCCGTCCGACGAGCTTAGCCGTGCAACGGCAAGCGTTCCGCCGTCCTCCTGCTCGACACTGAAGCTACCCGCTTAGCTTGGAATCGAATTCTCTTCGCACAGGAGCTATGTACTCGATGCGCTCGCTCTACATGACACAGCTACTTTGGTTTCGAATCCACAGATGTCCCAGGGTCACGTCGCTATACAGATCGTACTCTTAGCCCCTGTTTAAATCTTCACCTATGCATGCCATCAACTATTACTCGATTGCCTCCCTTGTCTAAAGAACAGCAAATGCCAAGAGTTATTCCGCATTGTTGTTCAATTGTCCTCCAGTTCATTGCGGAGTCAACCGCTTCCGTCTCAAGTCCAGCAGATTGTGCCATTCACATCAATGTCGGGCGATCGTGTCTCTAGTGTTGGCGTTTCAACACACAATGCTTAAACTTGCTTAAAATACATTTTTGGAGATTGAAGGTGTGGGTGATTTGATGGAGCAGCGAGGTTTCGCTATTGTCTTCCTGCACAACGTGACAAGTGGTGTCTGATGATCTGGTATTCTCTGGACATTCTAACATACACTGAGAATAGATCAAAAAGTTAATTGTTGACAAGCGGTTGCAGGCGTTAGAATAAAACCGAAGGAGAGGATTTTGTACGCTATAATCATTATCGATCGCGGTTAAATCTGGCAAACACTACTGTCCTTCCACTCGCCTTTCTTCAATCAGGTCCTACAGATGAAGGGATAAATGCCCCAAAAAGCATTATCCTCTCTACTTCAAAAATATTCGCGGACAACTTGGTCGTTCTCGGTATTGACTGCGAATTGATATCGACGAAAAGGTGCGGGTGTCTATTTACATTACTGTCACTTCTCTTCCAGGATCTTGTCGACTTCCGTGGACTGACGACATACTGGTAAGGACCTAACAGCTTGTTAAAAAAGTTTCTGGGTCACAAAATGGCAGATCAGATTTTATATATCAAGGGCGGGATAGTTGGCGCAAGGTAGTCTCATTTCTTGTGATGATGTCTGCTACGTACGTTGCTCAAGTTCATGGAACGGAATTTTTGCTTCAGTAGTGTAAGGTGGACTTCAGGAGACGAAGCTTGTACGAATCGCCTTAATGAATGTGGCTGCTTCTTAGTGCGGAGTAGTGGATTTAAAGATAAATAAAATGTTGCAATTGTACGCAGGATCGGTGCTGAAATCGTCTTCCTAGCTACTAAGACTCCGCCTAGAGGAGAACAGTGAAAACCGAAGGAAGTTGACAACGGTAATTAGAACTGAGATACTATTCAAGTGGTCACACAAGATTCTAGGTCCTCCGGCGGGGATATAGACAAAATTTTTAGTACATATCTACAAATGTTTCTAAATAGCTGCTTATTCGACTCTTCTTATTCGAATCCTTTAATTTCAATCCAATTTTTAAAGGAGAAAACTGTTTACAATTTTTTATCTTTATTTTGTTCATTGTTGAGTTGTGTAGCATAAAGTTTGACATCATTTAAATATAACAATATTTTCAAAAATAAAAGACTAGCACTTAGCACACACTTTAAGCGTATAAAATTCCTTGGTTCTTAAAATTCTTCTCTTGAAAGGTTATTAAGCTCTCTTGGGAGTTTATTAAATACAGTTGGAATTGCCACGTTGAACGCCCTTCATCCATATTCGTTCCACAACCTCAGAATTGTGTACATGTGCTGTTGTGGTCAACACATGTGCTTCTTGTGTTCACTCTATGCTGCGTTTGTGTTTTATATGTGTCATCGTTGTGAAAAGTTGTTATTAGCTGGGTTTTTTTTTCCATCGTTTAGATTGATGTATGTGGCTTATATTTGCAAGTGTGGTTGATGTATTAGATCATTTTTAATTGTTTTGGCATCCATAAGTATGCAATTTTTGGAATACTCAGAGTGTCTCTGCTATACATTCCGTTTAGGTTTCGTAAACGATTCTTTTCATTTGATGCAAATTGTATTTATATTATAATTATTAAGTGTTTTTGCTTTTAAAATCATGGTCACGCCATACAATCGCAAACCGAAGATTGTGACCATCAAAGATCAACCATCACCTTCCACGACTGCACCCCTGACTGCTTAGCAAGTGTCATAAATATCGTCGGTGCTCCCAAGATTTTATGATGAATCATTAAGCGCCGATGATTGTTTTTTTTGTGCACTTATAAATTAAGCGTATATACGCTTGCAAGAAAACACTGCTATTGTCTCCAACTTAAAGTTTTTCGAGACATTCAGCATCTTAACTGGTTCATTTCTGTGTGCTCTTTCAACAATTTTTTGTAGTCGTGATTGCACAATTTATTGCAAGAATGAAACTCTACCCCATGCCGTACTTTAAGTGCGATTCCACAAGAGTCCAAAATATCACTGTTTTAGCACACTATATGTACAAAGATTTTTCAGGTGAAAAAAAGAGCGAAAGCTGTCTGGCACAACTTCTTTTTCAATGCCTCAATGTGGAACTTCCATTTGGAGTTGTAGTCAACCACGAGTCCCAGATACTTAGAAGTTGAAACGTTGTCTATATTTTTGCAGTCGTCGTCTTCTTTCATTGTGTCGTTATGGACTGTTGTTGTGTGCAAACAATCTATGTCGTGCATTTTTTTTTGCGCCACGGCAACCTGCTTAATGAACACCGAATACAACGATGTATGTTCCACAAATATTTCAAAATTTATTTTATTTTCTTTCATTTTCTATTGATGTGACACTCTACAGTTCTGATTATAATGTCTGTTCTATAAGTTATATAATGATGCGCTGCATCCGCTGGTCGTGGGTCGCCGTGGCGTAGTGGGTAAGTGCGTCGACTCCTACGCAGAGGGTGCCAAGTTCGATACCCGAATTTACCACATTTCATATTTCACGGCTCCACCTCATTCGAGTCACTGACAATGCTCAAAGAGTATTCCTGTCTAGAAAAAGCGACTCAACTTCGCCGTTCGGAGTCGGCATTAAACTGTAGGTCCCTTCCACTCGTGAAAGAACAATAGCACGCACAACAGGAGTAGTTGCTGAGAAGCTAGGCCCTGGCCCTCTACGGGCTGTAGCACTACCCATTTTATTTTTATATTATCCGCTGGTCGTCCACGTACTGTCCGCCTTGATCATCACCAGTCCAGCAAGTTCCACAGCCGCAGCCCACGCAGAAGCTTAAACCATGTCACCGCCTTCCACACCTCGTTGATGACTTTCGAGCCACCGAACGTGCTCACGATCGCTATTGCCCAATACACTTTCCACATTTTCTGTGGACTCGAGTGTACCGATCCATCGCCAGCTGAATTGCTCCACCGACGATGTTGTCGCTCCCTTTTGTGTATCAGAAACGAGGGCAATTGAGATAGACTAGGGCGACCTTTGCTCAGCGGCTGATTCATTCCCCTCCGCTATGGAATGCGGTAGGTATCATGGTGTGAAGTGGTTGGTGGCGATCGTGTGTCATGACTCAGGGTGTTCTGTTTTTTTTTGTTGGTGATGATTTCAGGACAGCGTTGATCATGTTGCAACCCGCAATAGTTTAGTTTTTGGGATATGCGGCGGGCGAATGTCCATTTCCTTAGTCTTAAGTGCGTTGATAATTAATCCATGGTCGTGACCCCAAGCCGTCAATCTGGTGCTTTTTGCATACGTTTTTCTGCTTCGGTAACGATCCTATGGCTAACTACGATCGCTGTGTCGTCCGCATACGCATATCCCGTACTGTACTTAAGCACTGACAGCAGATCGTTGACGTAAATAATAAATAGAAGTGGACCCGACTTTGATTCCTGCGGGACTCCGTATGCAACCGTTTCTTCTTCACTGACATGATCACCAATTTTCCCCCGGAAAGTTCTGTTCCGGAGGTAGTTTTCGAACTGTGCTAATATCTGACAGCGAATTCAAGTTTTATCAAGCTAATCCTAAAATTGAACTTCCTAAAAAAGTTTTCAAAGAAAAACATCGAAATGGAACAGAAAAACCATCCACCCTGTGACTGAATACAAATACAATGAGAATATCCAATTAATTCTAAGAGATTTGACTGATTACGAATTCATAGAAACACTTTGCTTAGGCGCACGTATGTGACTGTGCATCCACGACGACAGTCGAGTGCGACGAGCACGAAGCATACAACTCCCAAGGAATCAATGAAACCCCCTGAATGATTATATATTTTTTTCTTTCTCATTTTTGAAATCCCACAGCGAATCGCAAAAGTTACGAGAGTGCATGTGCATCCTTGAATCTAATGAGATACAGCACTTGTGACATCTAAACCGGCAGACAGACCAGCATGCACACACCATGAGTGGAACTAGAAAGAAAAAAACAGCATAGATGCACAAAAGTATGCAGACTATCTCTTTTCAGACTCGATCATTTATAATCTGGGGTGTGTGACACCAGAGAGGGCAGCCACAGCGGGGAGTGTGTAACAAGGGAGTCCCGAAGGAGCAACACAATTTATTTGCAATTCCATTCTCTGTCCATGCCTTGGTGTGTGTTTGGGGTCCGCTCGGCACAACAGAGGACACATCCACTGAGGACGCACATGATCTCATTAAAGACCAACAGTGTGTGCACACAATGAATACGATTTCCTTCCGGCAACAAGACCCACTTTGCCTCGTTTGAGTCCTGCGGGTTTCCTTGCTGCTTTCTGGGTTCGTTTTGTTTTCCAGTGGCTTTGTCGCCATTGTTGTTGGCCGTCTGTGTCGTCGGTAAACGTTTTACTCGTTTTACTCGTTTTACTGCACCACTGCAGGCATTCAAATGGTTGAATTTACGTGTAAAGGGTCTGCTCTGCGGCAGTCTCTGGCAGAAGCCTCACGTACACAAGAAGAGGGGCGTCTTGACTTATGCAAATAGATGAGGATATCCCACTCATGGTGTGCGCATACATCACTTTGACGCGAGTGTGTCCACTATTCGCCTAACCAGGGTTAACCATCCGTTCGGGGCTGCTCCGAAGAAGACATCGCCGCCGTAATGAATACGGATTGTGCGCCAAAGCTGCAGCCTCTAAGCCCCCTTTAACTCTAGAGATAAGGCGCATGCATGATTCACACACGAGGTCTCTGAGGGTGCTCTCAAAGAAATCCAAGCGACCGTTGAAGTTTATGCACTCCCCGACGATGTCTAGGCGTCGGAAGATGCATGAAGTGCCTGCCCGACTTCAGGTTCAGGTCGCAGGAACGGTGCACAGTCTCTGTTCCCGGAGAACGGTCATCATCCTTTTCAATTTGAAAAGATTTATCCCTGCCCTGCAGTCCCCGTGCGTCGCGGTCGTCGCCAGTGCACTCGTCAACGGAGGGGGTCCCCCTCTGAAGAAGGATCTAAATAGCGACTGACACAAGAATTATTATGTTTCCCCTTACTGAAGTCAAATTTTGCAAAACGGCAATAATTCAGTGCGGTGTGGGGTGGACATTTATAAAGGACGACGAACGGATTTACGTAAAGCGTTCCCATCGACCTGGCGATGCTCTCCAGTTGAGTCAGTGACAAATGTCTTGCATGGTCATTTGTCAGGGGGGATTTATAGTGAGTTTTCTGTTTCTTTTCAAATTTTATGCTAAGACATTTGTCATCTGCAAAGTGATGTCCTAATTGGGATCCTTTATCGTTGGTAAATTAATATTTTTTTTCCCTCGTCCTCTGATGATTACACGGATGTCAAACACGAGACACGTTGCTGCAAAGTTTTGATTCATTGCGTGACACTGCGAGGGTGGCTGCTGGCAGGCGTGTTTTGTTTGCTGCTCGTGATTGATGTGTGCGATCTTAATTGAATTTGAATCCATGGAAATTGCAACTGGACTGGCTGCTGTTTGTTCAAGAGTCCTGGATTGAGTGCGGATTTAGGAAGATAGGAATGCTAGGACCGGTCTTAATTAGGCTCTGAATACTGAGGTATGTGTGCATTAGCCTTGTACGATGGACCAAGGGACAAAAGTTATCATAATTGGCCTAGTTTGTCTTGTTCGGTTGTGTTCACTCATCCAGAAGATCTGAAAAGACAGAGTAAAGGTGGTACCTGGTGCGTCGCCGTGGAGTAGTGGGTTAGTGCGTCGACTCCTACGCATAGGGCGCCAGGTTCGAATCCCCAATCTACCAATTTTCATAATTCCAGGCTTCCACCTCATTCGAGTCACTGACAATGCTGAATGAGTCTAGAAAAAGCTTATCAAACATGGCGAGTCGGCATAAGACTGTAGGTCCCTTCCACTCGAGAACAATAGCACGCACAACACGAGTGGTTGCTGAGAAGCTAGGCCCAGGTCCGACTCGGACTGCCGCGCCACGAATATTATCATTATTACATTACATTATTAAAGTATACTTGCAAGTACCTTTGACGGAACAATATTTTCCAAAGTGCAATCAAAAAGCACCATTTTAAGGACCAGGCTGTCACAAACGGAAAGATAAAGCTGACATACTCTGCTTCTGTCGATGACAACGCAACCGTCCACTGCTTCTGCGACTTCGAGGTTACAGCTGCACCACTGAAAAGAAACACATATCCCAAATATGACCGACGATCCATGGTACATCCATCCCAGTCGGCATCGGTTTATGCAATTACAGATCCACCAGTTTTACTATAGACTAGTCCATTATCTGCAGTTCCAGCAAGATATCTTATCAGTGACAACTTTTTGGCTTACTCGTAAGCTGCGCCAATCTTGATACCGTATTAGCTATATCTGGACGGCTAGCTACTGACAAGTACATGAGGGAACCAATTAACTCACGATACGGATAATCTTCTAGAGTTTTGTTCTCATCTGCATGATTAAAATTCATATTGACTTCTGAAGGAGTAACAACAGCGTTGCTGTTTTCCATTCCGTATTGTTTAAGCAATCCGAGAGTGTATCCTTTCTGGGAAAGTTTGATTGCACCATCATCTTGCATTATTTCCAATCCCAGACAATTCTTAGCAGGACCAAGGTCTTTCATTTCAAAATCTTTCAAAAGACATCTGTATAGATCCTTAATACGGTTGACATCGCTGGATGCAATTAGCATATCGTCAGCGTATACTTAGACAAACAAGAAACTATTTCTATCTTTATTATGGAAAAGACATGGTTCGTTCTTACTGACTTTGAGTCCCAGAGCCAAAAGCTTTTCTCTAAGTTGTTCGTACCACTGGCGACCTGCTTGACGAAGTCCGTATAAAGCCTTCTGCAATCTACAAGCATTCCCTCCGCTACGAATATTCGCTTGCATTTTACTCGCTTGATCTTCTAAGAACGAGCCTTTTTCATGCTTTGATATGATCCGTTCCAGCAAAACGTCTAGCATCTCTGGGATATCCATGACGACATTATCATTCAATGACGCATTCAGGAATGCTGTTACAACATCAAATTGCCAGATTTTAAGACGAAGCTTCACCGAAAGTGCCAAAAGTAGACGCAAGGTTTCAAGTCTGGCAACTGGAGCAAATGTCTGATCATAGTTCACACCTTATCTCTGACAGTATCCTTTCGAAGACGATTTTGACGTTGATTACTACCAGCCGCCATAGCTATGACAGCACCACCAGAAGATTGGTTTCTGGCTTCGCTTTCTTCTATAATTTAGATTTTTAGGACATCAACCGATGGTAACTCATCGCGAGACTCGATTGCACAACGAAAGTTTTCGTACGAAGCGGGCAGACTGTACAATAGCATAAAGGAAAGTAAATCTCCATTTATTTGTACATTCATACTTTCCAGCTTATCCACGGCTTCAAAGAACTTTCCCATATGTTCTTTTACATCGCCGCTATCCTCCAGCTTTTGAAGCGTTAATTGTTTTAACAACGTCGCTTTCTTTGCAGGTCCTTTCGAAGCATAAATCGATTCCAATTTTATCCAAACATCTCTGGATGTAGTACAGCCACGAATCTGCTTCAGCTCCCATGGTTGAATAGTGAAAACTAAGTCTGATTTAGCTTTCTTGTCCAATTTCAGCCACTCTTCCTTTTTAGATTGATCATCTGGCATTTCTTCTTTTCCATTAACAAAATCCCAGAGATCACTTTTTGTGAGAAGCGCCTCCACCTGCATGCTCCACGTATCATAATTATCTTTTGATAATAATTCCAACCGCGACGAATAATTTGCAGCCATTGTGCACAATACCGATAAAACAATTGAATATTTATGGAAAATAGTAAATTGAGTAAATGATTGAAATACTGTAGCGATTACTAGACGAATTTGTATTGTTGTACAGTCCCACTGTTGTCATCTGTCAGCAAGCCTTGTGCTTATTTATACCTTGTATCACTTAACATATCTTGAATGCCAAAAATGTTTCTAATAAGAAATAATAAATATGACAGTGGCACTGAGAAACTAAAACAGACCAAGCCGAAAACGGTTAAGGCTCTAAACGTTAGTGAGTGAGAGAGGGCTTATTAAGTGAGAAAGACAGGAGACCGGTTTCGTTGTCAGCCCTACTCTGCGCGGTTAAGAGGAGGACAAGTGACACCAGTGAACACGTGGCGGGAATAACAGATCGACTGGTAACTGATATGATGTTTGAAAAATATTAAAGCACTAATATCGCTATTATGCCCCATCCACAAAAAAAGGTGATCCTACCTCTTGCAACAACTAAAGAGGTATATCCCTGCTAAACGTCACCTACAAGATCCTGTGAATGTCTAAAGCCGTTTTGCACCGCACTAAACGGCACGTACCAGTGCGGCTTCCGGTCTGGCAAATCGACAGCAGACCAAATCTTCACACTAAGTCAAATCCTGGAAAAGACCAGCGAGTTTCAGATCGATACGCACCAGCTTCTTATCGATTTTAAAGTCGCATACGACAGCATTCATCGTAAGAGTTATTCCAACATATGCGACGGCCGAGTTCGGGATCCCGAGAAAACTGATCCGGTTGTGAAGCACTACGGTAACAAATAGGCGATGCATCGTGCAGTTCGGCTCGAGAACTTCCGAGTCGTTTGAAACCTGCACCGGATTTCGGCAAGGAAATGCGCTGACGTGTGATTTCTTCAATTTCGGACTGGAGAAGATAGTGCGGCGGGTAGCTGTAAGCACGGAAGCACTATCTTCCACAAGTCAGTCCAACTGTTGGGATACGCAGAAGACATCGACATCGTGGTTGAAGCATTAACGGCAATTGAAGATGAGGCGAAGCGACCAAAAAAGGATCCGCCACACACCACCTAGGACAAAATATTACGATCGACAGCTACGATTTCGAGGTAGTAAAGGAGTTTGTCTAACTCGGGGCAAACGTAAACTCCGACATCACTGCGGAGATCCGACGTAGAACCGCTGTTACTTCGGTTTGTCAAAACAACTGGCGTCAATACTCCTGACTCTCCTGAGTCCTTCGAGGTCATGCTCTACAGAACCCTTATTTTGCCAGTCCTGCTATATGGATCCGAAAGCTGGACGATAAGCCAAACTGCGGAGCTGATTCCTTATTGCCTTCGAAAGAAAAATTCTACGTCGGATATATGGTCCCGTCTACGAGGAAGGCGAATGGAGGAGAAGACACAACCACGAACTCTATGAGCTGTACCAGGATGTGGATGTAGTCCGGAAGGCAAATATCCGTTGACTGCACTGGCTCGGTCACATCTAGCGCGTGGACAACAATGCTCCAGCTAAGAAAGTCTTCGAATCCGAGCCTCCTGGTTCGAGGAGGAGAGGAAGACTGAATCTCCGGAATAGAGACCAAGTAATCGCGGATGCAAGACAGCTTGGTCTTGATGACCGGAAGCAGCGTGCCGAGGACCATCAAGAATGGAAGGCAGCTATCGCACAGGCTGGGACCCGGCATGGGTCGTCAGCCTGATAAGTAAGTAAGTAATATCGCTATTAAAAAGTTGGTGAAGTAAAAAAAATGCATCTGCTATCTCAGTGCCAGCCAATGATTTAGAACTCCGCGGCGTGTGCATCTTCACAAATCTCGTCTTGTCAGTGACTGAAAACAGTTCTAATTTCCTAAGAGCCTTCAAAACATTTTAAAACGAGACACATTTTGCTAAAAATGTTATGCTATACCAACAGTGACGGCTCAGAAGAAAATGAAATGGAAGCTACTGAGTTAAGGAATGGTGTATTTGAAAATTCGTTGCCGAAGCATATGAAATTGGCAACACATACCCTTAACTTAATTCCTTCCACGGATTGTATGCGTATCTTGTTCACACTAGATACAACATGAAACAGTAAATAGCCATAAGCCACTAGCCAATATCTGCTAGCCTCTAGCCGCTTATAACTAGCCACTAGCCACAAGCCATTGATCACTAGCAAATAGCCATTAGCTAGTAGCCAAGTCGCTATCCAATAGCCACTAGTCACTAGCCACTAATAACTAGCAGCTACTCGCAAGCCACAAGCCAATTGCCAATAGCAACAAGGCCACTAGCCACCAGCCACTAGGTATTAGCCACTAGCCATTAGCCGCTAGTCACTATAAATTAGGCACTAGCCACAAGTTACAAGCCACTATGTACTGGTCGCAAGCTACTATTTATATGCCACTAGACACGACGAGTGAGTCGCCGTGGCGTAGTGGGTAAGTGCGTCGACTCCGAGGCAGAGGGTACCAGGTTCGATACCCGAACTTACCACCTATCATAATTCACGGCTCCACCTCTATCGAGTCACTGACAATGCTCAAAGAGTATTCCTGTCTAGAAAAAGCTTCTCAAATTCGCCGTTCGGAGTCGGCATTAAACTGTAGGTCCCTTCCACGCGTGAAAGAAGTGGTTGCTGAGAAGCTAGGCCCAGGGCCACCTCGGACTGTCGCGCCACCCATATTATTATTATATAGACACTATCCACATGTTACAAGCTACAGTCATTGTCCGCTAGCCACTTGCCACTTTTCACTAGCGACTAGCCACAAGCCAATATAATCTCTTAATTTTGTTTACGCTGATTTGCTCAAAGCAGAAAAACTGTACAATTTATTGACGGCAACTACGACTGGCCTGCTTATTTCCAAATTCTTCAGTAGAGCAATAATATCATCCACAATATCAAAAAATCATATTATAGCTCTTATATGGGACCAAATGCTGGCCGATAAGCAGATCAGTTGAGCTGATTTTTAGTTGCATTGAAAAAACAAAAACAAAAAACCGTCTGCGTTGTCTATTTGAACATATATGCAAAAAGAGCCTTCTGCTGGTGGCGCTACAGTCCGGGGTGGACCTGGGCCTCAACCACTAAGCCTCTCTAGCCGGCACGATCTTTAGCCAGCTGTCTGCAACTGCGCACACCAAGTCGTTTTATGTCCTTCTCCACCTGGGTGCGTCATCGGTTCTGTGGGCGTCCTCCATTGCGTTGTCCCATTGGTTCGGAGTCGAAGACTCTTCGGGCTGGAACAGTGTTGTCCATGCGCTCTATATGGCCCAGTCGTCTTAGGCGTTGAACCCGTAGACGCCTGACGCCGTACAGTTCATGGTGGAATCTTCTTCTCCAATAACCATCAACTCAGACAGGACCAAAGATTGAACGCAGAACTTTTTCAAGTGAAAAAGAGCCTAACGGTTCAAAAACGAGAGGGAGATATAATCTTCGGTAGAAAGGCAAACTTGACCCTGCTGATTATCGGCGTGCGTCCGGAACCGTCCAGGATTGATGGAAGCTTTAGGGTTCAGGCTCACAGCGGTAGCAACAAAGACTTTAATTATCAACGGTAGAGCATGAGAGCTTAGAATGTACTCTCCTGTAATGTGATAATACTTACAACATGCATATTAGGTCTTATCTTTGTCGTCTTGTGTGCATGTCCAACCTTGTCTCATGCGGTTGTGATCTGACCGCCACGAACTACGGAAGTACTGGTCAGTGGCCCTACAAAATGAAGAAAAGTTGGAAACATTTTAAAATAACGAATGTGATTCCATAAGCCAGCACCACATCCTCATCTAAATCGCAGAGGGAACAACTACTTCAAGTTTATAGACTAGACAAAGTCAATAGTGGATCGATCGTCAGAATCTTCTATTTACTCTGAAGTGTCAGCCGTAACGTAACAAGTGGATGGACAAGTGGAATTTTGTAGCCGGTTGGCAATCATCGAATCTAAACAGAAGCGGCTGCGAACCTCGGGTTTCGATTTCAAGTGAAGTGGTTGAGTGAAAAGTAAAGTTGTATAAATGGTTCTTGCACTTAAGCTTAAGTTTGATTTTGAATAACGAAAGAGGCTTCACCTTAAAAATAAAATAAATATTTTTTAATAAAAATCTTTAGTAAATAAATTAACTTTTACAAAAAAGGCAGTTCACAGGCAAATGTGAAAGTTTCAAGCTTACGGTTTCAATATGAAAAGATTTTTTCTTTTTCAATATGAAAATCTAACAACTAAAATGTTGTTGCTGTCAAAATGTTGAGCATTATTTCGTTCACCTGTGACTCTCTGAAAATCTGTTGAATTACGATTTTTCACGCCACACTGTAAGTGCCCCGAGCCCAGGGTTGACACGAAAAAGCCATCCAACAAGAGAACGACACGAACGAATAATGACATCGTCAAAGGCCCTCGGTATTCCGCTTCAGTCCGCAGTGGGTCACTGTAGTTCTTCTCGTGTTCCGCTTCCCATCAACTTCGCCATTTGAAAGACACATCCTTTAGTCCTTTTTAACAGCTTCCAGCAGCATGAGTTGTAAATCTGTTTACCCGCTCCTCCATGCATTCAATGGACTCTCGACTCCACCCACTGCATAGCCACTCGGAGCACCAAAAGTAAATTCTTTTGCACATAAACTTGAGCGGACTTTTAGAGAGTAATTTACCAAACGAGATTCAAGGAAGAACATCCAGCGGGTTATTCGCAATTTTAACCAACATACCTACTTTTTCCGAGCACCTCCCTGTCTTCAACTTTATGGACGCCGCCCCAAGGGATTCCGCTTTGTGACGGTGGCGGCAAGGTCTCTCTCTCTCTCATTCTCTCACTCGCCCCCCCACCCCGAGGGCATGATAAACATTCAAGATTGTAAATTAAGTTTGTTTTCACACTCGTCCCACACCCGTTTCGTGAATTCACTGCAATTACCTGGCACTTTCGATGGCAGCGATAGCTAATAGTTCCCAACGTGAGATCCACCAACAATGTACCAAAGTTGAGGCGTTCAAAAAACGCACGAGCAAATTTAATTTTCTCACCCCAGCACCGTGTGTTTTGTACACGTTCGGTGGCGGAAGACTAGACATAGCTCGAGTGGGATGCTCTCTAGGACGAGTTCGTACTCATTTTATGGCCACCAAAAATTTCGACTGCTTGCATCTTTGTGTTCACCTGTTTATTTCATCGGCACCGAGGAGACTGTGAAGCTGTGCCCTTCGGGACCTTCTTTTTTTGGAAATGCGATGGTTTTAATTAATTTTTTGGATGTGTAATTTTTGCAGTTAATTTCTTTTACGGCAAAGCAGCAGCCGAAAATATGGCGAAATATTGCCTTCTGGCAGTGCTCGGGGAGGGTGTTGGTCTGGGATGCAAGCAGCGCAGGCTTTATGATGAATTAAAAAAAAACGTGTGTTCCGTATTTGCTCGGGTGCCGGAAATTAACTCCTTTTAATGCTCGACAGTGTCTTGGTGGAACGTTTGAGAGCTTTGAAGTATAGATTACACACGGAAGGCTGATGCTTTAGGAGATGATTTCAAGCATCCGGGTGCTAAGAGATCGAGTATAGGAATACGTGCGGGTGTTTACAATTTTCCTGTAGCAAGATGAATGGTAATGATGCATGGTAACGATGCGGACATGTTTTGTCAGGCTGTGAAGTATCGGATGGTAGTGGACATGAAAAGATGGTGGACACGTTGAACAAACCTCTGATAATATGGTTAACCCGCTGACAACTGACATTTTGGTCCTCAGATGACGATCAAGATGCACAACATTTTTTCTTGCGTTGAGTTTGTACACACACAATGTTCCACAATAATGTGGAAAGTTAAAGACCTTTCCACGTTTAAAAAGGAACTATACAAACTAATTTGATTTATTTTATAAAGTAAAGCACAACTTGAAACATAAATGAATTATAAAAGATTAATAAATTTAAATGAGGGCAATTTCGTGAACTACCACGAGGAAAAGAAGGGTGTTTAAAGGTAAGTTACATTTTACATTCCAGTTTTCCAAGTTCCAAGTTTATCGCTTCAGTTTGGCATGACGATATGTGTCTCTGCGTCGGCCAGTGTTATTGAATCCAGTGACGTATTTCCTTATTCGTTTATCGCAGCTTTACGACTGATTCACACGACTTAAGCAACGATATTGGTCTGAAATTTTATAAAATATCACACAAGAACTGAAGACGAACGGCCTGCCGCAGCGTTAAGTTTTGGTAAGTGAGCCATAGAATAACTGGGTGAAGGACAAAATTCTTTATCTTTGCTTTATTAAAAATTGTTCTCATTTGAACTCCTTCCGGGTTGAATGAGCATGTTCATTAACAAAACTGCAATACTTGGTCCGATAAGTAAGCTTAGGAAATACAAAAGCTACCATGCACGCGGAAAAAATTGCACTGCTTGATGCGGTTTATGGTCCGGCGATTTCAATGGTTTCCACCGTTTTTTTTAGCCCAAAATGCTTGAGGTCACCCGGATGCAGATTAGTGGTGTGCCAACCCTAAAGTGTTACAAACCGAGTTAACCCGGGTTAAATAAGAAAGAGACCGAGTTGTAAGTCGGGTTGACGAACTCGGCTTGATGATAAGCCGAAAGCAAAACACATGGATTATGGGCCAAGTCGAGTTGTATTGTCCAATTCTATTTTGTTTCGGTGTTCTATGTGTATCCTCAGACGATTGCGTTGGCAAGGGAAGCGATAGGCACACAGGGTAGCTAAGCCAATCCCGGCTGTGTGGTTGCAAATTGTTTCAATTTGTCTCTTCTTTTTTATCTCTCTTCGTATTTTCTTTTACTCGCACGTCGCAACGCAGCTTACTTGCATTGACACGTCACACAAAAAAGGGAGAATGTTATGTATGCATACAAAGCACACAATACATGAAAAGTTACCGAAATGCTGCAACCTGCTCTGGTGGACCCGAAGCAATATGGAATAAGGCAAATTGATTTGTATTGTCTCATTTGGGGTTGGTTTCGGTTAGGCATCATATGCTCACACCGGGTTGTACCGTCTACGGTATTTTTTATGTATTCGGTCCGATTTATCGGATTTTCCAATTCGGCTTGAGTCAGTTTAGGTGTAACCCAGCTTAATTCAGTTTTTCAACCCGGGTTGACACAACCACTAATATGAATCCAACAAGACGACATTTCCCACAGACCGGCTACATTCGGCAAATTTGACAACCTAAACCTATTTTAAATGATGATGCATTATTTCACTCGTTTATGCCAATAATACAGCTGGAACTTTCCAAGACATGATTTCACTTATTTTTGTAATGAGATCCCATTCAATATTTGCGAAAAAGCTTATCACAATTTCACTCAACGCATGAACCACTATACAACGTAAACACAATGAGCGATTACACGAAGTAGTCTCTGAGAAGTAAATGTCAAGCATTTATTCAAATTAAATAGCCTAAGGCCCCGTGGTGCTCTGGCTACTTAGCTACATTTTAATTGTATTTATATTAAAGCAATTTAATAAATAAACAACATAAATCTTCAAGTTAAAATCTTAATAACTTCCGAAATTTATCCTGTGTTTTTAAAATGAAGAACCAAACCTTAACCGAAATTTAAAAACACTATTGATTGAAAGTTGACGACTTTTCGTGCTTGCATTTGTTGCTACATATTTTAGCTTATAGTTGTCAAACGAGGAGAAATCACAGACATTGAACTAACAAGAATTTTGTATTAAGTTTTATTTATTGTTTATTGATCTGAAAGTGATGATCAAACGCAGAATAACTCTTGCCAATCGCCCTTTCTTTAGCCTTTAGAGGCAAGTGAGTAGTAGAGCCCTCTCTCGAAGGACCAAGCTATCCCTGTCCTGCTCTATGGCGCGGAATCGTGGACAATGTCAAAAGGTTCACCTTCTTCTTCTATTCCAGACAAAAGTTCTGGGTTCAATCTTTGGTTCTGTTTGCGTGGGCAATTATTGGAGAAGAAGATTCAACCATGAAGTCAAGACACTCAAGCCTAACCAGGCGTCTACGGATTCAACGCCTAAATTGGCTAGGCCATGTAGAGCGCATGGTCCACATGGAACCAGTGGGACAACGCAATGGAGGACGCCCACGGAACTGATGGCGCACCCAGATGGAAGTACCTCAACAAACTTGGCGTGCACATTTGGTGACAGCTGGGTATGTATCGTGCCAACAGGACGGGCTTTTGGTTGAGGCCCAGGTCCCCCCGGACTGTAGCGCCAATAGAAGAAGAAGAAGAAAGCGTGATCTGAACATCAGAATATATCTTTCGCTATTCGTGACGAACACATAATATGGTCATAAGTAGCACGAGGTTCTCTGGCAAAAGAAAACATCCAGCAACCTGGTGATCTCCGACTGGTCAAACCACCAACCAAATCGACCACGTGCTCCATTGCCGCAAGGCATGCGTCAAATGTCATGGATGTGCGAGCATTCAGGGGGCAAACATGGACTCTTAAAATTTCCTCATAGCGGCAAGATGCAAAGCTCGACTGACTGAAGCTGCACCGACCAACAAAGATCATTTTTGACATTGGACGCCTGAGCAAAACTAAAAAAAAAGCCAAGAGCCCGGGCTCAGACTTTAGGAAAGACAAGCAGGCTCTTGTAAATTGCGAGGGTAATCTAGTGGATTTTTGTAATCTGACCAGCAGGGAATAGTGGATGTGTTTAAGCAGCACTTCCAACAGCGACTTGGCGGGTCTGACGGGTAGAGAGTGATAGGGAATCAAGAAATCCGGAACTCCAGTCCATGAAGTAGTCCCCCCACCTAGCTTTGAAGAAGTCAGCACAGCTATTAAAAGCCTGAAGAACAACAAAGTTTCAGGCGCATATGGGCTACCATCAGAGCTCTTCAAGGCCGGTGTCGATGTTCTTATAGAGAGCATGCACCAGATCACCTGCAGAAACTGAGAAGACGAAAGCCTGCCTGACGACTGGAATATCAGCTTCATATGCCCCATCCACAAAAAAGCCGATCATTCCTCTTGCAACAACTACAGAGGTATATCCCTGCTTAACGTCGCCTACAAAATCCCGCGTGAACGTCTTAATTCGTTTTGCACCTTACTAATTGGCGTGTACAACAGCACTACATTCCGGACCGGCAGATCGACTACAGACAAATAATTCCACACACCCGATGCAAAATGTTACGTATACGCCCCGTGACACATTTTGGAGAAGCCGAGGCGAGCTTCAGATCGTTTCAGATCACCACTTCATCGATTTTAAAGCCGCATACGACAGAATTAATGGCAGTTACTTGCCACGAAGTTACTTGATACGAAGCGATGGCCGAAGTCGAGTTCCCGGGAAAACTCATCCGGTTGTAGTACCACGCTAACAAATACGCGGTGCACCGCGCAGTTCGGCTCAAGGACTTATTAGGCCGAAAGGCTATAAAGGTTTTCGCCCAGTTCCAGAACACTATTTAAATCTGTTTAGGGTGAAGTGTGTGACGTAACATTACGTCACTAGTGTTAGTTCGCCAGATGCTAGTGGTCGGTCGTAGGTCGGTGGTTCTAGCGCTAGCTCGGATCATCGGGACCCAGGTTCGAATCCTGTCAGGTAGTGCTTCCTTTTTTTTCCAAGTTCCTCCAAATTATGGTTCCATGACCTTGAAGTGGCTGAAGTGGTAAATTGGGAATTAGCGGCTCTGCAGATGGCCTGATGCTGTGGAGACCCGCAACTCTCCAAAGAACAGCCGATGCAGAGGACAACTGGACCCATCCACTTCAGTCGCATTCTGACTTCGTGCATAAAACGTTGTGGATCGAGTACATAATTGAAGAGAAGTAATGCGAATTTTTGTTGTATGACAGTGATCACAGTGGGGAACGAGTGAAGAAAGGTAGGAAGGATTTCTCGTCTGCGGGCGAAACCGAGTGGTTCATTTTGGGCTTACGTTACTCTATTTGGCTTACAGCGATTCAAGGCTTTTCCTTGCAACCTTTTCTGTTTGCGTGACGTGGTAGATAGACGCCTAGAGAAGTATTCGCGTCCCACCCGGACACTAAGACGACATCGCAGTGGGAAATTACCGAGGGACGAGCGCCGAAAACAAGACAAGCAGCGCATGAACCCGACACGAGATCGCGGATTATTACCTTACCGGATTATTACCTTACACGAGGTAAGGCTAGTCTAAGACCAGGTTATCGATCGTTGTATGTGGGTAGGACCGGGTGTACTTTGTGTGCGGTAAAAATAAAAATAAAACAAAAATCGGAACTATCGGTAAAGCTGTATCGATTCGACTACACTAAAAAGGGTGTCCCGATCAGTCCAGGCGTGGGCGGTGCGCGTTCGTGCTATCGCAGTTTCCATTCCGGATCGGTGGGTACCGAGTTCGAGTCCCGAGAAAGACGACCATTTATTTTTTTGTTTCGGAATCTTTTTGGCGTCGGATACCTTTTTTGGGTTTTTCTTTTTTTTCCTTTCATATCCTTTTTTTTTCTTTTTCCTTTCTCTGAAGTAATGAATTTTTCTTCTTTTTAATTGATGTTAGATTTAAGTTAGTTTAAGCAAAAATTGTTAATTTTTAGTAAATAAAAATTGTGAAGAGAATTATAAGGCGGACTACCATCTTTTGTCGCGGTTCAAAAGGTGGTGGATCGTACGGGAGGTCAATCGCGTGGCGCCCATACAAAAAAAATAACCAACAACAAGACCACGGCCTTTTTCCACGGCTGGTCAGGCACCCTCCCGGACGAGGTCGCGCGTAGGTCGGAAAATCGGTGTAACAGACTTCCGAGCTGTTTGAAACCTGCACCGGATTTCTGCAAGAAGATGCGCTGTCGTGTGACTTCTTCAATCTGGTACTGGAGTAGATAGTGCGGCAGCTGTAAACACGGAAGGCACTATCTTCCACAAGTTAGTCCAAGGTCCTGAGTAAGGCATGGCTACATCATTCTTACCCACTTACCTAACTGTTGGGTTACGCAGATGATATCGACATCGTAACGCGTTACTAAAGTGCAGTAGTGGAGGTCAATGAGGATAAAACTAAGTACATGCTGTCGACCAAAAAACGATCAGTGACAAACCACCTAGGACAAAATATCACAATAGACATCTGTGGACATCTGACGTAGAACCGCCTTTAGCAACCGGTGTTACTTCGGTTTGTCAAAAAAAACTGGCGTCAAAACTCCTGACTCGAAGGACTAAGATCATGCTCTACAAGACTATTATTTTTTTTTCCCGTGATGCTATTGGAGTCGAAAGCTGAACGCTAAGGAAAACTTAAAAGTTGATTTTTGGTGCCTTCGATAGAAAAATTCTGCGTCGGATAGTGTGCCATCTGCGAGGAAGGCAAATGGAGGAGACGACACAACCGCGAACTCTACTCTCAAAAATCTGTCGACTGCACTGGCTCGGCCACAACAGTGCTTCAGCAAAGAAAGCAAAGGTCTTCGAATCTGAGCCTCCTGGTTCGAGAAGGCGAGGAAGACCGAATCTCCGGTTTAAAGACCAAGTAATCGTGGATGTCTTCGACTCCGAACCAGTGGGACAACGCAGTAGAGGACGCCCACAGAACCGATGGCGCACCCAGGTGGAGAAGGACCTCAATCGACTTGGTGTGCGCAGTTGGAGACAGCTGGCTAAAGATCGTGCCGGCTGGAAAGGCTTACTGGTTGAGGCCCAGGTCCATCCCGGGCTGTGACCAGAAGAAGAAGAAGAATCGTGGATGCAAGACAGCTTGGTCTTTTTGACTGGAACCAGCGTACCCAAGACCGTCAGTGATGGAAAGTTCCTATTGCTCAGGCTCGGACCCTTTATGAGTCTGCGGCCTGATAAGTAAGTAAGTAAGTAACAGGATCACTTTTATACTCTATCGTTTGCAGACATTGATTTTTTTCATCCGATTAAAGGAATTCGAAAACAGAGTCAATGTCCAGATGACTGTGTTGTTGTCTTTCCTCAATCGACTCAAAAAGCAACATAAACTAGCCTTGTGAGTGAAAGAGTGGGTGGCCAACGATCGGGCGAATCGGAGAGGACATAACTTGACTATCGTCTTTGGATCGCGGAAGGGCACGGTTATTGGTTTACCAGTGGTAGCAGTTCGCCTCTAATAATTGTTTCGCATATAAACGCTAAAAAATTCGACTTCGATTCGCTTCGACTTCATTTCATCTTTTGGAGAATTTCGACAGTCTCCGAAAGCAAGATTAAGAGTCACAAGTCACTCATCGTCTACTATGCATGGAAGGGTACCCGCGCTGTGAACAAGAATATCCAAGGCAATTGCAATTCAGAAAACCAAAACAAATTCATAAACATCTCTGATCAACACAAACTCCTCACTTGCGGGCCGATAAAGTTTTCCCTCGAAGTTTTAAAGTGCCGATACCATAAAAGGCTTCCCTTATACGAGCAAACGGCATTATCGTCGAAACACAAGAAAAAACCTGCCAATTCACTCCGACTCGTGAAACTTTAACACCTCTTAAGCTGACAAATAATAATAACTTACACCAGACAACAAATAACACACACACACACCGTGCACACCTTCCATTCTCGAGCGTCCTCATGGAACGTCTTAATTCAGACAATACAAGGGCGTGTGTCTGTAGCACATCCCCTTCAAACTTTTGCCAAACACATTCTTCGTTGGCGCGTGAAACTTTCTCCCTGCCAAGCGACCTAACAAAAAACAAACTTTTCAGATACAATTCCCCCAGACAGATGATTTACTTCAGAAGAGCTCAGAAAAAAGAGACTAAACAAAGAACACAAAAAAAGCTAAGAAATCCAATGAATTCATATCCGGGCAAATAAAATAAACTATCATGAATAACAATAAAAAAGGAATCGGTTGGAGGTACACATCAGCACCCCCGACTCTGGCAGCAGTGCCGCACCGCTCCTTATCGAGCTCGTAAAACTTTAACAATAAAACGATTCGACGATAAAACAAGAATACGAACACAGGGGCGGCTAGGGACGAGGAGCAGACCATGAACGCACCCGTGAGGACCTTCGGCACGCTTTTGTTGGCCCACAAGAAGGGACGAGCAGATGAAATGGTGCTCTGTCTCAAAGTTCGGAGTCGATTTTTCACAATCCCTGCCCGTGGAAATCCGTGTGCCAATCCCGTGTCATTGTGTCGAAGACCATGGCGCAGATATTCGATTTCTCTTGCGTGCGATCTGGATGAGCAAACAAAATATAAATAAATTCCCAAGCAGCCCCATGCGACGTGCCAGCAGAGGAGGAGGCCAGCACGAGCTGGTGGTAGGCTTGAGCTCGAACTCGAACTCGAACTCGAACTCGAAAGAACTCCCATTAAGATGAACACTTTTTGACGATCGGAAAGAAGTCGGTCTTCTCTCTCTGGAGGTGGGTGGGTGGGTGGGTGCGTGGATGGGTGTTCAAAGAGATTTGTGCGTAAGGGCTCATTAAGCTTCCAGGATTAGTTTGGTGATTTGTTTCGCAACTCTCACATGTGATTCCGGAACGATGTGCTAAAATCAACCTCAAGTGAGTGCGGATCCAGGGCAGGCTAACACGAAAGGGATAGTGTCCAACAGTTTTATTGAATGTTTGACGGGAGGGCGGGCGGGCGTCCCCCGGCCTTGATTTATTGGATTCAAGTACCCCTCTGTGTGCACATTCGATTCAATGCGACTGGATGTGCACATGTGGGTGTGTTTGTTTGTTTGTTTCTGTCTGAAGGACTGTGGAAGTGTCTTGTGTGTCTGTCAGGCAGGACATTCCAAACGATAAATGGATCTTTTTATTTTACAATTTGCTAAACTCCTTGTGGGAACGTCCATGCAGTGCGAGGGAGCCCGCTTCGTCACCAGTTTGTAATCCATTTCACAGAGAAAATACATCCCTCGTATATCCCTGTCCCAGGCGGGTGTTATTGCTGCACGGCTACAGATTGTCATATAAACGACACTCAGGGTGGGTGTATACTTGTGTTTTATTTGTGTGTACTTTCTTGATGTCCCTTAGAATTTTGCTGCTGCTGGTCTGGTTCTGGTCCCGCCGAAGATGTGAATGTTTGTCTTTCCCTTTGCTTGTCATTTTATTACATGCTCGTTTTTTTTTTTACTTTTTGCATTTTTAGAATAAAGTATTGCGATCCGGGGGCAGCCAAATGTCTGCATTATTTACACCGGCGCGGCGGGTGAGACAAACGAGATGATTCTTACCTAGTGTTTGATTTGTAAAGGGGGTGCATTCCCTGCCTGGATTGCCTTCCGCATTCGGGTGCTGCTAGGCGATGAGGAGCGTTAAGTTTCATTTGTTCCGGAATCGACGTTCTATTCGTGCGCATTTTTGTCGCTTAAGAAAGTGTTTGATGTTCTTGCCTCCTTTGGAGACTTCCGGTATTCTCGCGGTGAAGTGAAGTGTGGCTTTTAAGAATTCGGAAACAAAATGATTAACATATTTTACTTTTCTTTAAAACAGACCATTGACGGAGGTTGGAGAAGTTTGTCGGCAGGAAGATTCACATGCACTTGTAACACGAAATGCCCGGGGTGCATAAGCTGGTATCGCAAATAGTACTGTAGCAAAATGTATGTATTCGTTACTTAGTAACGAGTACTCAGTATCGTACCATGTAACGAAACGTTACTCCTCAATTCATATCGTTACTATTATCGTGTCGTTATTTTTTTCTACCCGCATGTACTATAGCCAACCGAGATCGGTATGATCAATCTCACATAGTATGGCATGCTCGCATGGTATGTTCATGCGAGACATAGTATACACAAAACACGCGAAGGGTTGCCATCGAACCATACCCATCCGTGATGTCGCACAAGTTAATGCCAGTGTGCGCATACCAAGCTCTTCTCTTCTAGTACAGTTTTTGTCTATCCTGTTTGTGATGTATCACAGAGTGTTGTGACTTTGTGTGCGCAGAATGGTATTTACCTGTGTGACATCACGCATGTGTATGGTTTGATATTGATGTTCTGTATACTTTTAGTGCTGTGTGTATGCACTCTTAGTGCCTTTCAAGGAGGTGCAATGAGAAATGTTCTGCTAATAAGTTGATTCATTTTTGTACGAATTTTGTGACCTTTCATATCATCATACTGCCATTATGAGTGTTTATCCCTACATTGCCGTTTTTGTTTGGATCTAAAAAAATTTGTTTAGAACTTTACAAGTTCTCAGGTAAGATTGGAATGACAACCTTATTCAGAAAGCGTTGGTTATTATTTTCACTCTTTCTATTTCTTTACTGCGAAGAAGTAGACGAATAATATCATTTTAATTATTCACGGCGTGTATTAACAAAAAAGGTAGATATTATACATGTGGGATTTGGAGCCAGACCAACCGACGATACACTACAAACATAACGCAGAACATACAGACCACTCAACAGGACAAACGGTTCACGATCGCCTGATCGACGACAGAGTACACACAGAACAACGCAAGTAGACAAATACATTCACACACGTCGACGAAGAGGACAGTTATAACCAGAGATAACCTATAATAGAGATATCCAACTTCTACCTCCCTTGCCCCTTGATTTCATCTGACAGCGTTTTTCATACCCTTTTTGTCCCCTGTCTGTGAATACGTGTGAGCTCTTGAGAACAGCTGTGGAGACAGCTGATACCCGTCCCCACCTTAGTAATGGGGTGAATTAGAGTTCTTATTTGAAAATTCGCTCGTTATTTGAACGTTTTTTTTTTCAAATTTCGGTGTTCAATTTTCAACACAGTATGGAGGGGTAAACGAACGAACAAAGCTTATGTTCATGAAGTCGATTCATTAAAACTTTGAGCAATTTACAATCTGAAATTATTGGACATAATTAATTTTTTCATATGAATAAAAATTAATAATACTTTCACACGCTCAGTTAACCAATAATAAAAATATTATTGAAGCGTGAATAATAAATAAGATGTTTTGACAACCATTTTTTAGCATTAGTAAAAGTTGCAATATCTTGCCATTGTTCTTATCAAATTGTTTAAATTGAATTCATGAGTTTCTCTGAATTCACGAATTAAGCGTATAAAGCGAACTTAATTTTTTGAGTTAATTTGTCAGGTATGGTTTATGAATAAGCTATATATACACTTTAAGAATTCATTTTAGGTCAAATAGATCCAGTTAAATGGTCATTGCAATATATTGTTATTCACGATGTAAGAAAATCCTCTTAAAAATACTAGTCAACTTTTGAACACCCTCCGAACAACATACCCATGTACGTTACATGGAAAGTACATGGATTCCCACTAAATTCATGAATCTGCCGCTTTTTTCCCACAAAATTCACGAATCGGCCGCCATATTGTGGTGAATTGACGAGCGTTGTAAATGTATAAGTGAAATACAAGGAATTACCACATACATACATTACATCTTCGTTGTGGGCTAGGGGAAAAAATGGCCGAAGTTGGATATCTCTAGCATAAATTATCTCTGGTTATAAAGACCCAACAGAACACATATTACTGAGAACAAAGAGCTTCACACGACACACGCCACTCAAATTCGCAGACAGTATACAAACATACACACATACGAACATACAGACAGACAGACCAAAGAGGACAAGACAAAACGAACTGCACTATAGTCAATCGTCATCAAACGTTCAGCGAGGAAAGTCGTACTTTGAAATACAAAAAGTTATATAATTTATCACGTTTTTTATTCTCGAGAAGTGAAATCCTACATCCATACTTTATTCAGTTGAATATAATGTTTCTACTTGAGGTCCTAAAATCGGAAGTCTCAATTTTAACACACAAATATCAATTTTGAAGGAAGTAACGAAAAGGTGGGTCACCGTGGCGTACTGGGTAAGTGCGTCGACTCCTACGCAGAGGGTGCCAGGTTCGATACCCGAATTTACTACCTTTCGTATTTCACAGTTCCACCTCTTTCGAGGCACTGACAATGCTCAAAGAGTATTCCTGTCTAGAAAAAGCTTCTCAAATTCGCCTTTCGGAGTCGGCATAAGACTGTAGGTCTCTTCCACTCGTGAGAGAACAATAGCACGCACAACACGAGTTGTTGCTGAGAAGCTAGGCCCTGACCCTCTACGGGCTGTAGCGTCACCCATATTATTGTTATATTATAAGAACTTTTAATGAACTTTGCAACGAAATTGATTTATCGTGTCTCGATTGGAGATTAAACAATTTATTAATACACTATTCTTTAATTAATATTGTTTATTTGATGTAAGCTATGAGACGCGCAGCAAACATCTGCTGTGTAAAGCGCTACTGAGGGTATACACTAAGGCAACGTGGTGTTTTGTGCTTACCCTGTGATGGTAAAATAAAAGAGAAAAGAAATCAGACGAGGGATTACGACCCCGTTCTCACGACCCACGGACACAGAGTTGCTGATCTGCGTAGGTCTCGTGGTATTTAAACATCTCCTTTAAGGTTGCAATGGAAGTCGGGCGTGGTTCACTTAATATCGTCAGAATACCAATGTGCCTGTGTACTTATCTGCTTTACACAGCATCATCAACTTCCATTTCATATGTCATTGCTAGCAGCTGCCTAAACAGAGTGCTGTTCCGCAATATCCTTCCATTCACAGACCGAGGCACTTTCTTCGATTTCCACAGCACTAGACAGTCATTTCTCTAATTAGGCCTTTCCTGTAATTTCTCAAAGTCGGCTTCCACATTTTCAAGATACATTTTTCACATTATTTACTAACACCACATGAATGTAAAAGGACCCGTCCTTAATAAGAACCTCTCTTCACAGTATGTGCTTTTGAAAGATCAACTCGACTCCCCAGACTCAGTAAGTGCATCGAAGATTAATTCCAGAAATGATTCAAGTATGAAGAGGCCTTTCAGACGCAACAAAGACCCCACCCAGCCAGCTGAGTCTAATGACTTTTTATGAAAGCAAAGGAAGATCTCACCGGCGACGGCACTCATCGCTCTACGCATAAAGCAGTGCAAAGCTAAACTGATTTCTAAGAGGAATAAAATGTCATGCCATCAAACCACAAGCAACAACAATAACAACGAGCAAATTGAATGAAATTTGAAAAATATTGATTGAATTGACGAAATAAAAAAAATCCAAAGAAATACATCACAATACGGCCGCGGTGCAGAGGTACAGAGGCGGCGCCTTTGCATTTTCAAAACCTCATTCGAAAAGAGAAAACTTGATTTCCCTATGATGAACCATGAACCCACTCCTTTCGCTGCGAGCGAAACGAACTCTATGCCAGGCCAGGCGAAAACCCATTCCTATGCAAATGTTTGAAAAATATAAAACGATTTGTAAAAAACTCGCTGAAATTCCGCCAAAGAGGAAGCAATAATAAGAAGACGAAGACGTCGAGGGGGTTCGCTGAGAAATCAAACCCTACTTGTTCCAATGGCCCCGGGCCCAAGGCCGTAGGGTGGGAATGAATTTAATTTCTCAACAATTCAATTCAATCAGATTCCCAATTCAAGTTGAAATTATTTGACGGCACGGCGATTGCCAGCCAAACTCCATTTGGATGGATGGATGCTGGCTGGTTGATGAGACGATGAGTTCGAGAAGGACGACGACGGAGACTACGACTACGCTGAACGACAGCGACTACGACAACGACGACAACGACGACGATGATGATGATGATGGCGCTGATGTTTTGGTCCTTTCTTTGTGCGTTGACATTAGTGAATAATCCCGTCGTTATTTTGGCTTAACTTCGTTTGGTTTTTCAGAGGAAATAAAAGATGGCGAACTGCCATCCTTTCAGAGTTAGCAACGCGAATTGTTGACATTGTATAGTCTCCGCTCTTACTTACAGGCAGGACAGGACAATTGGCCCCATTATGCAGTGTACTTTTCAATAACTTGAAAACACTTCCTAATGTAGTCGTTAGACGAAGCGAACAGCTTAATGGGGAGCTGCTTTCATGATTTTTCCGCCCCTTCCTTCGCCCAGTCCCCTTGACGGACCGTCAATGGCCTATTACGGTTTATAGATTACAAGCGAAAGTGGTTCTTGAATCGAAATTAATTTCAATTCTGGCTTTTTGTTCTTGAAATTCAAAATACGTTTGCGACATTGTTTGCCAGACTTCAATTAATGTTTCATTGTTTCAATTTCAATTTCAGTTTCATTCTCAGTTTCAGTTTCAGTGAGTGATTACTTTTATGGAAGTTAAGCGTGTGCTTGGAGAATTTTCATTTTAAAGCTTTGCTGCGACAGGGAGGGGTTTTTTTTATCCAGTGGCATGCGTTTCTATTAGTCGCGGATTTTTTTTTTGGAAGATCACTTTCTGTCAATCTTTCTATGATTTGTTAGATTGTGAAATTTATCTTCAAGATATTAGAATTTCGAACATGTGCTTAAGTTGAGAATAACGACAAGAGTTTTTGCGGTTTGTTGGTAGGCAATAAGTAGGAGCTCTCCTTGAATGCAAACCAGAACCACACGCATCCTTAACGTGTTTATCAGTTAAGTCTGTAAAATTATATAAAATCTTGGGGAAGTCTATTCTTAAATTTGATGAGGAAATTATCGCTTGCATACGTTTGGATTTTTCGTGGATAGGTGGAAACCTTGCATAGGTACCAATGGTCCGACGTCCATTGGTAGTGTCAGATTCTTACTCACTAAAACCACTTCCCGTGGAAACTTTCCGTTTATTCTCTGGCGGAACTACCGCTAGGTATTACTTCGCGAGGGATGGATTCGAGATTTTTGCTTCGTCACGTGTCGTTTAGCGAATTTGCTTTCTGCTGCCGTTCTACATTCCTTAGATCGCACATTATTCGTACTGCTGCGTCGTTTACAGCAAACCAAAGGTCTTCAGAGTTCTACATATGTTGGACAATGTTTTCTGGTCTTGGCGGTTCACCAAATGCGTGCCGTTTGCATATCGAGCATATTCGAAGAAAACGAGGATGTGGAACACCTCTACTGCGTTTCCTCAGTGAGGACAGGACAGACTCGAGTCACGGTTTCGCTTGAATAGATATTCCCGGAAACCACCGTGACCAGTCAAGAACTGTGTTAGATAATAGTTCAGTTCGCCGTGTTTTCTATTTACCCAACTTTAAATCCGCGGGATACATCCATCTCCCTTTTTGGGACTCGTTTCATAGTTTTTGCCACGCTTCAATACTGCAGCTTCTTACGAAAGACGTTTGGCTTGGATGGGGTTGGTTAGGTAGGTGGCTCACTTAGACCAACAAAATGGGTCCATTCTGCCCGTAAGAAAATATGTATACTACTTGCCTACTTTTATTATAGCTGCGTTTTTTTGCAAGCGTATATACGCCTAAATTTCAATTTGCATGTTAAATACACTAACAACGAGTCCTATATCCGCTTAAGTTACTCATCATATCTATCGCCGCTTAAAAAATAAGCGCGGATAAAAACAATGCTTCCAATCATTATTTTCTGTGTGTTCATTCCTGAATTCATCCATTCATTGTTTAGGTTGCAGTATGTGGGTTACATTTGTAGGTGTGGTTGATGTATTAGATGATTTTGAATTCTTTTGGCATCCATAAGTATGCAATTTTTGGTATATACAAAGTCTCTGCTATACATTCCGTTTATGTTTCGTAATCGATTCTTTTCATTTGATGAACATTTGTTTATTTTATAATTATAGAGTGTTTTTGCCTTTAAAGTGATGGTCACGTACGTGGTTTAAAGTACACAGTCACAAAACGAAGATTGTGACCATCAAAGATCAACCATCACCTTCCACGACTACACCCCTGAATGCTTAGCAAATGTGATAAATGTTGTCTGTGCTGTCAAGATTTTATGATGAATCATTAAGCGCCGATGATCGTTTTTTTGTGCACTTATAAATTTAGCGTATATACGCTTGCAAAAAAACACAGCTTATATCAAAACCATCCTGCTTCAATTGAGGACTTCAGGAGGCTTTTCCACTTTTTTTCTTTTTTTTTATAATTTTCCGCATTTTGAAGGGATTGCTAATACTCCCATGTGTCCGGGGACAAGACACAGCACGGACCGAAGGTATAGAGGGAGAAATGGAGAGGAGGTACCTGTGCATATTGGTCTTAAACATCTGCGGGTTGTAGTCCGAGGGAAGTATTAGGCTGGGTGTGGCTGAATAACGAGTCTCTGAATTTAACTTTCCGTCCGAAAGTTCGGTATAATAATACAATACTATGGGTGGCGCAACAGTCCGAGGTGGACCTGGGCCTAGCTTCCCAGCTACCACTTGTGTTGTGCGTGCTATTGTTCTTTCCCTTGTAGAAGGGACCTACAGTTTAATGCCGACTCTGAACGGCGAATTTGAGAAACTTTTTCTAGACAGGAATACTCTTTAAGCATTGTCAGTGACTCGAAAGAGGTGGAGCCGCGAATTATGATATGTGGTTAATTCGGGTATCGAACCTGGCACCCTCTGCGTAGGAGTGGACGCACTTACTCACTACGCCATGGCGACCCACGAAAGTAGGGTATACTGATGAGTATTCCTGGCAAGACGGGTATAGCGGGTGAATTCATGGAGAGGAGGAATGCAGTTGGCTAGCTCACTTGAGCATCGTTTGTTGAAATAACGATAAAACACGGACAAAGAAGAGACGGTACGTCGATGTTCGAGCGAGTCTAATGACTCTGCGATATTGTTGTCTCCAATAAGTTTTATCGCTCGCTTTTGGATTCTATCAAGTAGGTACAGGGTGGTCTTGGGGGCACCAAACCAGATATGAGCGTTGTACTCAAACTTGAGGCGGATGTACGCCTCATAAATTAAAGAAGGGATGAAATATTTCTTGCATCGATTAAAAAAACCTAAACATTTCGCAGCATTTTTGGCGACGTCATATATGTGACCGTTCCAACTAAGTGTTGTGTTGACACACATACCAAGGATGGAAAGTTTTCCGGTTTCATCGACACAGGCGCCATTCATGGATAATGGCTGATGAACAAGGGTTCGCTTGAGTGACAGCAGACAGCATTGAGTTTTTGAAGCATTTAATTCCACTCTAGTGTTTTTTCCCCAGTTAACTATGCTGTCATGATCAGAAATCAATGTGCTTAACATGCGCTGCCGTTCCAATTCTACGGCTGAAGGGCGGGGCCGTGAGTCTTGGAACGAATATGAAAAGCGAAGGGTGCTGTCATCAGCGAAGGAATGGATTGGATTAGAAGTAGCAGACGAGAGATCATTTATAAAAATGAGAAAGAGTGTCGGAGACAGAATTGAGCCTTGAGGAACACCATTTATGTGGGGGATATCAGGCTTAAAGCCATCCAAAACAACTTGAATTGAAAGGTTCGAAAGGTAATTTCTAATCCATAGAAGAAGAGATTCATCGATACCATAGGCACGCATTTTTAACAAGAGAGCTTGATGCCAAACTCTGTCAAATGCTCTAGAAATATCAAGCATGCTGTTGCTGCAGCTGCTGAGCATTGTGCAAAGGCTGGTTCCACTTTTTGGTGAGATAAGCTATCAGAGCACCAGTGGACCTGTCGCTGCGGAAACCATATTGTCGGTTATTAAGAAGCTTCCGCTATTCAGGATATTTCATAAGCTGACGATTTATCAGCGTTTCCATAACCCTACAAGTTTCGCCCTTTTTAGGAACGGACTGGACAAATGCTATTTTTATCTGCTCGGAAAGGGACCTTAAGAGTAGGATAGATGGAAAAGCTTACGCATTGGTTTTTCCAGCACAGAAGAACACCTCTTCAGAAGTACAGAGGGAATACCAACCGGGCCAGCGGATTTGTACAATAACTGGCTCTCCCCAGAATCCGTAGAGCCTGACTCAAAAGAGTGTGGATTTTCCAGTGTAACTTGCATTCCACCTGGGGTATTACTTCCGTTTGTTGTACTCATTGCATTTTTTTTTCAATTTCGTTTGTATTAACAAACTTGGCTTTTAGTCGCCTTTTATACGGATATATTCTAACCCCTATGGGATGGGCTAAGGTAAGCACCCTTAATGAACTAAAATGTGCTAAAATGTACTAAAATGTTGTACTAAAATATTGTACTAAAAATGTACTAAAAGTTTTGCGTATTTAAAAAAAATACAAACAAGTTTGAAATCATGTTTATCCAAGTACATGGGACGGCAAAAGACTGTGGGTAAATATGTGCACTAGGGCAATTTTTCGCCGAAGGAAGCAAAAGCCTCAACAAAATTCCTTCAAAAAAATTCGCGAAGAAATGAATGAAAAAATGGCCAGGACGATTTCGATACAATTTTCACATTTGTGTAATTCAACAAGCAGTGGCTCAGCGGCTTGAGTATATTCCAAAAATGGATTTTTTTCTTCGACGTGATTTGTTGATGTGTTCAACATTTTTCGAGACTTACGTCCTAATCATCTTGATCTGTCTTGATTTCCCATAAGGATCAGACATCTGTGCATTGTTTTGACTGAGGTGTGTAGTAAAGGCTTGAGCGCACAGCCTCCACTCTTGGGTACCTTTGGGTAAAGGCAGCATGATGGAGTGACAGAGTCATACCGTTTGTCGTAACGACGTTTTAAATCAAACTCTTATGCAATTATCCCTTATACATCCCCTGTTATTGTTGATACAATTTTAAAAAAAGACAAGACTCGCTAAGATTTTGGGGTTCCTTAAGACCATCTTTCATTGCTTGTTTTTAGTGAAAAGAAGACGAAGACAGTTCCATTGCTTGAAACCAATTTAATTAAATCGTCGATTGTTTAGGCAACCACCTTCAGGAAAGCAAAAGAAAGAAATCGATTATTGATTCGTCAGCACTCCGAATGAAAACAAAGCGCATTCTCTAATCTGCCGTACCAGTGGCCTGACCTTCTTGCTCTAATGGCGGAATGAGATCATTCCACAACCAGAGCCAACATCTCACGACGAAAGCAAGAAGAGGGGAAAAGGAACTAAATTTGAAAAAGAATCGAAGAGTTAACGTGTTCTCTGCACCTAATTATGTGAGAAAATGGTAATTTTTTCAGTTCATTCCCATTGCATTTGCTCAGAGGCTGCAGGCACGGGTGTGCTTGTATATGGCCCGGAATTAGCGATTCCTACAAGACCATTAATCCGAGGAAGTTGCTCGGAAGTGACTTCTATTGCCTGGAAAATTCATTAGCACAAGTGCTATCTGGCGATGAAGCTCCTCCGTTCTTGGTTCTCGGTTCTCGGTCCACGGTCGGTTTCTTCCTCATTTCACATCTTTGCATCCCTCAATCGGGATGCTAGCCTCCTTCGTGTCTGCTGCTCTCTTTGATTTGTTAAAACGTTTAATTTAATCTGGTTTGCTAATTCACATTCGCATTCGCATTCGCCATCGCCTTCGCTTTAATCCAGTTCGAACCACATCTCCTGGCGACTGACTTGTCGTGAGTTGTTCGAAGAGGTATTCCCTGGTAGTTGATGTTCGGCATTTAGTTATTCAGTCGTCTAATTAATGCAGATGGGTCCTGGTGGTGAATTATACTTGATTAACATTTCGTGCTGTTCTGCTATGGCGTGCGTTGTGTGTTGGAAGGGGTGGCCATGTCATTTGGTCTCTTAATGGGAATGGTTTGTGCCATAAAATAGCGAACCATTGACGTTTGCTTAGATTGAATGGTTCCTATAAGTGGATAGCTCGGAATTGGGTCCATTCCGGGAATTTACACGCCGAGCATTTTGCTTGTGGGTATTAATTAGTGACTCCTGTTGGCAATTAAGGCTGTATTGGCTACAAGTATCGGACGCATTCATTTGTGTAGTTCTTTCGAACATTTGATACATATGAAATTTCATCCATTTACTGGTTCCGAAAGCAAATTTGATACGGCGTACTTATGATATAATTTCCATTTATTTTTTATTTCAGTATATGTATTGCTTGGATCTTCCCGTGAAATATTGCACCATAGAATATTCCAAGGGCCATCTTGCAAGATTTAAGTCTTGCTCTCAATGTAATTGTGGATGTTTTTTTTTTCGAAATAGTTTACGAATTGTGTTCATAATCACGATCTTTTGATTAACCACACAGAAAGTGATCCAATGGGACAGCCCCTGGGACCAGTTCCCGACTACAAAACGCAAAAGAACTCGTTCATAAAATTCTGTTTTCAAGAAAATCCCAGCTAGTCGGGTTGTGAGTCTTCCTCAACATCTTTGACTTGAGATATCAGAAGTTGGTATAGATTTAGCTATAAGAAGTGTTCGAATGGTGACGGCTACACATGGCTGATTTTCTAAGAAACAGGGAAATATGAAACCATCGCCACCATACACTAACATGCTTGTTGGATGCGGTGGTCTTTTGATTTTTTAAATTCGTTTCTGAAAATGTTGTCTGTTGTCGAAACAATGATATTCAAGAAGACAATCGTCGTTTATTCTTCGCACCCTGTTGTTATTTGACAGCTTTACTAGATCACTGCCAAGACTGCCTAATGGCCTCGATACAAAATATTACGTATACGCCTCCATGGCCTTACTAGACCACTCCCAAGGCTGCCTAATGGCCTCAATGCAGAATGTTACGTACACGCCTTCGTGGCATTACTAGACCACTACCAAAACTACCTATGGCCTCGATGCAAAATGTTACGCATACGCCTCCATGGCCTTACTAGACCACTCCCAAGACTGCCTAATGGCCTCGATACAAAATGTTACATATACGCCCCCATGGCCTCACTAGACTATTCCCAAGACTGCCTAATGGCCTCGATGCAAGATGTTACATATACGCCGTCGTGGCTTTCCAGTATTAAGACTGCCTCCATTCAAAATGTTTATCACCAATTATGGATAGGCTTCGCCTATGGTTTAAAACGGTTACTAAACGCTTTATGAAGCAGTGGAGATCCATCGGGGACAGTCGGGTTATGTTTGGCAGTAGTGTCAAAATATTGGCCGAACTACAAAGGTTTTTCTCTGGTTTGGATTGAAAAGGGCATTGTGCAGATCTATCGGTGTCACGTATTCTTTCCCATAAACATATTCTCTATTTTTGACTCATCTTTAGATGTTTTTCTTCTTGCATTTGGGCGAGCGATATTGAGATTCCATTTGGTCCCTCTTCTAAGATATTTAGAAGATGTCCAGGTCCCCATTAATCGACTTCTTGGTGATATAGTCACAACGATTCCGAGACATCGCACAATAAAAAAAATACAGTGAAAGTCTTACGAGTGAATGTTGGTTGCATACGAATCCTTATGTCTGAGTTTGAGGGTATTTGAAACTTTGAGATTTCTCATCCCATAATTTTGTATTAATTTACTGAAGTCAATTGTGTTAACCTTTCTTCCAAGAACCTCATGGGAACTTATATCCCTACTTTTCCCTCGCTAAAATCAAATCCCCTTTGCAACAAATGGAATCAGTTCAGTCCATTTTTGAACAGGTTGTTGCATCGAGAGCCATAAAAAGAGAAGTCAGCATTTACCAAGAATCACCTCCATTGAAATGCTATTCTCAAGCTCCTCTCCTCCCCCAGGGAACCACCGATTGGAACTACTTTTCCATCGATTGAATATTGGAGAAATTACTGAGGCAAAACTGCACCGTTTCTATGAATCCGTAAAATTCAAAGGCGTTTACTTTATTTATATCGATTGGCGCTCAAGTGAGACGCGAACTTCGACAGTATTTCACTTTTCCATTTCTGCTCCATGGAATGGCAGAACTCCCCTCAATGTTCAGTCATCCAGATTCGATAAAACAGCTTTTCGATTATGCTATTTGCATCAACGGCAATCAAGATTGGATTTTCCCTCGGGTGGGGGGCCCACGAAACGATAGTTTCACCGTACTTGCAGTGCATGAAAGTGGAAGGTTTCTCTGAATTTTGAGGGAACTTGGATCGCTGGAAAAGATGATGTTTGCTGATTATTCCTCGAATGAGGATACTGGGCTTGGCATCTTTGTTTGGTGCGCCTGAAGGAGTGCGGGTGGTAGTTGCGTGACGAAGACGACGCGGGTTATGTAAACAAGATTGGTGCTTATGTTGGTGGCGACAAAGTGTGTAAAAGTAATCCAAGTGTGAAGATGTTTGAGTTAAAGTTGAGAAAGTTTTTTTTAAATCCATTTGGCAGCCTTGGTGTCATTACCTTAATCTATGCAACAACTTGGGAAATAAAGATGACAAATATTGTGCAGAGACTGACTGCAGTTGAGAGAGTGTTTATTTTACAAGCACCAGAAGAATTCTGTCTGTTAGTAAGCGGAAGTTCAAGTGACGATGAATTTGTTTGTATGGAACTCCTCGAAATGCATGTCCTTGTTAGGATTCTGTTAAACAATATTCGGAATTTTAACAGAAGGTTTTGTCAATCGATTAATTTTGTCAATTAACTTTGGGAACTTATTTACAACCAGAAGAAAAGCCTGTGGTACGATAGGAGCAATGCCATATGTTTTCAATAATTATATTACATAATATTTACTTTTATTAAGTATTATTTTTTATTTTCATTGCAAAAAGAACACCTCGGAAACAGAATTTCAACTGTTCATTCAAATAAAAAAAGTGGTATTGCAAGAAAAAAAAAGTAGCTCCATCTAGATTTGAACACAGAAAGTGATCAACGCCCAAATCCACTGAGCCGATATCTTTGTTCAATTATGTGTGTGTTTATTGTGGCACCAACCTTACCATTTGTTACTAACAATATTTAATACAGAGCTTTGATTTTTATTTTAATCTTACACTTACAGCTTTTTTTTAGTTCTTATTCGAAATCACATGCGTACAGAAATTCACTACCTGCCAAAGCAATCGAAGAAAATCCTATGTGCCATCGCAAGATCGAATTTTATCGTTGGGATCTTTTTGCCTCGGAGCTTTACCTACTTATCATGGCCCTCGAGCTTCGTGCCACCATATCATAAATCCGAGTGTAATCATTCACCGAAAGTAATGTCTTGTTGTTCTTCTCTTTCGGATTTGCAAATGCATGTGCATCGCTGCCATAAGGTATTGTAACACATTTAGGAACGCGCCCAAACTGAGGCTTTGACAGGAGCTGCATTTGACATTAGAATCTGTATGCCTTCATTCAATCGTTGTTCAAGGTTATAAAATAAAAGTGTGCTACATTTTTGTGACTTACGACGTTTCCTTAAAATCCACTATTTTACCTGCCATCGCTTCTTCGAGTGCCTCCGAATCCGCAAATACGCAACAGTATGATTTGTTTCTAGAACAAGTTCATTTTTTCACAGTGAAAAACTCTAGTTCAGCTGAACCTTAAACTGAGTTAAAATTGGCGGCTTAACGTGTTCGGTTTCACAGTGCAATCTGAACGTTCAATTCAACTCCGTTTGTTCAATGCGTTGGAAAAAAAAGCAAAACTTTCCAACTGGGACGTGTACGTACACACACTCCGTTATGTATTTGTTATACTTTGAAGGTTTAAAGTGTCATGGGTGCAGTCCGTTTGAGCTTTTGTAGGTAAGAAACAAAGAAAGCAAACATACAACATCACATCAGACAATCCATCCCTGAGTATGACCAGTGAAAGGCGAACAATAAAAAAATGTGACTAAGAACTATCTAGCCTCTGTGGATGAAAAGGGGCAAACAATTTTGCATCAAATGTCGAAAGTAACAAAAAAAAAAAAATAATCGAAGGAAAAATGAAAAAGCTATGGAATCCATTATCGAACAGTTGTAAGAGCGAAGCAAGCTGTGCTACTGAAATGAGTTTCACACGGGAGTGCAATCTCGTTCAGCTCAAACTACAAATTGAACTCAGTTCAAGGAAAGAAAATAACGCTGCGCTGAACCTTAAAAAGTGGAGTTTAAACTTGAACTCTTAAACAGGGCTTCCTAATGCCCAGAATATGAAATGTTTATTCATACGAAACAAAGCAAATCAAAAAGTTTTATTACATCCACTCCACTTGTATTACATCCACTTGAATTCGAACGCACAACCTGCAGTTCGCCAGTAATGCACCAACCCACTTCGCCAACGAAACACATCAGTTTCAGGCAGGGCTGTAGAAAATTAACTTTAAGGTTTTTTCTTCATACTTACAAACGATAAGGTTTGTGACCGCAATAACCGATGCTGGGATAGAGGCTAAGGTGGACAAATCAGAGGTCATTGTAATTTCGAGAACGCCTATTCAAATCACTTTGCCTATAAATGATGTTCCTTTTAAGTGGGTGAAGAAGTTTAAGTATCTCGCGGTCTGAGGTTTGATCCAGGATTGGTCAAGCTGGGTCAGTTGTTGGATGGTCAGCTTGGAAGATCTGTGATCAGGAAGTCCGACCGTGGCCAAGTTGGCGGTTTTCAATTCAGTATCTACTTCAACCCTCACCTTTGGTCATAAAATTCGGGTAATGAGCGAGAGAGTAAGCAGTGGTCACTTCACACGAGTGTCCACATCATCATGACTTCCGAGGGGGGCCTTGAATGTCCCTGGGTAGATGCAGAACGGGGTGGTTGCAGCAAGTCAAAAAAAAATCGTCTGATTGTACTTGGACATAACTTCTGTTGAGTAAGAGTCGATGGCGGAGGATTGCGTGGCCTGGAGATCTCCCGTGAGTGCTTTAGCTCCGCATTCTGTATAGTGGCTCATGCGGCCTTTGATGGAGTTGATGAAGTGGACTTTTAAATTTGTAGAGAGACCTGAGGTAACATTAATCTAAGACCAAGGGATCTATCCGTGTATATGGTTAAACCGGGTGTGCTATGTGTGCGGTGAAAATAGAAACGGTCGGTAATGCTAAATCGTACCCAGTACAACAAAAAGGGTGTCGCGACCATTCCAGGCATTGGCGGTGCGCATTCGTGCTCGTGCAACAAGTTCGAATCCCGAAAAAGGCAACCATTACTTTTTTTTTTAATTCTTGTATTTTGGATACCTTATTTCTTTTCCTTTTTTTTAGCTTCTTTTTTCTTAATTTAATGTTAGCTTAAGCAAAAATTGTATAAGTAAGTAGTATAAGTGTAGTTGAATAAAATTGTGAAGAAAATTAAAAAGCGGACTACCATCTTACTGTCGCGGTTCAAAAGGGAGGTCAATCGCGTGGCGCCCATAACAAATTATAGTCAGGCACCCTCCCGGACGAGGTCGCACGTAGGTCGGGAAATCGGTGTAACAACTTTTCCAATCTACAGCATCGTTTTTCCTTATGTATGGCGCACAGGTTTGGGGATACAATTCTTTCGAACCAGTCGAAAAATGTCTCCGATACTTCATCAAAAGAATCTTTTGTCTCTGACGGGCCACGGTTTTGAAGGTACAGCGAATTATATGCCTCCCACCATTGATTATGGAAACGCTAAATATTCATTTCAATTTCATTGTTAAGATCTTTGAAATAAGAGATGAGAGATTGCCAAAATTATTCTGAAGAAGCTAATATAATCCTCGGAAGAAACAGCAAATTAATGGAGAAGTCTTGGTGCCATTTGTAGTTTGGATCTAAATGTAACACAAAACGAACAACCTTCTGTGCCGAAGAGAAAATCTAACACGCTTCTAGAAATACTTGGAAATGTCCTCTATTTAAGGTACACATCTGAAGCATGTTCGTCATCTCATTATTACAGTCGATTGAATTTCGATCTTCGTGATAAAACATATCTCTTATTTCCACAATGCGTGGTGAATTGCAGCTCCAACTTTAGTCTGCCCGTTGGGCAATCTGCATGAACGTGAAGACATCAAAAATTTCATCGCAATGTGCCCAATTTTGAAGGAGCTTAGGATGAGTCACTTCGCTGAGCAGTATCTTGATGAAGTTGTACTACTTAGATAGATAGATAGATAGTTTATTTCCGTATAAAAAGTTTACATTTGATTTAGTTTATCGCACAATATATATTACAGAGATGTGATGAATTATGCATCTTTCTTCTGAAAAACGTTTATATTTATATTTTAAGTTATTTATATTTGATGGAAACTGTCGAAAATTGAAGGAAAATACGAGAAAAACCTTCAATAAGGGAGAAAAAAAAAATATATATATAAATATTTGTGAATATAGTGAAGTGGAATTGTTACTTTATTAAGTCAATAATATCTGTATGTACATATAGTGAAGTGGAACCGTTCACGCTGGTGGTTTAAGACTGACTGCTGTCGGTTGGTGTCATCGCGAACGAACGTCCAGTGGAAAATGCGGAGGTACGTGCAGGAATGTGCTTACGGAGCACATGCTTATCTGCTTCCTGAGCGTCATGAGAGATCTTGTTGTTGATGTCTCAGCAAATACTCCCAGTATTTGGAACACTGAGACTGTACGGGGTATTATATGTCACTCGCCCCTCCTCAAGATTGATGCTCTCCTGAGTATCTTCAGCTTTATTCTTAATTGTTATAGTTGTCCTATTTGGTTTAAGTTTCAGAATTACAACCACAGCTGAAGTTATTAAGATGATTATGATGAAGATGTACGACACTCCATGTTTAACATTGTTTTCGTATTTAAGCTCTTCTATTATTTTACGATTCTGGATCTGTTTTAGGTTCATATCTTCGAGCTTCATTTCATTGTTTGCAATTTCTAGTTTATCATAATTTGGTATTATTACATTTTGGTTGATGGTGATTTGTTCATTCACATATATAGTTTCGTTTATTTTAACTCTACAATCGCTAAAATGAATTAAGTTATTCTTTGACAACTGGTAGTTCAAATTATTACACGTGTTCGTTAAATTTGTCTTATATAAATTCTTTGTAAGTATTAAACCATCGCTTAATTCTATGATTTCTGGATCTTTATTTATTGTAAATTTACAAGTTTCATATGAGTTTTTAAATAAATTTTGGATACAATTAACACTTTTCTTAAGATTTTTTTTATAAAGTTCATTGTTGTCGTCATATAAGGTATCATTTACTGATATGTAATAGCTTTTTGGTACAAGAATTTCGTTTCCTTTAAGGTTAGGTATTGATAACAGCATTATTTTTTCGTATTCATTGTTTGAAAAGATTGGAATTCTAAGTACAAAAATTAGTTTATTATTTGATTCAATTAGACTGCTTTTAATATTTTCCAACTTTTGAATATTAATATCAAATCTAACATTTTCTTCTTCTGTTAAAATGTTTTTCCCCAAAATTCCTAATTTAGAAAATACAATATTATCTTGGAGTTTTTCTATTTCGTTATTTAGTAGTAAAATATCTGTGTTAATTTGAATTGATTGCAAATTTTTTGCTAAATTCATTTGTTCTTTGTTTGTATGATTAATAAAATTATCCATAATACTTTGATGTTTATTAATTCTATTAGCTAAAACATTTAAATTATTTTGTAGATCGGTATTTATCCCGATTTGTTTGTTCAGTTCAGAAATCGAATTGTGATTGTTTCCCTCTATAATTCTCAAATGATCTTGCAACTCTAATCGCTCGTCATCATCCATCACGCCAAATAAAAAATTTAGTCCTTTTCCTACCATGTTAATCAAACCTCTTTTTTGTCTTGGATGTGGTATGACTGTATTGAGTTTGGAACGTGCATTACTAAGGGCGTTAGTCAGTAGCATTTTTAATGTTATGTCCCCAAAGTTTTTAAAATTATCCTCGATTGCTACTTCTACTTGGCTTATTACCTTGTGGTAGCTTCCTAAATCTACTACATGAAGAACCTTATCGTATCCTTCTATTAGATGTATCGACTCTTGTTTTATCATCGTGTATCCTGCCTGGGTGTTTATTTCCTCTAGTCTGAAATCAGCCTGGCTTAGTTTAACAGTCGTGAGAAGAATTAATGTAGGGATAAATTCCATATTTATTCTGTAAAAATAAAAATTATATCTAGATATGTTGATACTTTTATAGTTGTCTTAATTTTCAATATTATTCTGGTATTTATTTCGTCGCCTAACTTGGTTTTTATAATACCTGTTTTTAGGATTGTCTTTATCTACTATATGATTTTGCTGAACGCTATAATTTTGAATTTTTTTGTACCTGGGATCTGACTTTCCCCTTCGGTTTTTATTGACATAGTTGTTCCTAAAATCGTCTATACCTATTCTATTTTTGTTTATAAGATTATTTCTGTTCACCTTGTTCAAATGTAAACGGTTGGAAATTTGCTGAATAACGTCGTCTGAAATACAGTTATTAATAAAGTCGATGGGTTTTATTTTTGTTGTAGAATGTATTGAGTTATTATAGTTTATTATAGCTTTAAAAACTTTATCTTTTAGTTCATCCTTATTGTTTTTATCGGCTTGGAACAGTCTCATATGTTCATTTAACGTGGAATGCAGTCTCTCTACATCTGAATTACCTGTTTTCAAATAGGGAGTTGTTAAATGTAAACTTATATTGTTTTCTACAAAAAATTGTTTAATTATACTAGTACCTAATTCGTTATCAGTTATTATTAAATTTGGCTTTCCTAAGTATTGAAATCTGAACTTAAGTGCTTCTAAAATTGATATCCATGATCTGTCTTTTAGCGGATGCGCGGTTGCGTATTTTGTAAGTTTGTCTATGGTTGTCAGATACATAACATTCCTCTGTGGAAACCATATATCTACATGAACTATTTGGTTATGTTTCTTAGGGGTTTCGGTAATATTAAACTTGTATTTAATAGGATGCCTATCAAACTTGGCCATATTGCAGATCTCACAATTGTTTATTAATTTATTTACTTCCTTTTGAAGATTAGGATAATAGTACTTATCTTTTAATTCTAAGAATACTTCATTTATTCCCCTATGGTTATTATTAAGGTGCTCTTTCTCTATGATTGACAGCAATTTTCCCTTGTCAGCAACATCTTTTAAAAGTGTGTTAGTTTTTAAGATTTTCAAATTTTTATTTTTTGCAAAAAACTGTCTATAGTTTTCCTGGAATTTTAAAAATAATTGCATGTCTGGACAATATAGTGCCATTAAACCTTTTCCCAGCAAAATGTTTTCCATAATGTTCACTAAGTTACTCTCCGGACCTATTTTTACAATATTTCTAACTTTTTTAAATAATATTTTCATAGTAATGGATTGCTTGTCAGCTACTTCTAATATAATCTGATTCTTAAATAGATTTAATGCTTTTTCTGTAATAGGAATAAAATCTGCACTGTCAGTATCTGCACTGTGTACGGTGTTGGAATCAAAAAGCTCATTTAGGTTTATCAATAATTCGTTTTCACTATTAGTTGCCTGATAATTTATTCTACTTAGTCCGTCGGCTACTACATTTTCCTTGCCTTTGATATATTCCACATTAAAATCAAATTCTGTTAATTTAATCTTCCAGCGTTGGAGCTTGCTATTTGGTTCCTTTAAGGAATTTAGCCATACTAAAGGCCTGTGATCTGTTTTAATCGTAAATCTTCTTCCGAATAAATACGGCCTAAAATACTTTGTGGCCCAGACTATGGCCAAAAGTTCTTTCTCAATGGTACTATATCGCTGTTCGTGACCATTAAGAGAACGACTTGCATAGCTAATTGCCCTATTATTTTGCATCAGGACTGCTCCTAACGCATAGTTACTCGCGTCGGTTATTAATGTAAATTTTTTACTAAAATCTGGGTGGACTAATATCGGGTCATTCTTTATCAATTCCTTAAGCTTGTTGAAAGCTTCTATATAATCTCTATCTTTTGTATTAACCTTTGCATTCTTTTTGAGATACTTCGTAAGGTGATGAGCAATTTTGGAATAGTCTTTGATAAATCGTCTGTAATAACCTGTGATGCCTAAAAAGGATTTAATCTCTTTCTGATTTTTCGGAATATCGATTTTATCTATGGCTTCTACTTTCTGTGGGTTAGTTTTAATACCTTCTGGGGTAATAACGTGTCCTAAAAAATTGGTTTCTTTTTTTAGAAAGCTACATTTTTCTAACTGTATTTTAAGGTTGAATTGAGCAAGGCGTTTAAGAATTAAATTTAGTGATTCAATGTGTTCTTCGACACTGGTAGAAAAAATTAGGATGTCATCCAGATAGACAAGACATATTTTTCCAATATATGCCTTCAATATATTGTTAATAAGTCGTTGAAAAGTGGCGGGAGCGTTGCGTAAGCCAAAGGGCATACGAATAAATTCGTAATGTCCATTAGCAGTGGAAAACGCAGTTTTATGCCTGTCGCCAGGGTGCATTTCAATTTGGTGAAAGCCCTTAGCGAGGTCCAATGTACTAAAGTACTGGCATCTTCCTAATTTATCAAATATCTCTTCGATATTTGGAATAGGAAATCGATCTTCCATCGTAATCTCGTTGAGCTTACGATAGTCGATAACGATTCGCCAGTTTTGCTTTCCCGATGCGTCTATCTTTTTAGGGACAACCCAAATTGGGCTATTGTATGGACTGTTTGATTCTTTTATTATACCCTGATTAAGCATTTCCTCGATCTGTCTATTAACTTCGGCTCTATGAATTTGAGGGTATCTATATAGTTTCGAATACACCGGAAATTCATGTTTTGTTATAATACGATGTTTAACTTCATTAGTGAACGTTAAATCATCACCTTGTTGGTAGAAAGCACTTTTGTTTTGCCTTATAACCTTATGCAGTAATCCTTTCTCATGACTACTGAGGTGTTCCGTTTTAATAAAGTCGACCACATTGTTTCCGCTAATATTGGTTTGAAAAATTTCTATTACATTGTCTTTATAAGCCTGATTTTCATACTCCTCATCTTCTTTATTAAAATATATTCTAAGAACCGCTTCAGTTGTTACTAGCTGCTTGTTAGGGTAATCAATGACTGCGTTAAGTCTCCTTAAAACATTATTACCTATGATGCCATCAAAATTGTTTTGCAAATCGTGTTCTAAGAACTCACCGAAAACTTCTTCGTTTACGTTAAATTCCTTAAAGATTGGAAACTTGCATAATGTTTCGATAAAGAATTGACTTCCCATTGCTCTTACTGGTATCTTTACTTTGGTTTTCCATTTAGGGTGACATATGTTTGGACTGACGATACTGATTTCCGCTCCAGTATCGACAATAAAGTATAAAGATCTTACATGATTTTTGATTTTTATATGGGGAAGCTGTTTGAGGCTCCTTCCGAAAAATTTCCTATTTCCATGGGATCCATGCTAATTGGGCTACCAATTTGGTTATTCGTAGAATTCCTGCTGCTGCGATTAACGGAAGCAGTATTGTTCTGACTGTTCCTACTCCTGTAAGTGTTACCTGATCTTTGATATTGGTTTTGATGCCGATTTCGGATCTCGGGCTGGAATTGGCTATGGTATTGGTTTCTATTTGAATACTGATTATTTTGATCTGCTTGACCCCTGCTTGTAAAATGATTACCTCGATTTTCTTGATTTCTTGAATATTGAATAGTCGGGTTTGCTTGGTTCCTACTTAAAAATTGATTACTCTGATTCCCTTGATATCGAGTTAAATTTTGATTATGATTTTCATTTTGATTTCTCCTACTGCTAAAATTTGAATTCCAACGATCACCATTCCTATTAAATCTGTAGTAATTTTGATTATTATCTTGCTCAATATAGCTTTTTGTAGTTGGACCATATAAAGTATAATTCTGGTGTCGCGCCCTTAAAATAATGTTAAAAGCATCTTCTAGCTTGTCTGGGTTTCTACTGAAGATCATGGTTTTAGTGGGCTCTGGCAAATTTTCCCTAAAAATCTGTAAAGCAATTCTATTTATTTCTTCAATACTAAAGGTTTGGTCTTGATGCGTTAATATTCTATTGTGTAACCTGTTTGTAAGTTTATTTATTTCGTTGTAGTAGTGCTCTATAGTTGAAGAGATTCTACACATCTTAAGCCTATCCACTAAATCTGCGCTACTTTCTTTTTCTCCGTAATGTTTTTTTAGAATTTCTTTGAGCTGAGTCCAGTCGGTTACCATCCCATGGTTGTGTATAGCTACTCTAGTCTGCCCTACACATTTGTTTTTGATATAGTCGAAAAGTATTATTTTGCAGTTTTCATCAAAACTTCCCAGTTGGGGTATAATATTGTCTACCTGACGGATGAAATCCGGCAAATGATTTTTATCTCCTTCAAAGGGTACTATATTTTTTATACAATTAAGCATGAAATTAAAAGCCTCAATTGTTGTGGCATTCATTTTGGACAATAAAAACAATCTAATTAACTTTGTCACAAATTTAATTAACTTAACTAACACTTTAGCAAAACTTTTAATACATAAGCCAATTGTAAGGCTTGTAAAAGTAGCTTAATTTAACATAAATTTTCACTTCACTATTATTTTCTTTTACTACTTATTGAATTATTTAACTCGTACCAGTTATTTTCCCACGATGTTTTTCTGTTTCTGCTCCCTAGCCTTTTACTTTTTGTTGCTTTTGCTCGTTCGTTGCTTTTTTGGTTTTTTTTTCGTCCGTTGCTTTTTTCGTTTTTTTTCCTCGTCGCCAGTGAAGTGGAATTGTTACTTTATTAAGTCAATAATATCTGTATGTACATATAGTGAAGTGGAACCGTTCACGCTGGTGGTTTAAGACTGACTGCTGTCGGTTGGTGTCATCGCGAACGAACGTCCAGTGGAAAATGCGGAGGTACGTGCAGGAATGTGCTTACGGAGCACATGCTTATCTGCTTCCTGAGCGTCATGAGAGATCTTGTTGTTGATGTCTCAGCAAATACTCCCAGTATTTGGAACAGTGAGACTGTACGGGGTATTATATGTCACTATATATATACATAAAATACATGATTATATTCGTATATAAAAATAAGTATAAAAATAAATAAATAAATAAATAAATAAACAAATAAGTAAATAGATAAATAAATAAACAAATAAATAAATAAATAAATAAATAAATAAATAAATAAATAAATAAATAGATATATATATATATATATATATGAATAACTAAAACAAAAATGTACAATGAAAACAATTTAAATAAATAAATAAACAAAATATATATGTCTATGTTTTAATTATTGGTACACAAGTCGTTAATTAAGGGATTTTCGGTCAAAGCGCATGAGTTTATAAATTTATTTGTTAATTTTAATATTCGTAAAGTGATTGGGTCAACATCCGCTCTTTCATGCAGTCTTGAAGTAGGGAAATCATATGGTAGATTTAACATAATTTTAAGGACTTTGTTTTGAGCCACTTGTAATTTCCTAATGTGGCACTGGGCGGATTTTCCCCGTACCGGGCATCCATACAAAAGTACAGCTTGGAATATGACCTTAAATATTATGCTTTTGTTTGATATAGACAATAACGATTTCCTATTAATAAATGGATATAAAATTGTCGTTGCAATTTTAACCTTATTAACGGTTTGTGCGATGTGCTCACGAAAAGTTAATTTGGATTCTAGATATACACCTAAGTACTTTACGAAGTTTCGCCATTCCACATCACTTCCATTTACCTGCAAGCTACTGGAAGGGAGAAAACAAGCTTTTCTTTTTCGGCTGAAAAAGATGGCTTGCAATTTGTCTTCGTTTACTTTAATTTTCCATTTATTGCAGTAGCTAAGTACAATTTCTATCGCAATCTTAAGATTGGTCTCAATAACAAGACCAAGCTCATGCGACGAAAAAATAGCTGTGTCATCAGCGTAAAACGCTGTTTCACATTCAGGTATCTTCGGAAAATCAGATGTATAAAGGATATACAATATGGGGGCCAAAACAGAACCTTGCGGTATTCCAGCATTGTAAAAAACTATGTTAGAAACACCATTGTTAACATGCACTTGAAAACATCGATTTGACAAATAACTTAAAACAATATTGCACAGGTAAGATGGAAATTTTAGGTTAATCATTTTGTATAGTAGACCGTAATGCCACACACTATCGAAAGCCTTTTCGACGTCAAGTAGCACCATGCCACTTGATTTTCCGCTTGATCGATTTCTTTTTACATAATCACAAATTCTCTTGACTTGATGTGACGTACTGTGATAAGGTCTAAAACCAAATTGCTCATTCGGAAGTATGTGTTTCTCATCAATAAATTTCATGATCTTCTCCTTAAGAACTCTTTCATAAATTTTACTCAAATTACTCAGTAAGCTAATTAGTCAGTAGCTATCTACGTTATCTGGTGGCTTACCAGCCTTGGGTATCGGTACAATTTTGGCTAGTTTCCATTTAGCTGGAAAATACCGCAACTTGAGGCAAGCATTTATAAGATGTCTCACCATCATAATCCCACGTTTTGGTAACTCCCTAAGATAGATGTTCTTAACCATATCTAGGCCGTCAGATTTTTTCGTCTTCAGATTTTTAATGAAGAACTCAATGTCATCATCTTCAACGTATACATCCGATGGCGTATCTAGTTGCAATCTTTGAAATGCTAACATAGTGTTGTTTACCAAAGAGTCTGTGTGAATCTGAGTGTGAATATCACCTAAATTTTGTGATACACAATGGTTGCGCTCGAAAGTCAAGGCAAGTGTATTTGCTTTTTCAACATCTGTGTAGAAAATATCAGTTGAGTTTTTCAGGCATGGTATAGTTCTGTTTCTGTTTCTAACTATTTTTACCATGTTCCAGAAAGGCTTCGAATTTTTATCTAAACTAACCATAAGAAAACCATAAGAAAAAAAACATCAATTTTATGAGAATAACATTCCGAAAGGCAGGCTTCGTCTCTAAACAAGTCGATGTGGTTTCTCCTTCTTCAAGTAAGGTCTTTAGGCTACTTTTTTTTTACATAAAAGAAGTTATGAAAGCAATTATGTAAAAGATCGAATCATAAACATTCTCCCTAGGCGGCCCTCCGCTTTAAAACATTCTGTCCCATGCGACTATCCACGTAAGCCACTAAAGCTCTTAGCTGCCAGAGGCACAGCCGAAAAGCCTTAACTTTCAACACAAGAAGGATTACAGAATCATTATCGATCCCTGAGAACAATGGCATCTGTTTCGAACCTACTCCACTGAGCGAGCAGAAAATCGAGTTAACCAACCTTAATCCGCACAGAAAAGAACCGCAACTACTTGTCGAAATTACCATTATCCTTCGGCACACTTGAACGTAATTAACGGCCGGATATTTTCGTTTGCAGCGAGTTGAGCACATAGACACCTCCCTAAGCCTTTGAGTGATTCCCGCAAAAGAATATTAATTAACACTCCGCCAATGCGCTCTATTCGCTAATCCGATTATGCATGCATACCGACTAAATTCGCACAATACCACGCAGCAACCGCTTCGCACACGAGCGTATAGAGTAAGGCAATCAATCCGAAATAGTTTCAATTATCACCGTACACCCATAGATGTGTAACTCAATTATAAGGATGTCTTCCGGGACGAACGAAACCAACACATCCGACTGGGATCGATAGTGGCTGCCGAACGCTATCGCCCCATCCACCGCATCCCCAGCGAGCCTCGCTGATGGAATACACGGTCTACCCCAGGTGAGAGGTGTGAACACTTCGCTCTGGGAAAATTTAAATAATTGACGTCGTTCTCGAGTCATTTGCCACAAAATTAGGTGCCTTGTCTTGCCTCACAAACGGCTGTCATTCCGCCCAACTTGAGCCTGCATATGACTGCCATGCATAAATGTACAATATTGTAGCTGGCTTGCTGTCTTATCGTCCTTGGAGCAATTTGAACAGGTGTATCACCTGTCAACCATTGTTTGCCATCTCAAGCGTACTCCTGTGATGTGTTTGCTTAAGTCGCTCTGTTGGAAATCATCCAGCACTCTCAGTAATAGAAGGACGACACTCTAACAATGATGGCTGCTTGCCGGTGGTTGGTGGTTGGTGGCTGATGTCTGATGGCTGAGAATGTTGCGGTGGTACGTTGTGAAATGGGGTTGACGACGGCAGGCTGGAAGTGGATTTTCTGAAACTTTCCCAAGCAACACATTTTGCAAACCATTGAGAGGCACTCATCAATTAGCTCAATTGTTCATGTGTACTGTCGGAGCCGTTTGGCGAACCGACAATTGAAGTGAAGCCATGTTATGCGGGCACACTCGCACATGCCCGCCTGACAGACAGGCCAACTGTGAAATGTCATTAACTCGCAGCGCAATGAGTACTTAAGGAATACCCTCGCCACTCGTCTGTGAACGGAGAGCGCCGGTGGAATGGTGGACATTTCATTCCGCAAAGGTCATGAAGATCCCCCCGGGAGGAGATATAAAATTGCAAAGTTCCCGGTTATCTCGGCTATTGGACTTTACGACCGACAATTTGGTATCCCTCTGGGTGAATGACTTTGAATCTAGTTTGCGAGTGCCGAACCTCGTGAGTGGGTGCCAATTGTAAGAGCGTTTGTTATGGCGAACCATGTGCGGAAAAGGCTTGTAAATCGAGGCATTGCTCGGAAGGACGTCAACCCGGATTGGATCAATGAACGCGCTCAGATGGCGGGGAACACAACTAAAGTTTGATTAAATTTCATTGCGGGTACGATGTGCCGACGACGATATCCCTAGAAATGACGTTCAAGGAAATGTAATTCGTTCCTGTTGCCAGTGAGCGTTGGCGGTTGCGAACGAGGAATTCCTAGAAAAGTTCTCAAAGTAAAGCGCTCTGTTTTTTCATCATTAAGACGTTGAGAGTAGATGAGGCCGTATTATGTGAGTTAACAAGCAATTTAGAATGTATTCAAGAGCTGCGGTGGCAGGATAAGCGCTGTTGACATGTAACTTACTTGAGTTGCTAATCGAAGCAGTTCCCTTGCTTAATTGGGTACGATTCGTTAGAGATGTGAAAAGTTATCTGGGAATTCTAAGAAGCCACTTAGTTGGCACAGTGAGACAACAGGCTTTGACTGTGGAACTGTACTAAAAATGACGAGGCGCGGGCATATTCATTAAACCATTAATATAAGCCACAAAGAAAGCCGCAAGGAAATGGAACCACTGAAGCCGTAAGACGAGCTTGATTTTAGACAAAGTTCGGTTAACATTGACGTATTAGCAAAATCATGGTGTACAGATAGTAAGCAGCGTGCCAAAACCGCCATCTTTTTGTTTTGTGACGTCAATGGGACCTCATCGAGACCTTTAAAGCCAAAAAAGGTTTTAGACAAGGAGACGCGTTGTACGGTGACTTTTTAACATAATCCTCGAGAAGATCATGCAAGACTCACACTACGACGCTAGAGGCACGATCTTCCAGAAATTCTGCTAGCACAGGTTAGGTTAGATTGAGGTGGCTGACAGCAGACATTACTTAGGCCAAACATAGGCCCATTGTGTAACCACGTGGATCTTAGGCTACCTATTCCGCAAACCAATCTGTGCTTTTAATAAAGCGATGAAAATGGATGATTCTGCTGCTGCTCAGTTCAGCCAGATTAACAAAGAAATGGGCAACCAGAAGTCTTAATCTACGGGATGAGAGAGCACAGCAGTTACATAGCAAGTGTTCGATGGTTTCATCCTCATCCGCATCCAAGGAGCTTCTAGAGAAATCATTATAGGGAAGGCCTAGTCTAGAGGCGTGAGTTCCGATGGCACAATGCCCGGTTAAAACGCCAATGAGAGATCTGAGGTTTGGCCTGCTTAATCTGAAGCTAAGCGATCGCTTGGGATCGATCATAGGCCATAGTTGTTTGGTGATGAGGCATCCTGTGCCAGATGTCCATCTGCGGTTTGTTTGGGCAAGCGTTCCAAGCTTTAGCAGATGCTTGATAGTGGCGATAGGCATGGAGGGTGGTTGTCCACCCGGAAAGAGTACGAAGTTTGTGCGCTTTCTAGCGAGTTCGTCCGCTTCGCAATTCTCTGGAATGTCACAGTGTCCCGGCACCCACATAAGTTGGATGTTAAAGTACTTGGCCATCTCGTTAAGAGATAGGCGGCAATTGGAGTTAAAAGTGACTGAATCCAGAGATTTGATCGCTGCCTGGCTATCGGAACAGAAGACGATATCCGTGCGCGATATTTCATTGTTTTCCAGCCAGGACAGGCCTTCCTGAATCGCTATAGTTTCAGACTGAAAGACGCTACAGTGATTAGGTAGTCGAAAAGATAGCTGGAAATTTAGATCCTTGGAATAGACACCAGCAACCACTCTTGCATCCATCTTTGATCCATCTGTGAAGATTCGCAGTGGAGCTTCCAGCGTCTATTGTCCAGACTCCCAGTAAGATCTGGGCGGTATGAGAAATTCTTCTCGAAGAGGAGTTTAGGTAAAATGAGGTCTGAGAGGCATACCTGCGTAGGATCGTTGAATGTCCAGACTGCAGTTCTTTCCAGCTGCTCAGCGATCTAAACCTGCTGTCTGTCTGCCAATTAGTTCTATCGGAGGCAGGCTTAGGAGTATGTTTAATGCTTCGGCGGAGGTAGTCTTTAGCGCCCCGCTAAAGCATACGCAAGTCATCCTCTGCACTCTAGCGAGTGGGGTGATGTTGATTTTCTTATCGAGTGCGGTCCACCAAATTGCGACACTATGCAGCAATATGGGTCTGACTACTGATATAAATAGCCAGTGAACCATTCGGGGTTGCAGTCCCCATTTGCACCCAATGTCCCTTTTATAGCAGTAGAGAGCCGTTGAGGCCTTCATGACACGTTCCTGGATATTTATCTTCCAGCTTAACTTCGTGTCTAGTATAAGGCCTAAGAATATGGTACTGTCGCTTAGCACCAAGGGGGTCCAGCTGTGGGAGGGTCAAAGTTAGGAATTGTATACTTCCTAGTAAAGAGGACTAGATCAGTTTTTGCGGATTGACACCTAGGCCGCATTCACTAGTCAATTTGGATAAGGCAGATTGCATAATATCCCTGATCGTGGATATATATTTCCCAGATACTAATATGGCAATATCATTTGCATGGGCAATGACCTTAGACCCAGTCCCATCTAGTTTCACAAGTAGTTCGTTGACCACTATGTTCCACAGTAGAGGGGAGAGTACACCACCCTGCGGTGTACCTCTGTTCACAGTTTATCACCAAGCTTCGGGCTTATCACTCTGTTATTAAGAAGCCTGTGGATAAAACTCACTATAGACTTTTCGATACCATGTCTGTTTAGTTCTGAGTTAATTGCATCGGGTTCTATGTTGTTGAAGGCTCCCTCGATATCGAAAAAGGCAGTAAGAGCAAATTCCTTGAAATCGATTGAGAGGGCTGTTTCCACAGATCTGCTTTTGTTGTAGGCATGTTGAGAGATCGAACGTTTTTCTGTAACTATGTGTCGGATGAATACGTCAATCAATTTTTCCAATGTCTTGAACCTTGTGGTGTCCAAATTTAATAGACTCTGCCTACAGTATATATGTATGGCCTATATGTGGGCCTAGTAAGTTGGACAACCTTAAAAGTGGGTTGGGCTAGAATAGAAAATCTTGGAAGAATTCTTTCTCCTAATGAATTCAGACTACTGCCACTCATTGACTACTCCAGTGATAGAGCCGATAATTTGATCCCAACTGCAAATGGTGACTGGACCATTTCGAAAATCAGATAGTAGCGTATTAGCTTTGCTTTCACTGGGATTCGAAACGGGGACACCACTGACCAAGGATGAAGAATTGAGATGGGTGGCAGAGCCGGATCAACCAGTTTTCTTACATTGCATGTACGCCGCACAGTGGTTCGCTTTGTATGGGAGCGCGGAAAAAAATATGTTTTTTGAACCCGTGGACTATTTTTAAGCCACGAAATGATGTCTTGGCATTCAAATCTGTCCACGGGTTCGAAAGTTACATATGTATTTCTTTGCAGAGCTAGTATTCGTCACAGCTTGGTAATTACAACCCAATTGCCATTTTTTGGAGCTAAGGTCAACGTATTGCTACACTTAAAATGCTCTTGCGGCCAAAGTGCTAGGTAGGTGGACATGAGGTTAACGACATCCATAGAGCAAGTTTCCAGCATTCAGTAAAATTATGTCTCCCGTTAAAGCCTCTTCCAGCTTGTTTTTACAGTCCAATAAACAAAAATCGCACTCCCTGCAAATTTGTGCTAAATTATGATTCTATTATGAGAAATTGAATATCGCAGAGTTCCGTTGGATCCGTTCAATTTTTTTTAAAGAATGCTTTATATTTCTTCTAAAAGGAAAGTCATAGTTGCATTCATGCCAACCATTATTAGCCAAGAAATTGTTACTTTTGTAACATAACATGTCAAAACCCTGGTTTGAAGATAACTCCGAGGCTTGCTCCGAAAAGTTGCAGCAATTTGAAAGAATGAGCACACGTTCATATAAGTCACTATGCGTAGCTTGGCGTGGATTTTTTTGAAACTCAAAGAGTATTCAGTAAAAGTTCTTTTTTACACTTATGTTTGAAGCTACTTATCGAAGGTATATTTGAAGTTTTTTTTTACATAGACAAGAACAGACTAATACATTGATGTATAAGGATACAGAATCTATTTTATGAAGCTTGGCATAAAGGCTGTTGTGTCCCAAAAATTATAAATTTGTTTACTCTTTTAAAATTTAAGTCTAGTAGTATTACGATGCTGAAAGCATGCATTTGAATTCCATTTGAATATTAACACAAACTAATACGCTCCTAGTAGGCTTGCCGTAGTCATGTAAACGCACATCAGATGAATGCACTGAACGAATATAAATCTAGTAGGCTTTGCGTAGCCATGTAAACTCACTGAATTAGGCGAAAATTATGCTCTCGTTCATTATATTCACTTGATGGAGCGTGCTCGTGCCGAAGGGACACAAATTGTAAGTTTGCATATATCTTCTTTGTAATTAGTTCCTAATAAGTTTATTGCAAAATTATTACAGAGTATTAAACACCACTTTTCAAGATACACGTTTAATAAACGAGTTTCCCTGCACTAGCGCCATCAAGACAAAGGCACTTAAGCTTTTGTTGAAAATATGGCTCGCAACTTGAATAAATATTTTGTTGACTTTTTATAAGTGTATGCTTAATAATTATTGCTTTGAAATTATAAGACCGGCCTATCTAAGAGTACTTAGACATAAAACTAAAAAGGCTACAGAAAACTTTCTCCAAATACCTTTATTTCGCTGCTAACCCATTGTTCGGCACGGAGGAATGGACAATCTTTAAAGGTTATAAGGGAGTCCTTGGGCTTTTCGAGAGATAAGTTCTGCGCACGATCTTTAATTCTATTGCTAGCCTTGGAGAAGAAGTGTATGGGCTGTACAGCGACATGAGCCTAGTCAGGCGTCTATGGATCCAACCCCTAAGATGGTTAGGCGATGTAGGGCGTCTGGACAACATAGCTCCGGTACGAGGAATCTTCGACTCCGAACCTGAGAACAAAGCATTGAACAAACGTGAAAAACTGTGAAACCGAACACGTTATACCGACAATTTTAACTCAGCTTAAGTTTCAGCTGAACTTTCAGCTGAACAATATGGTGGTGATGGGGAGGGGGGAGGCACCAGGGCCCATCAATGATTAAATTGAGTTCACTACCTTGAGAATGAAATCTCTTTTTTTCGTTATGCCCACTGCGAACGGCGATGCTGAGGAGCTCTTCTAGGCAGGAAATACTGGTTTCGGCATTTGTCAAGTGACTCGAAAGAGATGGAGCCGTCGATTGTGATAGTTGGTCAAATTGGGGACTCGAACGTGACACCCTATGCGTAATACGAACCAACCCGCTACCCTACGAAGACCCACATGTACTAACAATAAGATCATCATTATTTTTTTCCATTCGAATCATAGTGAATGCAAACGCCTTGGACAAAGCTAGTCTTGGAAAATTGGACACAAAGCTTTTCTGTCTCCTATCAACTTCACCATTAAGCTTCTTCGAGTTCATCACTCAACCTGTTTCCAGGAATTCCTGTAAATTTTCTCAAATTGTCCGGCATTTCAGCGAAATGAGCTGATTAAGGTCATCACCCCGTGAAACTAAATTGACTCCCTCTTTGGTGGCGCACCACAATCGATCTGTTTTCTCGGTCAATTGCATTCTCCCCTGCAGCACCTTCATTGCCTCGATTCAAATCACCACCAGTCAAGGACGGAGGACAGCACTTCACGCCCCGCCCCCCGCCCATCATTGATTAATTTGCACAATCGCTATCCAAATTGAGTTCACTACCTTGAGAAAGAAATCTCTTTTTTTCGCTCCTGTCTTCGTTCATCTCTCCTTGGCGTGGCGTCACTACTCAAAAAGTAGCTCTCAACTTGTAACCAATCAAATCAATCAGGATCTCGAATTACTAACTCAATCTGAATGCTGACCCTAGAAACGAAAGTCGCAACAGCGACAGCAACAACAAATAACACACAAAACAGGAAAAAGAATAACGAAAGAAAAGCCATCACCGAGTCCAAATTGAATTGCGAATAAGACGAGGACCTGATTGACATTCTGCCTCGTATCGGGCTTGCGGTACTGGTGCCGATGTCGATGTCGATGCCAACAAGTTCACAGGAAAGAAATTCCACCACCACCAGTCAACTAATGGAACTGGTAACAACGAAAATATTTCATTTGCATTTAACGGCTTCATCCTTGGCCGGGTCCCGTGCTGGCGCAAGCATTCCTCTGCAAATGTGTGTGCCGCGGTAAATCGGTGTGCCGAGGGGAGGGTCATAAATCTCTCCGGGTACACCAGTTTATTGGTTCTGCTGATTATGTGGCATCAACACACAGAACTTAGCATCCACCGCTGCCACTGCTGCCGCATTTGAAGCATCATCGACGTCTCCAAATCCCGTTCCTTAATCCTTCGCCGGAGCTTAAACCACAAGAATCATGGTAAAGAGTGGTGTTCGGTCGCATTTTCCTCGGGATATTCATATTTGATTTGAAGGAAAAACCACTTTGCAGGCTCCCCCGTCAGCTCCGTCTCCGCCACAGCCACAGCCAGGATGCCCGCATCCATCCCAAGAGTGTCCCGAAAATGTACGGACGATGGAGACAAGGCCCGTGAAGTTTTGCACCGTGCTCGGATGAGCGCATTCATTCTTGGCGAACATTTAAATTACAGAACAGAAATATGCAAATTGTATTTGGGACTTCGAATGCTGTTAGGATGCCCCGGCATCTCTGGCGACGCTGGTGTGGGCGCGGGCGTGGGCGTGTGTATTTGTGTGAGGGCTGCGGGGAGCTTTGGAGGATTTTCAATTTTCGCATAAACTTGTTGGGGGAAACTTTCAGCTGTGTTCCCCCAAAATAATCATAATAATAGTAATATCACCACGGGGTGCAATTATAAGTCCTTCTCCGTCGGTCGGTGGAGGGGTGTCCTTGTCGTTCGGGTAGACCAGGTCGAAAATGCTCGTCGTTGACCAAGCTCAATGGCTCGGATATGGCACTGAGCTGGTTTTTGAAATGGTTATTTACATGTCTGGTAAGTTTTTGTAGTGTTCTTGGGTGATTTTGTTTTGCTCGAATGTTCTTTTGATTTCGCATTGACTGCGGTCACTGCGTGAGGCAATTGAATTCAGCCGTTGGCTTCTTTACCCTTGGCATAATCGTCTCGGATCCATTGCTATTGAGGAGCTTTGACTCTTGCCTTTCTTGGTGGCTCGGTATTCACATCGAAAATTACGCCCTTTTCAGCGACGTGAAGGATTAATTGAATTATTGGCATCATTGACGGGGTCTCAACTGATATTCCACAAGCAATCTGAACGAAAAAAGTTCGCAGATACAACGAATACTTTCATTAAGCCAACGAAAAAATCATTAGTTCTTGCTCTTGTTCCTTGAGCCAACGAACGGCTGTTCGTTAAAAAAAATATTATTTTATATTTAATGAATTCTTCGTTGATTCACTGAAGAAAGTTCATTGATCCAACGTACATTGCACATTCACCCAGCGAAGGACTTCATTAAATTAAATAGCTTCCCTCATTTCATATTTCTTATGAGTCCTTTGTTAGATTTTTGTTTAAGCTAAATTAAATGTACAAAATAACACAATAAAACACAATTCACTTTGTTTATTTTTCCAGGTATTTATTTATGCAGGAATGTAAAAACTTGTTTGCTCATAAATTAGAACCTGCACTCTTGGATTTAATTTTTGTTTAGTCACTGCGTTGAAGGATTGCACGTTGTCTGAAACTCTAATTAGGTGTAGTTTGTGTTCTTCAATAACTTGAACAGGTTAAAAACAGGTAAACTTTTATTATGTACTTAGAAGTTGTTTTTTTCCCATTCACAACTTTCCGAACAACATTTTGTGTTGGAACATGGTAGCCATGCAAAGACTACAGAATTGCTGCGTCCCGATAATCTGTCAGTATAATATAATGCTCATTATTTTATATCTTAAACGGCAATCATCATCTCTCTTCTTCTGACCCGCATGATCCACTAAAGGGATAGCGGGGGTAAGCCACACACGAGAGATCTCCAGCCAACTCGATCCTACGTCATCGACTCTAACTCACCTCACGACTTGGTCCAACCACCTCTCGTCCACCTGGCCAAACCAAAGAAGCACAACTCTTTTCGTTCGGAAAAGCAGCTTCTCCACGTTGAGTTCCTCGCGCACTATCGTGTTTCCCACCATATCCCGGCGAGTAATTCCCACAATAACACGAAGAAATCTCATTTCAGCAGCTTGTATTCGCGATCTCATTATTTTGGTCATTACCTTAAATGGCAATTATAAAATAGAACTGCCCTTCAGGGAGTTTTACTGTTTCTATGGTTGGGCACTTCTATGTTGGACACAAAACAAAACATATTGAATACATTTTTAAAAATAATTTCCTTTTTTAATACTTACCTTTAAATCACAATTAACGAAAAATTAAAACCGAAGCGTACTGGAGGGCTTTTGATTTTGATTGTTTTGTCTGGAGCAAAGCATAGGCTTTGCTAGAGCTCAAAGAGCTCCTTGATTGAAGCAACGTACGATTTCGTTGCCTCAACAGACACTTTCGTTGAATTTTCGCGCTTAGAATAAAGACGTCGTGGGATCAATGAATACTTTCCTTGCCTCAACGTACTATTTCGTTGGCACAAAGAACATATTCGTTGAAGCTATGCACGATTTCTGTATTTTTTAATGAACGCTAGTTCACTGATTCAACGAATCGTTCATTAAACTACGTTTATACATTTGTAAATGTATTCCTAATATTAACGAATAGTTAATTGAACCAACGAAAATAACTTTAATTAACGCTGTTCATTAAACTTACGAAAATTTTTCGTTCAGTGTAAAAAGTGGAAGATTCAATAGTGGCGCAGTCTGGTGGTATAGCTTACCAGTCTTAAGCCCGCTAAAGCTTCTAAGTGATCCAACATCTTCGTACTCCTCGTAGAGCTCGGGTATAGAATTTGTCTTTCAAAGGCACCAAGAATCAACTACATATGCGCCTTTGCTTAGCGTCCTGCTTACGGTTCCATAAAGAAAGGCTTACAAAACAACAGTGCACCAAATGACATGACAAACGTAATTTCTTTCCAAATATGTAAAAAAAAATTGAACGAAACTGAACGAAACTGAACGAAACATACTTCTATCAGAGTGTATCATTTCTGTTCGACTGAAGTGGACTTAAGCTTAAGTAAAATAGAAAGGAGGGAGTTCACGCGCTCTTTAAGTGTATCATGTGTCAGACATGTCTCATAATCTGGCAACTTGTCCCAAAATATGGGGGCTTCTAAGGGACGAATGGGCAGTGCTCCGAGATCAAAAATAAAACTTTTGAATATATTCCTTACATTTTCTCTCATTTCCTGGTTGTCCAATTAGCATAAAATATGTCAAAGATTTGATTTTGTTTTTAGACTGTATGCCATGGAGGCATTATGGGGAACTGCGCAGCTGACAAACTGGCAAAAATTGTCAGATAACTTATCCTTCTGTAACTTAGGTACTCCTCTAGCTTCCTTTAAGTTACAACTCACTAACCAAAGCATACTTACCAGTCAATGCCAGATGGAACACAGGCAATACATGCCAAGTTACCAAACAAATCTGGCCCAGTCTTGAACTCAAAAGATCTGTTAGTCTGGTATCCTTAAAAAGTCCTAATGTTTGCACAGCAGTGGGTATAATAACCGGACACTACTTTTTGGCATTACACGCGAAAGGACTAAGACTATTTTCTAACGATTTCTGCAGAAGGTGCCGAGACGAGGAAGAAGAGGAAAGTGTACAACACCTTCTCTGCAACTGCGCAGCACTTGCCTCGGCTAGGAAATATTTCTATTTCTTCGATAATCTAAGTGAACTGAGAGAGCCTTCAATCAAACCGCTATTAGACTTCATCGACAGATCTGGCTGGCTCTCGTTATAACCACGCCGGCCCTTTCTCTCTCTTTTTAGAAAGACCCACGTGGCAGTACAATAGGCCTACTTTGGCCTAAGTGCATCCAAGCCACTTACTAACTACCTACCTACCTAGACTGTATGCATACAGTTACTACATATCAGTTTTCTGAAGTTGCTTTCGTCAGAAATTATTATTTAAGAAGTTCCATCGAAAAAATCTACACAGTGGGTAGAATTTTTATTTCGAATTTACATACTTCCCAAAAAATTACAGAAAAATCAATCAAATTTGTTTTGTAGTCCTAGGAATGCTTATATTATTTCGTACAGAAATTAAGTATTATAGGGACAGCTGACTTCACGGCTGATTGCCCCCTAGTCCATCCACGAATTTGAGTGCCTTTTTGACGGATATTCATGAATTTTTGACGGTTATTCACGAAATAACGTAAATGCCGTCCTCTGATTGGTCAATTTGGCTTATGAACACGTTATATAAAAGCAGTTGTCAAGAATCTTGAGGGGAATGAGAGGTAGAAGTCGAGCATCCCTGTAATACTTCATTTCTGATTTTGTATTATTTGTCATTTCTGTTTGGTACTTAATGTAATCAACATGGAATGTGAATTGGAAGTAAGAAAAATTATTATAAAATGTCACTTAACACACCCACGAATGGAATCATATAAAAATCGCAAGGGAATTAACAGTTAATAGGAAAACAATTTCTACTTCAGACTATAAGAAGTATAAAGAGAACCTATCAGTTGAAAAAAGAGGGGTCTGATCGAAAAGGTGATTTTATGAACCGAAAAGAGGTTACCTAGATTTTGAGCCTTCTCGAAAAATGTTCCAAAAATTTCGGAACGTCATTTGACAAACAGCAGAATGTTCAAATTGTTTAGTTCATAAAGTGAAAAGAACTACGAGATGACTGGATGGCGCAATTGGTAGAGTGTTCGAATCCCAGAGAAAGCAAAGTAAGATCAATATCTGTATTTTGACAAACATATAGATATTGCTCTGACTAAAGCCAGAAAAGCCTTTGCTGCGGAAAGGAGGTTGTTTTCAGCAGCCAACTTGATACCAGAGTAAAGGTAATCTGCTACATGGCCCTAGTATGGCCAATTATAGTGTACGGTTGTCGATTGTGGTTCAATGGTCCTTCCCAGATGGAAAAGATGAGGGTGTTCGAGAGGTAGTGTCTTAGGAGCTGTCTCCGCCTGTATCGTACATCCGAGTCTGAGTACAAGAAGTACTATTCTCACGAGGTCCTATATAACGAGCAAACGTGAACAGGGTAGATAATGATCAGAAGGAACACGGCACGAGCTAGGACCTCTTCCAACAGTCTGATCTTTGGGGCTTACTACCCCAAGTGTACCTTAACGGCTTTATTCCTCCCGAAGCATACCTTTATCTAGACACAAGTGGCCTTATACAGGATCCACAAGGATGTCCTATGGATAGGCGACTCCAATAAGAACCGGATGTTGTTCGCACCCACGAGGATCTCCTCCGGTTCAGTAGAGCGATCCCCGCTCGAGATAGGAAAGAGTCTGGGAGTCTGGGGTCTGGGGAAGGAGAAAGGCCATTTTACTGTTGGTTACACCAAAACTAGCCTCCGCCACCGCTAGCTTTTCCACATGATCAGATAGTTGACCATAGTGGCCAGCTTACATAGTTTTTAAGGTAGCTTAAGAAGAAAAAAAAAAAACAAAAAATCCAAAAAAAATACATATATGAAACAAAAACAAAAAAAAGGTGCACTAAGGTGTACAAATTATATATGTTAGGCATATACACAACATATACGCCCTGGTGCACGTGTCCGCACTGGTACGGACGTAGATAAGATATTATTAAGTTTTATGTTAGGTTAAGTATAAAGTAGTTTAAGTAGTTAAGTTTAGCCAAGTTTTTTAATAGTTTTCTTGGCAAATAAAAAATGTTATAATAGATTGTCTTAATGACTAGAAAAAACATAGATTAAGCCGAAAGGTACAGTTATAATGTAGTTCAGATTAGCTTAGAGTAACCGCATAGGGTCAGGGTTAGGAACGTTTGTAAGTTCTTAAGATATTTAAGCTAGTTTTAAGTAGTTTTTGTCTAGCAAGTAGGAAAAATATAGTGTATTAAATAAAAATACATTGCAAAAAAAAGAGTGCCTGCCCGTGGTAGCAGGGTCCCTCGGTTCGAATCCCACTGAAAGCAAAGTTAATACGATTTTATCAGGTTTTCAAATTAACGGCACTATCACTGGAGTAGACAATCAGTGGTAGTAGTCTGACTATGGGTATCACAATGGACCAATATGGTCTAAGTGTGCTGGTGAATTCACTCACTGCTCCACTATCTAATCTAAAATAAGAAAAGTAAGGTCTTGAAAACATATAAATTCCAAAAGGCTCCACATCCAAGCCAAAAAATAATTGGATCCGAAAGAACGAGCCAAACTGCAAGCAAACTTTGATGGTAAATTTTTCCGATGACAGTCCTTATTTTGAGTTCTGATCAATTTTGAAAATTGGTTATTTTACTCGGTTCTTCAAGCTAATTCCGACCCCGACTACTTAAGGATTATTTTTGACCAAATCTTGAATGAAGGCAAAAGAAGAACATGCACGATCCACACTTTAGATGACAAAGCGTTTGTTGTTGTTAATTAACGACAACGATATTCATTAAAAACCAAGCTCTCAATTCCAGGCTGTCATAGCAATGGCCTGCCAACGACAATATTATTCCGCAAACCGAAGAATCCAACGGTGTCCTTCCCCGATTACGTCCATGTTTATGAACAGCCGCGCAGATAAAGCCCCTCAAATTGAATCCATTGACGTTCGTGTCCCTCTCCTCCTGACTCCAGCTACAACCAACGGCAGACATAAATTATCATAACAAATTAGTCGTTAGTGAGATCTTTTTTCAACTCGTCGTCGTTGAATAAACTCACGAGCGTACCCATCAACATCCCTCAAGAAAGGCAGCTGCTTTCTCCTTTACCCGATAATGATTCCATTGTCCTTTATTCAGGCGGATTAGTTCGGTGCGTCCTTGAGTGCGGTTTTCTATTATTAACAGCCACCGTTGATATCAAGGAGCTGGGGTGCTGATAGGGTGCCGCTGAGGGTGCCCCTCCAAGGAAGCACCACCGCCTGGAGGAGGCGGCAACGCCTGCCTTTGTGTTTTTGCATTGTTTAGTTTTGGGAAATTATGAATAGCCCTCAGCGACAAATGAAACACAAGCAGGGCGGAGGAAGCATGGTCGTTGCGGAAATACAATAATTCTCGACGCTATTTAACGGCCATTTCATTATGGTCGTAAATGCCAGGAATTTCTACTTACGCCGTCGTCGAGAAATGGGAACGGCCCGACAAAGAATGGCGCGCCGCGGCGTCTGGATGGAGGACAATGGAAACAACTGTTGCTGAGAGTAGCGCCGGTATTGCGTTCGCTCCAGATGATCTTAATCAGTCGTCGTCGCACAAACAAACTTGCGGCGCTGGGTTATTTATTATCCTTTTGGTAGTTTCTGAATAATTCGATCAAATGTACCTACAGTTGAACGAAGGCCCTACTGGCAAGTGTAATTTATTTGATTTTTCCTTCCCTTTGACGGTGCTGTCAACGGGGACATCGCTGCTTGCAGGCGCAGTGATGAATGCTTTGCTTTTTTTTTCGGGAAATGAGTGACGATTGTTACGCTTTCTGGATTGCAGAAGGGGGCGATGATTGCTTATCGGTGAGCGATGTCCGTGGGGCGAGGATTTGATGAATTACATTTTATGCAGGCGTTGATTGGAAGATTTGTTGCAGGATATCTGTAATCGCACTTATTTATAAAAGGTGAGGCTTGTAGGTTTGTGAGAAGTAATCTCTGGAAGTGCTCAACCAATTTTTGAAATTCTTTCACTAGTGGAAAGCTACATTATTTCTTCGTGCCATAGGTTATATTTGATATATTGAACAATATATGTCAATCAATTCGCCAAAAGTAATCAATCAGAAAATCATCGTCACGAGTTTCTTTCAGTGGAGATCACTGCGCGCAGTCGTGCAGCAGTGATTAGACTAGGTTTTAGCAGTGATACTTGCAATAGTGTGTATGACCATACGATCGCGTTATGAGATGATTGTGTTTTTTCTACTGGAGAGAGTAATCTCTTCCAGTCGAAAAATTGAAAAAAAAAACTATCAGTGCTACGGGCTTAGAGTACCGCAGAAAAAAGGACGGAGAGGAAGAACGCATGCAAAAGAGTTCATATTTAAGAATCGTTATTTTGCAAACTTTGTAAAAAAAAAGGAAATTAAACAATTTGGATAGTTTTAACTTTGACTACTTATAAATGTTCTTTATCTTCTTCTTCTTCTTCTTCTTCTTCTGGTGGCGCTACAGTCCGGTTTGCACCTGGGCCTCAACCAACAAGCCTCTCCAGTCGGCACGATCTTAAGCCAGGTATCTTCCACTGCGCACACCCAGTTGATTGAGGACCTTCTTCACCTGGGTGCACTGGTTCGGTGTCGGAAACTCTTCGGGATGGAGCAGTGTTGTCTATGCGCTTTACATGGCCCAGCCATCTTAGGCATTGAATGCGTAGACGCCTGCCTAGGCTCATGTCAACCAACATTCTTCCCCAATGACCATCAACGCAAACAGAACCAAAGATTGAACGCAGGACTTTTCTCTCGAAAAGAACAAGTCCTTCTGCATCCGCTTTTGAGATTTTCCATGCCTCCGCGCCGTACAGCAGGACTGGGATGATCAAGGTCCTGTATAAAGTCAGCTTGGTCCTTCGAGAGATGGCTCTACTACTCAATTGCCTCTTGAGCCCATAGAAACAGCGGTTGGCAAGAGCTAGTCTGCGTTTGATCTCGGTACTGATGTTGTTTGTACTATTTACTGCGAAGCCGAGGTAGACGAAGTTATGTTAATGTCATCCGCGTATTCTAGCAGTTGTACGGACCTTTGGAAGATCGTGCCTCTTGTGTTAGCGTGTGAGTTCTGCACGACTTTCTCATGACAGCGCGTCGCCTTGTCTAAGACCTTTTTTGACATTGAAGGTCTCGGTGAGTTCGCTTCCGACCTTCACATAATCTTGATTCAGCTTAACCAGTGATTTTAATAAGCCACAGCAACGTCAGTTCGGGTCAGCGTGTTGATAAATGCACTCACAACTATTCAACCGCCTAACTTTTTGTTCACTTTGCTTTTGTCCAGTAAGGGTAAAGACTTTATTGAATCCTTAAAGAAATTTTCAATTTAGCACGTACTGGTTTCTAGAAACAACCAAAATAATGGAACAAATCATGTTGCGCTAGTGACCGGGCACAACATTTTAGTGGTCGGCATCAAAAGCTCGACCACTAGAGCTAGATCCAGGTCGAATCAATCAATAAATAAAATGCATTCAATGATAAAACTTAAGTGTCTATTTATAAGCTAAATATTTTTTTTATTTATTAAGACAGTATGAGTTTTTAGTTTTACATTGTCATTGCTATTGCACAATTTACAGAGATTTGGTTAAATAACCTTGCTACTGGCAATTTATATATTTGTTAACAATCTATATAAGAATTAATTATTTATGGCAGAGAAAAACCTGATAACAAAAACCTCTATACAGTAAAAAAAAGTACATAGATATATGAATACGATTAAAAATGGGAAGGTGGTGCTGTTCTTCCTTGATTTCAAAATTATACACTTAGTAAAATAAATATATACATTTATAATAAAATAAATAAATTATTAATTAATTAAACAAATAAGTAACTCAATAAATAAATAAATAAAAATAAAAAATAAGAAAATAACTAAATAAATAAATAAATAAATAAACAGATCAACAAATAAATAAATAAGTTAATAAATAAATAACAAAAAAGATACATAAGTATATATATATGTTAGAAAATAAATAATTAAATAAATAAGTTAATAAAAGAATGCATCATTATATAAACTTGAAATCAAATAATTGTCGATTGGTTGCAAGACAATTTATATCGTTCGAATAACTTCATTAGTCTTATAGAAACTCTTTCAATATTACAGACTTCATGAAGCTCATCAGTCGAAAAATGTCACGGTAAGTTAAACATCATTTTTAACAGCTTATTCTGTGCGATTTGTAATTTCCTTATGTGGATCTTTGCACAATGACAAACATGACGGGTTGAAAAATTGTTTTAAAAATTTGAGCTTATTTTTTATACTCATCTTAGATTTACGACTTATGAACGGATACAGAATTCGTATAGCTAAGTTGACTTTTTTAATTGTTTCCTGGACATGAAAACTGAAGTTTAGGGTTTTATCCCGATGTACCCCAAGATATTTAGTACTTGATTTCCAATCTGATTCAATGTTGTTTAACACTTTTCTGTGGCTTGGCAAGAAACAGTCTTTTCTTTTTCTAGTAAAAAAGACAGCCTGAGTTTTTTAAGCATTTAATTAAATTAAGATATGTTTCTACATTTCAATTTCGTTACAATGTTGCAACCCAACGTATCTGACGCAAAGATGCATGTGTCGGCCGCAAATATTGCAGCTTCATAACTGTTGGATAGTCATGGTAAGTCATGAGTAAATATATTATACAGTATTGGAGCAAGAACTGATCCTTGAGGTACACCTGCCTCAACTGGGAAAACTTGTGATCGGCTATTATTCACAGAGACCATGAAATTATGACCAGTTAAAAAGGATTGGATATTCTTTATCAAGTGGATTGGGAAGTTAAGGATGTGGAGATTGTGTAGTAAACCGCCATGCCACACCGTATGGAATGCTGTTTCAACATCAAGAAGTATTAAACCAGTGCTTTTTCCAGCCTCAACATTTAGTTTTATCTTCTTTGTAATGCGGTATGTGGAATGTATGTGGGGGGGGGAGTATGTGGAATGTCTCAAGATGATCTACTAATTTGTTTTTTATGACTCTTTCAAAGCATTTGCTTATTGAGCTTAATAACTGCTCGCCAGGGATGGGTCTTTACCAGGTTTTTGGATTGGTATAATTTTCGATGTTTTCCATTCTCGAAGATAGTAACCTATTTTTAAACAACTGTTGAATAGTAGTTGCAAGAATTTTTTCCCGCAACATGGGAGGTTCTTGAGAAATGTGTTTTTCACACCGTCTAGGCCCGGGGGCATCGAATTTTTTAAGTTATTAATGACTACTTATATATCTTTGATTGAAATAAGATCGTTGTTATCAATGGTTATGAATTGATCATTTACTTCATGTAACGAGTGTTCCACTAAGTGCTCCTCACTACTGATTGTGGAGTTACCTATAGAATGACTAGCAACGAAAACCTTGGCTAATGCATTTGATTTTTCTTCATTTGAAAGTAGAGCCAAATTGTCCACCTTCAATGCAGGTATAAATAGATTTCAACGTTTAATAACATTGATTATGTTCCAAAAGTGTTTACTACGATTGTCTAGTTCATGTAGTTTCTTATTCCAATTTTGGTTTCTTATATCCAGAATATGGTCATTTATTCTTCTAGTTAGATCTTTGACTAGAATCATAAACACATTGTCCCTAGTTCTAATCCATCTAGTCCTTGCATAATTCCTTATTTTGATTAGTTCTATAATGTAATGCGGGAGGACATTTTTGTTGTTCCACTTAATAACTTTCTTTGGTACGGATTGATCAATGCAGTTTAATATTATAATATTAATATGGGTGGCGCTACAGCCCGTAGAGGGCCAGGGCCTAGCTTCTCAGCAACCACTCGTGTTGTGCGTGCTATTGTTCTCTCAAGCGTGGAAGGGACCTACAGTTTAATGCCGACTCCGAACGGCGTAGTTGAGAAGCTTTTTCTAGACAGGAAATACTCTTTGAGCATTGTCAGTGACTCGAAAGGGGTGGAGCCTGGAAAATATGAAAGGTGATCAATTCGGGTATCGAACCTGGCACCCTCTGCGTAGGAGTCGACGCACTAACCCACTACGCCACGGCGACCCACAGTTTATTATAAGGTCGGTGAAATATCTTACCCCTGCATCAATATTGTCTGGTTCTATTTCGTTCGGAAGCTCAGATCACCTTCCAGTCATTTGAAGCTCATTTTTGGAACCCAATCAGGCTCGAAATGTTGCTTACAACTATAAAAACGCAAACTGGAATCTATTTAGGAATAAAATAACCTGCCATCTGAGCAGCAGGCAGAATATTCTTCCTTACGAAATAAGCAAAACATTAAACAAATAATGTTTATCTATTTTCGATAACAAATTAAGAAAAGAAAATTAATGAAGACACTAAGTTGGCAACAGTTCGTTTAAACACCAAGCTGGAATCAGCATACCCAAAAGGTACCTTATTAATTCGATTTTTAAAGCAAGTCTATACTAATAGCTTAAGAGATTAATAATGTTTAAAAAACCAAACAACAACAAATTCATAACTAATTAATCAAACAAAAACCTTCTAAAAAATGTATTTACAGCTAAAATATAAAATTAATCAAAATTGCACAAAATTGGCAGAAAAGACTTGAGTTTGTTGCATCTGCATAACAGTTCTTTCTAGCAAGTGCATTTGATGAGGAAACAAGAAGGGCAAAAATCACACCCTATAGTTTTGAGAACATCATCACATATAAGTTCATCAAAATAGAGCTCGGCCATCAACGACTGAAATTCGCATTATATTTTTTGGCAGATGTGTACAACATGTTTGCTGCTTGTATCGGCGCCGTCACATTCGAAAACGGTGCTGAGTTTCTCTTAACTTGAAAAGTAAGATTCTCAATTGGGTCTTTTATTTTTTTGTTTAACTTTCTTTGCTTTTCTCACTTATTTTCTAATTACGAGTAAAAAAAAACTATATTAATCTGTTAAGGGGGATATACCTTGTAACATTATAAAACACAGACTTTTGAAAAGAATTAGCAACTGGAAAGATTAACGGAGACGAGGCTCATATAGATAGATATATAATAGATATTCTATTATATATAGATTTTTATATAATAGATATTCGACGAAGCCACTGCGCAGTTCCTTATTGACAATATTGAGAGAGAGAGAGAGAGAGAGAGAGAGAGAGAGAGAGAGAGAGAGAGCGCGAGAGCGAGACAGAGAGAGAGAAAAGCAACTCTGAATAATCGCGAACTTCATATTCCTACACCGCCGCAGGCTGTGGCTCAATTTCCAACTGAAGTCTACATTTATTTCTTATTATATTTTTTTTTTAATTTAGGTTTTCCGATTTACACAAGGTGGTCCCACACAACACCACCACCAAATATGTATATTTTCCAAATTTTATTGCAAGAAATATCGTTCCTCAACACATATTGTTCCACTTTGCAAATTCGCACAAGAATTTTAAAGATCTTCATTCGATGATGCAGGCTTGTTGTTTTCCCTCAACTAGCTGCAATTCAGGACCTCGGTCAAGTCCCAGCGCACATTGGGTTCCGGTTCGAGGAGCACCCGCACCACAGACTTCGCCTCTTCGCATATTAATTTATCATTTTGCTCCGGGACAAACAGCTCTATCGAGTCTTCTGGCGAAATTTGGTAATATCAACGAACCTACCGCAGGAACTGGAGTAGCATTCGAAGGCAGTTGCAAAAACTAATAATTTCAATAATAACAATAATTTCTTTATATACTATATCTTTATTTATTTATTTATTTATTTCTTATTACATCAACCAGATACAAACGAATCTTATAGACTATCGAAAAAAAGATGAATGACGAAAAATTAAAATCTCAACTCAAATAATAAATTTCACAGATCAATAAAAAATTACAGAATTTTTTTTTTTAATTTAACTAGAAGATAGATAAATATTTATAATAATATATATTAAATTAAAAAAAATGTAAGAAGGAACACCTAATATAATTAAAAATTGCTCGTTTTTTCCAGTTGTACGAACTTTGCTGTTTACATTTAGAGCCTTCAATCTACCGTTATGGATCTCCTTTCGCTGTACAATGTCCAGCGTATGAATTTCTCTAGCGCGTTCAGTATCAGTCTTGGCTTTTAAAATAACCGCGACTTGATGCACTTGGAACAGGTGAAGGTCAATTGCTTGCGAAGTGACCACTTGAATTTGCATTTCAAGTGCCGAGATTACCTGGTACTTTGTTATAGGTTTTTGTCGTCAATTGTCTTAAGCTCTGCAGCACATAATTTGCCGAAGGTAGTATGGGCATAGATGCATAGGTGGCTGCGACGTATCATTGAGCTATGGATACGATAGTGCTATCGATCATGACTGTTTCGCTTGGGCTAGTAGGACTTGCTGGGATTGTGCCTGTTGAATTTAACACTCAGGTTGTTGAATAGTGTGCGGCAGCAATGAAAATTGACTGGTTGAGGCTAACGCAATCAATTTATATGGCGTCGACTTCCAGTTGATCTTGTACTAGAATGTCCATAGAGCCGGAAACAGGAACAGGTAAATGTTTTCCCTTTTTTTTGCAGATGTCTTCAGTCTGGTCCATGGTTACACGATTTTACCATCGTTTCTCATGTACCCAGCTTCAATTATGCCTATTTTTATTGCCTCTCTGGTGGCCTCCACTCATCAGGTGGCCTTTCACTCGTGAGAGAACAATAGCACGCACAACGTTGCAGAGAAGCTAGGCCCTGGCTCTCTATGGGCTGTAGCGCCACCCATATTATTATTAGGTGGCCTCCTATTTGTTAAGAAGGGTATGTAAATGCCCAAGGTGGAAGTGACATGTAGACAGTATGGGGCCGTCCCACAAGCCTGTCGAAAACCGCATCCCATCCGAGCTCAAGTAAATTTACCATTTAACGATCGTCCCATTTAGCGATCGTATGACCGCATCGTCATTTGGAACTATGACATCCTTATCTGCTGGGGTGTGAGTATGGGCAACCCCTGGCCCCGTCGAATTTGCACAGAAAAACACAGAATCCCTTGCCCAGCTTCAAATTGTAATTTAAATCATTTAAATTCTATCAAAAGACCAAAAGGGGCGACGAACATATTGGCACATCGCCATGACCTCATAAAAACGTCGCAGCCTTCCCTCGCACTCGCACCAGATAGCCGTGCAACAACATGGCGATGTATTGAAGTGTGAACCCTATTAACCACAAGAAGCCACTGCGGCTTCAGCCCCAGTCTCATCTATTCTCATCCTTAGACGCCTCGTAAACCATTGCACAAGTGCGATCTCAGAGCCGGCGAGAAAAAGAAAATCACTCGATATCGCAGTGGCAACCACTGAAAATGTAGGAGAAAAATCGAAAACCCTTGTCAGCGCTTTAGCATAACAACCCCCTCCCCCACCCACCGCACTCGGCATCATCGAGGACATCCACATCGCCACAGAAGCCAGATGCGTGGACTCGTACGTGGAAACCAGTTAGTTCGACCTGCATCTATTCTCCAATAAATTAACCCTTAGCACAGCACAGTGGTCGTGGTGGTGACTTAACCCTCTAGTGAACAACGCCAAAGCCCTCCAGGCTCTCCAGTGACGGCTCGTCCTCTGCGAGTATTAGGTTACGGGGCATTAACCATGAAGATACCGTCCTTTGAAGCGGTCTCACCCGCCAGCGATGCTAAACTGCAACTCTGCTTTCGAATCAAGAGATTTCACTAATCGATGTCTCTTTAGGTGTACACTGTGTGCATTTTCGCCCGCCATCGACCCATCCACGGCCCGCCAGCTGGGACTACCTCACCGGCTGCTCCACTCTGCACTTGGACTGCATAATCCTTTTACAATTTATTCGAAATCGATGTTCTTTGAAGGTTGCAAACCCAGTGAACTGTTCGTCTGGAAATAAATGCCTGCAATGGGTTAGTGGGACGGAAGCCGGTTGCCGATGGGCGATAAGGGCTGCGGTATCGACCTCCCAACTATGAATGGAAATTAGCTTTATGCCACCGTTCAGAGACACACAGCAGCAGTTGTGTACCGAACGCATTTCGTATTTATTGGATGCGAAATAGCGTCGAGTGAATTTAATTTGATGCGGGGACTTGAAGTCGCCCGCGGGGCTTCGGGTGTGTGTATTGGGCTAATTCATGTTGACATGATTATAGCTTTGCGATGCAAACAGAAGATGTCATGGATGTTCAGCTTGAATTGACTCTGCTGGATATTTTTTGAAATATTTCGCTTGGTTTGTCTGACACTGAGAGGGCTTAGAGGCTCTGGGCGCATTTTTGTGTCTGGCACTGAGCATTCCCTATTGATTTTCGAATTGCCAATCGCCAACGGACCATTTCATATTCATTTTAAACCTGATATGTACTTTGTTGTCGATGGGTGCTACTCAAGTTTCAATCTTTACTGTAGATGTGGGGGCATTGAATTTTGGATAGATTTCGTTTCGGATCAGGTTGCAAAGTATGCAGGAGGTGAAGGGTTCGATGTGATTGAAATGTGTCGGACTAATATGCACCGAGTTGAAACACATTGAATCATTGAGTCGGCAGAGAGAGCAGAAGAAGCACAAAGGCGGAGAGAAGGGCTTTCCGGCAGGAAAGATTCAAAAGTAAATAAAAATTAGAGGCTACATACTGATGGTATGCACTGTTATGGACTGTTATAAAGGCGAATTTCTACAATTTTCTGATCCAAAAGGCGATTGCCTATGCATATCCTCTCTGATCCACCTGATCGTTGGCAACTATCTTTTTCACTCATTATGTTCCTGGTTGAGTCGATAGAGGAAGGGATCATTTTTATTCTCCATGCTCGACGACTGGTTGACTAATTTTCTGGACGAGTGATATATTCGTAAAACTGACAGAAAATACCCCCTTGACATCACGAACTATGGAAAGAGAGCATGAAGTGTTACCGATCAGGGAAGCGTGTAAGCTTCTAAGCCCGCATGGTAGAACCGCAGCTATATGCAGCGACAGTTAAGCAGCCATAAGGGCTATCTCCTCAGTAATCACTTCCTCTAAATTGGCGCAATAGTGCAACGATGAACTCGAATAGGCGAATAGTGCGAAATTACACTCATCTGTGTTCCAGGAAAATATAAATTCTCAGTAAAATAGTCGAAAATCAGATTGCTGACGTACTGGCCAAGCAAGGACCAAGGCCCATATTGAAAAGGGGCCACCTCAAATACATCATCTGCCAACATTCCGGGTTAGCAATGATCAAGGGAGCAGACAACTACAACCACTCCTCCACCGGTCTTCGAACCATCCGTGAAACTTTGCAGAGGACCGTCGAGCATTGTTAGACATCCACTCTAATTTGGAAGGCAGTGTATTGGAGAAATTTCGCAAAAATATGCATCCGTCCAAAAGCACGGCTTCAGAAACTCGCGTTATACCATCGACGCCATAAAAGTGCTAATAGATACAGCAGGTGAAGCGATACAGGGAAAATGATCGAAATGGTGGCACAAAAATACTGTGACCTAATACACCTGGACGTAAGCGAATACGACACTATACCTGAAGAGGATAATCGCCAGTTATTTCACTAACCGGAAACTCAGGTACCAGACTGACGATGGGCCGAATTGCTGCAAAGTTAAAGCGGGCGTTCCCCAGGGATCAGTCCTTGGACCTCTCCTGTCGATCTTATTGGACCACGGAGTGCTTCGATCGATGTTACACAGGGAGTCAAAATCCTCGGCTTTGCAGAGAAGACTTCACAAACGAAGCGAACGTAAGGATCAGGCATAGGACGGAGTCAGCAGACGTAACATTTTGCATTTTGGGCGAGAAGGCAGTCTTAAGAGTTGCCATCCATGGCCACGGTGGCGTATACTTAACATTTTTCATCGGGCCAGAAGGCAGTCTTAAGAGTTGTCCTCTATGGCCACTGTGGCGTATACGCCACATTTTGTATCGGGCGAGAAGTCGGTCTTTAGAGTTTTCTTCCATGGACACGGTGGCGTATACGTAATATTTTTCATAGGGCGAGGGTCATTTTTAAGAGTTGCATCCCATGGATAAGAACCTCTCTCATTAGCTATTAGAAGGTGGACTAGGACATCTAAGTATAAATTCTCAAGGAAAGCCTGCCACTCCTGCATGAAAAGCTGGACTGATGACCTTCTCAAAAGAAATCACCACAAAAGCTAGAGTCGCTAGAGCTAGAATCCACACTGGTAGACTCGGGATACCGATCAACCCATACTGACGCAGTTGCCTCGACACTCTCTCAGAGCAAAGTGTACCTCACTTTCTCTGTGACTATTCGGCACTAGCAAAACAAAGATATATCGCGTTCGGCAAACCATTCCTCAGTTACTTCTCTGAGATCGCTAACCAAGATATATCAAACAATGAACGTGAAATTGAATTCCTAATCCAATTCCACTGGTTGGATTTAGCCAGTTCGACACAACACAGGACGACTCTACGAGGTGTGGTATTAAAACAGCACAGACTGCGCTACGAGTACCCTGATTGAGTCCAACCCGGTAGCCAGCTATACCAACCAGGTAACCATGACAGGGTAAGTCTTCTAAATATGGTGTAGTAGTGTCAATTCCCACGCTGGCGGTTCTAGGATCAGACCCTGAATTTAATAACGTTCATAATTCACTACTCAACCTCTTACGGGTCATTGACAATGCTTAAAGTCTCTCAATAGACAAAGGTCTCAAAATAAGTTGTTTGGAGCCGGCATATGGTAGGTCTCATCCACTCAGTGGGGTCTGTCCTTATCAGGGAAGTTCACAATATACAGGTCTTCACACTGAGGAAAATATTCTAGAAGACTTTGAAAATCCAGGAGAAAACTCAAGAGCTGCAGATCGACACTTAACACCTGTTCGTTTATTTCAAGCCATGACATGACAACATGCATATATGGTATATATGGTCCCGTCTGTGAGGAAGGCGAATTGGAGGAGAATACATAACCGCGAACTCTATGAGAACGAAGGCACAGATCCTTCGACTTTAATGGCTTGGCCAAAAGCATAGACAACGATGTTCCATCTAAGAGGGTCTTCGAATCCGAGCCTCCTTGTTCGAGGAGGAGAGGAAAACCGAATCTCCGGTATAAAGACCAAGTAATCGCGGTTGCAAGACAGCTTGGTCTTGATGACTGGAAGCAGCGTGTCCAAGATCGTCAACAATGGACAGCAGCTATCGCTCAGGCTCGGACCTTCCATGGGTCGTCGGCCTGATAAGGAAGTAAGTAAGTAACATGACAACATGCATAGAAACGAAATATACACTGCCACGACTTTTTTAACGTTTCTGTCGGTGCCGTGAAATAACGCCGAATTTCCATGTTCGGCCCTTTTTGACTTTGCTAGAGTGAAATAACGCCTGTTGATATAAGCGATATGGGCGCATGCCAGAAGGAAAAGCATCTAACCCGAGCGGAGCAACCTGTGGGAAGAGGGTTTAAATCTCTTAATTTCTTTATTCTTCTTTATTTGGCGCTACAGTCCGGGTTGGACCTGATTCTTAATTAATCCTTATAAAAGTGAGGTCTTCAGGGGTAAACTTAAGTGAAGCACAGCCTTTCCGCTAGTCTTTCCTCGCAAAGCCATGGTCTTAGAGCGTATGGGCAACTGGGAACGGTCGTGGAGTACATCCCGTTGGGTGAGTGGGCACTTAAGCAGGACCTGATCGGGATATGGCATAAGCAAGGAGAGCTTGTTGGCTTGGGACCAGGTATATTTCGGAATGTAAAGCCATAGAAGGTCGAGAAAGTAACTCACTGATGTTTGTATCAATTGACCGCTTATATCTTATGATTTAGCAAAGAATTTTCTTTTCTGTGGGAACTACATCAAAACCAGTGTGTTTCTTTCTAGACGCTCGTTCATTACAATGGCTGCTTCTACACTGATTGCCAATTTGACTTGTGTATTTGATTTATGGAACTGGCGGCCCTAGAGGTGTGGGTCTGTGTGTCGAATCCGACGTACTTGAACTTCGCTGTCTGAGTTCGATTCCCGGCATTACAAAAGTAAAAAAAAATATTTTCACGGCTTACTGACAATGCTCAATAATAACTCTGTAGAAAGAGCCTCCCAACCTTGGCCCTTCGGCATCGACATTGTGTGCAATCCAAAACTGCTAGTGTGCGTGGAAACCGAGCAATATTTCGGCGAATTTCCTCAACTTCGCGAAAAAGTGAAATCTGAGGCATTGGTTTGGTTCTGTATGTATTTTGGGGTTGAAATTATTTTAATGCACCAATGACAACTATGTACTATCTGGATTGGCATGGCATGGCAATCGGTGGCTTAGTTTGGGCTAGGTTAGGTTTATGTGATTGCCACAACTGAGCAGTTCTGGCTCACTTAGATCCTGATTGGATCCATTGTGATATCACTAATCGGCAGTTAACATGCCGGTTCCTCTTTGGGTACGAACTAAAACACCTGAAGATACCTACTGGTATGCTAGTGGCATATACTCGATGATGTACTCCTTTGCTGGGTTACAGCCAATTAGTATTTTAATGACACATTTCATGCCGAATAGGCAATGACCAGTAAATATGCCAACTCTCGAACAACTAAGCTGACTTGGTTCAAGACTTTGATCATCCCTGTCCTGCTCTTTGGTGAGGAGGCATGGACAATCTCAAAAGCGAATGAGGAAGTCCTGGGTCTCTTCGAGAGAAAAGATTTGCGTGCGATCTATGGTCCTGTTTGCGTTGACGGTTTTTGGAGGAGAAGATTTAACCATGAACTGTACAGAGACATGAGTCTAGTCAGGTGTCTTCGGATCCAGCACCTAGGATAGCTAGGCCATGTAGAGCGTATCGACAACTCAGCTCCGGCCCGAAGAGTCTTCGACTCCGAACTCGTGGGACAACGTAACAGAGGACATCCGCGTTTAAGGTGGGGTACCCAGGTGGTGAAGGATCTCAATCAAATTGACGCGCGACACTCGAGACAGCTAGCCATAGACCGTGCTAGTTGGAGAGGCTTGTTGGTTGAGACCCAGTTCCACCCCGGACTGTAGCGCCAAATAAAGAAGAAGAAATAATAATACCAACCACATTGCTGATTTCCTTTCTGATTAGATTTAGGAGAGTGCTTTTTTGTTGGGATTTATTGAAGGCCATATTGGCCTTGAAGTCCTGCAAGTATCTAATTCCATCCACCTCCGATTGTCGGCGTTAATGGCATCGATAAGTAACAAAGTGTTTATTACTTGAAAAGAGGCGTATGGGGTATCCTGATTACTTGTCATTGGCAAGCCCACTCCTGTTCTATCTAGCTCGTCGGCCCTTTCGTTGCCTGGAATACCACTATGCCCAGGCATAGGGTAAGGTTGCATCTGACCGCTATCTCCCTAAGAGATAGACGGCAAAGTGTTCTCACTTCACTATCACGCCTGACTGTCTATGTATATAACGATATATAGTTTGTCTATCAGGTCCATTGATAGTTAGCGGGCAGCCTCTTGGATAGCTTTTACTTCTGCCTGGAATATACAACAGTGGTTGGATAAAGAAGGATATTTCCTGCGATGACGCAAATACTCCTTCGGTGGCTTAAGCACTGTGAAAGCGGGCATAATAGTAGCTTCAATTGTTTCATTTCGTATTGAACATGCACAATTCTAAAAAACAAACCCTTTAGATTCCAACGCTTCACCAAGGATCATGCAATAAAAGCAGACATCATAGCATTTTCATTTGAAAGCAATGTTGAGCGGCATCGTTGGTGGATATTTCATTTCGTCTAAGCTTACACTTCAGATTAAATTAAGATAACACCACTTTCCATGAAAGTGCTTAATTTTTTTGTTAATTTAAAAACTCTTGTTCGCTACAAACAACTCCACCACTGTCCACAATTAGGACTTAAAGCCTAATAGAGCACTAAACCAATCGAAATCTAATTTAATCTGATGATACTTCTAGGGATACGTATTTCCAGCATAAAATAAACCTAAAAAAAAATCGCCGTCTAAAACAGGAAATCCAATAACTTCATTTGTATCGTTGTACGTTGAGGTGTGGGTGTAGCTTCGGATTTTACGCGAAATGTATTCTCCAAATTGACGTCGAAAGGTATTTGTCATCATATGTAGTTGTAACACAACACTGCCGGCAGTTTTTAGCAAGTGCCACTCAGTCATGCTTCTAAATCAATATCCTTGAACAAACAGTAAGTGTTTGTTGAATCGTTGCTGAACTAGTGAATGAGTGTCTTCTTCACTCGTGAGTGGTGTGGTTATTGTTTAGAAATAAAGGAACAGACGCCCGAAGAGAAACGCATCCAAGGATGGATTATGAATGGAACTTGAGCTGCAATCCGGTTTCCGCAATTCAGCATTTCGTAGACATTATGGTTGGATGCAAAAGTATCCCAAACGTTATGATGAGCCTACTTTTGGGAGTCCACCTTTGTAACAATCCTTAAAACCAAGTAAGAGATGCATTCGAGATCGACTTGAGCCTATCGACTGCAAGAAGGTATCTTGTTGTGCCTGCTGTTGTTCTCTTATGAAGGAGAGAGGGCCTACGTGCTTAATGCCGACTCTAAATTTAAAATTATCCAACCATAATGAACGTTAACAGGTCATTCAGCTTCGTTCACATTTCCCATCCCTAAGTTACCATTTCCTTTGTTCACTTTTTTTGTTTATTCACACGAAATCAGTAACTTTTTATTTAAGTAAATCACTAATCGTCTCTTGTAGAAATTTTACGTATATAATTCATTTCATACAAATAATTAATATTTTCTTCAGTTTCGTTCACTTTTGTATGTACTTCCTCACTTAGGTAAGATATAATTCCCTGAGTTTCGTTAAGTTTCGCCAAGTTTCATCTAATTAATTAATATTTCCTTCAGTTTCGTTCACTTTTGTATGTACTTCCCCACTTAGGTAAGATATAATTCCCTGAGTTTCGTTAAGTTTCGTCAAGTATCATCCAATTAATTAATTTCCTTCAGTTTTGTTCACTCTTGTATGTACTTCCCCACTTAGGTAAGATATAATTCCCTGAGTTTCGTTAAGTATCGTCAAGTTTCATTCAAATAATTAATATTTTCTTCAGTTTCGATCACTTTTGTATATATTTCCCCACTTAGGTAAGCTATAATTCCCTGAGTTTCGTTAAGTTTCGTCAAGTATCATCCAATTAATTAATATTTCCTTCAGTTTTGTTCACTTTTGTATGTATATACAATGTCCACGGATTTGTTCGAGACAGAGTGAATTTAACTTTGAGAGGATGTTTTTGTATGGAAAATGGAGGGAAATGTGTGCAACATATGGCGAGTTAGAGAGACTTAAAGAGAGTTCGAATAGAGCGAGAGCCCACTGCATATTTTTTTGTGTGCAGCTCTTGGATATTCCCCGTATTTGTTCTTCGGTTTCCATAAGTTTTCCTGCGTTTCGTTAAGTTTCGTCAAGTTTTATTCACTTTTACGTAATGGACGTCAGTAGGTTTATTAAAGTCGAGAAATAATTGAATAAGCATAACTGAAACTTCGTTTAGTTTCGTCCACTACTGTAAACTTTTTTGTGATTACGATGATTTTGAATACTTCTCTTATATGAGGATGATGTTCGGTTTCGGTAAGTTACCCTGAGTTTCTTTCAGTTTCGTTAAGTCTCATTCACTTTACGAAAACTACTTAGCTCAGTGCTGTAAAGTTTCGTAAGGTTTCATTCACTTTTGCTTTCTTAAAAAAATCACTCACTCTCTGGGTTCGTAAAGGACTGTCATCGGTGAGATGAGACCCAAGATCTCTGAAGGAATTATGGGAATTTAAGATCCAAAAATCTGTTTTTCACTCGATTCAGACATAATCTTGGCTTAATTACGTTATAATTGAACTTTATCAAATTTCTATCCAATTGAAAAGTTTTGCACTTCAGTTGCATATATTCTGTGAGTACCCAAACCCATATACGCCCATTGTCTCGAGACGAAAACACCTAAAGAGATACTGGTGCATTAGAATATTATACACGACTGCATTTGTCGATTTTCTTAAGAAGTCCTCGTTTGGAGACCATGGGTCTATATAGAGGTTGGTGTACTGGCTGGAATTTAGTCACGGGAGTTATATAACTATGTATGGTATACACAGCACCCCTAAGATTTACACAGATAGAAACACAAGATTACTCTTTAAAGCTCTTTATTCATTGACTTCTGAACTAAGAATGACTTATCATACGGTAACTTACATACAACGTACCTACAAACCAAGCTAAGAAAGAAAGTCGCGAAGACATAGCGGCTCTGCTGATTGTACTAATTCTTAGTACTTTGGTTATGTTTGTTTTATAAACTTGTTTTTTTTTTTACATAACTCGGGCTGCGGTGTAGGAATCGACGCACCTGCTCACTGGGACAAGACCTCAACAAGAGCACCCTGTTGCATGTCCTTTAATAACATAATGATCCAATTAAGTCAGTTCCCTCCAATTGAAGCAACGACTGTGGTTGGGCACTCATTGATGACACAGAATTTACAAGAAAATAATCAATAAACCAAGACAGCTCTACACAATTCGATTCCCAATATCGATTGCAATCCTTGCTGCCACGTGTCACTTAAGTTTAAAGCAAACCCTCTCCCAACATCTCCTCCGATCACCCCTTCAGCAGATTAACGTAATCCTACCTTAAAGCAGATTGTACTTCGTCCACGCAACAAGGACACATGTGCGCCGAGATAAGAAGCAAATAAAAGCAAGGTTTACGCATTTTTTAGCGATTTATTATCCGATGTCCCATCGTTTGGCTTTTGAATTTCCGTGTCCGAGGTCTGCACACACTTGGTGCTACACTTTTTTAGTGTTTCCTTGTAACTAGTGTTGCCGTCGTCCAATCGTAAACGTAATCTTCGTCGAAAAAAGGGAGATCTCCACGCGCTTCGTAAAAATTGCAATCACACTTGATCCCTCCTTAAGACCTCCCATCATTCCCACCCGTCGCCGAACAACACTGTGCTGGTGAAAGAACAACAACGCGTAATTAAAGCCGCCACTGATCCTTGTCAGCGGAAGTGCACTTTTGTCGTATTGTCCCCCGCCACAGCAAGGCGCCAGCCACCAGGCACTACCCGCTCGTTCACTTATTGAGTTTACTCCCTCCTAGTAGAGGGCATAAAACATAACAATTTTCAATTTCCCACCAAACGGCAGCCAGCTTAACAGGGTTAAATTGATTGCCTTACATTAAACACACGCAATAGAGCGTCCGTGTGTGTGTGTGTCCCCACCACCATTGTGTAGTCGGCTGTGCACATTACATACGAGCAACGACATGTGGGAGTAGTGGATCCCCATCGCATGCTGTCGCCCGGTGTCGCATCAAGCGTTTTTAATAACTTTCAACTTTATTGGTACGCGACACGGATGAGAACAGAAAAGTGCTCAGCTAGAGCACATGCTGAACCATCGCAACAGCTGATGGTTCCGAACCCAGATCCTCCTCCACCCGCCCACAAAAAGGATATTTCCTTCACAAAGTTAATTCCGTTCTATTAGGAGCGCAAATTTCGGTGAAAATTAAATTAAACTTCTCCATTGAAAACTAAACAATTTGAATGCGGAATGAAGTATTTCAAACATGGGGATGCAATGCATCCGCTTCCGCACCCGCATCGTGAACATGCGCTCCGCTACGGGGGGGCCGCCAACGATGGGTGAGTGAAATGAATGAGCCTTCGGCTGATAGAACGTTTCATGATGAAGCATTGTGAAAAGTTGACGTTAGGATACTGAAAGTCGAAACCAGTGTGTACCGGATTGGGGGCGCCAGTGGGGGCGAGAGTTGGTTTATTTAAAAATGAAACTTTAATGGCTCGCTATGTGGAACTGACAGGGGCTGGGGTGGCATCCTCACATGACTAGCGGTTTTATTTAATCACTTAAGCCAAATAACTTTTGAAGTTTGTATTCGAATAGGTGAGTGTGTGCGTGGGTATTTAGAGCAGAACCTGGACGCGGTCAGCGCGCTCAACTCGAACAGGAAACAAATAAATTATTCATAAATATTCGAGATGATGATTAAAATTAGTTTTCTAATTAAATTATGTCCTGACGGGTGAGTTTCGACTAAAGATGAAATACCAAAGCCATTTGTGGGGTTAATTTGTTTGATTATGAAATGTTCTCATGTGTGCTAGGAGAGCGGACGGAAACTGATGTTTCTCGGAAGTGGTTATAAAGTTCTGAATGTGGGTCACCTTTCCGTTGCCGTTTGATGGTCACTGGTCAATATGGGTGGATGTCAACCAACTTGGGGTGCGAAATTCAAGGCAGCTGGCTAAAGATTGTACCGTGAGGGGTACGTGCAGTCGTGGTAGACCTGGGGCTAGATACTACATCACCCACTCATGCTGTGTGTGCTATTGTCTCCCAAGAATGGAGCGTCTTCTACCGATCCCAAGAGGCTAAGATTGCGAAGTTTTTTTTGTTTTTTCTTGGAAGAGCTATATATCGATATTCCTGCTTAACAACGCCTTTAAGTCCCTGTCCAGTGAACTATTTGAATGTCTGACTCTACTTTGCATCGCACTCAGAGGCCCCAGCACAGCATACGCCAGCATTCAACACAGAGTAGCGTTGTGATAAGCAGTTCCGACGATGGAACGTGGAACGAACACGGAACGATTCTTTTCGCAGTCTTAACTGGTTCCCGGAGACATGTATGCGGAACTATATAGTTTCATGCCTGCAACATGTGCGCGGCACTATGCATAGTTCCATTCATATATTTGCCGAAAAGAAGAGATAGATTGATGGCTACGTTGATATGGGTGTAAATACATACGATAGTACATATGATAGTTCCGACTTAGGTATGCACACGTGTGTGTTCACCATTTCTTGTGTGCTTGTGTAGAATTTTTACACAAATTGTGGACATGTTGGGTGGACATAGTCATGTTAAGGTTGAGTATACGGAACTATAGGAACTATAGCTATATATGTCCTGAAATCCGGATGTTTTGATATAATTGGCAAATTTCCGATTCCTGGTTGGAATTGAGCCCAAATGAATGTATGCAGTTCGGTTCATAGACGTCCGAACCATCTAAAAATAGCATTTGATTTTGGCATTGACAGGGATACTGTAGAGGGTGCAGCTGTAAGCACAAAAGGCACTACCATCTAGGGGTCAGTCAAAATTTGGAATTAAACAGATGACATCGAAAGTGTCCATGTTCGCAATGTTCCGCGGTAGAAGATCAGGTGAAACGAGGTGGTCTTAAAGCAAATCAGAACAAAGCAAGATATATTCCATCCAACAAGGTCATTGGTCGCGATCGACAGTGCCCTTAATTGAGATCGTTAGCCTTTGTCCACCGGTGCTACTGCAGTTTGTTGAAACAACAAGGAAGACATTCTGTCTCCATCCGGTATAAAAACCAAACTCAATCTGGATGACTAGAGATGGACCCCTAAAAGTGAAGGCTTCGACGTATTCAACGTATCGCTGAGGTAATAAGTAAGTGGATTTATCTTGACGGGAAATGAAAATAGGTACCAAGCGTGTGACTCGATGTGTATACTCACTTCGCCGCGACACCGCGCACAGTGGGGCAGAATGTCCAAAAAGCAGAAGAAATTACTTTTCAATTGGGGCTAGTTTTATTCCATTCATGATGAAAAAATACAGCAGAATGGGAAACAAATACAGTACAGCTTCGCTAGACCGGACACTTCAATAGTCCGGACACCTCTATTGTTCGGTCAATTTAAAAATGTTACCTCTAAAGTCCGGATAGATTATTAAAGAGCTTACATATTTTAATTCTGTTCTATGTATCGCCATACATACGTACTTATGAATGTGCATATAATTATGGGTATTCCTCTACAAGTTGTGTCGCTTGCAATCGGCTCTAGACTGGACATTGTGCCATTGCGATGTTACTAAAATTGCAAACAATGAAGCAATGAAATTGTTTGCCAGGACCATTCAGAGTACAAAAAAGAAACGTAAGGCATCTCAAATGGATATCCTTCTACGAAACTACCTCTCGGGATTGGTAAGCGACTTAGTCTATATTCTGGGAGGCAGCCTCTTCAGTTTTTCACTCTGTTTTGGCTTGCCGTAGTTTCAGTTGGACATTCGTAATATACGAGCGTTCCAACTATGTATCGTCCAAGCTTGGCATGTGAGTGATCAAGTTCTCCGGGCTTGGTAGATTCACCGTCTCGCGCAAAACGACTTTAGCTGCGAACTAACATATCCACAACTGTGCATATACCTTCGATACCCGTCTTGTTCAGGGAGAAACTGCATGATTGATATTAACAGTCTCCTGTCGGTCTTGACGGATTGAGTTTATGGGTCCATCGTCCCTTTGTCATACAAACATGCGTGTATATAAATTTATATCTGTAACAGAAGATGTTTGAAAAGTTCTCGGTTGGCCATTTCATTTATTTGTTTTTTCTATAGTCCTGACGTTCCGATCCTCATTTCTAGGGACTGTACTCATAAGTCTTTGTTTCTATGGCCTTTATGCCTTCGACCGGAGCTCGGCAGAGTTTTTATTTAGGACTATTTAAAGTCACATAGTCTAGTTAGGCTTTGCTTTTCTCTCTAAAATACTTCTTTGCTGTGAAATTTTTGAAAAATTTGGGGATCTTTTTCTATTATATATAGATATATCTTTTTCGCCGTGGCGTAGTGGGTAAGTGCGTCGACGCCTACGCAGAGGGTGCCAGGTTCGATACCAGAATTTACCACCTATCATAATTCACGGCTCCGCCTCTTTCGAGTCACTGACAATGCTCAAAGTCAGTATTCAAGTCTTCCTGTCTAGAAAAAGCTTCTCAACTTCTCCGTTCGGAATCGGCATTAAACTGTAGGTCCCTTCCACTCGTGAAAGAACAATAGCGCGCACAACACGAGTAGTTGCTGTAGAAGCTAGGCCCCTCGGACTGTCGCGCCGCCAATATTATTATTATATCTTTTTCTTTAATATATAAAATCAAAACCATGGAAATTTAATTGTTTTATCCTTAAGAACAAAAGACCAAACAAAAATTTGCCGAACGGAGCATTTTCGAAAACTACACAAAGTTCCAATTTCCTCCAGTGTCTCCCAGTGTCTCCCAGTGTCACAAAGAAACACAAAATTAAATATGAATCAGGGGCCTTTTTCACAGAACATACATCTCATACATTGTATGATTCTGACACTTCTGCTGCATGATTTCTGTTTCTCAGATTTGTATTATGAGCCGCTGTAATACAACATGTATCACCTAAAGTTTACACTGGAAATATGGGAAAGTTGTATGATTCTGTCACAGAAAAATATCTTACACATCATACAACAGTTTTATTACAAATGTATCACACATTTCATACCGCATTTCAAACTGCCACTACAAAAATGAGCTTTTAAATGAAAAAATACACAAAAATAAGCATTTTTGGGCTAATAATTTTTGAAAAATGAATGATTGTTAATTTTTTTTTAAATTAGACATGTAGGAACAACGAATGCTAGTTCGTCAAGAAATTTTTATCAAAAATCGTGTACTAATTTGAAAAGTTGTCTTATACTAGCTGAATTAATCTCAATAGTTTCAAAATCATATTCATTCCTTCATTATTGAGGAACTTCATTATTTAGTTTTTAGTTTGTTTGTAATCCACTTGCGTATATGGTATCTGGGTTTAATTCAAGACACTATTTAGTTTTTAAAGAAATTTGTCATTCAAAATTAAACGTCAAAAAATATACGAGAACAATACTTCCAGTGGAATCTGTGAAACAGAAAATTGTATGATGTTTTGTACATTGTATGAAATGTATCATCTGTGAAATAGGCCCCCGAATTGTTTTCTTTAAAGAATTATAAAAAAAATGAGCCAATTAGCAGAATCGAAATAAGACCACCTTTTTCGGACTTTGCAATTGTACGACTACAACTTATAACCGGTTCAATAGATTATATTTTGATTCTACAAAATTTTGTTCCGATCTCTGAAAAATCTCCAGAGAATTGCCACCAGCATAGTAAACATACGCTGATAGTTTGAGTTCCCATATCCGGCTGTTTGGGGCACGATGCTGGTGCAGAGTTGCCCCACTGGCGGCAAATTTCATCATCTATAGACCCCCGGTCGAAACAGCATTTCAAATGGCGAGGATACAAGAATAGAACACCATGAACTTAAAGTTAGTGAAGCAAAGACAATCCCACCGCACAATGGCTAATCCTCTTAGTATCACCAACCTACACCTACACAAAGGCTTTACGCTTCATGTTCGCTCCTCCCGAATAGTATTCGGCATTATTCCGTCTTCTGCCAGTCATAAAACAAAACTTAAAGTGATCAAAAATTCCAACACAAAAAAGTCTTGGTGAAAACTTGAACTTTCAGTTATTTCCCAAATTCGACCTTGAAATTCCCGTCCGTCCGGCATTCTGACTGACTTTCGCAAAGTCCAAAATGACTAACACTGCCCGAGCCCGGAAGAAGTATGCTGCAGACAGAGAAATGCCAAGTGATAACATCTACCACTTCATAAGAAAACTTGGATAATTATTCCCCATTGATTACTCCGAGGGACGGGTCCACCGTCCATCCATTCAGCAGCGGCGATCTGAGAGAAGAATGAAGAATATCTCCATGAGAAGGATTCTTCAAAAGTTCCTTTTTTTTTCTTTCATAGTTTTTCATAGTTGTTTGCTTCCGCTCGGAGCAAAGCGCCATATGCTAGGGAAGCCGGCGTGATCTGCAGACGGAGTGACGGAGGACTTCAAAACTCTGGCTTGTCGGGGCAGTTGATGAATGTTGGATGTATGAAGTATTTAAACTTTAAAGGAGTTCAAATTGCTTGCAGGGGTTTTTCAAATTGGAACGGTCTTCGAATGGTTTCCTTTGTAGAGACTCTGGAGGGAGATGGCTAATAAATAGATAGATAGAATAGATACAACAATAGCACGCGCAACACGAATGGTTGGTGAGAAGCTAGGCCCTGGCTCTCTACGGGATGTAGCGCCACCCATATTATTATTATTATAGATACAAAGAAGAAGATGTAAGATGAATGAAAAAATCGAAAATAAAACCTTTTTTCTTATATTAATGTGATCTTCGTATCGAAACAGGCACAGGGTCGGCAATTGTATTATGAAATGAGACAAACGCGAATAATCTTCACTACTGAAGAAAGAAATATGAAAGAATGAATCTGGATGGCATCTTTAATTTTAAAAAAGTATCTGCGAACCTGGTTCGCAGTTTAAAAAGGGAGAGACAAAGTATTATTAGTTGTGGATTCGACTTGAATTCCTTCCGCCAACACTATCTCTTAAGTCCTTCAGCTAATGGACAAAGGATTCCAAGGCATTTGACAGAGTTTTTCTCTATTGTTGAAAACGTGAGTTCATGGTATCAATGAATCTCTTCTTCTATGGATTAGTAGGTTAGGTTAGGTAGGTGGGCTGCTAGTGCATTCACCAGCACACTATGACCATATTTGTCCATTGTGATACCCTTAGTCAGACTACTATGACTGATTGTACTGCCTGACTGACTGGACTAGATTTGTAAGCGAGATAAAAGCGTATTAACTTTGCTTTCACTGCGATTCGTACCAGGGACACCGCTAATCAGAGGCAGGCACTGTACCGACTGCGCCGTTCAATTCAAGTTGTTTCGGATAGATTCATGTCTGATATCCACCAAATAAATGCTGGTGTTTTTTTTTTTATAATTTTCGCATGCTCAAGGGATTGCTAATACCCATATATGTTCGGGGTCAAGACAAAGCACGGCCGAAGGTATAGAGGGAGAAAGGGAGAGGAGGTACCTGTGCACATTGGTCTTAAATATCTGCGGGTTGTAGTCTGTGGGAAATATTAAATTGGGAAGAGCATTCCATATTCGTGCAGTGCGGCTAAAGAACGAGTCTCTGAATTTAACTGTGCGTCCGAAAGTAGGCTTAAGGGTATACTGATGAGCATTCCTGGCGAGACGAGTATCGCCTGTGTTTTCATGGAGAGGAGGAATGCAGTTGGCTAGCTCACTTGAGCAACGTTTGTTGAAATAACGATAAAACACGGACAAAGAAGAGACGGTACGTCGATGTTCGAGCGAGTCTAATGACTCTGCGATATTGTTGTCTCCTATAAGTTTTATCGCTCGCTTTTGGATTCTATCAAGTAGGTGCAGTGTGGTCTTAGGGGCACCAGACCAGATATGAGCGTTGTACTCAAGCTTGGGGCGGATGTACGCCTTATAAATTAAAGCCAAATCAGAAGGGGTGAAATATTTCTTACATCGATTAAGAAAACCTAAACATTTCGCAGCATTTTTGGCGACCTCAAATATGTGATCGCTCCAAGTAAGTGTTGTGTTGATACACATACCAAGAATGGAAAGTTTTCCGGTTTCATCGACACAAGCGCCATTCATGGATAATGGCTGATTATCAAGGGTTCGTTTGAGTGACAACAGACAGCATTGAGTTTTTGAAGCATTGAATTCCACTCTATTGTTTTTTCCCCAGTTAATTATGCTGTCAAGATCGGAATTCAATGTGCTTAACATACGCTGCCGTTCCAATTCTACGGCCGAAGGGCGGGGTCGGTGATCTTGGAACGAATATGAAACGCTAAGGGTGCTGTCATCAGCGAAGGAATGGATTGGATTAGAAGTAGCAGACAAGAGATCATATATAAAAATGAGAAAGAGTGTCGGAGACAGAACTGAGCCTTGGGGAACACCAGCATTTATTTGGTGGATATCAGACTTGAACCCATCCAAAACAACTTGAATTGAACGGTTCGAAAGGTAATTTCTAATCCATGGAAGAAGAGATTCATCGATACCATAGGCACGCATTTTCGACAAGAGAGCTTGATGCCAAACTCTGTCAAATGCTTTAGTAATATCAAGCATGCTGTTGCTGCAGCTGCTGAGCATTGTGCAAAGGCTGGTTCCACTTTTTGGTGAGATAAGCTATCAGAGCACCAGTGGACCTGTCGCTGCGGAAACCATATTGTCGGTAATTAAGAAGCTTCCGCGATTCAAGATATTTCATAAGCTGACGATTTATCAGCGTTTCAATGACCTTAGAAAGAAGGGACGTAAGTGCTATGGGTAAGGTGGGTGACGAAGATTCGCCCTTTTTAGGGACTGGCTGGACAAATGCTGTTTTCCATCTGCTCGGAAAGAGACCTAAAGAGTAGGATAGATGCAAAAGCTTACGCAGTGGTTTTGCCAGCACAGAAGAACACCTCTTCAGAAGTATAGGGGGAATACCATCCGGGCCAGCGGTTTTGTGCACGTCGAGATCTTTCAGTACTCTTGCAACTGTACGAGTGCGGAAGTGGATTTGTCCCATGGTGGAATCAACGCTCTCAAGTACAGGTGGAGACAAATTAGAATCTGGCAGTGTTGAGCTAGCTGCAAAATGAGCCGCAAGCAGATTAGCTTTGTCTAAAGAGCTTGCACCTGGAATGTCATTGTAAATGAGCGTGGGAATTGAAGCCGAGGCGGAATTCTTTACGTTTTTTACAAATGACCAAAAGTTTTTGATACCCTTGGGACATTGTAGCACTTTTTGCCTCAACTTTTGCTCATAAGAGAATTTCACAAGGTATTCCCCAAGGCTCTGTTCTGTCTTTGACACTTTTTCCCATTTTTATAAATTGTTTATTGTCTTGTTAGTCGATCCCATGTCATTGGGGAAAGTAATGGAAGTCAGCAACAAACACAACTTTTGAATTTCTTAGTCCAGTAACCTACCGACTATTCAACATTTTGGTCTACTGTAGGTACTGGCCTTCTTTTGAACAATTTATGAACATCTGTATGGATTACTACGCAATCACTTCATAGTTCATCAAAAATTCCTTACAAGCTAAAAGCATGCCTTTCGTTCCCACTGCCTTCCACAATTATTTCCAGTCAGAAGATTAACACAAGGAATCGCAAAACCTTAACGCCATCGTCACGCGAATCACAATCTCCGAGAGGAAACTGCAAAAGTGTTATAAAACAGGAACCGGTAAGAGCCTCATGTTGCGATACCCCACATGCCAAGGAAGCTATGAATCCAAGAAACCTGTGTAAATCCTGAACGAAGAAAAGACATTCATATGCTGTCGCTATTCTACGATGCCCATAAAGTTCCGATAAGCATGCATGCTAGAAATCATACTCAGCCCGTTGCTTGCATTGTGCAGCAATCCAGTCCGCAATAAACCAAAAGCAGACATTCATATTCCACGCACACATGCTGCCCCGCTCTGGGGCTGCACACACTTCGATTTGTAATAAAACGATGCATAAGTCAGGACAGAAGCTTACCCAGAATTAAGGTCGCTCCGGCTATGAATGTGGATCTAGAGTGAATTTCCATATTCACAAGATAAAAGTGTACACACACCTTGGCCCGCCCGTCACCAGCGCCGGCCCCTCGTCGAATCTGCGATTACAATCGCAAAATATTACCCAGTGCTCTCCCAGCTCGTGGTCCGAATCACCTCAAACCTCAGCGACTCTTGGTCTTTCTCTATCTTACCCCGTCATAAAATCAATTATTCACCAGGCATAATGCAGTTACATTTGAGGCCATAAAAGGTTTCATTGTACGCGAACAGGGGCAGCACTTCCCTTTGTGGCGGCTCCTCTGGCTCGTGCTTCCCCCTTGATCCCCTGGCCACGGTTCAAACACCACCTTCCAAGCAATTCAACAACACACCGCCAGTGCAGTGCAAGGGCTACGCTCGCCCTCCTCGCTCATCCCTCGCACGCCAGTCGCATGACCCGCACTCTGTCGGAATGCCAACGGACACACACAACCTACAATGGAATCTCAAATTATTCTACTTAAAATCTGGTACGTGACTCCCTTTCACATTCGGCCCCCACCACCCCCGCCCCGCGTGCACACCACACGCGCCTTAAGAACAAGGCACTGCCACAGGAATCGCGCGGTGACGGTGGCGGTGGCGATGGTTGTGGGACTCAACCGTTTTGCCAGAGTTAAAATCTCATTTTTTATACACGCTGCACTATCACAGCGTAGCCAGGCCAAGTCATACTTGCCACCAGTCAGCCAGAACCCCGGCCATACATGACAATTGCATGGGGTGCTGGGCGGGGCGGCGGGGACACACTCAGGACACACAGTTCGTCATCGTCGGAGTGCTGGAAGGGAGGACAAAACGAATTGGAATATGTATCTCAAGCCGAGGAGCTCGGCACAATCCAACGTGAGTGGAAGAAACATTGTGTTACATTTGCTTCCAGCAGGTGCGTGGTAATTTGGTCGCGAGCCCGTAAGTGAGGGCGAGGTCTTGGCTATGTTTCCCACACGCTGGCGCTCGCAGCATCTCATTTAGAAGGGTCCTATTTATTTTATTTTAGAAAACCTCCTTCATACACATGACGACGACGACGACGATGCTGGCAATTTTAATGAATATTTAATGACAACTACAATTCACCTTCTGCGACATGAGTATTTAGCATAAGGACGTGCGCCATGACACTTTTGTAATTACACAATGGAAGAACGCACTCAGACACTGGCGAGGCGAAGCGGCGCGATGTCGGTGACGGTGGAGTGGTTGCTATTCACACGACACACCGAAAAGTGGGTACATGTCCTGGTGAGGAGACAGAATTATTAACGGTAATTGTATTAAATATTCGCGTAATAATAAGATGAAAGCACACACTCAGTCACACAAGTGCGGGTGTAAATATGGACGAGGATATTTATTGCGTCCCGGAATGGCGGGCTACCGACGACAACATCATCACGTCGACGACAACTTCCTCCCACCCCCACCCCCACCCCTTCTGCTGCATTGGCGAAGGGGGCACAGGATGTCTCAGTGCTTCGGCGGGATGTCGAGGGGGAGAGGTGCCAAATTGGATTAACTTGAAGTAGCTTATGATATAAATAAATACGTGGACAGAAAAAAAAACACTCACACAACAGAATTACCCCAAAAGGATAAGGAATGAGCGGAAAGTCGCACGATGAGGATGTCTCATTTCGTATTTCGAATTCTTTTCCCTCAAATTTACCATGAAGGTGTAAGATTGTGTCGTTTCAGCTCGTTCTCGACTGAAGGTGGGGCTGATAAATAGGCGTCTCGCTAACGAGGGGTGACAGGAAGGTAGGACATTCGAAGTAGCTTTCCTTTTCTCATTTAATTGAAATGTTGTGTCCTTGATGGATTTTCGTGTAGATTAAAACCCCTACTCTCGTAATGGAGAGCTTAAATTGAGAGTTAGTTGTAACTTAAAGGTGTAAATTTTAACTACTGGTTCGCCCGTTGGTTGGGACCGTTGCTCCGGTGTTTGTTGAGAATCAGTTGATTTGCAGTGAAGGCGCCATATTCTGACATTTCTACCATTTCATCATGGGCAATATTATAGAATTTAATCATCAATATCCGTCCTCTTGGGTCCTCATGGCTACCCCAACTTTTACCAGTTTAGGGACTACACACAGTGGTTCCCCAGTGGAAATAAATACCCGAAATGACATATTTTTCTCGGCCAAATGGTATAAGTTTTTCGATTCTTCAAATGTGACAACGTAGAAAGCCTAAATTTTGTTGACTTTTGATAATCCGTGTGGCTGTACCGTTAGCTTAAATTTGGGGCTTTGAAATTGGAAAAATTTACTTATTTTTTAAGCAAATTTGATGTGGCATATTTTCTAAAACTTTTTAGTTGGGAACCTAAAGCTATATTTTTTAAAGGGTTTACATTTAGCCTTCACACTGCGTGAATGGTTTTTTCATACTCCTTACCATACTTTATAATCGGACTTTTAATTAAAACCACTTTTTGAGGAAGCTTTTCAATGTATGATGGGTTCTAACAAAAATGCTCCAAGAGGCTGCAACGGAAAACAAACTTTTTCCGAAAGCTGAAAGTACCGATGTAACGATGGCACAAAAAATAAATCGCACTTTTTTGTACCTTGGGAAAACGATGCGCTTGAGTGGAGCAAGTGAATTTTTCGGCATTTTAAACAATTTCTCTTGCAATGCATGCATTGTGCGAATGATATGCGAGAGGCCGAGGACATATTTTTTTGTATGTGCACCAAGAATGTATAATAAGATGCGATGAACAAAGAGAGACCCCGCGCTTCGATATAAGTCCAAATAAAAGTGTCTTTTATTTCAATGTCAATTCAGAGGACACAAATGACAGATAAGAATATAAGGTGTGGCTTACACTGGAATTTATATACAAAATATGGTTGTTGTCTTGAATAGAATATTTCTTCTTCTTCTTTATTTGGCGCTACAGTCCGGGGTGGACCTTGGCCTCAACCAACAAGCCTCTCCAACTAGCACGGTCTCTGGGTGCGCCACCTTAAACGCGGGCGTCCTCTGTTGCGTTGTCCCACGGGTTCGGAGTCGAAGACTCTTCGGGCCGGAGCTAAGTTGTCCATACGGTCTACATGGCCTAGCCATCCTAGGCGTTGGATCCCAAAACGTCTGACTAGACTCATGTCGCTGTACAGCCCGTACAGTTCGTGGTTGAATCTTCTCCTACCGAAACCGTCAACGCAAACAGGACCATGATCGCACGCAGATTTTTTCTCTCGAAGACACCAAGGAATTCCGCATTCGCTTTTGAGATTGTCCATGCCTCCGCGCCGTACAGCAGGACTGGGATGATCAAGGTCTTGTATAAAGTCAGCTTGGTCCTTCGAGAGATGTCTCTACTACTCAATTGCCTCTTGAGCCCAGAGAAACAGCGGTTAGCAAGTGTTACTCTGCGTTTGATCTCAGTACCGATGTTGTTTGTACTATTTACTGCGGAGCCGAGGTAGACGACGGTACCTCGAAGCTATAGCTGCCCATTGTGACGCTCTGAATATTTAAGGTCATACAATTGTTTAAATTATGAAACTAATTACTTGTATCTTCTTTTGTTTGCGGTATCTTAAAATGCATGGTAGCCGAGGCGTTGTGGATATGTGCGTCGACCCCTACGCAACTTATACTTGCTGCCTAGGTTCGAATCCCGGCCGATACGATCAACAAATAATTTAAACTTCCTTCTCCTCTTTCGGGTCTTGACAATGCTCAAAGAGTATATCCTTCTAGAAAAAGCTTGGCCATTCAGAGTCGGCAATTAATTGTAGGTCCCTTCCTCTCCTGAGAGAACGCACAACATGAGAGGTTGCTGAGAAACTAGGCCCTGGTGCTCTACGGGTTGGAGCGCCACCCATATTATTATTATATTAACATAAAATGCATATCCTCTTCACATGTCACAAAGGGACATGCCCTTCGCAATAAGGGCGTTGTTAGCGAAAAAATTGATTTCTGACTTTGGGAGATCTGGAATTAGTGTATGATTACCAAAACATTGAAGATTTCAATTAGGAAGATGAAGTTATGATTTATATAGATAACGAAAATAATTAATATATTGGAGTTGCATTTCACCATTCATTGTGCAAATTTTAACTTTTTTACTATGATTGAACGATTTATAAGGTATAAGGTATACACATTTATATCCCTGGTATTACATGCCATCATTTGTAAATCAAATTCTGTACCCTGGAGCAGAAATGAAATTATCAGCAGCTTTTTCCGGTCGGATAATTGTCAGAGGAGGCTCAGGACAATCGGAATGAAGATTACAGATATTATAGAATTAATAATACTGGAAAATTGCAGCAAGAAGTGAAGATATTATTCATCAAATGTTGGTAGCATCTGATCTCTCTTTTGCCTATTTATGGTCTGAACGAAAAAAAATGCACTCGCTTTAAGGCCCATTATACTAAATTACTTAGTCTTGTGTAGAATTTAATTCATTTATGTTCATTGTACAGCTTAAGCAACAATATAGAGTAATTGGCAATAATAAATAATTATGTTACTTAAAATGATCCCAAGTCTGCCTTGGTTTTTCTCCACGAAGGAACTACATACTACATAGCCAATATAGAAATGTTTACAATAAAAAATTAACGACTTTACCAACGTGATATAAATTCTTGTCATCGGACAATGAATTAATTTCAAACTTAGCCTCACAACGAGTGTGTTAATTTATTCATTATATACCCTTGATAAAGTCTTCAATTTGTAAGTTTATACTTGTATTCACTTACTTTTAATTTATAAATTTATTCACTTATTTTTTATTTATATATATATTTATTTTTTTATTATTGATAGATAGATAGATAGATAGATATATCTTTTATTTCGCATAATATTGATGACATAAGTATTGTTACCGCACATTTTACAGATTAGAGATATGATATTATAATATCTTTCTTCTATAATATTTTACATGTAATTATGCAAAATTATGTCTTTCAAAATAATATGATTATACTTTGGAGGAAAATACGAAAAAAAACCTCCAATGTGAAGAAAAAAAAAACAAAAAAAAAGTATATAAATAAGTGAACAATACAATTTTAGTAAAGAAACAAGTTATGTAAAAAGTAAAATAGATAGTGAATAAATAAATAAGTAAATAAGTAAATAAATAAATAAATAGATAAATAAAGAAATAAATAAAGAAAATAAATAAATAAATAAATAAATAAATAAATAAATAAATAAGCAAATAAATAAATATAACTCAGTAACATTGAATAAACAATAGAGATTAAGTATCACTTAGAATATTAATAAGCGGGTTTTCAACAAAACTACAGCGTTCTTGGAATTTTAATTTCAGTTTCTGTATCCTATCAGAAATCAATACAACATTCGCTCTTTTGTGTAAGTCTTTAGTTGAGTGATGCCAAGGCAAGTTTAACATCATTTTAAGAAGTTTATTTTGAGATACTTGCAATCTTTTTATGTGACATTTCGCACTGTTACCCCATACTTGACATCCATAAAGCATAATGGCTTGGAAAATCACCTTATAAATAATTATTTTATTTTCAAGTGAAAGTAACGATTTCCTATTTATAAATGGGTATAACATTTTTGTTGCTACCCCTACCTTTTTAATTGTTTTACTAATGTGATCATTAAAAGTTAGTTTCGTGTCTAGATTAATACCCAAGTAACGTACGGAGTTTTCCCAATTTATAGACAATCCATTTAACTGCAATTGCCTTGTAGGAACAAAGCAGGGCTTTCTTTTTCGTGTAAAAAGATAGCCTGCGTCTTTTCCTCATTCAACTGGATGTTCCATTTGCTGAAATATTTTTCCACAATTTTGATCACATTTGAGAGATTGCTCTCAATAGTGAGAGCTAATTCGTGTGAAGAAAATATGGCGGTATCATCTGCAAAAATCGCAGTGTGACAACTTGGCAATTTTGGGAAGTCTGATACATAAATATTATATAAAATTGGAGCTAGAACTGAACCCTGTGGAACACCAGAATTGAAAAAAATTAGGTCAGAAACACCATTGTTCACTTGGACTACGAAACGACGACGAGATAAGAAACTTTGGACAATTTTACATATATAAGGAGGAAACCGGAGGTGTATCAATTTATACAAAAGTCCGTCGTGCCAGACAGTATCAAATGTTTTCTCTATGTCAAGTAGAACCATCCCAGTTTATTATTGATATGTTTATCCATTTATTTATTCATTTATTTATTTATTTATTTATTTACTTAATTATTCCTTTATTTATTTATTTATTCACTTACTTACTAACTTATTTTTTCTATTTATTAACTTTGTCCATTTGTTCCGTTTTTTAACAACTTTTTATTAAATTGCTTGTTTCTCGTTATTTATTATGTTTCTCTCGAACGCACTCATTACGAACTTGTCAATCAATTCATGTCAACACTTCTCTCTTCCCCCGACGAAGTATATATTTTGCACTATTTCCACCGTATGTTATATTATTTTATCTATTTTTTGTTTAATGAAGTTAGTGGCTTTTCCTTCAAATCATGATGAAAACTATAAAATTTGTATATTGATTGATAAATTGTATTATTTTGTAGATGGGAGATTAAATAAAAATCAAATCTGTGTAAATAATTAATTGTAAAATTCACGCCACAATAAAATACGTACAAGAAGATATAATTAGGTTATGCTTTAAAAAAAAAGTAGTTCATACAGAAATAAAAAAAAAAATATATTTCATTAAGATCTGTTCACGAGTTCAAATGTTACAGGTTTATTTCCAACTCTCCCATACAATATGACCACTGTGCGACGTGATCGGTATACTGAGCAAACAATTGGAACAATAGGAACGGAATTTTACACCAACTCTACGATAATCGACATCAAAATATTTATGTGTCCGTAGACGTAGGGAGCGTACATGGAAAATATTGCTGATGTGCCCGCTAGTGCTTTTAATATTTTTTGTCGGAAGTTTTTCAACGATGCACTGGGGCACTCAGACTCAAGAAGTGGTATATTGTACTCCCAGGCAGCAATCTTCAGTGCTGCAATTTCATGGTTTCCCATCGGAAGGAAGACCATCAGGCTTTTCTGTGATGTGGAGCCTAGATCATCACCTCTCACCACCGAAAACCTGCCTGTTCCTGCCAAAAAATCCGACGCAAATCTACCTAAGGAAGTTTTTTTTTTTTAGATTTAATTTTTATTTAATTCCCAGGACAACTTATACTAGACAAAAATGACATAAAAATCTATCTTAATATCTAACAATTCGTGTCCTTAATTCTATCTTACTGACCCATCGCGGGCACTCTTAACTTACTATTTGCCTTTCGGCGTCTAAACTATTGCTTCTGTTTTTTTTAGTCCTAAGGACAGGCTTACTTTATTGTTTAAGACGTACAGTCCAAGAAAACTAAGGAAAACTTGGCGCTCTGTACATTCTTATTATTACCTAACCTAAATCTAAACCTAAACACTATTACCTATTAAAAAACCTAAGAAAACTTAATCTACGTCCGTAATACTACGGACGTGTACACAAGAGCGTGTATGTTATGTATATGCGTAACATATATAATTTACATGCCCTTGTGTACATTTATTTTATTTGCTAATCTACCTTAGAACTAGGTAAGTGGGCCGTTTTACCAACTAAACGATTTCTTATATCATATAGGCAGGGGAGTCGAAGGCGAGCACGCAGGGGTCGCCCTACTGGACCGGAGAAGATCTTCGTGTTCGCGGACGACATCCGATTCGTAGAGGAGTCATCTGTCAACTGTTAGGCGCACCGCGTGGTAGATTACAGGACATCCATCCGTGTCCTGGATCAAGCCGATCGAATCAAAATAGAGGAACGACTCAGGTGGAACAAAGCCGTTGTGGCGCACCCTCTCATGGTGCATATAATTGGGATAGTAAGCCCCGAAGATCAGACTGTTGGTAGAAGTCATACTTCTTGCAATGTGACTTCCTTTTAATTTAATGATAAAGTTGTCTATCCTTTTCACGTTTGCCCTGTTGTACAAGACCTTGTTAGGATAGTACTTCTTGTACTCAGACTCGGGTGCTCGATACAACCGGAGACAGGTCCTAAGATACCGTCTCTTGAACAGTCTCATCTTTTCCATCTGGGAAAGACCCACGTTGAACCACAGGGGACAACCATACACCATGACTGGCCTTATAAGGGCCATGTAGGCGATTACCTTCACCCTGATATCAAGTTGGCTGCTGTACTACAGCTTACTTACCACAGCAAAGGCTGGTCAAGGCCTTCTCTTTATGTTTGTTAAAATACAGAAAATGATTCAACGAAATGCCAAGATATCTAACTACAGTTTTCACGGCTACCGGCTGACCCTGTGGGTCATCTATGCCCAACTTCTTCCAGTTTACGCGCGTGTTCCTTGAGGCCATAGCCAGCGGGGTACGGAAAAGGACATTTTCACACTTCTGGAAGTTGATAAGCAGCTTCAAGGCATCGCAATATGTTACAGTCACGTTGCAACAAGTTATTAATGACTTCTACCTTCGGACTTGATCTGTAAGCCACTAAGTCATCGGCGTTCGCGATTAGGTGCGGCATAGACCTTAACTACTTAAGGAAGTGTGTAGTCTAATGTTGTCGTCCTCCTTTTGTTGTCTGCCTCCACGAAGGCTCCAGCGCCAGACCCTTAATTTGTTTTGGAGCCATCCTGGAAGATTTGACTTAATTTCTTTTCTGGCTCAGATTCTGGCCAGAGCCAGTCCAGAGGGTCGGAAATTTCGGCTTTGGCCATCAAGAGCAGAGCCAGGCTTACTAAGGAATCCACCAATGCAGCCGATACAGACCGTTCTTTGAAGCTTTGTGAAAGCAGCAGTTACGTATTTACCTGAATGATTATTCCACCGAACGACCGATGCGGAGGAGAGAGCCCTTATCATAGCCGGGTGGATACAGATGAATCTTACTGCTGATAGAACCCAAGACTTACCAAGAATCTCCTTACATTGCCAGAATACTGGCAGACCCTAGGTGTTTTTCAACTCGATGTGCTAGCTAACTCCTGAACAGCTTCTCGGAATTCTGCGATCAATACAGACACCCCATCATGCGGTATATGAGTTCTTATTCACACTTGTGTTGACGTGAAGTCGATGGTTCCTGCATAACACTTAGTGGGAGCATACTTCTCACAAGGACAACAACATTTTCATCGGGTAGCTTGAGTAAGTAAGAAAGTGTAAGTAAGTAACTTCGAAAGTACGAGTAAATAAAGTGGGTGTCATACCTTGGGGCCCATCTTAAAGTCTTACCACATTTGCATTAATTCGCTGTTGAGTCTGTTTAAAGATCTTGTTTAGGCTGAGGTAAACCTCAGAAGAGAACATTTGTGTAACCTCAAAGTGCCAGCAACATGCACTTGATCTGAGTCCCTTTGCCAGGAAAGCTTTCCATGAATTCAAAATTACTTTCAATCAATCGAATTAAATCCAAAAGCTAGGAGCATTTCATCTTCTTAAAGAGTCCTTAAGCAATAGGACAAGTTACAAATTTTCAAAAGCAACTCCTGAATGCAAACAAAACAAATAACCACATCTCTTTCGTTACATGCATCCCCCCCTTATCAGAGACCATCCAGTCGACATGCATGTGCGAACAGAAGGACAGCCTGAAGGCAAATAAACTCTTGCCAATAATCAAAAGTGCTTAATTGCAAGGAATGAGATATGTCCTCCCTGCCTGGCATAACGTTTGATTACCACACATAAACAGGATTAAATTACCATGTTTCCAGCACCAGGGGGCCCAGCCCGTCCCGGACATACATATTCCTTCGCATTTCAATTGACTGCCACTGCCGATGTGTGTCTTAAATTTCGGTGGTCAGTGTACGGATGGAAGCAGACCCTCTTGTCATGTAATCACGAAAGGAATTCGAAAGTCTTGTCCCCGCCACTCCACAAACAACCTACAACAAGTTAACTAACAGAAACTCTAATTCATTCGCTCCACTTCCCTCACAACAGTTGGTGGCGCGGAGGGGGTGTTGTAGTTGCAAGATGCTCGTCTTGAGGAATATTATGCAAATCTGAGCAACAAAACAAATTTGCTTGGCAAACTTTGATAACAAAGTCATCCGGCTCGCCGAGACGAAAGAGTGAAGCCACGAACGAAGAATCGAGAATCACATCCTTATCTGTGCCCTCAATTCGAATTTGAAACAATGCCCGCAGGGAGCCACCCCCTCAATGGCAACCGAGTAATTAAAGAAGAAAACTTTACATTGTAATGCGTACAACTATCTGTGAAGCAACTGGGTCTGTATCTGGACACTTGGAGAGTCCCCTAGACCAATGGAGACGACGGAGCGAGAGAGAGAAAAATCCAGATCTAGTGATTTTCATTCCTTGCAGTGTGCCCGTACACTCGGCTACGGTCCCGGCATTTGTCTACAGAGTGCTATCATCACAGTCGTCGTGTCTTTTTTAGGGCCTGGGAATCACACGAAGATGCCGCACAGATACTCCCCCTCGTACACACAGCACCGACATGGCCTTATCGAGTCACATAACATGAACACTTTTGTTTATTACTTCCTCTTATCACAGAAGTCGTTTGTCTGAATGTGCACACATGTGAGCTGGTGGGTGGGGCCGCCCTGGATCCGAGGGGCTTCTCTGGATATTGAAAGCAACTGCTTTAAATTTTAATCTCGATACTTTCCGAAGTGGATCCTCCAGAGTCCGAGAATTTGTCAGTTACAAAGTTTTAACTCTTTTTTTAGCTGTTTCCCCCTTTTCGCATCTAACGTGTTTTGGGGAGGATGAAAGGCACGGCAGGGGATAGATTCCTATCAGACGTTCCGGCCATGATGCTGGTAATGAGAGGGAATGGCGTGTTGGGAATTCGAGAATTCTTAAAAGAGTTGATGCGGACCGACTGGCAATAACGAGGAGCCCCCGATGTGGGTCATTAAACTGTGAGATAGGAACATTTTGAATTTCTGAAAGGATTGTGTGTAGTTTTGATAATTGCTCTGGTCTCCTGGTGACGCATATTTGGAAGGAATCTTGAATGAATTTTATCTGGGGCTTTGTTTTTGGTCAGTCGAGTTCATTTAGGGTTACACACTCAATGTTGGCGCTGGCACTCTCATTAAGAGGATGCAAGGTATTTAAGAGCTATGCTGGCAATCCTTGGTTCCTTTGGCGTTGATGATGGTCTTGTAAAGCCGCGTGAATCTAGCAAGGCGTATTCAAAACCTTAGGTGGCAAATCCTTTTACAGCGCAGGGTGCCACCAAACACTGAGCTTAAAGCATTAGCATAGAGGGTCCGTGGGCTAGAATATCATGTACTGCTGGTTAAGGTCGTTTTAAGTATTTTTTCTTTTTATCATCTTAGTTGAATAATATGAATAAGTACAGTGGAACCCGCTTAATTGAAACTCGTTTAATTGAAAAACTCGCTTATATGAAAAACTAGCTCTGTCCCCGTTTTCACAAATTTCATACAAATTACTCCGCTTTATTGAAACCCGCCTAAGTGAAAAACTCGGATATTTGAAAAAAAAAACCTGAAAAATGTATTACTATTAATAGAAAACACATCGCTTAAATGAAAATGTGTCTACAAAAAATTGGAAGAGTAGGCTTTGAATACTTTACCATTTAATTAGCAGTTTCTTATGACAGTTCTGACAGCATATTTCTTATTTCTTGACTGTTTTGAATTTCAAACGAGCAGAATCGTCAAACCTTCGTTTTGTAATTTTAATTAATTGAAAATATGTCGGCGCCGAAGGTAATTACGTTTCAGTTAATAAAAAACGAAGTGAAGTTACAGAAAATTGATCCAAAATTACAGCTGATTGATTCGAAGAAAAAATACACAAGTTTGTCTATCAAAGACAAACTTACAATTTTAAAACAACTTGAGGATGGTGAAACGCGGATAACAATTTGTGCGCATTTTAATTGCAGTTCACCAACGCTAATAAGGATATGCCAGCAAAAAAAATTCCATTCCCAATATTGCTGCTCGGAACCAGAATTTATCCATGAAACGCTTGCGTGCAGGAGTTCACAGTAGGGTGGACCAATCCTTGGCTATATGCTTCAAAGATATGCGATAAAAAAAACACTTTAATTAGTGGACCCAAGTTGATGGACAATTCAAAATCTTTTGAACAACAAATGGATGGCTTAACCGATGGAAAAAGAGAGAAAACATTACTTTCAAGAGATTTCATGGAGAGACAAATTCTGCCGATTCTCATTCTGCTAACGGTTGGTTGAATAATATTTTGCCAGTCTATCTTCACCGATATGATGCCGATGATATTGACAATGACCACGAGTCCGGATTAATGTTCAAGGCACTGCCAACAGGAACGTTGACGAACCGATTAGAAAAGCCTTCATCCTTGAAATTGCCAAAGGACCGCATTACCATTCCTTTCATCGCCAATGCTTCAGCCACAGACAAAATGATGCAATATGGACCATCATAATAAAAGAACTTGAAGCTATATTTAAATCAAGGAACAAAAAGGTGTTGCTTCTTGTAGACAATGCATCTTGTCACAAACTTGATGTCGATGTACTGTTAGAAAACACCAAGATTGAATTTCTGCCACCCAACAGTACTTCCCACATCCAACCTATGGATCAAGGAATAATTCGGTGTTTCAAGGCACATTATAGAAGATGCATTACAAAGAAACAACTTCTTCATTTAGATAATGGAGATTCTTTATCAGATTTTTTCAAAAACAATTGACTTACTTCAAGCTTTAACGTGATAAAAAGGGCCTGGTGGATGGTAAGCCCGTCAACTATACGAAATTGTTTCCGTAAATCTGGTTTTACCTCAAACACCTTCACTGAAGAAATTGTTTTAGATGCTGAGGTGGATGAACAAATTTTTTCAAGCACACTTCAACAAGAAATCATTTTTCTAACGGATGTTGGAGATATGACGGATGAGGAAATTATAAACGAAGTCGAATTACAGTTCGCCGATTCTACTGAAAGACTTGAAGATGAATCAGATGTAGACAATCTGGTTACCGACATAGAATTGAAAAACACCAACAATCGTTGAAGCTTTCAATGCCCTTTGTATTGTAAAGCGTTTTTTTAAAGACTGCAAAGAGCTCGAAGTATTTGATGTCATCGAATATAAAATGATAAATCACCATATTCGAACTCTGTCGCAGAAAAAAATTTAAGACTTTTTCAAGCCAAAATAGTTTTTATTAACTATGTGCAATTGAATTTTGTACATAAACCTTATTTGATGCTACTTTAATATCGTTCCTTTTTTATTATACATACTAGGTATTTACATATGTACATGCATTCTGTTGTTATGTTTTGTTAGTTTATTTTTTTAAATAAATAAATTATTTTCTTTATCTGATTCAACTTGTCTGTATGCATAGACAAAATTCTTCACGTTTGCTTAAATGAATTCTTTTCTTCGTTTAAATTAAATCTTTTTTCACTTATCCGAGGTCCGCTTAATTGGGTGTTTCGTCATTTCATTTTAGCGGGTTCCACTGTAATACAAATTTATAAAACGCATGAGAAGACGCCCCTGTTCACTGTGAAGCACAAAAGTGGAGAACGACCTCCTCCAAGTCTCCGTGCGTAACTGAAGGCAAGTTGTTGGTTGTTTTGTTGGTCAGACGCAGGTCTCTTTCGGTCTGCAACGCCACATAGAGCACGAACGCAGGCGGTAAAGTGGAATATTTTGTAAGCTTTTATGTGGAACTTAGAAATTTACAGCGTCTTCTTCCAGCCTGGAACCAAAAGGTCAAGTCAATGAAGAAGATTGGCAGGCTTGATTTGGTTTATTTACGAAGTTCTTGGAACTATCCACAATGAGTGTGAGTAGCATGCATTTTACGAGTGGACTTCCTTGCATGTCATACTATTATTGTTGAGGGTAAACGCCTTTGTTTGGACCTTTAGGTCTATTGTGCCATCTGCTCATACCTTTGCTCCTTAACAGATCCTCTCCCACCACCAGAGTTGAATTGAGGGTTATATGCTTCTATTGCGCGAAGATGGAAGATATTTATCGTAGAGTATGTTGTAGCAGGTTAAGCGGGTAGCTTCAGTGTGCAGGTGGCGGACGGCGGCGGCACGCTTGTGGTTGCACGGCTAAGCCTGTCGGAAGTGGTGGTATTTGTCCCCTGCGTTGTACACCACTCAATTACTGACAAAAAAAAGCCTATCACCCTGATTCAGACCGCGGACCTACAACTAAAGATAAGACAGAGAAGAAAGAGAACAGATAGGAGAGGGAAATAAAAGAGTGTCCAAAACCTATGCCTCTACCACCAAAAGAGGCGAGGGTTCGCAGAGCAAAGCTAACTACCCTAAACTACGCCTATGCTGACCCACATAAACTTACAACTATTCCTAAGCCTAATCTAACTTAAAATTACCTACCTCAGCCCAAAACCGAGGCAACGCCCTTCCAGCGTCGTCTGGCTATATTGGTTCGTAAAAGAACCCGAGGGTGCATGATGTTGGCACATGTCCTCCAGCCCACCCATAAATCGACATGACTATGACTTACTATCTCCCTTGGCGAAATCTGGAGACAGAACCTTATCAGAGACGTTAGCCACAGTCGTACGTTCTCCCCTGTCAAATACCCAAAAGAGGACGGCCTTCCCTCACCCTACACGCACATTTAGACAAAACGAAATTATTCTATGAAATAAAACATATTTGTTTTCATTCGACACATATAATGGGTAATCGAAAAAGTTTTTTCGTCTTTCTAATCAAAATTTGTTCACAGACAATTCAAGTGGTGCTCAAACATCGAGCTTATTTTTGTAGCTAGCCTTTTTTAAATGGTTCAAAACCGTTTGATGATGAATGTTTAGTTCCTTGGCGATGTCATGGCTGCTTATGTGACGATCCTGACCAATATTTTCCATAATTCCATCGACTCTTTCAACGATAGGTCGACCAGAGCGAGGTACATCTTTCACATCGTAATTTACATAACGGAAGCGAGCGAACTATTGTTGTGCTACACGAACTGATACAGCATCGTCTCCGTAAACTTCACAAATTTCATTGGTGGCTTGCGTGGCATTCTTCACTTTTTTATACAAAAATTTCAAAATATAGCGAATTTCTTCATTATGTTCACTCATTTTTGAACAGCTGTAACTTTTTTTGGGTCGCCGTGTCGTAGTGTGTAAGTGCGTCGACTCCTACGCAGAGGGTGCGAGGTTCGATACCCGAATTTACCACCTTTCATATTTCACGGATCCACCTCTTTCGAGTCACTGACAATGCTCAAAGAGTATTCCTGTCTAGAAAAAGCCTCTCAAATTCGCCGTTCGGAGTCGGCATTAAAGTGTAGGTCCCTTCCACTCGTGCAAGAACAATAGCACGCACAACACGAGTGGTTGCTGAGAAGCTAGGCCCAGGTCCGCCTCGGACTGTACCGCCACCCATATTATTATTATAACTTTTTTTCAACTTCTCCGAATTTAATTTTAATTAATTTTCGGTTAAATGAAGCTTAAAATGTCACCTTTCAAACAGCATATGGTATGACACAATGTGATTGGTAGCACTGGGTATAAACGACTCCAACGACATCTATTGACAAAACACGAAAATACTTTTTCGATTACCCATTACATATAGCTCATTTTATTAATAATTCAGATTCTTAAGCTAAAACAAATTAAACGTAACCCTGTCCTATAAAATTATTATAAAAGAAAATTAAAAAAAAAGTTGGAACAAACAAAGGAAAAGAAATAAATTCAATATTGAGGGTCTTAACCCTGGCTACAGCTACTGACGACACAACACGTAAAGAGACTCCAAATACAATGGAAAAAATGAATAGTTCACAAAAATTACAATACTCTTAAAACTATCCAATTTAATGAGAAAAACCTCACCAAACCACACAATTCAATTTTAAAATTCATAAAAAAACTAGAAAAAATATCTTGATCTGATCTTGATCTGGTACGTCGGCTATTCCGACAGTTTTGTTGGCTCTTCGGTTTCCTCGAATCACTGTTTTCGTTATATTGTATGTGGTTGTTAGGTTTCTTGTTTTGTTGTTGTGTTTGTCAAGTTGTTATAGTTTTTATCTAATTAATTAGTCTTCTTCTTCTTCATTTGGCGCTACAGTCCGGGGTGGACCTTAGCCTCAACCAACAAGCCTCTCCAGCTAGCACGGTCTCTGGCTAGCTGTCTCCAGTGTCGCACGCCAAGTTGGTTGAGGTCCTTCTCCACCTGGGTGCGCCACCTTAAACGCGGGCGTCCTCTGTTGCGTTGTCCCACGGGTTCGGAGTCGAAGACTCTCCGGGCCGGAGCTGAGTTGTCCATACGCTCTACATGGCCTAGCCATCTTAGGCGTTGGATCCGAAGACGCCTGACTAGACTCATGTCGCTGTACAGCCCGTACAGTTCGTGGTTAAATCTTCTCCTCCAGAAACCGTCAACGCAAACATGACCAAAGATCGCACGCAGAGCTTTTCTCTCGAAAATACCAAGGACTTCCTCATCCGCTTTTGAGATTGTCCATGCCTCCACGCCGTACAGCAGGACTGGGATGACCAAGGTCTTGTATAAGGTCAGCTTGGTCCTTCGAGAGATGGCTCTACTACTCAATTGCCTCTTGAGCCCATAGAAACAGCGGTTGGCAAGAGTTACTCTGCGTTTGATCTCGGTACTGATGTTGTTTGTACTGTTTACTGCGGAGCCGAGGTAGACGAAGTCCATGACTACCTCGAAGTTATAGCTGCCCATTGTGACGCTCTGTCCAAGACGTCGATGTTGTGTGTCCTTTCTTGATGACAGCATATACTTCGTTTTGCCCTCATTCACCGCTAGACCCATTTTAGCCGCCTCCGCCTCAATGCCAGCAAACGCCTCATTGACGGCTCGCTGTGTTCTGCCAATCACGTCAACGTCATCCGCGTATGCTAGCAGTTGTATGGACTTCTGGAAGATCGTGCCTCTAGTGTTGGCGTGTGAGTCTTGCATTAATTAGTCTCCCACAATTAATTCTTAGAATGCACCGACACAAGTGGAGAACACACAACATTAAGATGAAAGGGTTAATAAAAGTTCTTTGTTTATAAGCTTGTTTATAAATTATATAACTTTGCAAATGACACCAACTATATTTCAGTAAAACATTTTGTTTTATTTTATTTTATTTATTTTATTTTTCATGGTATGAGGAGAGTCATCGAGTGATACACATTGGACGGGGCAAGTGTTTAATACATAAATAGTACATACAATAACTTTTTTCTCTTTAAAGGAAATTGAGCTTAAGGTTGCCGCAACAAGTAGTCTCTCTACGCCAGCTTCCTTTACGAAATTGATAAAGCTGGTTCTAGTGACTTCAAAGTATTTGCGTTGATGACATTTGGAGAATAAGGTTAAACTATGTACTTTATGGGCTGTGCAGCGACATGAGTGTATCAAGGCATCTACGGATCCAACGCTTAACATGATTAGGCCATGTATGCGTATAGACAACTTAGCTCCAGCCCGAAAAAGATTCGACTCTGAACCTGTGGGGCAACGCAACAGAGGACGCCGATGTACAAGGTGAATCGCGCAAGTTGAGGGGGACCTCAGCCGGCTTGGTGTGTGAAACTGGAGACAGCTGGCGAGTGATCGCATGTGGCATGTTGAGTGAGGCCCAGGTCCACCAGCGCCCTAAACAGAAGAAGAGCGTGGCTCTTTGGATTGCGTCCGGTTCCATTTAGTATTCGACACTGCAAAGTCATCGCCTGATTTTTGCGCAATATGATGCAAACAGAAAAGTTCTTCGATAGAATTGTACAAATGTAGAGTGACATAAAAAATGTTCTCCACAATAGGTCTGTTCCCGTACTTTCTGCACATAATTGTGAAGACTGTAATTTTTTAAGGAGTGGGGGAAAATCTCTCAGAGAGAAGCAAAATCTCAAGAAAGTACGGGAACGCAGTCTTACCAAATGTGTAAATTATGTCATTTATGAAGCGTCAAGTCTGAAATCTCACATGCATGCATACATGAAATTATCACATACCTACGAAAACAAAACCAAATGCACAGCAAACTATTTGAGTATTTGACACATCAATTCATTTGACAACTGCCCACAGAAATTTCTTGTGCTAAAATGGGCAGGGTGGGGACATTTTTTACTCTCTCGAGAGAGCGCTCATTTGACATTAAACCCACATTTTTGGCGTACGGGAACAGACTTTCGTAGATTTGTTTTGTTTTGTACTGTTTTGTGTTGTTTATTTTGAGTACGGCAACAGACCTAATATTAAGTCGATATAAGTTTCTCAATAAGTCGTCGACGTTAGGCAAGTCAAGATATTGAGTTTGGGCTTACGATTGGTTTCAACTCAGTCTTCTCTTTCGAAAATCGTTCTTTTGGTATTTACTTTCCATTGTAATAATTTAGGCTTTAGTATAAGACAGCCGTTTGAAACCTGCTCCGGGTTTCGGGAAGGAGATGCGCTGTCGTATTGGAGAAGATAGTGCGTCGGGCAGCTGTAAACACGAAAGGCATATCATCTACAAGTCAGTCCAACTGTTGGTCGTTCCAAACGGGCCGTATTGGAAAGATTTACGGCAATTGAAGAAGAGGCGAAGCGAGCTGGTCGTAAAAAAACCATCCGTCACACACCACCTAGGACGAATTATTACAATCGACAGCTGAAATTTCGAGGTAGTAAAGGAGTTTGTTTACCTCGGGGCAAACGTAAAGTCCACAAACGATATCACTGTAGAGATCCGCCTTAGAACCGCCTTTGGAAACCAGTGTTACTTCGGTTGGTCAAAACAACTGGCGTCAAAACTCCTGACTCGAAGGACTAAGGTCTTGCTCATCAAAACTCCTATTTTGCCAGTCCTGCTGTATGGAGCCGAAAACTGGACGATAAGCAAAACTGCGGAGGTGATTCTTGGTGCCTTCGAAAGAAAAATTCTACGTCGGATATATGGTCCCGTCTGCGAAGAAGTCGAATGGAGGAAAAGATGCAACCGCGAACTCTACGAGCTGTGCCAGGATATAGATGTAGTCCGAAAGGCAAAGATATGTCGACTGCACCAGTTCGGCCACATCGAGCGCATGGACAACAATACTCCAGCTAAGAGGGTCTTCGAATCCGACCCTCCTGGTTCGAGAAGGAGAGGAAGACCCAATCTCCGGTATAAAGACCTAGTTATCGCGGATGTAAGACAGCTTGTGATGATGGAATGACTGGAAGCAGCGGAATGACTGGAATGGAAAGCAGCTATCGCTCAGGCTGGGACCCTGCATGGGTCGTCAGACAGTTAAGTATGCAAGTAAGTAGTGTAAGACAGAAAAATCCACATGTGGCTTGATATTAACGTCTCAAGTTTCAGTCTTTCTGCCTTTCAGTTTCTGACTTAAGACCTTATTGTCTAACGTCAAAGAATTGTGGGCACTATTCACCAAACAGCAAATATGTAACAATAGCTTAAAATTTTCAAACATGCGAAGGACCAATTAACACTAAAGAAGGCGGTAGTAAGGTGTCAAGTATCCTATAGCTTATGTCCTAGTCCATAATATGAGCAGTCCATCTCCCAAGTTTCATCCAGTTACGAACACTCGTTTAGGAGCTGGAGCACTACAAACATCCAAACATGCAAACTTTAAAATTTTCAATATTTTCTTTAAAATTCACCATTAATAATCACCACTGTTCGTAAAGAGGAAGCATTTTAGAACACATCCTTGAAACTTTCCTGACGCCCTGATGAATTTGTTCGATTAATTAAAACAACGTTCAATAAACGCATCTCTCTCTATGTACTCTCTGAAAGTTGCAAGTATCTACCCAAAATTAATCCCTGTTTTCAAATCCATTCCTGTGCCGTTCATCGCCTTTGCAAATCATACTTGCACAGATTTCGCAATCCAAAAGCCCTCTAAGCCTCCATCCTTCAGTTTGCTCCGTTCACGCCCACAGACTTAAAAAGTGCATAATCCCAACCACCACTATTCAAAAGCCTGCGATACAAAGTAATTCCATCTCCCATTGAGGGAGGATGCTGCAGTTTGAGCAGCTCGCACCTGAAATCGATTCACTTTGAGACACGACTAAGATCCGCATAGACTCTGTAATCCCTTCCTCGTCAAAGGCGCACGCAGCGCTGACGCATTTCATTTTCATTCCCATAACCGGCTCCCGTTGCACTCGGAAAGGTGAAAATGGAAACCTCACCAAATACTTAATTTGTGTTTACGTACTAATTCTACAAAGTTTTTCCACCCGCTCACCAGCTCACCAGCCACCCCGTATTTTAATTTCGCGCAGCAAACATCCACTTTTGGAGCGTTCCTCTGCTCGTCGACACACAGAATACTAAGTATTCGTCAGTGGATACACACTGACGCACAACACCCAGCCACCAGTGCACACCAGCCGCCACACACCGCCACGCTGCCATCCCACGGTGCCGCGAATGCTCATTCACTTGAACAAAACAAAACTTAATTAGTCTCTACCGCAAAAGTTCGGCAAACACCTGAAACTACCTTCCTTCCACACACACAACATGGACGTGTTACTGCCACTTCCTTCCTGCAACGAATAGCCTCGTGGGTGGCCAACCATAGCTCCGGTCCAAGGCACCCCCCCTCCACCGGCGATGTGGAGGCAACCCCCATTCGCATGGTATTGCCTGGAATACGAGTCAATTTTGAGGTGAGATGTGACTGAGTTACTAATTAGCTAAGACTGCGCGGCGTTCCGATTACTTCGTCCATCTCCATGATCTTTCAGGGCCAAGCATGAATGGAGGATATGTTCGGCAGCCAGTACTTTTCTTTAACAACATCTGTACAGTGGTGCCGGCAAGGGTTTGGCGATGTTTTCCCATGACCATGGCCAGTGACGAAGAAATTGGGAAGGCAACTGAGCTGATGTCTACTCCAGGATGTGAAGTAATGGACTCAGACCATGTTTGTCGTCATCCTGAGTTGTGTCATCGGAGATTGGCCCAATCACTTAGTCTGCAGACCCAGCTGTCTTACATTCGTTCCTTATTAAGTAGTCGAGATATTTTAATAATCGAATGATCAGTCGATATTGTCGCATTCGAATGATTATTCGAATACTAAATCTTCTTCATCTTTTGCTGGCGCTACAGTCCGGGGTGGCCCTGGGCCGCAGCCAACATGCCTCTCATGGTCTTGTGCTAGTTGCTTTCAACAACGCTGATTAAGCCCCTTTTGCAGCTTCGTGCGCCTCCAGAGGCGTGGTCAGCCTTTGCCGCGTTCTCCCTCCGGGTTGCAGTCGAAGACTTTCCGGGCCGGGGCCTTGGTGTCCATTCGCTGTACACGGCCTAGCCCTCAGAGACGAGAGACTCCATCTCGTTTCACCAGATCGGTGTCGCTATACAGTTCGTCGTTCAGTCTCCTCTTCCAGACACCATAAGCCCATATGGGCCCAAAGGTAATACGAAGGACTTTCCTCTCGAAGCGACCAAGAAATTCTTCATCCGCTTTGGTTAGTGTTCATGCTTTTGTGCCATACAGCAGGACTGGAACTATCAAGGTCTTGTATAGGCATATCTTGGTTCTTCGAGAGGGCTTTATTGCTCAATTGCTTTCCAAGCCCAAAAACACAGCGATTGGCAAGCGTGATCCTTCGTTTTTCGCGTCAACTTCGGAGCCTAGGTAGACAATGTCTTTCACTTCCTGAGAGTTATAGTTCTCTGTAATAATGTTGACATCCTTGTTGACGGACCTTTATCGTAGACCGCATATACTTTGTCTTACCCTCATTGACCCTAAGACCCATCATCGCCGCTGCCTTCTCGATGCTCACAATCGTCGCATTGACAGCTCGTTGTGTTCTTCCGATGAAGTCAATATCATCAGCACATGCGATCAGTTGCAAAGATTTGTGGAAGATCATGCCTCTAGTGTCGACGTCTGAGTAACGCACGATCTTCTCGAGAAATATGTTAAAAAAGTTGCGTGGCAGTACATTGCATTGTCTAAAGTCGTCTTGACATCAAAATTCTCGGTTAGATCCTTGCCAATCTTGGCAGACCAACGGAAGTTCTCCATCGTTATCCTGCAAAGACGGACGAGTTTTGCAGGGATAACAAAACTACACAATGCACGTCTGTGTAAAAACTGTCCTACGCGGCCTTAAAGTCGATAAATAGATGGTGAGTATCGACTAGAAACTCCTGAGTCTTTTCCAAAATCTGCCATAAATTGGAATATTTGTTCAATCGCTTATCTCGCTGGCCAGAAAGCGCACTTGTATTGACCAATCAGGCTGTTGACGTAGGGCTTCAGGTGTTTTCAGACGGCAGAAAAGATCTTATACGATATATTAAGGAGGCTTGTCCCTCTGTAATTGGCAAAGTTAGGAGGGTCTTCTTTGCGAAAACGATGCAGGGAGTCCATCCGTCGGGCATGGTTTATTCCTTTTATATATGAGTTGGTGTATGGACCTATCCAAATCATCGCATCGGCACCAGCAGCTTTGTTGGACTTTAGTCTGGCGATTGCTGCCGTAACTTCATTGAAATCGGGAGGGCGGACTTCTAGTTCGTCATCGCCGATATTGGATGGACTCTTCTGCCTGACAGCGGTATTTTGGTCGTTATCACCGTCTGCAGAAGTGATCTTTCCATATTTCCAGCACCGACGGTAATTGCACTACTTCGTTCCCGTCCTTATCCCTGCAGGCTTCCTTCTGTCCGGTTCTTGTGAACTTGACAATCTGTTCTTACTTGTTGATAAAGTTTCCGTACGTCATTCCTGCTGTAACATCTTTCAATTTCCTCGAACTCGCGTTTCTAATGCTCCATGTTTTTCTTCCGAAGACGCCGTACAGTGGTCCTGCAGTGGAAATAAATACCCCTGGTATTGGACACATTTTTCTCGGTCAAATGGTATGCATTTTTCTATTCTAGAATTACGAGAACCGAGAAAGCTAACTTTTTGCTGACTTTTAATGTTCTGTTTGGGTCGACCGTTAGCTCAAAGTTGTGATTTTAAAATTTCCAAAAGTTTACGTATTTTTTAAGCAATTTTGATGCGTCGACTCCTTATTTATTTATTCTCTCCTATTTTAGTTAACGGGCTTTTAATTAAAGCCAGCTTTTTGAGGAAGCATTTTAATGTTTGATGGGCTACACGAGGCTCCAACGGAAAACAAACTTTTTCTGAAAGCTACCGATGGCGATAAGAGAAAAAAATTACACTTTTTTGTACTTTGGAAGAACGAGGCGCTTAAGTGGAGCAATCTCGTGAATTTTTCGGCATTTTTAACGATTTCCCTTGCAGCCTGCAAATGATATGCGAGAGGCCGAGGAAATTCTTGTTTTGTGAATTAGAATACTTGAGGTCATAAATTTGATATAACTACGAAAATAATTACTTTCATCTTCTTTTGTTTGAGTTGTCATAAATTGCATATCCGCTTTACATATATATAGTTAAAGCAGCAATTAAGAGTAATTGACAATAATAAAAAAAATATATCTTATATTTTAAAAAAAAAGTTATATTTTTTTTAATTTTAACTTAAGTTTACTTAGTTATTGAGTAATCAACCATTTATGGACCACAATCAGAGCTCGTGGCACTTGTACTATGTTTTAAATTTTAAAAGTGGGTTTAATAGTTACAGATTTATTTCCAACTCTCTCATACAATGGGACGCCGGAGCTCTTTTCTTTATTTCTGCTCGTAGAGCTTATGAGCACTACTCGTCCTTCTTCGCAGTGCCGCTGTGTATGCTTCCCACACTCAAGCCAGGGGTTTCTTCTGGGTGGCGGAGTGAAACATAGGTCATCTGTTGTGGCTTTGCTTCTTGGCATTATTGGCACTGGTCATCAGCACTTGATGTCGACGGCATATGACCTCGTGACTACTATCTACTAGTTTAACTACAAGTCATACAAATGAGTTACTAATTAGTAGTCATTCGAATGACTAAGAATCGGGATGTTCACGAGATTACCGGGAACAGCAATAGTTGGCCGACTCTCCATGGTCCACGAAGAGCAAGTATGAAAGTACATGCATAGGACCAATTCATTCAATCCGCGGTACGTCCATCCAGCAATTTCAAGAAACCTCTCACTGGTCCCACTGTTGTTGAAGCATCAGAAGACACTGCCCTGTAACGCTATACTCTCTCTGACTCTGAGCGTTGGACTCCTGGCTTCAGTTGGTCGGTGGGATGGAACGTGGTGGGAAAACAGGATAAGAAAAATTGGGACAGTAATTCCACTACCTGGTTCCCATCCTTATCCCTCAAGTCTTCCTTCGGCTTTTGTGAACTTAACATGTTCGTCTTTTCTGTCGCTAGAGATTCTGTACGTTATTTCTGCCGTAACATCTTTCAATCTGATCGATCTCGAGCTTCTTATGCTCTATGTTTTTCTTACGGACACGCCGCGGCGGTGATCTTCCCTTTTTTCCTGCTCGTAGTCTTCACGAGCAGGCCTCGTCCTTCTTTACAGCGCCGCTTTGTATGCTTCATGATTGGTTGCTCCCTGACACGTTGCATGTGCAACCATCAACTGCATCAGTTGTGGCTTTTCTGATGGCATTCCAGCAATATTGCCACTGGTCTTCAGCACTTGATCTCGGCTGCATAGAACTTTGTGACTACTAACTCTACTAGTCATGCAAATGAGTTACTCATTAGTAGTCATTCGAATGTTCTCGAGATGTTTAATGGATTATCACTCGAATTATCATTTGAATGCGCCCATGATCACGGAACTGCAACAGTTGGTCGACCAGAGAACTTTGTGTGATAGTAAATTGCAATCAGGATTCCGAAAATAACATAGCTGTGTTATAGCCTTGCTTAAAGTAACCGACGACATACGAAAAGCTGTTGACGAAGACAAAACAACATTATTGGCTTTACTTGACTTTTTGAAAGCATTCGACAGTGTTAATCCGTCAATACTTTGTCACAAACTGTTAACAGTAATCCTACTAATAAATTAATCTTGTCTTATCTTACTAACCGTGTTCAAGCCGTGATTCATGATTCGAAACTGTCGTCATTTTGTGATGTCCAAACCGGTGTACCTCAAGGTTCTATTATCGCTCGGTTATTGTTCTCAATGTTCATTAATGATCTTCCTAATTTGTTGTCGTATTGAAAATAGCATGTGTTTGCAGATGATGTTCAAGTCTAAGTTTTCCTTTAGGTATGGTTGAAGAATTAGTTGCAAAATTAAACGAGGATTTGAGCTCAATTTCGAAGTGGGCTGAAAAAAATGGTCTCACGCTTAATCCTGACAAAACCAAAGTCATTCCATTTTCAAAACACTGTCCCTCCCTTTCAAACTTTCCCTCCATGGAACTAAACTCTGTTCCAGTCGAGTATGTAACCAGTGTTAAAAAGCTTGGTATAATGTGTAATAGTGGACTAATATGGACTGAACCCATAGACAGTGTAGTATCAAAGATATATGGGGCTCTTAGAGGTTTGTTAGATTAAAACTTGCCAAGCACGAATAGCCCTACATTTAACCTAAGGCCTTGAACTGTTTTCTGAGTGTGATAATCCCTCTCTGAAAAAACTGTTAACATCAATTAACGCGACTGCACGGTCTGTCTTTAACCTTCGAAGATATGAACTCGTCTCCGACCAACGTCACATCCTCCTTGGATGTGAATTGGAAGCATTTCTAAATTATAGAACATGCATTCTACTCTTCAAAGTCATTCATGGAAAACAACCTACCTATCTTTATGAAAAAATTACTTTCTGTCGATCGACTCGTGATATTACGTAGAAAACTTCTGTTCATGCATGCCTATCATCGCGCAGGCCTTTCTTCATTCACACTGTACACCTATGGAATCATCTACCTTCACAGGTACGACCCAAGACCGAGTACAGACAATTTTGTTCAGCTTGTTTCTCTTACTTGTCCAACTTAAACTGAAATAATGTCCATAAATTTAATCTGAATTTGGTTGGACGTATAATTATTTTTAACATTGCGGAATTTTATTATTTATATTTTCAATTAAAATGAAACTATCTCACTATCACTATATTTATCCAATGTTATACTTTAAAATAATTAAATAGAATATTTTTAATGTACAATAAATGAAAAATGAAAAAAAAAATCCACTAATTCCAAAATCCCCCCTCACAGGGCCCACTGTAGTTGAAGCATCCCAAGACACTGCCCTGTAACGCTATACTCTCTCCGACTCTGAGCGTTGGACTCCTGCCTTCAGTTGGTCGGAGGGATGGAACGTGATGGGAAACCAGGATAAGGAAAAATGCACGCACACTCCCACACATCGGAAATTAGTAAATTTGTCACACTTCGCCATTTTAGTCGGGCGGGGAGGAGGTTAACAGGAGCTTGTGGTGCCTTACAGCAGTCCCCAATAATTTGCGAATAAACCACGTTCCGGTTCAAGTATCAGTCAAACTTTCCCGCATCCTTCTAAGGAACTTTGGCCGAGGCATCCGAGGCATCAACATAATTCATCCGCGGTTGGGGGAAGCTGCCTGCTGTGTACCTACACGGTGAAACTATTCTCAGCGCGGAAACTTATTGGATCAAAGTTCGTCCGAGACGGGTTTGGCAGATTGCTGGGTCTGTCATTCCGGCAGTATTTTGATAAACTCTCTTATTTTTGTGAAAAATATCGAAAGAAACTTTTCGCGTGCTGCGTGCCGCTCTCGCTCGCTGGGTGATTACGAGAAACAAGATTTTCAGGACGCTACTCAACTTTCAGACGTTTACAATGCTTTCGCCGTCTCGTTGCCCCCGTCAATTTCGTGCTGGAATTATTGACATCTGGTCGTTGGTGTGTGAGTGTGTGTGCGTGCGTGTGAACTTTGATAACGTGCTCGGATGGAAACCTCAACTCGAACGCGTATCAAGTGAGTTTGCCGTTTCAATGGAGCTCAGTTGGAAGGTTTTCGGCAGGTTATTCGAAGTGATAAATTGAATTGCAGTGGAATGGATGTTAGTGGGCGGCAATTGGGTTGTGCATTGTACAGCGAGGTCTTTAATTTTTAACCAACAGGCCGGGATGCATACCAGCGATGGGAGTTTCGCGATTTTCAAGCTGTACGAGGGAAATTTACTGGCATGTGCTGTGCAAGTCTGGGACTAAAAATTACAGTGTTTAGGTGTTCGGTATCGGCAATGACTGTGCATAGGTAAACAAGTGACGGGACAACTTTGACGGGACAAAGTTTGTACGGGACATGGAACTTTCCCGCGGCGTTTAGTAGTAATTGCTCTAGTGAGTTTTAATGCATACTCTGGCTGTGACACTTTTGCAAAAACGAGGACAGGGGCTTGTTAGACATTCTACGAGTATTCATTGGCCAATGGTTTAGCTCTTTGAATCCTGGAAAAGTATGGAGGGAGTCCTTTAGACGATGACGAAGATGTATGATCTCTAAGGTCGGTGTTGAGCAGCATAGTTGCAGAAATATTCGAGTCGGGCAGGACATTGTTTTCACATATTTTGTACAGACTAAGCGCTCACTTTAATTCATAATATTTGAAGATGGACAGCTTATGACGGCTGCTAGGCAACTATTATGCGGAAGGGAGAGTCTTCAGCAGGAACAATATTCTCATCTCTGGATCATAGTAGTTGATGATATAATTAAGCCATGAGTGCAAGCCCACAGCCAAGCCATCACGGGAAACTCAGCCAAATACCTTCAGAGATGTGATGGAATCCACTCTGGAAACATTGTCAGACAGCATTACATTTGATGTTAGGTCCACTAGGACTACACATGTGCTGATCACATAAAATTACAAAATTCCATTCATAACACCAGCAAGGCTAAAAGAGAAAGAACAAACTCGCACTAATCATGCCAAGCATCTGGGTGACAATGTTGGCAGCGAACTAAGCTGGAAGCAAAACATACAGGAATGGGTCTGATGGCTTTTGAAGAGAGAGTGAAAAGGATTTAAGGTGATTCAGGTATATTTGATAAATCTCCAGAGATTTCCCTTTCCCTCCATCTAATCAACTACTGCCGTGTATTGTTAGACCATCAACGACTCCTGTAGATCGTGGGTCTATTGCTTGCGCGTTAAGAGCTAGTCAAGAGCAGTTGGTTAAAAATCTGCCCTGGGTTAGTGAAGTCGATCGAATCCAAGTGAAAGCTAAGTTAATACGCTTTTATCTGGTTTTTAAACCTGGTTCAGTCACCATTTGCCTTTGGGATCAAAATAACGGCACTATAACTGGAGTGCTCTATCAGTGGTATAATGGACCAACATGCTCTTAGTATGCTTTTGAACTCACTAGCCCCTACAGGTTGAGGTGTCTGACTGCGGCGCATACGGACAGTAGACACACTTAGGCCAAGCATAGGCCCATTATGTTACCACGCGGATCTTAGGCTAAATATTCCGCAAACCAATTTGTGCTTTTGATAAAGCGAAGACGAGGGGTTATTCAGATGCTGCTCAATTCAGCCCGATTAACAAAGAAATGGGTGCGCAGATGTCTGAGTCTACGGGATCATCGCAAACAACCTGTGTGTTAATTGAGGAGTCTCCTTTTCTGTTAACATAAAATTGGCCTGTTTCTCCTGCTAGTCTTTGTAGTCGATTGTGGGTGAAATCTATTGCACCAATAACGATGGGAAAATCGCGTATTTTTTTAAACCATCCATCACAGCTATTTGCACCAATGTAGCTTGGGGCGTTGTGATATAATTTCCTGATTTTAATGCAAATCCTTGAGATACTCTTGCACTTATATTGCTCATTGTCGGCTGGCTGATCACCACCGTCTTGAATCTGGAGCGGATTTAAGTAAAACGATTTATTGCTAACCTACCTTTGTACGACCCCAATAACGTATTGGAGCCTTCACTTGGATATTGACTAGAATGTGACCACCCCTTCTGTCGCCTTCGAAATCGTCTCTTACTAGACTTACTTAATTTAATCATGTTGACTTTTAAAAACCTTTCCATTCGACTTAAGAAATCTATACAATTTCATGAAATTCTTTTTATATCGTTGATTTCCTTTAAGGTATTTGTAAAACAAACAAAGTTCACAGATTTATCATCACATTCCTATCACACATTTAACACAATTTCCTTAGTCGAGTAGACTAATTTTTAAATTAACAATATTTTATGAACAACTTTGTAGATGCGAAGTCGTTTATGGCGGTAAAGGGGAATTCAGCCTTCAAATTTTGACAATCAACTGCCCATTGATAAGTAGTTAGCCGCTTTTTATACGCCGAATTCAAAGAATTAAGTTATCCGCTTGTTATCAGCTCGTTATCACATGTCAGTGTCAGTTAACACACGTTTATTAATAAGAATTACTAGTTAACACATGTTTTAGTACTTATTCTTTGCTATTTGGTGTTTATTAATAAGGCTGACAGTTTTGGAAAACAAAAAGTTTGCTGCAGTTCTTGCCTTTCTTGAAGCGATCTGCTTTATAAGGCTAAGAAGAGTGGGCAGCGCATTGGACGTCATAGGATGGTAGTCTCCGAGTTGATAAGATGACATTAAACATTACAAGGGTTCTTAAAATTTGCAGTTCAGAGACGCCATAAAACTGTAGGTCCCTTCCATTCGTGAGGGACCATACTTACTTACTTATCAGGCTGACGACCCATGCAGGGTCCGAGCCTGAGCGATAGCTGCTTTTCATTCCTGACGGTCCTGGGGACGCTGCTTCCAGTCATCAAGACCAAGCTGCCTTGCATCAACGATGACTTAGATTCGGTCTTCCTCTCCTTCTCGAACCAGGAGGCTCATATTCGAAGACCCTCTTAGCTGGAGCATTGTTGTCCATGCGCTCGATGTGGCCGAGCCAGTGCAGCCGACGGATCTTTGCCTTCCCGAATACATCCACATCGTGGTATAGCTCGTAGAGCTCGCGGTTGCATCTTCTCCTCCATTCGACTTCCTCGCAGACGGGACCATATATCCGACGTAGAATTTTTCTTTCGAAGGCACCAAGAACCAGCTCCGCAGTTTTGCTTATCGTCCAGCTTTCGGCAGCAGGACTGGCAAAATAAGGGTTTTGTAGAACATGATCTTAGTCCTTCGAGTCAGGAGTTTTGACGACAGTTGTTTTGACAAACCGAAGTAACACCGGTTTCCAAAGGCGGTTCTAAGGCGGATCTCTACAGTGATATCGTTTGTGGACTTTACGATTGCCCCGAGGTAGACAGACTCCTTTACTACCTCGAAATTTTAGCTGTCGATTGTGATAATTTGTCCTAGGTGATGTGTGACGGATCGCTTTTTGGTCGACAGCATATACTTGCTTTTATCCTCATTGACTTTAAGACCAGCTCGCTTCGCCTCATCTTCAATTGCCATAAATGCTTCCACTACGGAAGGCGCGATGATGTCGATGTCATTTGCATATCCCAGCAGTTGGACTGACTTGTAGAAGATAGTGCCTTCCGTGTTTACAGCTGCCACCGCCCTATCTTCTCAAGTACCAAATTGAAGAAATCACACGACAGCGCATCTCCTTGTCGAAATCCGGTGCAAGTTTCAAACGGCTAGGAAGTCCTCGAGTCGAGCTGTACGGTGCATCGCGTGTTTTTTTTTAGCGTAGTGCGACACAACAGGACCACTTTTCCCGAGATCCCGAATTCGGCCATCGCACCGAATAACTCCTTGCCATTAATGCTGTCGTATGCAGCCTTAAAATCGATAAAGAGATTGTGCGTATCGATTAGAAACTCGCTGGTCATTTCCAGGATTTGCCTTAGTGTGAAGATTTGGTGTATTTCCGATTTGCCGGGCAGGAAGCCCGGCACTGGCACGTGCCGATTAGTGCGGCGCAAAACGGTCTTAGACGCCCACACAGTACGCCGGACAGGATCTTGTAGGTTAGGTTGAGCAGGGATATACCTCTATAGTTGTTGCAAGAGGTAGGCTCGCCTTTTTTGTGGATGGGGCATATCTAGCTGATATTCCAGTCGTAGGGCATGCTTTCGTCCTCCCAAATTCTACAGATGATCTGGTGCATGCTCCTTACCAGAACTTCGCCACCGGCCTTGAAGAGCTCATGTGGTAGGCCACCTGAGCCTCCGGCTTTGTTGATCTTCAGCCTTTTGATGGCTGTGACGACTTCTTCAAAGCTAGGTGGGCGGACTACTTCATCGACTGGAGTTGGGATTCGTGAGGGATCATGGCACGCACTACTCGAATGGTTGCTGTAGAAGGTAGGCCTAGGACTTTTATGAGGTCTTTGGTTGTTTTAGAGAGACAGCTTTGTTTATTAACTGCCTTCGTAGCCCAATAAAGCAGCGACCGACAAGAGTTATTCTTCGTTTGATTTCAGAGGTGGTTTATTTGCATCGTTTTCTGAATTGAGCTTGTCCTTATTTACAACCTCTGTCGCAGTACTCACAAAAGAGTCATTGGCATCAAGCTGTCTTCATCCGATTATGTCAATATCGTCGGCAACTAGTTGGACGGTCCTCCGAATTCTTTTCTTTAGCGGGATTCTCTTGTTCGTCACTGTGCTGTAAGTTTGTAGAAATGGGTCCTCTTTATCCTCGGTATGGACTGTGATTCACCCAAATCTTGGCTACTGGCAAACGGCACCAGCCTTAGGTGGGGAAAAATAGATGCCTGGGGATTGTGTAATTTATGTCAAAATTGACAAAATTCAGATTAAGCTAGATTCGGTAACGAACTCACCAAAAAGGTCAATTTCCAAAAGTTTTCAGACCAGTAACTTAAACATATTTCTCGAATCTTGCTTACACCAAAAATAAGACATTTTAGATGTTTCTGATGGTCTGCCTCCTACACACTTGCACGGAACCGGATGAGATCTTGTACATTAATTGAAAATGCTTTGCACTTGGACATGGCTAGACTTTGCGTCTTACTTTATTTATTCCTCAGTGGCATGAAAAGATGAAGGTTGCTGATGAAAAATCGATTGGTTCAAGAGTAATTAGCGGTGTTGTCTGAACTAAAGAGGTCCCGCGGATCAATATGAATTGAAGACAGATCATGGCGAAAAGGTACTTTTGGCACAATTATGTGTTTTTTCGAATGTGAGTCATAAGGAGTCAAGCTTGTCAATTAGATCACTGGAAGGTGTGTCTCAGGGCAGGCAAATCTTCAACTGGACAACAGAGATATATTCCATTCCTGAGTTAATTATGGATATCCCTTTTTACAGTCTTTTTTGAGCAAGTCGACCCCTGTGACGGGCACCACCAGACATTTATAAAAGCAACATGACAAACCAATTGTCAGAAAAGTGAGATTAACTTTTTCATCAATTCGTCAACCTGCGAGATGTACGAAATATGACATGACAAACCCATCCATCCAGAATCGCCTGAATCCTGTGGATTCAAATTTGATGCATGCAGTCCCACAGGGGAATCTCCTTAGGAGCTAATCCATTCTGGAAATATATGCACGCAGTGTATCTTACTGTCGTGTAAGCCGCACTGAAGGTCACAGCATTTAACAAGCAGAGCACTGAGAAGGCGTCCTTAAAAGTAAATCCCATTTGTTTCACGAGTAACACAGGACTTAATAATGATTATCCATCCTTAATTCCCCATTCGCCCTTCGCCGGGGGAATTCCTCAAGAAAGTCGACTTTAATTAAACGCGCCAACAGGCACCACTCCTACCACCACGAGCACCCCCCGTATCAACCACGAGCAGCAGCAACGAGCGAATTCACGCAAATGAAATAACTTGCATTATCTTCTCTATTACACAGGATAATGGCGGCCATAAAGCAAAATGACAAGAATAAATTAACGCTGGCAATCACCAAAACGCTGTTGAAACGGCACCAGCTCTAATTAACCATTACGAGAGCACATGTGTGACATTTTGAAATTGCTACACGAATCCAGCGTCCAGATTCATTGCTCATCTTGCTTCTAAGTCACCATCTCTCCATCGTTGTCGACGACCGAAACATCCCCACGAACACGTTCATACACTTGCTCGAGCAGTCTGTCCCCACAGCAGGAGGCCCCACTTGGACAGGATCCCAACTGAGAGCGAGAAAGGAAGCGACACACGTACGAGTTCCTTACACACATCCAGATGAAGGCGAATAAAAAAGGGGACACACTGAGGTTTATGCTGGGCTCCCATCTTCGTCGTCCCCCATCGGTGCGGGCCGACACTGGCGAACTAAACAAATATAAAGTGCTGTCACTCGGCCGTACAGTTCCCGGCGTCCAGCTAAGATGGGGAGGTCACCCTTGAGGGCCGTTAAAATTACAAATGACAATGTGCAAGCTGAAAGTACCCACACGGGGGTCCGGGCGCCCAGCGTCCACCATCCGTTGCTAGGAGGCGGCGGCGGCGGTGGCGGTGGCCAGCTTCACAGATCCACAGACCGACAATTTACCCCAGGACGAAAAATAGTCTTCGATTTCCCATTCGGACAGGGAACAAACAGTTTCGGGTTAGGAAATAATGATGTGGCGTCAGAGCTGTACTGTGTTTTGTTGTTTCACCTTAACCTCAGATACATCAAGGCAAAGGACCCGCTCGTTACGGTTCTGTTGGGTTGCTGCTCTGCTGCTGGGGCTGTTGTGGATCCGCTTGGTGGCCCGAAGGGCGTTTTATTGAAATTCGAATTTGTTGTAGCATCTTATCGACCGCATCGTTCCAATGAAATTGATTGAAATTGAATTTCTGTCGGAATGGTTGGCCGGAGACATTTGATATGTCGAATTGTGTTGTGTACCTTTTTGTTCAATTGCCAGAGAGAGAGAGAGAGAGAGAGAGAGAGAGAGGGAGTGGGGAGGAGGACTCTCTGGGTCTTCCTAATTTATAAAGTCCATTGACATTGGCACATCGGGGTTAGATGCAATTTCGTTAAGAGTTTGAGGGAAATTAATGTCTCCTCGTCATTGCCGAAGCGAGGTGGTGTGATGGTGAATTGGCTAAGCCCTCATCCTCTGGGCGGTGACCATGTGATCGGTTTAGTCCCCAATTTGTTTTATTTATTTCCTCTTGGGCTTTCGGGGTCATTATGAAAGTATGTCCAAGGACGAATACAATGTGTACGGTTGGGGGTTAAATCTTTATTTGGATTGAGACTTGGAATGATTCGCCGGAAAAGGGATAGCCTCACCGCACACTTTAGTTCGACCCTTGGGTGTTCTCTTAAGCGGAACGTACATTGGTCTGGGATCTCGATACAGTATGGGATTAGATGGTATCAATAGGTTTTTGTTTTTCTCGGATTGCCTTTCGAATGGGTGTTCGACTTAAAGTCATTCTTCGTCTGTGCGAGCTCGATTGAAATTCATTATTCTTGAGGAAAATCCTTCCACATGTTGTTTGCATTTCCCGGCCAGATTGTATTCGAATATGTGGTCTTATGCCTGGTTATGTGGAATCATATGCGTCTGGAGCAAGGGCAGATGCTGTTGTTCATTCGGCAATTACGATCGAATATCTTTAAACATCTTGTTCTTGTTCTCCAAGAAAGTTTGCCCATAAACTGAAATCGAAAGGGATCAAATCTACGGATGACCAGACGACCAATCTTTGTGTCATTCTTGATTGCAAAATATTGGGTCTTATCATGAGGTGTGTGTGATGTCTTGTTGCAACCACATGCTCCGGGGGCCTAATAGATTTCAAAATCTGCTCACGAAACATTTTCTCTCTACGACTGCTAAATGTCAAATGTCATTTTAAGTGAAACTCCTATCAAATGTCAGTCAGTGTCCAGTATCATCCAATCCACAGTAGCGGCCAATTAAGTACGAGGCCAAATATGCAGATCATCCTCTTCGTAGTCCGGATTTGTCGTATCTGTTTCAAATACACATTTCAAACCAAGTTATCACCCGAGACTCTGTTTGGATTAAAATTTGTCATTTGTTGTTGTTTTCCTTTTTTTTTACTTTCAATGCTGCCACATGCTCTATGGATTTGTTTGACCTTAAAGAATGTGGAAGACATTGTGTATCAACTTCTTCTTCTCTTCTGGCGGCGTTACAGTCCGGGGTGGACCTGTGCCTCTACCAGCAAGCCTCTTCAGCCGGCACAATCTTTAGCCAGCTGTCTCCAATTGTTTGGAGGTCTTTGAGGTCCTTCTCCACCTCGGTACGCCATCGGTTCCATGGGCGTCCTCTATTGCGTTGTCCCGCTGGTTCGAAGTCGTCCAGTCCTCCATGGGATATCCACACCTTAGTCTAAAAATAATATTGTTATATAATAATATGTGCCTAAACAATTCCCCAAATCAGACTTGCCTACTGGACAGGCTTAGTATTCGAAAAAGCTCGTTTTCTAACTTAATCTTCTTCAAAGATAAAATTGGAGAGCAGCTTTTGAGCTTGAATGCTGCTTAGCAACCGGGCCACGCTTGGGCGCTTGGACATTAAGCTTTAAGTAGCGTATGATAGCTCGCTTGGTTTTTTTGTTCTGAGAACGCTCGATCTCTTTCTCTTGTACTAGCAGTTGGTAAGGACGTGTTTCGCCCAGCTTAAGTGAGAATTATAAAGTGTTTGGATAATAAGCAATTAATAAGTGAAGACAACAATAGTTGTTAAATAATACAACTTAACAATATTTAAAAACATATTGTTTTTAATTTATCCGATAAGGTTCGCCTGAACCTTGCCGCTACTATATGATGATGAATTGACGGTGTGAACTCGCCACGGACACCAAGACTATGTGGTTTATCGCTGTTGAATTTCTTTTTGTGAGTCTACATTGAATCGTCTGTGTCTATACAAAAGCTTGTACGGGAATGCCTGCAGCTTAACAAGTTGAGCAGCAGAAACAAAGTAAAACTCCGCTGGAGATCTGTCTATACGGAGATGGAAGGCAATAAAACGGCCGACTTCTTGGCAAGGAAGGTAGTGTCAGAACCCTTCACAGGCCAGAACCAATTTACTCTGTAGGAGACCATGTCATCAGAGAAGAATTCAGGGAACTAGAAAGAAGGAACCGGCCTTGGAACAACGCACATGACATGAAGCAGGTCAAGAAACTCTTGGGTGAACAATTGAAAGAGGTTTGAAGAAGAGCAATAACAACCTACATATCTTAACAAGGCTGCCTAATAGAGAACTGCAGACTCACGAAACTAGGGATATCAGAAGAAGTTCTCTGCAGATTCTGTGGAGAATCTAAAGAAATTCCAGAACACGTACTGGAACCTTGTTAGGCACTAGCCTACAAAAGGCAAAGATGATAAGCTCTCAGGAAGTTAGGGAGCTGCTAGATAATTCACCAGCATACCTAGACCATGTTTGACCATTGTGATACCCATAGTCAGACCTGTGATTGACTAGTGCAGTGAAGACGCCGATAAGAGTTCTTAAATTCAACATGCTGCTTCTGATCAGGCTGTGTCCTCGTCACGGATTGTAGTGAGGCGCCCTGTGCCATTGGACCATCTACGATTGGCGTGAGCGACTGTATGTTACTCAGGAGCATTTGGTATGGATGTCATGTATCTGCCTGGAAAGGCCGTTGCACCGCCTTTGCCTCAATTAAGATAGATGCAAAAATAATCGGCCATCTAGTTAAGAGATAGCCGACAGGAAAGTCTTCGAATCGCAGCCCGGCTATCAGAACAACTCACGAGCTACGTCGTTGATATTACTTTGTTTTCTAGCCAAGACTGCTTGAAAAACGCTACACTGATTCAGTAAACGTGGTTGAATCTTCTTCTCCAATAACCATCAACGCAAACAGGACCAAAGATTGTACGCAGAACTTTTCTCTCGAAAAGATCAAGTGCTTCTTCATCCGCTTTTGAGATTGTCCATGCTTCCGCACCGTAGGTACGATCAAGGTGTTATATAATGATAACTTGGTCCTTCGAGAGAGGACTCTACAACTCAATTGCCTATTGAGCCCAAAGAAACAGCGATTGGCAAGAGTTACTCTGCGTTTGATCTCGGTAATGGTGTTGTTCGTACTATTCACTTGCGAGCCGAGGTAGACGAAGTCCTTCACTACCTCGACATTCTGGCCGACTCGTCGATATTGTGCGTCCTTTCTCGATGACAACATATACTTCGTTTTGCCCTCGTTCACCGCTAAATCCATTTTTCCGCTTCAATACCAGCAAACGCTTCATTGACGGCTCGCTGTGTTCTGCCAATCGCGTCAATGTCATCCGCGTATGCCAACAATTGTTCCGACTTCTGTAAGATCGTGCCTCTAGTGTTGCCGTGTGAGTCTTGCACGATCTTTTCCAGGATGATGTTAAAGAAATCAAATGACAGCGCGTCGCGTTGTCTAAAACCTTTATTGACATTGAAGGTCTCGGTGAGTTCGTTACCGACCTTGATGGAGCAGCGAGAGTTCTCCATCGTCATCCTGCACAACCTAACAAGTTTGGCAAAACTAGCCATGGCGTTGTATAGCTCGTCCCTATGCACGCTGTCATATGCGGCCTTGAAATCGACGAATAGGTGGTGGGTGTCGATCTGCATTTCTTGGGTTTTTTCCAGGACTGTACGGGCTGTACAGCGGCATGAGCCTAGTCAGCCGTCTACGGATTCAAAGCCTAAGATGGCTGGGCCATGTAGAGCGCATGGACAACACTGCTCCAGCCCGAAGAGTCTTTGACTCCGAACCAGTGGGACAACGCAATAGAGGACGCCCACGGAACCGATGGCGCACTCAGGTGGAGAAGCCTTAACCAACTTGGTGTGCGCAGTTGGAGACAGCTGGCAAAAGATCGTGCCGGCTGGAGAGGCTTGCTGGTTGAGGCCCAGGTCCAACCCGGACAGTAGCGCCACCTGAAGAAGAAGAAGATTCAGTAAATGAAATGACAGTTGGAAGACGACGGCCCCTGTCTCTCGTTTTTGCTCCAACTTTCTGACTTTTTTTCGTCCCACAATCAGCATGTCTGGAGGGAATTGTGTTGGAGAAGTTCTTCTCAAAGCTTAGGTTCGTGAGGTGTCTGTAGGTAATCTAGGTAGGAATCTAAAAGCATCAAGGGTATAAGAGTCTCCAGAAAGGGGCCCTTTCCACATGCGCAATGATTTCTATCGAATCGCCGTGCTGGTCCCTATTTGCCGGCGATTGTGTCTATCGGCGGATAAGTAAGGATGCTACGGAGGGTACTCCTTTCGTGGAATCCGATCGAGTGGTTTGCTGATTGGTTGATTCCTTATCACGTGCATTTCACCAATACGCATCTCCTTAGAGCAGACTAACTACTGCTGAGCAGTACTAGTCGAAGCAAGATAGACATCATTTAACGAAATTATTTTTAAGTTTCCTTTCGAACCCACGACATCGTCGACCGCGGATAAAGAGCACCATGCCGTATCTTCGTCTTCAAATGTGCGCGGCAAGAATTTCTCAGTACTTAAATACTGTGTATCCTCTCCAAAGTGATCAACCCCGGCACATTAGATCGAATCAGTCTCTCAGTGTGACTCCACCTGCTGCCACTGACCGTCGCTTAAAGATTTCAAATACAAAGAACATCACAAACACTCGACCACGTCGAGAAGCCATAAAACCCCTCAAGCCTTGACTCCATGAAAATACCACTAATCTCTCGTCACGAAACTCTCACGAAACATTCGCAAAACCATTTCACATCCCACACACTCTACACTCGCCCACCATCGCACATCCTGTGCACACCTCGAAGCGTAACAATGTTTGTTGTGTCCTCCAACACTGGGCACATTAATTTTTGGCTGATACCTCAGTTTTCCCAGAATTGCCTCCTGTGCAGACATCAGTATTAGGCAGGACATTGTTCAATGGGCAGGACAAGATTCTAGCACTATGGTCTCGGTTACCCCCAAATTGGCAACGGTACTCATGTTCAGTCTTATGCCTAGCCAAGTGCCTATATGAGAACACCGTGCTCGGTGACTGTGCTCCTGCATCCATATTTTAGCCATTTTCTTACTCCGAACAATTTTGCCATCCTTTTCCGGGCTTTATCGAGCGGAAAGTTGTCACTGCTGCGACATTATCCTCCTACCTTTCGTGTACATACACTCCTCCCCCCATTTCGGTGGTTAACGTTTCACGAGTCTTGTACTCGTGGTCGACAATTTGTGGGGTGTAGCCCTCGTCGTCGTCGTCATCGTTTCGTAACTTTCATGCGACCGGGTGGGGCTGGGGAGACAACAGCCAACTCCCCCGTTTGTGTGATCAATGAGGACAGACCGAACCAGGAATTGGTTTAATCATCCTTTTTCACGTCGATACCGACCAAATCATTTATTATTTGCCGCCTTTGATACGCGCCTGAGAAATTTATTGGAAATTTATTGCCGACTGCGCTCCTCGCTGTGCAATTGGTCGAATTGCGGCCCGGCTATAAGCGGACCAGAAACTATTGCAGTTCTTTTCGAATTTTGATCAATTTATTCAAATTCATCGTGTTGGCCGCGTTCCTCTGTTTTTCTGGTGTTATTCGGTCCTTGTTTTGAAATTTATTTTTCTTTCCCTCTCCACCCCCAGCCGCTGTGGCGAGTATTTTGGGGGGCGAAGCACTTTTGTCTGGGGCAAGTGGAAAATATTGAAAAATTCCGGTCGCCCGTTCGGTCGTGTAGTTGCTTTGCAGATGTTCGGGTTTTTTGGGGCGCGTCCTTTTTTGTCGGTCCAAATCTATTCTCACTGATAAATCGAGCTGTCACTTTTGCTTAGAACTATTGTGCATGCAATATGTTTCTGTACGCCCAGTGGGGTGGGGGAGGGGAAGATGGATTTCGTTATTGGCCGGATATCAGCTCGTCTGCGGGAAATATTTTACTGTTTTTTACCTAAAAGGGGGAAACGGTACGGATTTGATTTAAGGGTGTTGTGAAGAGAGCCAGACATTTATGTTTGGCTAATCAAATGGCAACTGCCTTTGCTTCTAGGTAAGTAGGTACCATGTTCTGCTCGAAGGTTTGGTATTTTCATCCGCTGCTTCCTTGTAAACGTGAATAATAACGTGGGTGGCGCGACAGGCCGGGGTTGACCTGGGCTTAGGTCGCTGGTTGCGAGAATCGACACTTTGAGAAGACTGTTCGATTGTTCTGTAGCAAAACCGTTAGCTAGAACATAATTTTGGTCCTTCGAGCCGGATTCAACCGAAATTTCATACACAACGTGATGTATTATACAACTCGCTCATGACTTGGCTTTTTTTTTGTAGAAAACAATTAAAAATGTAAAAATAAATAAAAGAAACCCATTCGTCTCGACTGTTGACCGCCTCTATTTGAACAAGTCTTCCTATTTCCCTTGGCAACCCATCTCTATTCGCGAATTGCCAAATTCTCTACACAGCAGCAGGAGCAAAGCGGATGAACAGAACTGGTCTCTTAAACGACATCGCATTACACGATGTACACACTCTTGAGAGACTTCAAGTACTGTGTAATCACAGAGGGGATGTGTATGATTCCGAAAACGTTGTAGAATTCTCTTCTCCACGTCAACGAAAGACTTCCCCTAATTAATGTCTTATCATTACTCGCCCTTCTTTCAACAAATCTCACGTTAAAAAGCGATGACGAAAAACGGATATATAAAATCGTGGAACCTGAGGGGCGGGGACGAGAAGTGTTTCCTTTGAAGACAACGCTGCCAGCTGGCTTTGGCTTAAAATCTACAAAACCCCATACATCGTTAAGTATGTTTGCTTCTTTATTTGACTTTTTCTCAGCACAGCCCGCGGCTAAGTAATAATTGCCTGGAATTCACCGAATCCCCCCCAACGACTGCGAAGATAATTACTCCATTTTCATGGAAGTCAATGCCACGTGTATCCGATGTGATCAGCACCTGCAGTCGGTGCTTCGGAGCACCCTTAATCTGCGGAGGTATGCCATCAAAATGGAGTCACTTATCCCATCGGAATTTGGTCATTCTCTCGTCCATCGCGCTCGCTTTCTCTTAACCACACTTAATTACTCGTTTGTTTTAATACGTGAAATTCATTTTAAATTCACTGAACCCAGGACGAGCTACACACTGTGTTCCCGCCAGCCGGAGCAGCGTACTTACTGCGAATGGGTAAGTGATTTTTAATTTTGCGAAGATTAATTAAAAATTGGTCAATAAATTCCCCCCCGGACCACAGCGGCAGCTGGTGGAGGGATGATGATGGGACGACTGGTCATGGCAATAATCCGACGGGATGGATAGGAGGACAGTGGCCTGGGATTACACTTCAACGATTGATTTTCGTGGCAACGCGTTGCCGGGGAAATCAGGACGCGATCGTTAACCACTAGCTATTGTAATAAAAATGTGTTTTTTTTTTTGGAATCGTCGTGAAGTATTGATTTGCAGGATAGCACATGTCATTTTGTCAACGCTCCGCAAATGCGTGGCTTAATTGAATTTTTTAATTTAACGTGAGCACGTTCTATTTTGGGCTTAAACGTACACCACTTCGAAAGGGAGCGACGCCATAAATGTGCATAGCGGTGCACAATTTTTTTTTCAATTAATTCGACAATAAATCGAGGTGATATAATATGCAAAAAAAAAAGAGGAGGGTGCCATAGGGATTGCGTGGCAGCGTTGAAGGCAATTAATTATTTCGGTGCGATGGATAGTCTGGTTACAAAGTTGTCAATAATTTAATGAGGAATCCGTAATGCAATTAGTTGGCTTTTTTTAAATTGCTTATCATCCCCCGGCGTTTGAGGTAACATTGTAAATGATCTGATCGCCGGGCTTAAAGCTGACGCTTCGGTGTGCTGGCTAAATTCAGGTGCATAATTTATGAAAATCATCCCAGTTTGAATCGGTATTTTGAGCGGCAATTAACGATGTCTGATAGATGAATTAACGTCTACTAATCTACATCAGGAAGGTCTTCTGCTGGGCGCCAGATTACCTCCATTAAGGCATGATTTCTTCGTGGATACCGATCGAAGACATTTTATCACCAGAAGTCGAAGATTACCACCAGATTGTAATATACAAGAATTGCTACGTTTGTCCTTCTCTTATTTGTGTTTTATATTATTTATGCTGACACAGTAAGCTAAATCGTAGAAGCGTGTAAGGCTTCACAGATACAACATTATTTAGTAAAGCTACATAAACAAAAAAATAGGTTATTTTGTATCTTTTTCTTCAGCTTTATAAGGTGCTACTGCCTTTACTCAAGGCCCTGTTGAGGCTTAGCCTTGTCGCTATGTCATGGATGGTGGAAGTAACGAGCAAACCGTGCCCAGGAATGAATTGAAGCTCTAGAGGATCTAGGTTAGAGGACTGTATAAAAAAGGAATATGGAAATATGTGTGCAATAAGCACTGGTTGCTTATAAAGGGGCTGTCTTAAAATTTGGATCTCTGGTGCTAGAAAAGGTTCAAAGGCCTCTCATAAGTCACACTTAGATTTACATGATAAATTAGATCGACACCAACTATGAGACATTAGGCCATTCTAGTCCTCATACCCCTTAACTTCTTCTGCAGTTGTAGAGTGGCCTCATGGGGCTTAAGGCTCCCAGAGGCAGTATCTTGGAATAAGAAGTCCTATAGGCACTCGCTGGGATCGCCGTGGCGTAGTGGGTTAGTGCGTCGACTCCTACGCAGAGGGTGCCAGGTTCGATACCCAAATTTACCACCTTTCATATTTCACGGCTCCACCTCTTTCGAGTCACTGACAATGTTCAAAGAGTATTCCTGTCTAGAAAAAGCTTCTCTAATTCGCCGTTCGGAGTCAGCATTAAACTGTAGGTTCGTCCACGCGTGAGAGAACAATAGCACGCACAACACGAGTGGTTGCTGAGAAGCTAGGCCTTGGCCCTCTACGGGAGGTAGCGACACCCATATTATTATTATTATTATATATTATTGACACTCGCTTAACACGATGTAGGGTATAGTAAAAGCAGTCTAAGCAGACGGACTGAACCACCACCAGCGTTAACTCTAGAAAACACTCGCGGAGTAATTGTCCTCAATCCAAACCAGTGAAATAGATTTTAGTAGGAGTGCGAGAAGTTGCACTAAGATCGGATGTCTCAATAACGAGCAGCTCCAGGGATCTTCTTAACAAGAGCAAAGCTTATGCTGCTTACATTGGCTGGGCAGATGTCTCTTCTGTGTACTTGCCTTTATCCTTTCAAAGTGCAGCCAAACGTCCTCGTTGGTCCAAGATCGCCTTGCGATCCTTGTAAAATCTTAGTTTGACAATTAAGCACTTTGATGGATGAATACCAACATAGTCATTGGTACCCCTGGCATTTTCACGTTGGATCTTCTCAACGTAAACAACAAACTCCTTCCAGTGAGACTGTACAACCTTGCCAACTTGGTTACCCTTATAGTGATCACGCAGCACTTGTACTTCGTCGTCCTTGCGAATTGGCATCGAACGTACGTTGAACTCTTGACGAAGCTCCTTTTACAGCGGCGCGGACATCAATCGCCTGCGAATATGTGATGGAGCCAGAAAATGGCGCTTGCGATAATTCCTGCGAGAGGATGTCACGAATTTGTTACAATTCATGTTGCAAGAAATTGTTTTATCAAATGACTATCGCAAAAGCAGTGAAAAGAAAGAGAGAAAAATCTTCTGTGACTTCTTTGAAAAACCCCATGCATTAGGGTAATCGGCTTAAGTAAATTTAATCTCTGATCTGAAAGGGAAAGTAATCAGAAGCATCTTCAGATATCAAAGTGGCCATAATAGCTTTTGGGAACTTGCGCAACCTTAATTGGTTTACGTCAGTAGAGAGAGATTCATTTTCAATTTTAAAAGTGGACTAAGCTTAACGAAGCTTTTCGAACAGGTCATTATGATCACATTGTCTCACTTCTGTCTATATACTCGAGTACTTAATTTGACTTACGTTTACGTCTTGTGATTATTTTTAGTCTAGAAAAGGAATCTCTCATGTTGAAAATATGTTACACATTGAGGGTATTATGGGCACAACTCGCTGTTCTAAGCCCAGGCAGAACGGCCGCTAGTGCACGTACAGTACATTCTCGCTTAATTGTGTTCTTGGGAGTTATTGTCGACAACAAACTAAATCAGCAGCAGGAAAGCAGTACACGCCAGTGTAGTCTGAAAGTCTGACTTACGGAGACTTAGTATGACGGCACTCCTAACTAAACAAAATCTGATCAAAATAAGCAGAATACAAAGATGGAATTATTCTGAATCATTGCACTTCAACAGCCCCCGAACGTATATGACAATCTTACATCTCCGCATGCAGCAATAAGACTAGGGAAATGTGGAAAGTGGTAGCAAAGACAAAAAAGGTTTCCATGTTAATTCACTTATTTATTTGGTGATGATATATGAATATGAATGAATATGTATAGTTACGGACAAAATAAAAGGGCCACCGAATATCTTTAGTAGATTCCATTCCAAAACGTTGAAGTCTGTATGCTGCATTCTTTTTTATGCAGTATCTACCTTAGACCATGATATCAATCCAAATTCACTTTTGAATAGATTTTTATTTTGTTCTTAAATATTACAATGGTATGCCACCACACAATTTACAGTTCAGAGATGTGATATGTATCAGTATATCTTTCAACTGAAATAAATTTATTTATAAATTATAACGTTAAACAATCAAAATTTTACCAAAGGGAAACAACAACAAAACCATTTATGCAAAAATAAACAAATAAATAAATAAATAAATAAACAAATAATAAATAAATAAATAAATATATAAACAATGAAATAAATAACTAACAAATTTATAAATAGATTCATATATAACAAACGTATCAATTTATACAAAGATTAACAACAAACGATATGTGTGTACACATGTTTTTATATAAATAATAACATTTCACAATTCCATACAGAGAAGAAAATTCGTACATATAAAGAACAGAAAAAAAGATTAACAAAAGTATGTTGAGTCTAGTTTAGTCTGGTCTTACTCGTACTCAGTTCATTTATTAAGGGGTTTTCACTTTTGTCTCACCGGACTAATGAATATTTTCTTATAATAAATTTTTTGCCTTTTGAAACTTATGTGGTCTTCTGCGAATTTAATATGGTTATTGCTGTGCTTTTCGTAATTTTGTTGGCCGATATCGTGTGAGCAATTATTAGAAAAAAATGTTGGTTGACTTTTAAACACAAGTGTGTCCACCAGTCTACATTATGTAGATAACATCCTGCTACCATTCGATCGTGTGATCTATTCGAAGCAGTGATATTCGAATCGATTAACGTTATAAAAGACATTGTGTTGTGTGTAAGCGGTAAAGCCAAAATGCTCTGACTTTTCTCTTTTTCTTCTTAAATACTCTCACGATCGCTTACTAAATAATTTTCTCTATCCATTCACGATTGCATGGTATCCTTTTTGCTGAGAACAAGGTACCATAAGCAACAAATTTGCAAATTGTTTAATGCACCACATTGCAAGGATTTCAGGAATATATACCATATATAATGGGCAATGGGCAAAATGTGGTAGATTCAGAGTTAATTTTGGTAGGTTTTTCAAAATTGCAAAAAATGGTAGAAATACCACTTAAGTGGTAGAAATCCCGTCACAGAAATGGAGCCACTTCATAACTTGAAGACTCCCAAATAATCGGTCGGACTATATGACACCTTTTGAGGACTTCGAAATAAATTACAAAACAATAATACCCATAAAAGTAGTGTGGGATTAAGAAAAGACTCGACTGCCATGGAAATCTATAATGACGGCTCCAAGTCGGAGGAAGACACAGGTTCCGGTGTGCCTCCCAAGCTACTGAAGTTTTTTTCCAGGCGGAAGTAGCAGCTATTCAAGAGGCTGCAGCCCAGGATCTATTGTCATAGAGCCATGAATGCTCTGAAAATACCATCAATGAACTTCAAAAAACTTCGCTTATCGCCTATCTCTGAGGAAGGTTTAGCAATGGGAGATAGATGAGAGTTATCAAGAAAGGGGGCGAGTCTACCACTGGCACGTGATCAGGAGAGACCTCAACCCCAACTGAAAGCTTTAAAAATGCTATTGATAGATGCCATAAACAAAACCATCGACCATCGTAAACAATTTGGCCTACAATAGATCCATCGAAAACTAAAGCTCTCTTAAAGTAGTAGGCGTAATTACTGGCCAATTGCTTATTGGCATCAGACTAAATGTAAACGCCCTGGTAGGAGGGTAGGAGGGCTGCTAGGTCCATTGTGATACCAGGATCCAGTGACATTGCCGTTAATTTGATCCCAACGGCAAATGGTGACTGGACCAGATTTGAAAACCAGATAAAAGCGTACTAACATTGCTTTTACTGTGATTCGAACCGCGGACCACGCTAACCAGTGGCAGGCATAATACCAACTATGCCAGCCAAGCGTCAGTGGAAAAGTGCTAACAAATCGAGCAGGTCAACAGAACGACGGGAAGAGCCGGTGAATGACAGAATCTTTACCGAAGCGAAGGGCCCAAAAAAAACAAAGTTGGATATACGTGCAGATGTTTGTTAGCTCTTCTTGCTTTAGACCGGTTTTAGCCCAAGTATCTAACTTACCAGAATTTAAAGCTGTCCACTAGGAAATTTTGCTCAAGACAGTGTTGTGCATCAGTTCTAGGAGACTGCAATTCTTTTTATTTTTTCTTCACTGTTTTTGTCAGAAGCATTTTAGCAGCCACCACGGCAATGTCTCAAGGGGCGCATGCTGAGCTCAACCAGCTGATTTATTCTGCGGGACTATGCCTCTGACCTTAAAAAATTTAAGAGCTAGAGTAGCAGAAGCCCGTGACTCACGCTTTGGAATCCTTTTCCAGGAATACTTTGAACTCGTTTACTGACAGATTTATTTCAACACCTCGCCAATGGCTTAGCCTGTTCGTGTTTTCTCACGACTTTGTCATGCTTTGTAACTATGGCACATTCGTGAATATACATAAAATTACTCGTCGTATCGAACAGTGACTTCTAAGGCTGAAAAGGATTCGGAAAAAAATAATTCCTAGCAATGGTACTTACGTGTGTCGACCTGGCCGGGACGACTTAGTCGACGGATCGGCCTTTCAAACTGATATTCGGTTGTAATCGCTGGAAAGTGACAGATTAGTCAATGTCTATAAGCCTTCTTCTCTTTGAACAGTTTTTTCTTGCTGTGTTTCTTTGAGCTATTTACAGGGAACCACGGACAACGTGTTTCTATGAAACAGAACAAGAAATGCCCTGTTTCACCATCTGAGGCATATTGCCTCCTTTGTGAAGCTCTGTGTCTACACCAAATGGCGACCAACGTGGGGAAGTAATGGAAAAAAGGAAGATCTATAGTAGCTTCATATCAGTATATTCGTATACTTCACGGAAAAATTAATCAAAAGCTACATTATTCATCGATCTGAGAGTGCTGACATGACTTGACGCGGTCTTGCCTTTAATTTGTAACAAATGGCGCCCAACGTTGGAAAGTATGACATTGAAAAAAATAATTTAAAATTTAGACGAATAATCAGTGACAGTGGCATCTACACAAGAAGTGAAGAAGAGTCCTCGATAGTTTCAGGCCTGCATTCGCTCAGGCTGTTACCTTCCCGTTTGATGGTTGGTACATACCTTCATCATTACAGCGGATAATATAAATAAAACCTCTCATCGACATTCAACGAATCACAGAATATTAAATTCCGAATCCAAATCCCAAAACGAGACTACATACAGTATGGCTTGAGGAGGAAAACCTTGAAACATACCTCAGTCTATGTAAATCATTTATTTTACTTTACAGGAACCTCCACTCCACGAATATCCCTCGCCAGTCGCCCCCACACGGATATCAGCGTGATGAAGAAAAATGAAGAAGCGAAACAACGAAACAAAATCATAAACGATTTCCGCATAATCTTCCCGAGAATATCGTCGTTACAATTTTTCCTTCGCCACCTCCGCAGTGTAAAAGTTTCAAGATTCTTCCACGAGTTACATTGTTACCTTGGACGTTGGATCAAGCGCTGGTACTTAGTTTGACTCAAGGTAAACGTTATTTTAAAATTCCCATTGAGACGTCTAAAGATTGCGCTCCTAAGCGACTGGAACTTTCGGAAAAGTTCAATAGCAATCAAGAAGCAGCTGGGACGATGTTTGTCGTCTCTTTATTCCCGCTGCAAGTACGAGTTTACAATTTTTTCTACTTGTTGTTGTTGTATCTGTGCAAGTGTCGGCATGGAGCGAAATACCCTGACCACAGCAAAACCACGAGGCAAGCAACGAGAAGGAGCGCGCTGGGAAAGTTTATTCGATCACAACTCAACTTTAAAAGTATTTTCTTTTACCTCTCGCAAACTGCACATCCTTGGACATCCTTCAGTGGGAGTACGCCACCAAAACAAAAGGAGGAGAAATCGTTTTGCTCTGATAATGTGAAGTCGCCAGCCAGCATAAATTTTATTCAACCCATAAAATTTTACATAGATTATATCCTATTCTCAGTTGCAGTGCACTTTTTTGTTTTTATTTTGTTTTTTTTTTTTTTGCGAGCGTGGGAGTCCGCTTAGCACATCCTTTTGTTCCACGAGTATCGCCTGGGGACATCTTCGTTCCATTTAACGTTTCTTTGGGTTTTTAATTTTATTTTTCTGCGCTCGCCCGTGAAGTCTCATTGGATTTGCATTCGAATTGAATTGCGGAAGGATACCTTAATAGGGAAAAAATAACCCTCGGAGATGTACTTATTTTCTGTTTGGTGAGGTAGAAGGAGATTCGATAAAGTTTCTGCATCGTATTGTGAAAGTTGCAGATTGTCGTGCGCAGAGACGGTGCACTGGTACGCAAAACGAAGTGAGATTCGATACAAGAGGAGTCTTCTTGGAAATGCTGTCGAGTCGGAGGACGTACGTGAGCAAAAAAGTACTTGGACACACTTAGTTGGTAAACACTTTTGATTGGTATCAACCAATTGATGTGATTTATCTCGCAATTTATATTTTTTATTTACTGAAAGAGAGATAGATGGTCAGATTGTCATGGTCGATCGTGGACAGCCGTCAGATAATCAGCCAGACTGAGTGAGAATGGATGAATGATGTAAACAGCTCCGGAGGTAATTGGATTCAGAACTCAAAAAAAAAAACTGCTTTTTCATGACTGAATCCGATAATAAGCCGAGGACAGCCATGCCAACGTGAATTTTTAAGTGAACCTTTTCACACCAACAGTACTCGCAAAGAAGATCACTGCTGAGGATTGCAATTATGGTTTAGATAGGGTAAACTACACTAATTCGACCCCCATCCCAATAGCGAGCGCCCTTCATGAATTTGGCCCAAAAGCTAAGCCCCTGCTTTTCAGACAATAGCAGGATCTTAACAGAGAAAATCTATCATGTCTTTTCTTTGTATAGTATAATTCATTTTCAGGTAGTTCGTCCTCAGTTGGTGAGGAAAATTCAAAGTGTTCAGCTGTGTTTGTCAGTAGCTGTGTTTGTGAAATTTCTTAAGAAACTAGAAACTTTGACTAAGAAAGTAAATGATTTTCTTTAATTTTTAATTACCTAATTAAGGCTTAATGTAACAATAATAATGCATATTTTATTATTTCCAAAGAAGAAGTAAGAAAAAATGGTTATTTACTAAAATATGTTGGGGGCTCGTTACTGGGACGAACAAATTAAGATATCCACTCTCGTTCCCTGGGGGAGGGATATTAACAAAAAATAACCAAGTTCCAGTAACGAGTCCGGCCAATTTTCAACCAAAAATTAAAATACGACATTTTATGCAGATAGACTTTTTACTAATTGCATTTCTTATTAATGTTTATGTAAGTATAATAATTCCAAGCTTTTCTATAAAAGTTGTTACATATAGAAATAATGCCATTTGAACTGTAAGAGTCCGATTAGGTACGTTTTCACAACCAAGACAATGTAATTTTTGTCCAACCGTCTTAGATTGATCGGCTTGGATACAAGATCAAATTAAATATTTATAACAACCCGTCAACGGGGACCCAAACTTTTAGTGTTTACATATGAAAACCTTTATGTTTCCGAATTGGAAATGTTCTATTTGCTGTTATTTCGTACAGCATCGTATAGGACAAGCTACCAATGTTTTTGGATACTTTATAATTTTGTTTTATGTTATACTTTCTTAACGTGTAAACACATATGTATAAATATATTGTATAGTTAACGTAATTAACATTTCAAATAAAATGATGTCTTGGAGGTAAGATTTGTTCATTCCATCCGTTGGTTATTCATTTAAAACCCATTGATCTATCCACAAGAAAAGAATGGACGCAAATATACAACGTTATTTAGATTTTTTACTAATTTTTGTCATGACTTTATTTAATAATGTTTTCCTTTTTAACTTTTAAATAAATGAACTACAAAATAACGATAATTTCAATTGTATGCTATACTCTCGATACTAGAACGCTAAGGGCTCGAATTAGGAACAGGGGGGGGGCTCGGTACTGTCTTAGTTACCTCCCATGCACCAGAGGTGATGTTCTTCTATTTCGATCCTCCCACTGAGTTTCTGTAAAAGTATGCATGAAGGAAACGGGAAGAATCAGCTGTAAAATGTTAAGTTTAATGTGTTAAATCAGCTGCATCAGCGGTGAAGACGATGGATCTCTCTCAGCAACTGGACAACCGCTGGGATTTTGGGTCAGTGACCAGGTCGCAGATTGAAGGCCAAGTAACTAGGGGTTTTCTTTCGGGGTAATAAAGTGGCAAATGATTCCTTCGCAATTAGACCAGCAGTGGAGACAAAGGTTCAATAAAGTCAAATATAAAGTTAAAAGAAATAACGCGTCTTATTTTTTTGGATTCTGTGTGAGCGCTTAAGAAAAGTTTGATTCAACGCACTGTGCATGGTTTTGCTTTTTTTTATTTGATTTTTGCTAGTTTCCGTGCGAAACAATTCACATTGATTTCTTAAGTGCTTAGCTTGTTCATATTTTTCGTCTTACAACGTAGTTGAACCAGATATTAGTGACACAATCAAATTACACTGTAAACACATTTTTTTCTCATTAGATTTACATTTGCATTGCCACTCGTTCTTGCCTAGCTTTTTTCGTGGCTAAGATTCTCCAATATTTCATACAATATTATTCTTAAAATTTTATTACCGGCATGTCAGTAATAACTTCGAAAAGGTTAGTCGACGCAGCAGTGGTTGGCATGCTGACACGTGAACACTGCCTCCAAACCGCAAAAATGAGTCAAGTGGTATTAAATTGAATGTCAACTGGTCATGTTTGCGTTTTATGACGGGGAGTAATCGAAAATGGGAAACTGATACTCCCTCTTCAATGTTTGGCTTTTGGTAAACATAAATTGTGACCACATTACAACGAGGCGTTTTGTGCATGTTGACGAGTGGTCCTCTGCATTTATGCAAGAAGTGTAAGTCAGTTGAAACTTGACGACTCTGTCGAGCAAAATTCCCTCAAGCCAAAAAATTAATCCCAATCACTTCGATTTGACTTGACTTAAGTTAAAAGCTTTGAAAACTCTCAATTCTTATCGATAATCTTTAAGAAAAGAAAGCACGAAGGAAAAAGGTTGAAGGTGGGATGTTAATTTTCTTCTGACTTACTTCCGAAATTAGAATTTTCCCTCTAAGATACTGAACGCGCTCTGCCTTACGTTCCCTTGTCTGGTTATTCTCACAACATTTCCAGACACATGGCGCATATATATTTTGGAACAAAAGCCTCTTATAAATATTTCATCTTCACATGTGAGTTGCTGCAGAAACCAGACTGCTGACTGGCATTAATGGCATTACATTAAGGATGTGCGACTTGTTCGAGAGCAAAATTGATCCCTTGGCTTGGCTGTTGGTGTGAGTTATAAGTATGGTAATGATTTTATTTGAGGTTTGAGAGGGGTAAGCACCCTTTTGTTGGCTGGTGATGGAGGGTTTGGATGCTTGGAAGGATATGGGAATGTTTATTCTGCTGCGATTGTTGAGCTATTGTTTATCCACAGTGTGATTGATTTCATTAATTTGATGGGTAAACAAAATTGATTTAGTCCTGTTCTGTTAACGCTTCTTCTTCTTCTTCTTTATTTGGCGCTACAGTCCGGGGTGAACCTGGGCCTCAACTAAAAAGCCTCTCCAGCTAGCACGGTCTCTGGCTAGCTGTCTCCAGTGTCGCACGCCAAGTTGGATAAGGTCCTTTTCCATCTGGGTGCGCCACCTTAAACGCGGGCGGCCTCTGTTGCGTTGTCCCACGGGTTGGGAGTCGAAGACTCTCCGGGCCGGAGCTGAGTTGTCCATACGCTCTACATGGCCTAGCCATCTTAGGCGTTGGATCCGAAGGCGCATGACTAGACTCATGTCGCTGTACAGCCCGTACAGTTTGTGGTTGAATCTTCTCCTCCAGAAACCGTCAACGCAAACAGGACCAAAGATCGCACGCAGAGCTTTTCTTTCGAAAATACCAAGGACTTCCTCATCCGCTTTTGAGATTGTCCATGCCTCCGCGACGTATAGCAGGACTGGGATGATCAAGGACTTGTATAAAGTCAGCTTGGTCCTTCGAGAGATGGCTCTACTACTCAATTACCTCTTGAGCCCATAGAAACAGCTGTTGTTGGCAAGAGTTACTCTGCGTTTGATCTCGGTACTGATGTTGTTTGTACTGTTTACTGCGGAGCCTAGGTAGTCGAAGTCCTTGACTACCTCGAAGTTATAGCTGCCCATTGTGACGTTCTGGCCGAGTCGTTGATGTTGTGCGTCCTTTCTCGATGACAGCATATACTTCGTTTTGCCCTCATACACCGCTAGACCCATTTTAGCCGCCTCCGCCTCAATGCCAGCAAACGCCTCATTGACGGCTAGCTGTGTTCTGCCAATCACGTCAATGTCATCCGCGTATGCTAGCAGTTGTACGGACTTCTGGAAGATCGTGCCTCTAGTGTTGGCGTGTGAGTCTTGCACGATCTTCTCCAGGATAATGTTAAAGAAATCACATGACAGCGCGTCACCTTGTCTAAATCCTTTTTTGACATTGAAGGTCTCGGGGAGTTCGTTACCGACCTTGATGGAGCAGCGAGAGTTCTCCATGGCCATCCTGCACAACCTGACAAGTTTGGCAGACTAGACATGGCGTTGTATAACTCGTCCCTATGCCGCTATAATATGCGGCCTTGGAATCGACAAAAAGGTGGTGGGTGTCGATCTGTAGTTTTTGTGTCTTTTTCAGGATCTGCCGTAGTGTGAAAATCTGGTCGATGGTGGATTTCCCTGGCCTGTAGCGACACTGATATGGGCCTATAAGGTTATTTATAAACGGCTTTTGGCGAGTACACAAAACGGCTGAGAAGATCTTGTAGGCGATGTTCAGGAGACTTATCCCTCTATAGTTGGCGCAGTCAAAGGGGTCTCTGTTAACGCTTAACAGCTTCTAATTCACATATCGAACATTTTGAACATTCATTGCAGACCTCTGTTAGGAACACTTGGTGCAACAGAGAACCTCCGCGGCTAAGTCAGCGCACGCAAGTAAAAAAATACCTAAGGCTTGTTGCGTGTAACTGGGAGAAGCTTTAATCTCCGTCATGGACGCTGGATGGCTTGTTGACCCACCCCAACGCGGACTGTAGCGCCGCATAAAGAAGAAGACACAAGGAGTTATTTCATCAAATGACGAGGCTTTAGAGGGGCTTAAATTATTGTATTCATTTAAAGAGATCCAGCGTCAGTATATTTTTGAAACAAAAGTTGGCTGGAGAAACGTGTGGCTTTGCTTTCAAATATTCCAGGTCCTATCACTGAACGACTATATTCTTCTCATTACTTCAAGTTGGTCATACAAGCGTGTAAACTTCTTAGCACTACCTGTCCTTATGGTAGCGCCGCAGCTATCTGCACCGCCAGCCAAGCAGCCATAACGACTATCTCCTCAGTAATCATTTCCTCTAAATTGGCGCAACAGTGCAATGATGAACTCAAACAGGCCAGGAACAAGTGCGAAATCACACTCCTCTGGGTTCCAAGCCAGGGCAACACAGACGAAAATTAGATTGACGACGAACTGGCCAATTATGGAGATTCCGGCAAACCCCTATGAAATGATGGGCTAAACCACCTCAAATACATCATCTACCAACATTCCCTGTTAGCAATGTAGAGATCTTGGGAGCAGACACCTACGACCATTAATTCACCGGTCTTCGAACCATCTGTGAAATTTTGCAGAAGACCGTCGAGCATTGTTAGACTTCCACTCTAATCTGGAACGAATTCTAGTTTTGTCATTTTGCTAAAATATGCATCCGACAAAAAGTACGGCTTCGAAACTCGTGTTCTACCATCGACGCCATAAAAGTGGTGACAGATACAGGATGTGAAACGATACAGGGAAAAAGATCGAAATGGTGGCACAAAAAATACTGTCACGTAATATCACTGGACGTAAACGAATACGAATACTATACCTGAAGAGGAAATCACAGTCGAACTGCTGCGAAGTTTAAACGGGCGTCCCCCAGGATCAGCCCTCTCCCAGCGAACTTATTGTAACACGAAGTGGTGCGATTGATGCTACACAATGAGTCAAAGTCATCGGCCTTGCAGATCGTATTGCAATTGTAACCATGTCAAACACATTTACGAGGCAGAAGACTTCACAAACGAAGCGATCGCAATGATCAGGGATAGGACAGAATCTGCGGACGAAAAACGTAGCATCGGGAGAGGGGGCAGTCTTTAGAGTTGTCTTGCATGGTCATGGTGGCGAATACGTAACATTTTGTATCGGGTTGGGGAGGCAGCATTAAGAGTTGTCTTCCATGACTACGGTGGCGTATACGTAACATTTTTATTCGAGTTGAGGAGGCAGTCTTAATAGTTAGCTTCTATTGCCACGTTGGCGTATGCGTCACATTTTCCATTGGACGAGAGGTAGTCTTAAGATTTGGCTTCCGTGGCCACGGTGGCGTATGCGCTACATTTCGCATCGGGTTGAGGAGGTAGACTTAAGAGCAAGGTGGCGTATGCGCTACACTTTACTTCGGGCGAGAAGGCAGTCTTAAGATTTGTCTTCTATGGCCTCGTTGGCGTAAACGTAAAATTTTGCATCGGTCTTCAGAGTTGTCTTGCATGGCCACCGTGGTGCCTACGTAATATTAATATTAATATTTTTCATCGGATGAGGGGCAGTCTTATGGGTTGTTCGCCATAGAAACGTGGTTATTCCTAGCGGGCTTTTTAATTATTTTATCGCAATGAAGATAAAAATGAAATAATTTTTTGGATGCCGAACAGATCCAGCGCTCATCTTCAGTTTTGAAGCTCCTATGTTTTCATTATATTGCGTGGTTTTTTCTTACTTTTTAACGTTTTTCACATACGCATCGCAAAAAATCAGCATGTGAAAAACTAATGCAGAAAAGCGTAAGAACTACGTAAAAAGTCGAACAACACTGATGTATACTTGGAAGGCGAGCTACACGAAGTCCCTCACTACCTCGGAGTTAGAGTTGCCTATGGCGACGTTCTGGCCGAGTCGTCGATTTTGTGAGTCCTTTCTCGATGACATCATATAGTTAGTTTTGTCCTCTTTCACCGCTGAAGCCATTGTGGCAGCTTCCGTTTCAATGCCAACAAACGCCTCATTGACGGCTCGCTGTGTTTGAGAGCAATGTTCTCCTCGTATGCTAGCAATTGAACAGACTTTTGGAAGATCGTGCGGCAAGTGAGTTTTGCACGATCTTCTAAGAATGATATTAAAAAAGTCACATGACAGCGCGACGGCTTGTCTTAAACCTCCTCCACCGTCCACCAATGGTAATTTTCACCAACCAAGTAGCAGCCAGCACAGCCCTGAGACTGAAAACACTCCGGATGTGGTCCGAACTCATCTTGGGCAACTCAACCATTCTAAACAAATTCCGCCCCAATACATGTTCGAGATGCAATTCTCCACCAGCATTCAAACTAGATCAGAATGGAGTACTGATAACCAAACGTTGGCTGATCCTCTGAGAAATTTTACAGACGGATCGGAGACGGAGTAGGTGTCTATTCTAAGGATGTCGGGGCGGGTGTCTTTTAAAAGGACCTTAATATTGGTATCTCCTTGAAGGTCCCAGATAATTATGGCGTTTTCTAGGTAGAAATAAGAGGCAATGGGTCAAGATCAATGAATTATCCAAAACGGATATCACCATCTGTTCGGGCAGTCAGGCCGCAATTAAGTTCCTGGACAACTTAAAAGCATCCTTTAGTGGCTGTCTAGCAACGAGATGGCTTAGCATTTTAACATGCACCTCATGTGGGTTCAAGGCCAATGAACTCTCTCGGTGTGGTACATCCTCCACTCTAACACTAGGAGCAGTTCCACCTTCCATGTCAACCGCTACAGCCTACCATCTTATCAAGACACCCACGATCAACACAACCAGTCGTAAATGGCTAGAAGGCATCACATGCCTTTAAACAAAGGAAATATGGCCATGACTTAATCTCATACGATCAGTCAATCTGCTTAGTCACAGTAGATCTTCATTCAGGACACTCATCAGGAGGCCGAAGACTGCGCAATTGACATTCATACTCGATGGGTATCCCTCACAACGATTTCTGCAGACACTGCGTGGGTGAAGAGGAGGTGTAAACAACTGATCACCTACTTCCTCGTGAAGTGCTCTGCTGCTTTAATAAATTTAATGAGCGTCATCAATAGCCAGCTAAACAGCTTCGTCAAAAGCGCCAACTGGTTCTAACTGGGGAACACAACGAACCATCTTTGACCTAAGTGTGACTCCCTTCCGCAGTCAGCCACTACAACCTAACCACAAGATGCCCGTAGTTTGCCTGAACGACGTTATCAGCTACGTAAAGCTAATCACGAGGCTCTCAAGAAATCACAAATTAAGTAGAAATCATGCGATAGCTTTGAATAGACACTGCCCCCACCACACGTGTCCTTGGGCACGATGTCATGAAACTCAAATGATTTCTTTGAGAAAATAGCAGACTCATCATTTTGTCTAGTTCCTCACAACTCGAGCCATCCACATGCACTTTCGCACAATCGAATTGTCAAGTTGGCACGCTTTTGTCTCAGATCCCAATTTAGAGTCAATGATCGCCGCAAATTGCACGCCACATCGAGGCAAATCGACTTTCGCTTGATGTGCGTTGGCACCCACGTGTGTGGATAGAGAAGCCCACGCACAAATCATTCATTCGACTTGATTTGGACGTCGCTCTTTGCCGACGTTGCCATCGTTGTCACAATGACGATTCTCCTCGTCATTATCGCACACAGTTTGCCGCTTTGCCAAGGACAATAGAGAGATAATTCAGAATTGGATTTTCACTAAATTAAATTCAGACCTCCGCTTGCTAGACTGACGCTGTGCGAAAGTATTCACTCATGCTTTCGCCAACTTCCACTTCCACGTGCGGATGCCACCACAAGCTGTCACCACCTACCAGCAGCATATGGCAGATCCTGTGTGTCCTTGTCCTGGTCCTGTGCAATGCATCATCTCAATAGGAAATAATTTGCTTCATGCCGGTTTCCAGTGCATCCACTCGCTCGCAACTGTGGATAAATAATTGCGACCCCGGCCGAATAAGATGCATATGCTCATGTGATGTGCGGTAGTTGGCGAACAGTGGGCCGTGAGCGGTGAGTGGTGGGCCATGGGCGATGTGGTGTTGATTCACAATTTGCATACACTGATGTGCGTACGCAATCACAGCCTGTCGCAAGAGAGGAGGGTCATTGTTTGCTGAGTGATTCCAGCTATGTGTTGGGATAACAAACGATAACGCGCGTTGTCCTCGATGCTCAGTGAAATTGAATTGAATCAAATTGATGTTTACACCCAAGGATGTCAAGTGAGAGTACGCAATGTCTTGACAATATTGCTAAGTGGTATCGGGATTTGTAATGCATTTGAGACGTCCCGCACCCCAGCTGCAGCTGCCAGTGCAAACACGGAGCAGTTAGAGCCCTGATGTGGATTATCCCCAAACACCTTGCGTTACATGTTGAGCTGGTGAGGACGAATTTGCATGGTCGATTAATATCGGCCTTTGATTAAGTATGTATCGGTGGGTGGATTAGTTTTGTACCATTGTGACTTGGCGCTAGCTGAGGGGGCAATCTCATTTGTGGGGAATTAATCTAATGCGATATTCATCTTGAACTTGCAATGGGAACGAGATTTACCGGCACTTTGTTGTGCTGATTTTATTAAAGAACGGAAGGAAAAACTAATTTTTCTGGGTTCAATTTAAGCCTTTTGCAGACTTTTCAATGATCTTGGTCGACTTTGATCGGGCGCCATTTCGTCTCGGATGACATTTGGCCAATGGATTTGAAAGTCAGAGAGAGTTGACGACAACAATTAATCATGGAGCAGCTTACCTGCTCAAGAGCTTAGTACTGGCGAAAAGAACTCCGGAAATACACAAATGACATTGTAAAATTTAAGATGTAATTTCAGTCGAGCTCAGGTATTTGTATAAGATCAGATAATTTGTTGTAACAAGCCGGGGGACCAGAACTCGCCGAATGAATTCACGCTTCTCGTGTTTTTGTAGGGAACAGAATTTGACACCAACGCAGTCGGTCGCACGGTTTGATTTTGATGTCTTTGTAATGTTGTAAACACAACGTGCAATTAGTTGTAGAGCTCGACGCAGTCTGTAGTGTGAATCAAACGGGTCAACACCCAAAAAATAAAAACCGAAAAAATACTTGTGTTTTATTCACTTGCGCACATGAAAAATTAATCATTGGCGACCGTGACAGGATATTAGATAATAAAAATATAATTTTGTGAGTGTTAATAGAAAAAAAAAGTAATACAAGTGAAAATGGAAAGTGGTGATGTGTTCGTGGCAGAAAAGGGTTTGGAATATCCCTTCAGGAAAAACGTTGGTGAGGAAATTTGCCGTATTTCGAGGAATTCCAACAATGACAGCGATTCGAAAAAAACTCCAAAGTATCTCCACGAAAGACTTCATCAAATTGAAATTCTTTGGATTCGGTTCGATAGGACCGACAGTGAAAATCGAGGAGCCTTATCCAAAGAATTAAGTCATCCTTACTTCAGTAAGGATTGTTATCACGAATTAAAAGGGTTGGCATATCGAACCATAGGTGATTTTGAAAACCGCATACAGATGTCAGTAGAGCCAGAGAAGGATGATCGTAATACTCAAGATTTCAGTGCAATTGGAGGTGAGCGAGAAGGTGAATCGAAACAGCTGGGTGCGAGGCAAAAACAAAAAGTGGAACTGCTTGTAAGTCTTCAAGACAAGGATCATGAAGAGAGAGATCATCGCGTTATAATATAAAATAATATGGGTGTCGCGACAGTCCAAGGCGGACCCGGGCCTAGCTTCCCAGCAACCACTCGTGTTGTGCGTGCTATTGTTCTCTCACACGTGGAAGGGACCTACAGTTTAATGCCGACTCCGAACGGCGAAGTTGAGAAGCTTTTTCTAGACAGGAATACTCTTTGAGCATTGTCAGTGACTCGAATGAGGTGGAGCCGTGAATTATCAAAGGCGGTAATTCGGGTATCGAACCTGGCACCCTGTGCGGACGACGCATTACCCACTACGCCACGGCGACCTATCTTCGCGTTAGGGAAACTTTAAAGAATCCAGCCCATGATAGCCCCCAAAGATGTATTCCAACACTTAGAGAAAGATTCGATCTTGTAACTACTAAACTGCAGAGATCACTAAGTAAAGCAATTTCTTCTTCTTCTTCTTCTTCGGGTGGCGCTACAGTCCGGGGTGGACCTGGGCCTCAACCAGTAAGCCTCTTCAGCCGGCACGATCTTTTGCCAGCTGTCTCCAACTGCGCACACCAAGTTGGTTGAGGTCCTTCTCCACCTGGGTGCGCCATCGGTTCCGTGGGCGTCCTCTATTGCGTTGTCTCACTGGTTCGGAGTCAAAGACTCTTCGGGCTAAAGCAGTGTTGTCCATGCGCTCTACATGGCCCAGCCATCTTAGACGTTAAATCCGTTGACGCCTGGCTAGGCTCATGTCACTGTACAGCCAGTACATTTCGTGGTTGAATCTTCTTCTCCAATAACCATCAATGCAGGCGGGACTAAAGATTGAACGCAGAACTTTTCTCGCGAAGAGCCCAATTACTTCCTCATCAACTTGGAATCGCCCATTTTTCCGCGTCCGTACAGCAAGCGTGTGATGATCAAGGTTTTGTATAAAGCCAACATGGTCCTTCGAGAGATGGTTCTACTACTCAATTGCCTCTTAGGCCCATAGAAACAGCGGTTGGCAAGACTTACTCTGGGCTTGACCTTGATACTGATCTTGTTCGTACTATTTACTGCGGAGCCGAGGTAGACGAAGTGCTTGACTCCCTCGAAGTTATAGCTGCCCATTGTGACGCTCTGTCCAAGACGTCGTTGTTGTGTGTCCTTTCTTGATGACAGCATATACTTCGTTTTGCCCTCATTCACCACTAGACACATTTTAGCCGCATCCGCCTCAATGCCAGCAAACGCCTCATTGACGGCTAGCTGTGTTCTGCCAATCACGTCAATGTCATCCGCGTATGCTAACAGTTGTACGGACTTCTGGAAGATCGTGCCTCTAGTGTTGGCGTGAGAGTCTTGCACGATCTTTTCCAGGATGATGTTAAAGAAATCACATGACAGCGCGTCACCTTGTCTAAATCCTTTTTTGACATTGAAGGTCTCGGTGAGTTCGCTTCCGACCTTGATGGAGCAGCGAGAACTCCCCATCGTCATTCTGCACAACCTGACGAGTTTGGCAGGAATGTCAAAACTAGACATGGCATTGTATAGCTCGTCCCTATGCACGCTGTCATATGCGGCCTCGAAATCGACGAATACGTGGTGGGTGTCGATCTGCATTTCTTGGGTTTTTTCCAGGACCTGCCGTAGTGTGAAGATTTGGTCGATGGTGGACTTCCCCGGCCTAAAACCGCACTGATAAGGACCTATCAGGTTGTTGACGAATGGTTGCAGGCGCTCACACAAAATGGCAGAGAGGATCTTATAGGCGATGTTAAGGAGACTTATCCCTCTATAGTTGGTGCAGTCGAAGGGGTCTCCTTTCTTGTGGATCGGGCAAACGATACTGAGATTCCACTCGTCGGGCATGCTTTCCTCCGACCATATCTTACAGATGAGTTGGTGCATGTACCTTACCAGCTCATCTCCAGCTGCCTTAAACAGTTCCGCAGACAGTCCGTCTGCACCATCAGCTTTATTCGACTTTAGTCTCGATATCGCTATCTTGACTTCGTCTAGGTCGGGGGGACGGAATTCTCGTCGATCATCGTCAATTGCGTTGAGTGGAACATTCTGCCTGACAGCGGTATTGGAGTCTTCCTCGCCGTTGAACAGTATACAGAAATGATCCTTCCAGATTCTCAGTATCGAATGCGAATCTACTACGAGTTGTCCCTCTGCGTCACGACAGGCTTCTGTCCGAATTTTGTATCCATTGGATAGTCGTTTTACCCGTTGGTAGAACTTTCGGACGTCATTTCTGCCGTAACACCTCTCCATGTCCTCGATCGCGCGCTTCTCATGCTATTTCTTTTTCTTTTTGAGAAGCCGGTACTCTTCCCTTCTTTTAAGTTCGTAGAGCTCACGAACCGCTCTCGTCCTTCTGTCCAGCGTCGCCTTGTATGCTGCTTGCTTCGCTGAATGTGCCTGCCCGCACTCGTTGTCAAACCAGGGGTTTTTTTGGGGCGGCGTTTTAAAACTCAGCACATCAGATGCAGCTTCTCTGATGGCTTTTTGACAACGGTTGCATTGTTCGTCGATTGTTTCGCCTGGCAGGGTTGGACTCTCTGAGAGCTTTAGGGAGACTCGATGGGCAAACTTGCTAGCAGTCAATTGCGATTGTAGCTTTCCGACGTCAAACTGTTTTGGTCTTGCTCTACTCCGTTGTCCTATCGATATCCGTGTTCTTACCTTGACTACAACAAGGCAATGATCCGAGTCGATGTTGGCTCCTCGGAAAGTTTGGACATCGAGAATGCTGGAGGAGTGTCTGACGTCGATCGCAATGTGGTCAATCTGGTTGACGGTTGATTGATCAGGAGACCGCCAGGTCCCTTTGTGGATGTTGAGGTGAGGGAACCGCGTGCTGGCTACAAAGAGGTTTCGCCCCGTTACGAAGTCCAAAAGCCTGAGTCCGTTCTCGGACGTGTTGTCGTGCAGGCTGTTCTTCCCGATGACTCTAGCAAAGATGTCTTCCTTGCCCACCTTTGCGTTGAAATCTCCTATAACGATCTTGGTGTCGTAGCTGGGGCATTGATCGTATGTTCTTTCTAGGAGATCGTAAAAGTCGTCTTTGCCGTCGTCATCTTTATCCTCCGTTGGGGCGTGGACACATATCAGGCTGATGTTGCCGAATGTAGCCGTGATGTGGATTGTTATGAGGCGCTCGCTTATGTATTTAAAGCTTAAGACTTCTTGCTTGAGTCTGCCTCGAACAACAAACCTGCATCCGAATAAGCGCCGTCTTCGCTCTTTGAAGCAATCGCCGAAGTAAGTATCGCAGTTTTTCATCCTCTTTTTGCCCGGCCCATCCCACCGCACCTCCTGAATGGCGGTGATATCTGCCTTATAAGCTTCGAGGGCTTCCGGCTGCAGTCAACAACTTTGCCCTGGATGCACAGGCCCATGCCCTCCAGTAAAGCAATTTCAGCCAAGCAATTACAAACCGTCAAGATAAAGAGTCTGCAACAGAACTGGGATGAGATATCTAGCTTGTATCAGAAGTTAGAAAATCCAATGTTGATGAATACTACGATCTACATGAGGGAATAGGCATAATGGTGATGCAGTTACATCAGCAAAGCAGCATACCAGATTCAGTGAATTCCACAACAATGATTACCTCTTCAATGAAACTACCGAAAATAGAGCTGCCCACTGGCGACAATTCTACGACATCTTTAAGCAACTTATCCACGACCAGCCGATTTCGCCGGCGCGAAAGCTCTACTAATTAAGGGCAAACCTCACTGGAAATGCGCATAGTCTGATTCAACATTTTCATAATAATGACGCAAATTATCATACGACCTGGACAACATTGGTTGCGCGGTATGATATCAAGAGATTACTTTTGACCGCGCAACTGAACAGATTATTTAAGCAATCAAATACAACTGGTTCTGCCACCAGCCTAAAAGGACTCCACGAGACAACAAAGAAGGTCTTGCAAGCCGTTGGCAATCTGAACTGCAACATCAATAATTAGGATCCCATCTTTGCGTGCAGGATCTTATTGATTTCAGTGCAGCCGGGCTGTCAACAAAGACGGTGATATCTGATTGTGGGATATCGGGTGTTTTGCTGCTTTCTCTATTGTCAGAATCTCTGCTTGGAAGACACTACACATATCATGGAGTCTTAATGATTCTTGCTTATGTGTGTAGAATCCGGCACCAGTACCGGTGTCCATTTTTGATCGGTCAGTGAGAAGGGCGATCTTGTGGTCGTTGATAACGGCGTTGGAATGCCACTTGTCCATGTCGGGAAACAGAACTGGTATTTTGAGGAAGATGTCGTTGCAGGAGATATATACTCGGTTGTACAGGAACCATGTCTCTTCCCCAAGTCGTCTATTATTCTGAGGATGTTCATATTTTGCTTGCTTCCATAGAGAGCACTGCCTTAGTCTGAGAGCACTTTTTGCGGCGCAGCCTTTTATGAATGGGTCCAGAGGAAGGAGATGAAGTATCATGTTCAACCCAGCCTGCGGCGTACTTCTTAAAGTTCCCGTTGTACAAATAGCGGCTAACCCTTGTACTTTGTTGAGCTTCTTCTTTGCCAGCTTTTCGTGTTGCTGGCAGTCCACAAGACAAGGGCCCCATAAGTTATAATGGAATGACGTACGGTTGCAAGCCCCATCTTTAACCGAAAATCTTTTTGCAAGCATTTAATCCTTTCTTGACCCTTTCCTCCGCGTTCCTCTTCCGGGTAAGTCTGGAGCCGCCGTTGTGAGTTTGAGTGGAGTTTTTCCTTTTCCTAGTGAACAAAAACCAGCTCTCTTTTCTGGGGGTTTATATTCTGTCCATCCCGTCTTGCATGAGGAGAACCCATTCTACAGAACGTGCTTAATTCTGACTATCCTTTCATTTTGGGACAATCATCCCCTGTCACCTTCTGCTTCAGTGTGTGGACGAGTCATATGATGTTCCCATTTTCAAATGTTAAACTACCTAATTGAGTGCATATTCACATTTCACATATCCAGATCACAGTTAATGCATGACGACCACTTGCGGTGGTGCTCAGTACGAGAAGCAAATCACCATCAAGAGCATTCACTTTATTCCATTAAATATAAATAACATTTCCCCAATCAACTTAGTGTCAATTCGACACAAATGGAACGTGTCTCAACGAGATCCTTAAGCCCTGCCGATGGGATTGAGATTTTCCCTAGCCCTGTACCCGAGGCCGAAGGCCTTACATCTTCAAACCCCACACACACACCTAGTTGCATCACACTGCATCACGTCGTCGTCGCAGCCCTAAACATCTCAGCCGTATACAGATCGCACACAGTCGCATCCGAACTGGTGCCGATGGTATGACAAGTGAAAACCTATAAATGTCAACGGATTACAAATCCAATTGAATTTTCAATTAGATTTCTCTCCTGCGGTAGGAAAAAGGATAAATGCCCTCGATCTGTCTGTGTGTGTGCTCACGAGGGACTCTGCGACACATTCGAAGTCGTGTGCATTTCAGGAAAAACTTATCCATGGTTGCGGTAAATTGGACACGAAGTGAAACCTGAAAATCTCTGAATTACACATTCACAAAGCACACGGCCAAAAGAGGAATCGACTTTTTCAGACCTCGAGGTGATGTGCACTTGTGCTGCGATGCTGCTCTTCGACTCTTAAATTGTTTTCTGCTTCGGACTGCTTTTAGGGTTGAACTGATTGAATGCTAGGAGCTGAACAAGTCTAAACGGGTACTTTCGGTGGAAATGAGGCCTCTTAGTTTTCCAATGAAAGGGACATTACATGTATCCATGGCGCAACGATGGTCAGTGGAAGGGAGACGTGAGGCAGTCCGAATTTCCTAATAATTCATTCATCGATTCGGGGAACACACTTAAAAGTTATTGACACCGTCAATCGATAATTTGCGAAACAGGAATGTGCAGTATTAAGGCATTGAGAAGCACAATTAAATTGGGTTGAGAGGTTGAAAAAACGGGAGATAGTCTCAACATCAATTACCTTTCAAAAGACTTTTCAACGCACTTTGTACCTTAAAATTCGATTGGCACTTACTCATGATGCTGTTGTTCGCCAGTTTAAAGAGCTTGAACGACTGGACGTCTCACCGTGTGTTCTGTGGAAAATGGGAAACGAAGTCTAAGCTAGATCTTTGTCAGGGTTGGGAATCAATGCCTTATGAAGCATTGCCAAGTATACAGGTCTCTAGTGACGGTTGGATAAACGGAATTGCTCGCTCACTAGAGAACGCCGAATTCGAACGAACGAATTCTGCTGTAGCTGCGTTGATTATAGTTCGTGACCGTCCGAATAATAGACGGACACCAGTCTGCGTCCCCACTCTAGAGAGACAGGGGCTTCTGCAGAAGCTCCACGAAGCCTAATTGATCCTTGAATCCTCGAGCCCTAAATCAGACGTATTTCATGTCCTACAACTTTGGAAAATTCATAATACTGTTTTACTTTCTTCCTCTTCTTCTTTATGTAGCGACGTAGTTCGCCGATCATCTGGAACCAACATGCCTAGTCTCCTGCCGATCTGTGGCTATCTGTATCTAGGTACATGGTCTATCTCTGCTTGCATGAGTCACATTAAACGCTGGGGTCCTCTGAGGAGTCGAAGACTCTGCGAAGTCAAGTTGTCTATGAATTAATCCTTCGAGGGAGTGCTCGACTATATTACCCAACTGCGTCTTGAGCTCATTAAGTAGCACAACATTTTCACTTTTGAGTTAGAACGGAGTCTAATTTCTTCCTTTCCGGCGAATATACCAAACTAGCTACTCATTGAATTAAGGCCAACATTTTAAGCGCCTGCATACAAAAATTGTTGACATTTTTTTCCAGAGCACGATATTCTACCGAAGTCGGCGTAGTGTTTTCATTAGAGATGGGTAAAACGTTACCTTTCTCTTTAGGCTTTAATTGGGTCCGCTGCTATTGAGTGCATGCTTCCATTGACACATTAGATCCACTGACTTCTCTTCTTTTTATCTTCATCCACACCCAAGCCCGTTAAGCTAATTACCCGATTGATGTAGTTCTTTGTTCTGCCACTCATATCACTGTCATGCGCGTGTCCTAACAGCTGAAATAAATTTTGGAAGATCGTGTTTGATGATGTTGATGACTTGTGAATTTTTCATGATTTTCTCAAGAAGGATGTTGGACAAATTAAAAAAAAGACAGCCTACACAAACTAGCAACGTCTGCAAATTATAAAAATTTTCTACCGAAATTCGTAGTCGTTGACCGCAACTTTAAAAGCGTTAACTCAAATTTTCAAGGAAGCTCATTTTTGGCTCAATGGATTCGCCAATGAGCAAAATATGAGCTATTTTAATAACAATATGGTTGGCGCGACAGTCCGAGGCGGACCTGGGCCTAACATCTCAGCAGCCACACGTGTTGTGCATGTAGGGGAGTGAAAGGGACCTACAGTTTAATGCCGACTCCGAACAGCGAAGTAGAGAAACTTTTTCTAGGCAGGAATACTCCTTAAGCATTGTCAGTGACTCGAAAGAGGTGGAGCTGTGAATTATCACAGGTGATAAATTCTGTTATAGAACCAGGCACTCTCTCTGTAGGAGTCGAGACACTTACGACTACGCCACGCTATGCGTTATTGGTCGGGTGAAAATTCACCACTTCATCCACAAAAAATAACTGTTTGGTGCGGTTTGCACGCTGGCTAAGTTATTGGGTCATATTTTTCCGTCGACGATATCGATCGTCACGTTACTGTGCAATTCAATTCAATTCAATTTTATTTCAGTAGATAATCAGTTATAATTACAATTAATGTTGCAACTAGTGGTTTAGAGGTTTAGGACAATATTTCCTTTACAACTATAATCTTAAAAATATATAAAGACAGTAGAGTTATTTTGAATGTTAATATGAAGTATCAAGGGGAAACTACAAGGAAAACCACTTATTTGAATCTTTAAAACTAATATTGCACTTGCTTATGGATAATAAATTCTAACAGACCTAGTTACATTTTTATATTATGAATATTTTATGGTTCTGCAAGTTGTGAAATGAGAAGATTTTCAGAAGTAGAACATTTTATGAAGAAGTTGTTATTCATTTTCTCAGTGAGAAATTCAAGTGTCTTAACGTTGGCGTTGTTATGAAGTTCAAAGGTTGAATGGTGCCATGGAAGATTGAGCATCATTTTCAAGATTTTATTTTGGCACCTTTGCAATTTAATTCTGTGAGTACGAGCACAATTGCTCCATACAGGAGCACCATATAGCAGAATAGCTTGGAAAATGGATTTAAATAATAAAATTTTGTTATCGTTACTGAGCTTCGACTTCCTGCACACCAATGGATAAAGAATTCTGACAATTTTGTTGACCTTATCAGTCGTATTGCTGACATGTTTTCGGAATGTAAGTTTTTTGTCCAATATTATTCCTAAATATCTACAATCGTCTGACCACTCAATGCTTTCTGAGAACATGTTGAGTTTAATACCATTAGGTAAAAAACACGGTTTCCTACATCTTGAAAACCAGACAGCTTGAGTTTTGTTGCAATTTATTTTAATTTTCCAATATTGATTTAGAGCATCTTGCAGGGAATTGTATACATCAGCAAATAAAGAGCCAGACGAAAAAAATCGCCGTGTCATCTGCAAACATGGCAACATGAATATTTCCACCAAGGCAAGGTATGTCAGATACGTATAAATTAAATAGTATAGGCCCAAGGACAGAACCCTGAGGTACGCCATACGGAATATAGTGGGTAGAGGATATGTCTTTATTAATTTTAACGACGTATTCTCTTGAACTAAGAAAGCTCTGTATAATTTTGATAAGCGGTATAGGAAGCTTGAGTTTGAACAGTTTATGACATACAGCATCGTGCCAAACCGTATCAAAAGCTTTTTCTATGTCCAGGAGAACCAGACCAGTCGATTTTTTTTGTCCAAAGTTTTTAGATATGTGATTTTTAATACGCAATACTTTGTGGATTGTGTTATGACCAGCACGAAAACCAAATTGGAAGCTTGGAAGAACATTGTTAGCTATTACGAAATTATCAATTTGTTCCTTAATGAGTTTTTCCAAAAGCTTACTCAAACAACTAAGGATACTAATAGGTCTGTAACTCTCGGGATTATTTTTTGGTTTGCCAGGTTTAGCAATAGGAATAACTTTTGCTGTTTTCCAGCAATTAGGAAAATAGCAGTTTCTCAGACAAGCATTAAAAATGAAAGTTAAATATTTTAAGAGTTTATTGTTTATATTGTCCATACCTGGTGACTTTTTTGGCTTTAATCCTTTTATTAGTTCACTAACTTTATTGGTGTTAGTTTGACAAGGATTACAAACTGGAGTTCGGGATAGTTCTTGAATAGAGTCAGCAACCTCAGTCTCAGTGGCTGAATCGCTAAGATGCATGGATATAGTATGGTTCATACTAAACGTATCAGCAAGTATATTAGCTTTCTCCGTTGGAGTTATAAACAAATTATCATTTAGTTTAAGCGGAGGAATATTCGAGCTTCTATTTTTAATGACTTTTGTTATTTTCCAGAATGGTTTACTTGCCTTCTCAAAAGTATAAAGTAAGTTATTCCAACGCATATTTCTGAAAGTTGCTATTTGTCTCTTAATTTCAGCGTTTAACAGCTTCACTTTATATAAAAAGGCATCAATTCTGTAACGAAGCCATTTTCTTCTTTCAGCATTATGCAATCTTATAAGATATAATATAGTTTCTGGCATGTGTGTGTCTTGAGTTCTAGTAAGCGATCGTTTAGGTATCGCAAGATCAGCTGCTGCTTTGATGGAGGAAACTAAATGGGAACATAAACTATCGACATGGTCATTTGAGACAATGGGATTTACGGAAGAATCATCGAATGACAGATTACTGTTTAGGTATGTTTTGTATAAGTACCAGTTAGCGGCAGAATAATTGTAACAGAGATTATCACTGTTGATCTTCACTGCATCACTAAGAGTGAGTTTGACTGGGAAATGATCGGAGCTTAACATAATTAGCGTCAATGGTACTGAACAGAAATTTGCTACATTCGTTATAAAGAAATCCAGAGTTGAAGGGTTTTTGGTCGGGGAAGATGGAATGTAGGTTGGCGTTGCTGGATAGAGTAATGAAAAATGTTGGCTTGAGTTAGCAACATCATATAATATACCACCCTAGTGGTTTGACCGAAGGCAGTTCCATGACTGATGCCGACAGTTAAGATCCCCACCAATTATTGCCTTGTTATTTAACCTAAAAAGTTTGTTCAAATCACTCCTTAAGTAAGCAGATCTTTCAATATTTCTTTTCCCTCCTGGAAAGTAAACCGAAAAAATACTTACTTTAGAATTGTCACTTAAAGTAACATCAATACCTACTTCCTCAAGTATTTTAAGGCGCAAGGAAGTACGCAGAGTGTGTTTAATACTTTTTTTAACAATGATGGCAACACCGCCGCCACTTGTGTGCACTCTGTCTAGACGATAGCAATCATATGTTGGGTGAAAAAGAGATATATTGTAAGTAAGCCACGTTTCTGAAACAAGTGCAATATCGACGTTATCACTAATTAAGAGATTAGAGAGTTCTAATTTCTTTCTCTTGATGCTTCTTGCATTCCAATAAGAGAATTAATCGACATTATTGTTTGTGTATAAATACTTGATGGCTAAAGAGGTTATAACATTGAATGCCGCAGTGATCGTGGTGGTGGTAGAGAAGGAAAGTGCGTGAAGGATAGTCGATCAGGCATTAACTGCTCATTGTTAGTGGGATGTGGCGCGAGCGATGATTTTCCAGGTCCACGTGCTTGAGCTCACGTTACTGTGCATGGTCAGCGTTATCACTCCATCATTATTGTTTTTTCTAGGCGAATTGGAAGATATGGACTTGAACGACATGTGGGCCACACAGCACACGTTACAATCGATGTATGGAAGAGTAAGTATGGTTAGCGTTTTATCTTAAAAAATGGACTAATCGATGGGCCGCCTCGTTCGTGCGATTTAACGCCGCTTGACGTTTTTCTGTTTGGCTACGTTAAGTCATTGGCTTATGCCAACAAGCCGACGACGTTAGAAGAATTTAGAGCAAACATTGAACGAGAAATAGGATCCGTTTCGGGCGAAATGTGTGGCCGACCATATGAACGAAGTCGAGTTCCATTTAAAAATGTTTTGATTGTACTTCAGGACGATAATAAAGTTTTTGAAATATCTCAAATCGTTGGCATATTATTTTCAAAAAAAGTTGTCAAGTCCTTGTTGGAAAACCCTTTATATTCTTGGAGCACGCGTTAACAAGCGGTTGTTAGGGATGATTTGGTCTGGAGCGCGAGCAAGTCCTCGAAATTGTTACCAAATTACCAGGCACTTTCGAGACTTCTTCTTGAAGATCGTATATATCGCCATCACAGGAGCCTCAATCTTTCAGAAGCTCTGCTGTTCAGGAACGAGTGTAGCAATAACGTGATAGGTTGAACGCGGTAACTTGTCATTAAGGGGTTTGCTAGCATTGATACGGAAGGGAGCTAAAATGAGTCTGGAAAAAATTTATTTCATGCCATTTCTGAGAATGGACACTAGAGATGTTTGCTTCCTTAACTGTGACCATCACCCAACTGAATTAGACCGACTGTAGGCCCTTATTGATTGGAATTGTTTTGCAGACGGCTATTATGTTGCAAGAGGCAGCATTAACTGTCAGCTAGTCAGAGACTGTGCCTTCTTTGGGCTAAAGAGGGTACCTAATTGATCCCTTGACTTATACAAGACATTGATTCTGTTCGTAAACATCAATGGGTCGCGTAGTAGGTTAGTGTATCGACTCCTACAATGCTCAAAGAGTATTTCCTGTCTAGAAAAAGCTTCTCAAACTGGCCGTTCGGAGTCGGCATTAAACTGTAGGTCCCTTCCACGCGTGAGAGAACAATAGCACGCACAACACGAGTGGTTGCTGAGAAGCTAGGCCCAGATCCGCCTCGGACTGTAGCGCCACCCATATTATATTATTATATAAACACCAATGCGGATGCAAAGATCGGATCAAGAATCCTTTTTTCTTTTCAGAAAGTTATATTTGGTTACGTTCACTTTGAGGTCACGCGAAGGAAACGATTCAACCATGAACTGTTTGGGCTTGCAACGATATTGCTCTCGTCTGCTGAGAGACTTCAATCCATCTTGTCCCGGTCATGAATTTCAAAACATTTAACTTGTGACTCTCAGGGATAGTTGTTAGTAGTGGCGCTTTGTCCAAACAATTCATGAGAGTTACGAGTTTATGACTTGTATGGGATGTAGAGTGACCGTTCGTTTTATATCAGACGGTCGGGCGGCAATGAAAGCATTGGAATTTGTTGCTCCGAAATCTATATTTATAGTAAACATTGATGGGTGTCAAGCCATGGAGACAATGTCGGGAACTGTGAAGCAAGCAGACTAACAGACACTCAAGCACTATCAAATTGGATGCCTCTCAGCCCCTGTCACCTGTACATTCCAGCTGCGTACCAAAAAACTTACACTAGATGGCTGACAGGTGACGACCAGGTCGTAAAGTGAATGAGGACAAGAATTTGTCCGCCACACACTACCTGGGACAAATCGTCATGATCCACAACTTGCGGTAAGGAGTTGAACTTTGACGTAGTATGGGGTTTTGTCTACCTTCCCTCTGCTATAAATTGTCACCTCGGCAGAAAAAAAAAAAACGAAGAATAACTCTTGCCAAACGTCGTTTCTGTGGGTTTTGTAACATATAAGGCCCTATCCCGAACAGCCGAGGAGAACCTATGTAAGACTAGTTACCACAAGTAACTAACGACCGTACCCTTTCGCGATCCAAGGACGATTGCCAATGTATGTCCTCCCTGACTCACCCGATCGTTGGCACCCCTCTTTTTCGCTCAAGAGGGTAGTTTATGTCGATGGTTGAGGCGATTGAGGAAAGGGATCATTTTTACTCCTCGTGCAATATCGCTCAACACTTTGATCATCCCATCCCATCTCCTTGGCACAGAAGCACTGACATTTGTGTCTGCCCAACATGAGAACGTTCATAAGCAGCTTTCAAAATGTCAAACAGTCACAGAATGACGGAAACTACAGAGCAGAAAATCAAACCAAACCTTTTCATAAGCCACTCCACTGTCAACCAAAAACAAAACCACAAACTGCATCCGCGTACGTTTTTTGCGTCAGTTCGATTCCAAATCCTCCCTATTTAGCCTCCTCGAGCCGAGGGATTCCAGGCGATAGCCCTCTAACCTCCAAACCTTAGTGCATCTGGCTTAAACTCAAAATCCAGTCATATGGCTCTCCCTCGAAACTTGCCTTACACACCAACATCACATTTCAGACGCGGCCTCCGCCGCACATCGCACAAGTGTGTAAGCCCATATCAGGCCGGATTACCCGAGGCTTCTGCCGCCACCGGCTTTGTGTTCTCCACGTGCTTTGTTTAATTTTTACCAATCACTTTCACTTTCGTGAACTCCTTTTTCGTGTATCCTCCCAAGTACCCTGGCGCTCCGCAGCAGGCAGCAACCCCGTCAGCGGAAGTAGGAGAGATTTATGGTTCCTTTTATTGCTGCTCATTGTTTTTAAGTGGATACACACCACCTATTGGCGTGTTGGCTGTTCACGGGGTTTCTTCATTCCCGTCTGTGTGCTGCTGGCTTGGGTGCGTGTGTTTTACTGAAGGACTTACGCACCTAATGCAGGAGCATCAACCAAATGTACTGATTTACATTCGACTACCGACGGTGGTGTTGGGCGGATGTGAGAGGGGGATGGTGTGTGTTTTAAAATTCCTTCATAAGTGTTTCTAAAAGTTTTCTTCAAATTTTTGCTTTTGGCGTATCCCCTTGAGCGTGTGTTGTTGTTGTTGTCGACATCACGAGACAAGAAGGTGTCAGAGGATGTAGGTTAACTGTGGGCGGGCAAGTAAATCGTTGTAGACATTTAAGGGCCGTAATAAATTTCCTTAAAACGAGCATACCTTTTAGTATAATTGCATCCAAGAGTCCATTTAATTCAATTTTATTGCAGAGGATGCTTCGCACTTGGAAGATATTTAGTTGAGTTCCTCTCATTGTGTTGGATTATGTTTGGCTGTGTGTGTGCATGGGTGTGAGTAGAAGCTGTGCGATGGACACGTTCGTGGCACTGGCGCGGACATGAACTCAGAGGAAATGAGAGAAATGTGAATTAATGTGTTTTAGGTACGAGTACCTTTGGCTGGTGAGAAGATGAGTTATGAGAACGGCCATTACGTGAAGATGCCTCTCAGTTGATGATGGTCTGGGAAGCGAGAGTATTTTTTCATAATAAGTGCCGAAATTAGTTCAAAAACGTTTTCATTTAACTTCTGGCGGGTTTTTAAATTAACATCATGAACTGTTTCTGAAGAACTTCAACTTTCAACTTCATGAATTAACTGGGAGCAATGTCTTTAAGCGCTTGTTAAATGCTGATGAATCTGCGGGTGAGTGGGGAGTAATCGTACACGGAGCAACGACCAGGAGCAGCAGGATGGCGCACTGAGTGCTTGTCTTTTTATGCGGGGCAATGCACCCTAGTCAGATGGTTGTGGATTTGCCTAGGAATAGGGAGTCGTTTGTTGTTGAACTGCTTCTAAATACACGGGTGTCCCAAACTTGTCTGTATGTCCACGGGCGTCGAATAGTGTGTTATTTTGCGAATCTATCGCAGGGCTTAATTCAAAAATCAAAGTCGTCCGAATGATAAGAGTTTGGTATCAAAAAACAGGTAAAACCTTAGGTCTTAAAAAAGGCATTAACTGTTAAGTAACATTTCAAACAGCAAATATTTCCAATTAGAGAAATGTACGACTTCAGAAAGAGGTAGTAATGATCGTTTGGCTTGAAGGCCTTAAGCTTATCTGTTTTTTTTTTTGTGCAGTGTGATTTGCATAGACTTTTAAGAATGCACACTCCGGGAAATGAGGTTTAAAATGCTCTCCTGGATGTTGCCTTTCAGGCCGACTTCACTTTTTGCTCTCCAAACAATTTTAAATTTTTTTCATGGGCTTACACCTCTCACATAAATATCGATTATCTATCTATTTACGGCCAATACAACTCCTCTGCTGGTGTTGAGGACTAAAATAGACGAGTTTCGGTCGATATTATGCAAAGTTTTGGCATAGAAAATTCCTGGAGTAGTACAGACATATGTAAGCTCAGTGAGTTGAAAGATAGATGCAAAGAAGGAACGAAGTAAGCGAGCTATACTTGGGTTACAGAACGATAATGCGGAATGGTTGGATCAGTAAATTGGATTACTGGTATAGTTCTATGATTATGTTGGTACTAGCAACATCAAGCATGGCATCGAATTGTGGACGTTACCGAAGGCATTAACCCAAAGTGCAAAATGAAAAATAAGAGAACGTGGCTCTAATCGCGTAAGGCGATAATCGTCTCGCGGTAGCATTTCAACGATAGTTTCGCTTTACGTAAGCATACAAAAACGATAGCGTCTGAGAGATATCGTTTTGCCTGCTTTGCGTAAGCTTAAAACTGTCAGTAATTGTAGTCTCTACCCGAAATGAAAGTATTACAAGGATAGCTGAATTCACAGATTGTTTGACGAATGACGAATTTGAGTTCTTTTTGGCGGATATTTATTATTTTGACGGTTATTCACGAAATAACGTAAATCCCGTCCTCTGATTGGTCAATTTGGTTTAAGAACACGTTATAAAAAACCGTTGTCAAAAATCTTAAGGGGCAAGAGCGGTAGAAGTCTGGCATCTCTGTAATAATTCGTTTCTGGTCTCGACGAGTGATGTTTGGGGATACCTATTTCAATATCGTCTCCTATTAAATGAGAACAACTTGTGTCTACATATCTTGATCTACACTTTTGAGACATGTTTAGAGTGATAGGTCGCATTTGTATTAGTTTTGTTCGCCAACTGAAATGAGAATGTGTTAGTGAAATTTGAGAGGAATGAGAGCACAGATGTCATTTTTAAGTGAGAGATATAATTTGCACAGCACTCAAACTGTAACGATAGGCGTGGTGATAGTGATAGTCTTACATGAAGTAAATCATCGACGATATCATCGAAGTGAATCAAAAGGACGAAAGTCGTCTGAAAAGTTACGCGGTGAGAGCCCTGATGTGCACAAAAAGACGACAGGAGGACTTTGAGATTTCCGTAGAAGTGTTATAGACATTCAGTTAAAAGAGAAAGGGTTGGAGACATACATTTTAATGTTTTAGTATATTTTCTGAACACATTGGTCAAGTATTCATGAGGTTTGTGGCGGATGGATGGTGTGGGGTACATGCCCCCTATCGCTGACCACTTATCGTTATAGGTCCTAACAAATTTATAGCATAGCCGAGCAGAAATAACCATAGAATATTAACAGTTCATCGATACCAAGCTCTACAACAAGTAAGCTTGATTCGCAAAATAAAACACTATGAACGATTTTCGGTTCAAACTCTCCACTTGATAGTGAATTTTCAAATGGTACTCCAGTCAGATCATCATTATACACTCACTCTGGCGTACCTCAAGGTTCGGTATTGGCTCCCATTTTATTTAATACTAGCTGTACCCACGACTTCGTACGCGTAGACATTCGAATTTCCTGACGCGATGCCTGGTAAGATTACGTTCATGTTTATGAGTCCAGCAGACATTTTGTCAGCTCTTATGACAATTCTAAGATCGTCCGACGGCATTCTGTCCAACGCCATTTTAAGCAGTCAGCAATCCGTTATGATGATGAAAATAAACTTGCAAGTCAGCAATTATTTTGCGTTTGATCAATTTCGTCATTGCAATTCCCACGAAAATATATTTAAAAAACGGGTGGACAAATCAATGCCGACAATCTAACTTGATAAAGTGATGATCCATTGGGTAGGTGAAAATCTTCAAGAGATACTATGGGGACCGTTCCCACATAACGAAAGGGATTTTTACACAGTAAAAACACTCCCCTTCAAATAAAGTATTGACATTGAGAACATTTTTATGAAGTACAAACTCAAACAGTTAGTGTGCAAATTTTCATTAGAATTAGCCTTAAACCGATTTAAATAAACGGCAAACATATGTACATGTGCATACAACCATTTTTTTAAATAAATAATTAATATATGCAAATTTTCCTGCTTATTTACTCGTGAGCAGGCTACGTATAGTTGTCCATGTCCATTCATTGCTCAAATCAATACTGGTAAACTTAACTGCTTGACCTTGAGCCTTATTGATAGTCATAGCAAAACATAACTTAATTGGTAACTGCAGCCTTTTAAAAAGAAATGGGTAGTCCGAAGGTATCATCGGTATTCGTAAAATAAATACATTCTCATCTGTGCCTGGTCCTGTTATAATAATCGCTTCAATTAGCTTCAGTTGCACTTCATACAAATGTTTATTTTTTTCGTGAGCTAACACCTCTCACATAAATAACGATTATCTATCTATTATTCTGCTTCAGATGGAAAATCAAACCGAAGGCAGATAATTCTCAGGCTATGTGGTTTACTCGACGCAGAAAACAGCAATTCCTTCCTCAAACAAACCTACAATTGAACTCGATAAGCCTCGAGTGGTCTGAGAGCTGTAAGTATTTAGGAGTTACTTTCGATAAAAAAAACTCACATTTGAAAAACATATATCGAGAATGGTTCAGAAAGCAAACTTAATCATTAAAATAATATATCCTTTTATCAATAGTAAATCAAAACCTAGTATTGATAACAAACTTCTAATTTTCAAAACGATTTTCCGAACAGTCTCAACGTACGGTGCACCTGTGTGAGCCGATTGTGCCAAATCTCACATTAAGAAACTACAAATATGTCAAAACAAGGTGCTAAAGGTAAAGTTAAATCTGCCCTGGCATTTCTCTACTATGAGGCTACATGAAAAAGCAGCTGTAAATACCATGTCACATCTCATTGATAAATTATACCAGAATTTTTTAAGCAATTGCTCTCATTCTGAGAGTGAGCTTATTCGTAACATCTTAAATTAAGGAAAAATCAATCTTATCTTAAAGCTATAATATTATACATAGTTATATCGTTCTTGCATGTTGCATAGTTGGGCCTAGGTGCAATTTAGCATTAAGAGTCATAATGGAGATTTTTGACTGAAGTGTTTTTTTTTCTTAACTTTGCCTATTAAAGTGTTCAATTTGTCTTATTATATATACTTTGGACTATCATAGTTGTAAAGAACTTCTGTTCTGCATCTCTTAAATAATCATGCTAGATGTAACTAAAACTGTACTGTACTCATCGAAAATTCACCTTGAACTTGAACTCCAGTCAGAATTAAACTTCAAATATATAACCTGTCCAAACAGTGCGGGATTGGATATTTTTAAATTTGGATGTGTCACCGTCTCGGTTGTCTTCTCCCGCTGATTCGTTCGACAGGGTTGGACTCCTCCGAATAAGAACCACAGTTCATTTAAGACTTCAAATTATTGGACCTCTAGGATTCTAAATGAGAAGATATCTCAAACTCAACTACAAGCACGAACAAAGACAAATTAAGTAATAACTTAAAAAAGCAATATGGAAATCAATTAATTTCAGATACGTGTTCGGGTAAATAATATTTCGCTGCGCAAATAAAAAAAATACAAAAATGTTTGTACGTCTTTTACACACGCTCCTTCGAGCCGGATTTGAACCAGCGACCTATGGATTTCTTTGAATCGAGTCTACCAACTGAGCTATCGAAGGATACATTTTTCTCAGTCCAATTTCGTACTTCCGTCGTAAGGAACGGATTAATGAAAAACTGTAAGAACTGAAATTATGGGTCCAGTTTTGCCCGCCACTGAATTGAACATTCTGTAGATATAACTTAACCCTTAATAGCCTGACTTTTTTTTTAATTGAAAAAATTAGTGTTATACAACTTGCATTTCTAAACAACTTTTGTTCTACGACTTTGTTCATAGGTTTTATTTACTTGAGCTATGTAAGAAAATCTTGGTTGGATCGTTGAGGAACCACTGGGCACCGGATATAGACAATTTTAATGGTGTATTTTCCATCGAAGTCATTTTTTAAACAAAAATCAACATATTTTATTCATTAAATTCAAGAGGTTTAAACAAATTTTATTACAATATTTAAATACAAAAAAATAATTAAAGTGATAGATGTAGATCATAATTATTTTACAGAATTTAGTAGATTTATTTTTGCAAAACAAAATAAGAAATGTATAAATTTATAATGCATTTCAAACTAACAAATTTACATACATTTTGCCACGCACACGCGGGTGCTAAGATAGAAGAGCTTGTAAATTTTGACTCAAGAAAAAAATTATTTTTTTCGAATATAGTGAAAAGTATTTTTTAGGTTTTTTTCAAAATTTCAAGTTGACACGGCACTTGGAACTCAAAATAAAAGAATATGAATATGGGTGGAGCGACAGTCCGATGAGGAACTGGGGCTAGCTTCTACAGCAACCACGACGTTCAGGAATGGATGGGACCATTGGCTTCCTCTGCTTAGGAGTCGACGCAATAACCCCCTAGGCCAGTGCCACCAAAGAACTGCCACCCTCCAAGGAACTCTTAATATAACAACCAGAAAATGAACAACTCACCCAGATATGTGAGTGTAGACACAAGGGTTAAAGAATTTTATTTTATTTAATTATTTAATTAAATTAGCATCTGTTGGACGTATGGATCTTAGATTGTTACAGCTTTAACTAATCTGACTTTAGAGCTTTTTATTTGTCACTGAGAAAATTAATGTATCAACAAGAAGTAGTCAAATCGTATTCATTTAAGTTGATTTAGATTAATTTATGATGTCGTTTTCCGTTAAGTAAAGGAACAGTTTTTCCGAAAGGATGCATTAGAATTGAGCATCTGTCATCCATGCGGAAGAATATTGTCCCAAACACGAGAAAGGCAATTTCAGGGAATTTACTAAAAATGTCTTTGGGACACTTCTGGCGTAGATAAGTCTGGATTTTCAAGAATGTAATGGGTTCTTATTTTGAATTTTAAATGTAATGGCTTCTCATTTTGAATTTTCTCGAATTTTGTTTCAATTTAAAATTATATGAATGTCTAACTAAAAAAAAAATCTACACTTCAGAAAAAACTATATGAGACCACGGAAGTATCCAAAGTAAGAAAATGAGTTCAAGTCAATGGTGAGCAACACGTTTACGGTCCGGATGCTAGCGCCCTTACCCTATTCCTAGCCATCTCCAGCGGATAAAGTCTATGTCCAAGTCAAAACACACTTCGAGCAAGGCCTTGGTTAAATAAACTGTCCGCTGAATCAAAACCACCGTATATTTGAATGGCTATTGAATAAATCAAGTACATAATTCCCATCAGCAGAAGTCGTTCAAGCTCACTTTGCTTCACTGAAAATCCTCCTCGACAATCGGCTTATAGAAGTAACTATTACAGTCGCGGTATATCTTCGCAACTCCCCCATTGAGCCAATTCGAAGCTCCAGTCAGCCACATTCTGTCACGAGGACGTGGGCAAAAAAAAAGAGAAAACCCTTCGATAAGCCCCGTGTTACACCCGTTGAATCGTAAAATCCAATGGTGTTTGCGAATCCAGGTTGGGTGCAGTTTTTTTGCGGCACATGACAACCGGGGTTTTTTTTTGCCCACTGTAAGTGAATTTCCTTTCGATTAGCGAACGAATGTTGCTTTTCAGATCCATTAAGTGATAGGTTCGCGAATGCAAGGAATCGTTTCGCGATAAGTGCTCTTTTATGAGGTTAATTGGTTGGAGCCTGTGGGGCCTGGAAAATTCAAGCTCAAACTGCTTACCAGGTATTTTTAATCTACCATTTAGTAAAATTTGTCTATAAATTTTAATGAGAAGGTGGTAGATGTTTTCTTTTAATTTTGGAAATCTTAAGATTCATTCTTTAATGCCGCTGGATATGCTAGGGGTCGTTCAGTAAGGGAGGTGCCACAAGAAGGGGTTGCTGGAAGTGTCAGGTCATCCCGAGAAGAAAAGGGCGAAGAGTGAAAACTACTCACACTACAGGCTTTTAAAACTGTGGTTCATAAAAAAAGCCTTCAGTTCATGTTGAAACTTGGTTGAGGCAGACGAGGATTTTTTCAATGGGGTTGGGTTAAACAAGATACAATAATTGGAAGACGAAGCTAACGAGGGCTCCCCAACTATACCTTCGTCTGCGCTTGTCATCCACATAGTCACTTTCGATTCGAGCTCTGTCAGCAGCGATAGTGGCACTTACAACCCTGTTAGGGACGGCAGCTCCACCTGACTGCTGATGATTGAAAAACTTGACGATATGAAAGGAAGAACTGGACGATCCTATGATCTCGAATCCCCTCTCGAGTCACTTATGCGGACACCGAAGCACCGAAGCGTACTGCATTTGTCACGGGGTGATAATATTTGCAAAAGTGTAATGGATTGAATTAAAAAAAAAACCTAGAGAATATTACAACATAATAAATTTAATTCAAATGTGATGCATAGGTTGTTGCTTTGGATAAAGCGGTGGAGATGATGACTGATAATATTGCCGCTTAGGGCGGCGAGTTTATTAACGTAGTTGTGATTTCTTCTTCGGAAGGATAGAGCGCTGCAATCACACGGAAGATGTACAGTCTTTGTTGGGGAGGCCTAATTTTGCAGCGTGGGCTCCATTGGCACAGTGCCCGATATTTACTATTATCCGGTAATAGTTTTAAATTTACTTTTCCAAGCCGACTTTGTACAAGACCTTGATCATCCCAGTCCTGCTGTACTGCACGGAGACATGGACAATCTTAATAGCGGATGAGGAAGTCCTTGGGCTCTTAGAGAGAAAAGCACTGCGTGCGATCTTTGGTCCTGCTCGCGTTGACGGTTTTTGGAGGAGAACATTCAACCACGACCTGTGTGGGCTGTACAGTGACATGAGTCTAGTCAGGCGTCTTCGGATCCAATGCCTAAGAGGGTTCGGTCATGTAGAGCGTATGGACAACTCAGCTCCGGCCCGAAGAGTCTGCTGCTCGGAACCAGTGGGACAACGTAACAGAGGTCGCCCGCGTTTCAGGTGGCGCACCCAGGTGGAGTAGGACCTAAACCAACTTGGCGTGCGACACAAAGACCGTGCTAATTGGAGAGGCTTGTTGGTTGAGGCCCAGGTCCACCCCGGGCTGTATCGCCAAATTAAGAAAGAAGAATAGTTTTTAATTTAGGTCTGCTTGCCTTAGGAGTGTTTTGTGATTAGGAATCATCTGCCAGTAGATCATCTACTATTTGGATGCGCACTCCCTTCAACCACGAATAAAACAGCGACTATACGCTTTTGCGCTCCAAAGCCAATCTGATCCACGCATATCTTCTCAGATTCACCCGATCGTTGATCACTTTCATTCTTTGCCTGGAGTGAGTAGTTTCTGTTGCTTTGCTTTCATTTAAGGAAATGGATAATTTGCATTTTGGCGTAGTGGGTTAGTGCGTCGACTTCTACGCAGACGGTGCCAGGTTCGGTACCCGAATTTACCACCTTTGTTAATTCAGGGCTCCACCTCTTTCGAGTCACTGACAATGCTTAAACAGTATTTCCTGTCTAGAAAAAGCTTCTCAAACTTGGCCGTTCGGAGTCGGCATAAAATTATATTATATAAAAATATATTATATAAATTTATTATATACAATAGCACGCACAACACGAGTGGTTGCTGAGAAGCTACGCCCTGACCCTCTACGGGCTTTAGCGCCAACCATATTATTATATTATTTTATAGTAGATGTTTCCCTTCCTAGTGAAATCGTCTCTTGACAGTTTTTTGGAATGTCAGTCTCTTGGTACTCACGTAAGTTGAATGATAAAACATTTGACCATCTTGTTGAGGGATAGGTGACAATTAAGAGACGTCTTTGAGTTGAGGGAATACGATACTTGCACTTGATCTTACATTGTTTTTTTAGCAAGGACAGCTACTCCTTTATCGCTATAGTTTCTGACTGAAAGGCGGTGCAGTGATTTGGTACACGAAGTGGCAGTTGAATACTTAGATCCTGACAGTAGAAGCCTATTCGTGCAGATTCACAGCGGACCATCCAGCCTTTAATGTTCAGGCTTCCAGTAAGGGGATTCTTGACAAATCCGTCTCGTGATAGGAGCTTAGGTCTTAGGAGATCAGTTTCTTTGGATAAGGATCTACGTATCTGTGGTAACAAGAAAAGCTGCTAAAGTTGCGGCCTTACAGGGAACGTGATCAAAGTTTTGATTCTGTCTAGAAATGTTTCAAAATATCAACTTGAGCTTATAACTTCTAAAATGTTAATCCTAAAAACACATACAAATTAAATTCTGTGCACGAATTTTAGCTAAAAAAAACTTTATTTTAACAAACTTCAAGAAGACTTAGATATTAACAAAAAGGATAAGAACTAAAATTAAGAGCGAATTGCTCGTACCGCTGCTGCGGATCGATTGGACGTGGTGTGTGTTTATATGGTGTTCAAGTGGTATGTTCATGTGTGTGCGGGTTCTATTGTTGTTGGATGATGATGGGATGGGTGATGGGAACGATGCTCGTGTATCGTATTGCATTCCGATACTCGAGTTTCGGGTGATCAAATTCTTTTTTACTGCCTCCAGATGTTGCGGTTCCTTTCTGGAATGCGTTTGATGTCACGTACTCTTTTCGCTGGTCATCTCAGGCAAGTAGAGTGAGGTTTCAATGTGATAACTTACATTTTGATATCCTATATCTTGTTCAATAACTCAAATTCCAATGTCTAAAGTCGACTTTAGCGGTTATGGTTTGTGGTCACAGATATAACCGGCAAGGATAATAGAATGTTAAGAACGGAGTTCTTTTCACATAAGCAGCGACTTCAAGTGTACTTGTGACTGCCTGCCTGCCAATTAAGTCTATTGGCAAAAGATTAAGGGTCGTTTCGTAACCAATTGCTCAACTTCCTGGAAGACTGGGAATTGATCAACTGCGGAGTTGGTCTCAACTCGTAATTTAATCGGCGAGTTAAAAATTGATTTCGTTCACTATTTCAACTCGCAGTCTGAAATTTAGAATCCAGGAGGTTTTCTTTTTAAATTTCTCCTGGGATATTTTTGATAATTCACACAGACAATGTCATATTCTATTCGCTGTTCGTGTGAACTATGAGAAGGAGAATTGAAACCGAACGTTTTTAGCAGAGAAAATGGTTGCATATGTCTATCCTGCATTATCTCAGGTTTTCAGTTGCTGACGATATGTTATGGAGAACAGAACAAGCGACTATGCAGATTTGTAATGCTTGCACTAATAAAGTCTGCATTCGCCTATTGCATTGATCCGAGCGAATAATATTGACAACTGCTCAGTGTGTAATTGCCCGTAATTCACGGTTTTTTTTGGATTTTATATTTGTTTTATAATTTTTTTTCTCTTAAAATGTACCTTAGAAACTATGTAAGCTGACCACTATGGTCAGATATCTGATCCTCTTCAAAATCTAGCGGTTGCGGAGGCTGGTTTTGGTGTAACCACCAGTAAAATTGCCGTTCTTTGGCAGACTCTTTCCTATCTCGAGCGGGGATCGCTCTACTGAACCGGAGGAGATCCTCGTGGGTGCGAACGACAACCGGTTCGTACTGGAGTCGCCTGTCCTGTGTTCGGTGTACGACATGGAAGATGATAGGACATCCTTGTGGATCCTGTATAAGGCCAATTGTGTCTAGATAGAGGAATGCTTCGGGAGGAATAAAGCCGTTAAGGCGCACCCTTTCATGGTACATACTATTGGGGTAGTAAGCCCCAAAGATCAGACTGTTGGAAGAGGTCATGCTCGTGTCGTGTGCCTTCTGATTAGTTTAATAATAAAATTATCTATCCTATTCACGTTTGCCTCGTTGTACAAGACCTCCTTAGGATAGTACTTCTTGTACTCAGACTCGGCTGTGCGATACAGACAGAGAAAGCTCCTAGGACGCTGCCTCTCGAATACCCTCATCTTTTCCATCTTAGAAGGACTCACGTTGAACCACAATGGACAACCGTACACCATAATGGGCCGTATTAGGGTCATGTAGCAGATTACCTTCACTCTGGTATCAAGTTGGCTGCTGAAACACAAACTTGTTGCCGCAGCAAAGGCTTTTCTGGCTTTCGTCAGAGCAATATCTATATGTTTGTCAAAATACAGATATTGATCCAGCCAAATGCCTAGGTATCTAACTACACTTTTTACAGCTAACGGCCGACCATGCGGGTCAACTATGCCGAACTTGCGCCAGTTTTGGCGCGTATCCCGCGTTGCCCTGTCCAACGGGGTCCGAAAGAACCTAGTGTCGCACTTCTGGAAGTTGATAAGCAACTTCCAGTCGCCGCAAAATCGCTGGATTTTCTCGAAGTCACGCTGCAACAAGATGTTTATTACCTCGACCTTCGGACCTGATCTGTACGCAACTAGGTCGTGGGCGTACGCAATTAAGTGCGGCATGGAACCTATAAGATCTGCAGTGAATATGGAAAACAGGATCGGGACACCGATGGCCCCCTGTTGCAGACCGTTTTCAATGTTAAAGGCCGTAGTGGAAGTTACGTCACCATTTTTCACAACAAACTTTCTATCTACCTGTTATCATGTCACAGATTATGTATAGCAATGGTTTACTTATGCCAAGCCTGACCAGCTTGAGTAAGAGGCCCTCCAACCAAAAGGTGTCGAACGCCTTCTCCAAGTCTATCTGATTGATAGGCACCCGTGCACTGATTTTTGTTTTTATTCCATTGTATGTCGGACACCAGTTTTGACGCGGCATTAATGGTATCATGCCCCGCTCGGAATCCGAACTGGTTGTCCGGTATGATTTTCTTTTCATCAACCCATTGCTTCAGAACTCGAATGACTATCTCTTCAAAAACCTTGCTTATGCACGGAAGAAGACTGATAGACCGAAGATTTGTTGGAATGGACTTATCTTTGGCCCGTTTAAGGATCGGTTGAACAACAGCTGTTTTTCAGTGCACCGGGTAATGTACATTACTCAGTGCATTGTTGAGTATTTCACGGGGTCTGCCATATCGAATGGACCAGTATCTCCTCTCATTTCATGGCAATGAATCCTGTATTAGTTCGATTTTTTTCAAAATCCCCGATTTCATCAGTTAACTTCTGCTATTTTCATATGTTGAGAAAAGAAGGAGTTAATGAACTCATGGGTTGTAATTTGAAAGTTTGAACCATACAATTTGAGTGAATGAAAGCAAATCCAGGAGTTGAAGAGAAAAATCCCAAACTTGTGTTTGACTTTTGGTGCACAAAATGACCCTAAGTAGTATATTCCAAAAGGAGTTGTTTTTAGCTCTCCGGCGATTCAAATGTTTGCATACAGACATTCTCTTGCAGCAAAATTCGATACATTAGCTGTGTTTTTTTTGTTAGCGCATATACGCTTAATTTATAAGTGCACAAATCTTCGGCGCTTAATAATTCATCATAAAATCTTGGCAGCACAAACGACATTCATGACAATTGTGACAGTCAGGGCGTGGAATCTTGTAGTTTGATAGTTGATTGTTTTTTTTTCATGTAATTTTGTTTTATTCATATCGATTTTTCTTACTTGCTAGACAAAATTACTTAAAACTAGCTTAACTAACTTATCAGTTAACAATTGCTCTTAATACTAACTTACTGACCCTAAGCGGGTACTCTAAGATAATCAAATGTTTCTATAAGTGTGCCTTTCGGCTTAATCTTCGATTTATTTAGTCTTTGAAGACAAACTTTTATTAATTTTTCGTTTACCAAAAAAACTTATGAAAATCTTTGCCAAACTGAACTTCTTAACCTACTACCTTATACTAACTTACCCTCATATACAACTCAAGATTATCTTAAATATGTCCGTAACTGTACGGACACGTGCACCACGGCGTATATGTTATGTATATGCCTAACCTATATAATTCATACGCCGTGGTGCACCTTTTATTTTTGTCTTATTTATTTATATTTTTTTTTTGATTTTTTGTTTTATATTTTTTTGGATTTGATTTTTGTTTTATATACACATTTTTTTTCTTAAAATCTACCTTAAAACCTATGTAAGCTGGCCACTATGGTCAACTACCTGATCATTAAGAAAAGCTAGCGATGACATAGACTGGATTTCGTGTAACCACCAGAAAAAATTGCCGTTCTGATAGTTCATCGTTAATGGGCACAATCTTCGGTTTTCTATTGATCATCACTTTAAAAGCAAAAGCACTTAATAATTACAAAATAAAAACAATTTTCATCAAATTAAAAGAATGAGTATAGCAGAGACACTCTGGGTATACCAAAAATTGCATACTTATGGATGCAAAAACATTTTAAAATTATCTGATACATCAACCACACCTACAAATGTAAGCCACATACAGCAACCTAAGCAATGAATGAATAAATTCAGGATGAACACACAGAAAATAAGATTGGAAGCATTGTTTTTATCCGCGCTTATTTCATAAGCGGCGACAGATATGATGGGTAACTTAAGCGGATATAGGAATTTGTATTTTACATGCAAATTGAAATTTAAGCGTATTATAATAATAATAAATAATATGGGTGGCGCTACAGCCCGTAGGGCCTAGCTTCTCAGCAACCACTCGTGTTGTGCGTGCTATTGTTCTCTCACGCTTGAAAGGGACCTACAGTTTAATGCCGACTCCGAACGGCCAAGTTTGAGAAGCTTTTTCTAGACAGGAATACTCTTCGAGCATTGTCAGTGACTCGAAAGACGTGGATCCGTGAAATATGAAAGGTGGTAAATTCGGGTATCGAACCTCGCACCCTCTGCGTAGGAGTCGACGCACTAACCCACTACATCACGGCGACCCATGATATGATCAGTAACTTAAGCGTATATAGGAAATGTTTGTTGGTGTATTTTTCATGCAAATTGAAATTTAAGCGTATGTACGCTTGCAAAATAAGACACCTATTGTTGTACTAAAAAAAATACCATCAAAAATGTAAAGCCCGGTAAAAACGTAAGCAAGTTCGGTGTTACTCAGCTGTCGTCCAGTGTACAGCACATAGAAATGTGCTAAAGTTCATCGTAGACATTTAATACGACTTCAGAAGCAGCAGTCTGCTATGGCAACCTCTCGAATTTTCAATGTGCTTGATTAAAAAATGGACAAAGCAAATACCAACTTCAGCATTCCCGCGTCACATTTCGAAAAACTCTAACAATTAATCTGATCACATGGTTGTGGAATTAATCAGAAATAACAATCCACTCCAATCTCCACAAACTGGCCCCGGAATAGTCCGCAGCCAACCCCGGCCAAATATCACTCACGAACCAATTACGGCTTAGCCGCCCACCGACGAAACGAACGAAAACAAAACCAATTTACCAATGACTCTATGATCCGATGGCTTGATAGCATATTTCAGCCTGCCCCACACCGCTCCACACACGACCAACCATAGGCAACAAAAAATCATAAAAATCGATTCGAAATATAATGGTAATGTTTACGCATCCATTACTCAGTAAACGGCAATAAAAGTTCGCCGCACATGAACAATGCAAAATCGAAGAAAACCGGGGGAAGTCAGACCAGCAACCGACAGCAGATCTGCTGACATCCGCAACTACTTATCTGGCTTCATACATTAGCATCATGATCGCCGTACATTGAGATGCCGAATTTATCCTTCAATAAAATTACTTAATTGAATTACACAATGATACCAACCGGGGCCTTGCTCGTGTCTTTGGCAGATGACCCGCCGCCGCCGCCGCCGTCGCCCATCGTCCACCGCGCCACGTCCTCCTCCAGGGAGCACCAATTTGCTCTGCAATAATATTTGTTGAATTTTGATGACAGATTTTCCATTGATGTGAGCGCTCGCCTCCCCAATTTCGCAGACATATCTGACCGGGTCCATTACCGGGGTCCTTTATGAGCATATCCACTCGATTATGGTTTAAAGTGGCAGCAAAATGTTACGACAGACGACATCTTGGCACGAGTAGATGGAGTCCCGACCAATGACCGAGCTCACAATAAAATCATGTTTAGCAGCGATTTTTTGCTTCAACGACTTCAGCTGTCTGCCTGCTCTGCCCGGCATGTGTGTGGGGAGTGTGGGATTTCCTCCTGCATTTCTGGCACAGATTTCGTGAAATGACGTAGTCACAGCATTGATTAGGGCCATTCGAGTGTGGATTTACGGTCTTTTTCTATCTTTTTTAAAAATTATTAGTAAACATGGAGCTGTCCAAAGTGCGTCCCTCGTGGGCAAATGGATGACAGCCAAGAGGGGAGGCACCGGAAACGAGTGTCCCTGAGCACAAATCCAAAGGCACTTATTTCTATTATGACAGGCTGTGGAGTACCAGACATGTCGTCCGTGACCATGGCAAGGCTCTGCGACCCCCAATGCCACCGCCACACTCAGCGCGTTTGTCCGTATATCGCTTTTGTGGATTTTAATATTTAACAAGCTTACATAAGTACAAGATTGCGTTTTACGGGTCTTGGGTGGCATGGTTTGATGGGTTTTTGAGCGCTTTTCATTATTTTGAGATATGGGGTCATTTAAATTATTAAGTGGACATGAGAGAGAGAGAAAGAGAGTGTAGGCGAAGGTAATTAGATGTTTAGATTTAAAGTGCTGCTGGCTGACGAGGAGGAGAAGAGGGGGATTTTAAGGTGAAAGGGGACACTCCTAAACTGACTCGTTATATTGCGTGCAAAGTTGTTCAACGTTTAGGGTGTTTTGCTACGCAGGAGAATAGTTTGTGGGAGACTCTCTGTCAGACATTTGGCCGTCATGTCTCGTCTTGTTGACAGGAACTTGAAATTACACAGACCCATAAGCTATAAACAGACCTCATGACAAGTTCAAGAGTGAGAAATGAGTGAAGAGCGTAAAGTAAAGTACATGTGCCCCCCCATTCTGCAGAAGTAGTTCTTAGCGAACTGAAATACAATGAAGAATAATTTTTGGCGGTGGAACATTTGGTTGACCGAGGGTGCTGCATACGGCCGTAGCCTCTAGAGCAACCACTCGTATTGTACGTGCTACAGTTTTATATTAGTTGAGGGGACCTATAGTTTTATGCCGACTCTTAATGGGCAAATTTGAGTGACTTCTCCAAGCAAGTCCACTTTTTGGACATATTTCTTCTTACCTGTGGTTGGTCGTGTGTGGATGGGTGTAGGGCAGGCTGAAATATGCTAACAAGCACTCGAGTCATACAGTTTATAGGCAAATTGGTTTTGTTTTCGTTCGTTTCGTCTGCGGGCGGCTAAGCCGTAATTGGTTCATGAGTGATGTTGCAACAACAATGCAATAATTCTGGGGCCATTTTGTGGAGATTGGAGTGGACTGGTATCTCTGATTAATTCCGCAAACATGTGATCAGTTTAATTGTTCAAGGTTTTTCTAGTCTAAAAATGAATGTGAATGATGGAAAACACACACTTGACTTCAAAGAAAGGGCCTTTACGCTTACAAGAGCTGCATTGCAACAATGTTCAATACGCTTAGCCGAGATAATTGGCGATATAACTGGAACTTAATTACTTCATACAATTGCAGAACTGATTACTATATATAATTATGGTCATGAATTTACATAGATTGGCTTTTCGGTCGGCTTAAAGTATTATTAAGAAGAAGAAGAGGACCTTACAACTTTTTTTGGCAAATGATTGTTCAATAAAATTGAAAATACGAGAGCTTTTCATTCATCATACCATCATGCATCATACCATCAATTAATCTGAGTCAGAATGCCACGCGATGTCACTCCCCAACAGAATGCTTCAGTTTTTTTTTTTTTTATAATTTGCGCGTGCTCAAGGGATTGCTAATACCCTTATGTGTCCGGGGTCAAGACACAGCACGGGCCGAAGGTATAGAGGGAGAAAGGGAGAGGAGGTACCTGTGCACATTGGTCTTAAATATCTGCGGGTTGTAGTCTGTGGGAAATATTAGCTTGGGAAGAGCATTCCACATTCGTGCAGTGCGGCTGAAGAACGAGTCTCTGAATTTAACTGTGCGTCCGAAAGTAGGCTTAAGGGTATACTGATGAGCATTCCTGGCGAGACGAGTATCGCCTGTGTTTTCATGGAGAGGAGGAATGCAGTTGGCTAGCTCACTTGAGCAACGTTTGTTGAAATAACGATAAAACACGGACAAAGAAGAGACGGTCGTCGATATTCTCTGCGATATTATTGTCTCCTATAAGTTTTATCGCTCGCTTTTGGATTCTATCAAGTAGGTGCAGTGTGGTCTTAGGGGCACCAGACCAGATATGAGCGTTATACTCAAGCTTGGGGCGGATGTACGCCTTATAAATTAAAGCCAAATCAGAAGGGGTGAAATATTTCTTGCATCGATTAAGAAAACCTAAGCATTTCGCAGCATTTTTGGCGACCTCAAATATGTGATCGCTCCAACTAAGTGTTGTGTTGATACACATACCAAGGATGGAAAGTTTTCCGGTTTCATCGACACAAGCGCCATTCATGGATAATGGTTGATTATCAAGGGTTCGCTTGAGTGACAGCAGACAACATTGAGTTTTTGAAGCATTGAATTCCACTCTATTGTTTTTTCCCCAGTTAATTATGCTGTCAAGATCGGAATTCAATGTGCTTAACATACGCTACCATACGCTACGCTACGAATATGAAAAGCTGAGGGTGCTGTCACCGGCGAAGGAATGGATTGGATTAGAAGTAACAGACAAGAGATCATTTATAAAAATGAGAAAGAGTGTCGGAGACTGAACTGAGCCTTGGGGAACACCAGCATTTATTTGGTGGATATCAGACTTGAACCCATCCAAAACAACTTGAATTGAACGGTTCGAAAGGTAATTTCTAATCCATAGAAGAAGAGATTCATCGATACCATAGGCACGCATTTTCGACAAGAGAGCTTGATGCCAAACTCTGTCAAATGCTTCAAAAATAACAAGCGCAACGATCTTCCTTTCTCCTGCATTGTGCAAACACTGGTTCCACTTTTCGGTGAGATAAGCTATCAGATCACCAGTGGACCTGTCGCTGCGGAAACCATATTGTCGGTAATTAAGCGATCCGCGATTCAAGATATTTCATAAGCTGACGATTTATCAGCGTTTCCATGACCTTAGAAAGAAGGGACGTAAGTGCTATGGGTCGGTACGAGGTGGGTGACGAAGATTCGCCCTTTTTATGGACTGGCTGGACAAATGCTGTTTTCTATCTGATCGGAAAGAGACATAAAGAGTAGGATAGATGCAAAAGCTTACGCAGTGGTTTTGGCAGCACAGAAGAACACCTCTTTAGAAGTATAGGGGGAATACCATCAGGGCCAGCGGTTTTGTGCACGTCGAGATCTTTCAGTACTCTTGCAACTGTACGAGTGCGGAAGGTGCGGAAGTGGATTTGTCCCATGGTGAAATATTTTATATATATTCAGTAATAGCCAGATACTTACTATGTCCTGTGATATTTCTTAATTTTGGGAATCTCTTTATTTCGTGTGTCATTATTTCACGTAAGCTAGTGACACTAAGAGTGGCCAATAAATACACAAATATACCCGAAAAATGTATGCCAAAAGTGGAGAAATTTGACTTGTAAGAGGAAATGGCGCCCGGTACAGAGACATGCTCAGTATTAGTTTGCTTGAAAAAAGTACGTGAATTCAATTGTACCACCAATCATCGTCCCAGATTACGATTAACTGATGTGATCAACAATGAGATTATCTTCAGAAAAGAAACTCCAATTAATGCATTGGGCGACAATAGGTGTGTGTTTTTGCAAGCGTATATACGCTTAAATTTCGATTTGCATGTAAAATACACTAACAACGAATCTTATATTCGCTTAAATTACTCATCATATCTATCGTCGCTTAAGAAATAAGCGCGGATAAAAACAATGCTTCCAATCATTAATTTCTGTGTGTTCATTCCTGAATTCATTCATTCATTGTTTAGGTTGCTGTATGTGGCTTACATCTGCAGGTGTGGTTGATGTATTAGATAATTTTTCAATTTTTTGGCATCCATAAGTATGCAATTTTTGGTGAATACAGAGTCTCTGCTATACATTCCGTTTAGGTTTCGTAAACGATTCTTTTCATTTGATGAACATTTTTTATTTTATTTTATAATAATTAAGTGATTTTGCTTTTAAAGTGCTGGTCACGCTACACAATCACAAAACGAAGATTGTGACCATCAAAGATCAAAAATCACCTTCCACGACTACACCCTTGAATGCTTAGCAAATGTCATAAATGTCGTCGGTGCTGCCAAGATTTGATGATGAATTGTTAAGCGCCGAAGATCGTTTTTTTGTGCACTTCAATTAGGCGTATATACGCTTGCAAAAAAACACAGCTAATATGGTACGTGGTATCTGAGGTCTCAGCGACCAAACAACTTCTGTCAGCACAATCTGCTACATGTGACCAATTTTGAGATTATCTTCGAAGTATATTAAAAACACTTCTTCGTTAATCACTAAGGGGATGTTGATTGTTCGAATACCACCTTACACCGGTGCACCTGAGGCCACCCTCATACAATCAACAAACAAGAAGTGCTACAAGACCCACTGTGCAGAAGTAGAATAGCGAGGCATTGGCAGAACATATTAGCGCATCTACTGAGGTCAGTCAAGTAGTTTTCTTTTTATCTTTTTTTCAATATAATCAAGTATAGTTTGCGGCTTATGATAATTGAGTGCTGGTGGAGTTCTAGCAGCTAAACAGTCCTCTAGAGTCAGAAAAAAGTTGGTAGATACTTAGCATATGTCCTGGATGACGACTTAGGCTCTTATGAAGGTTCATAGGGGCAGAATATATTTACCAAAACTCCACGGCGACACGGTCGTAGTTCAGATGGAAAACGACTGGATGGCGCAGTTGGTAGCGGGTGCCCCTGGTTAGCGGCGTTCCCGGTTCGAATCCCAGTGAAAGCAAAGTTAATACGCTTTCATCCGGTTTTAAAATCTGGTCCAGTCACCATTTGCCGTTGGGATCAAATTAACACTACTGCACTATCACTGGAATAGTCAATCAGTGGTTGAAGTCTGACTAGGGGTATCACAATAGACCAACATGGTCTAAGTGTGCCCCCCCTACCTAAATCCTAACCTGAGATGGAAATACGTCGAGTCTGACTGTCATTTTAGCACTGTTTCGCTTACTGAGGCGCTTAACATTGTGCAATAAACCGTTTGGAACCATTCGAACAAGGCTGTTACCGCACGATAGAACGTCAATGAACCATGGACTGATTTTCCATTTGCGACTCACTGCCGAATCGGAACAACATCGACCTATTTTTGATGCGGGTGGTGATGGGTGACAAAAAGTTGATCACTTACGACAACGTCCAGCGGTGAGTTGACGCAAACGGTGGCCAAGCCAGGATTGACGGCAAGAGGGGTCTTTCTGTTTGTTTGGTGGGATTAGTGGGGAATCATCTACAATGAGCTCTGCTTTGGAAGTTGTTTATTCTAGAGTAATTTCTTCTAGCCAGGGTGTGATCGATCAACAGGTATGTATCAGGATGTGGAAGCAAGAATCCGTCGATTGCATTGGCTCGGCCACATCGAGTGCATGGACATTAACGCTTCAGAAAAGTGGTCCTTCGATTTCAAGACTTCTGGTTCGAGAAAGCGATTAAGGCCGAACCTCCTTTAGAAAGACAAATTCAGCGCGGACTTGCGTCTGGATTACTCAAAACAGCGTGCCCAGGACCGTCAGCGATCGAAGGCAGCGATTGCTCAGGCGTCGGCCTGATAAGTAAGTAAGTATGTAAATTAAAACATTTTTTTTGTATTAGAGTAACGGCGTTTGTCCGTCTATCTCTTTTGACTTTATTTTTTGACCGAATTATTTTCTAAAATATTTTCTATTGTCACTTACCTAGGATAATGCCGATGCACATGTCATCGAGGATTATCTCTCATAAGAACTTAAGACCAATGGGGTGAAAAGAAATCAAACCCGCTATTAATGAGGGTTGGACCTGGCCGGTCTGAAGAACATTAGAAAGAGGATTTATGGTTTTCCGTAGTTTTCAAGAATTAAAATTTGAAACTATCTCGAAAACAATTTTACGAGTATAAATATTAGGAAGATGTAATGCAATGAGAAAAAATTCAAAGTCAGCATGTAATCTGTCTAAGTCGTTTTCCTTTAGGAATCAGAGTGGGAGATGGTTATAATGACTTCAATTCTTCCTCTGATTATAGATGCTTGTCAGATATATTTGTCTTTGGCTAATGGCTCACAAAATCCCAGTACATGTTCTGGAATTACAATAAATTCTAAACAGAATCTCCAGAGACCATCATCTGAGTCCATTAGTTTCCTTAGATGCTCCCAGAGTTTGCAGTGTCATCATGGGAAGCCTGCCATCTGGATACATGCCTCAAGCCTCTTTCGTTTACATGGTCCCATGAGTTTATTGGCCTGCTCCATGACATGAGCTTTTATCCAGGTTCCTTATTTATATTTCCCTGAAATCTTCTCTGGAGACATGGTCTCCTAAAGCGGCAGGATGGTTCAGTGAATGTGAAGTGTCCCGATGCTTCTTTCCTATCTAAGGAGTCCGCCATTTCATTGCCTTCTATCCTTTTATGGCCAACTATCTAGCACTAAGTCCGGACCTAGCACCAAGTGATTACCAGCTGTTCCTGTCACTGGCGAACGATTTTACTAAGGGAAAAGTTCGCCTTTACTATGGTCCGTGATAAAGTGAGACTGCTGTTAGAAGAGACTACAAAAACTAATCGCTTGTCACTGATTGGCTTAAAAAGGGATTTTTCAATCCCAGATACATGTTTCATTCTGAAAGTGCAATTACTTCAACAGACCCAATGGAAATTTCAGTCATCATCGCTAATTTCTAATTATGACGCCCTCGTCAGGCAAGTCAGCGCAACATTCACTCATGACGGGGTAGGCAACATTCACTTCCTTATAGAAACGGCATTCACTGACAACAGCGAGCGGTTGACTCTATGTCACCAAATTAGAGATACAACCCGTAAGAGGAAAACGAACGTCCTCATTAGTATGCAAGCGCTGGTATAGTATCAGAAGTAGGTCTGGGAGTGATGACGTATTTATTTCGGCAGCAAATACCAGCACATGAGATCCTTATGAAATGTTTCAGGAAGCAGGAACGTGTCAAGGCATCGTACATCGCTCTCGTATGCAAAACAAAGAGCATAGCCAAGCATACTAGCACGTGTCAGGGTTGCCAATTACGCATCTATCACGAGCAGACTACGACGGTGATGCCTCAGCTCGATACGGGGGACAATAAAATTGAATAAATAATGCCCTCAATGAGTATGGATTGACGAGAGATTGCAGCAGTTCGGGGGGGAAGGAGTCGTAAACGGAAATCGCACTTTGCGCAAATGATCTAGCTGTCTCCCTCATTCATCGTGATCCTCATTTTTTTTTGAGAATGTATTTATTCTCATTCGAGGGCATTCATTATGAAGCGAGTGGGTGTGAAAAATAATTCACGAAACACACGAGAGTGTGCGCTAGGAGGTGTGTGGCAGAGCTGACGATAGAAAAGTCCTTGATGGGTGAGTGTGTGGATTTCGGAGACATTTGAGGAAATGAGAAAACAATTTTCAACTCAGCTCTTTCTGTGTTCGGGACGGGGTAGGGGGAGAGAGTGTTCAGCGAGTAATTGACACAATTTGGTGCATGTGGCACATTTTCTCATTTAATTTGGTAAGGAGCGGTGGAGCTGCTAGATTGACACCTCATTTTGTTGGTTGGTTTTTATAAAATTCATTCCGTAATGGATTCTTCATATGCTTTCACTTCTGGATGCTTGAGTTTTGGAATGGAGTGAAAGTGTGATGTACTTCACGAGCCATCACTCCCCGAGTCCTGCTTGGTTTGACTTTAATTCGTTGGATACATTGGGAAGGTAAGTTGCAGCCAGCAACTATATCAGACACAAGACACAAACACTATGAGTCGATCTTCGCATCGGTCGCTCCACAGTTATCAATAAATTCGGCTTCCTTTCCAGCGACACTGATCGCCTACTTCTAAAATCCGCCGTGGTTGAAGATAGTCGGTCCAAGGAGAACTTCTAAAGCGGTTCCTAGACACTTAATATTTTTGTGCAAAATGCAAAAAGCGGGATTTCCTCCAGACCGGATAGGAAGTGTTATCCTCAGACTCTCGACGGCCCGCTGTTAGTCTTTGAAGTTAATAACCAAACGTTTGACATTGTCAAACAAAGAAACTATTAAATATAACTTACCTCGTGAAGATGAAAAATTACAAGAAATTAAAAAAATCACAAAGCTAGTTGAAAACCGGCCCAAAAACCACAGCTGCTGAAGAAGGTCTAGCAGAGGTCGTGCACGATCTGAAATAACTGTGTGGCCGGAGTTGGCAGCAGACATTTTATTCACAAAATTAACCGCTTTTCTGTGAAATGAAAATTTGAAAGTGCTCTGTGGGAGTATTTAGGAAGAAAAAGAAAGGAGTCGCATAGTTTTGGCTTTACCGTTTTTATTGACTGGACTGAACTGATAATGAGTACACACAACACAATGCCTTTTATATGGATAATCCATGGGAGTATCACCGCTTCGAATAGATCACACTACCGGATAGTAACAGGATGTTATGTACATAATGTAGACTGGTGGACACACTTGTGTTTGAAAGTCTCAAGTACCCAACCCTACCCTATATACTATTGTATTGAATTGATCTACTATTCTTTTTTATTGTTTTTCAAATAAAATAATAAAAAATAAATGTTTCAATTAAATAAGAAATTCAGTGTCGATAGCTAAATATCTTAGCCGGGATCCGTTTGTATTTTAATTTATATTTTATATGTATTTTAAATTACATATTATATTTTATATTATATATTATTTTTTGAATCATTCAGATTATAATTATCTCTTTATATTAAAATTATATTTAGATTAAAATAAATGAAAATTATGATCGAACTAGTATAAAAATCAGTCGTTCGACTGGAGCAATATCATAAGTATTTATGCAATCAATTATTATTTAATTATACTATATTACATAATATAATAATATAATAATATGGGTGGCGCGACAGTCCGAGGTGGACCTGGGCCTAGCTTCTCAGCAACCACTTGTGTTGTGCGTGCTATTGTTCTCTCACACGTGGAAGGGACCTACAATTTATCGCCGACTCCGAACGGCCAGTTTGAGAAGCTTTTTCTAGACAGGAAATACTCTTTGAGCATTGTCAGTGACTCGAAAGAGGTGGAGCCGTGAATTAACAAAGGTGGTAAAATTCGGGTATCGAACCTGGCACCCTCTGCGTAGGAGTCGACGCACTTACCCACTACACCACGGCGACCACTGAACCTTAAACTGAGTTAAAATTGTCGGCTTAACTCGATCGGTTTCACAGTGCAATCTGAACGTTGTTCAGTTGAACTTCGTTTGTTCAATGCGATCGAAAATAAAAACCAAGCTTTCCAACTGGTGCGTGTACGATGTATCTTAAGTCCTAAAGTGTCTTGTTTGTAGTCCTTTTAAGCTTTTGTAAATTTTTGCTTGATAGATAACAAACAAAGAAAACAAACATACAAATCAACTTAGACAATCCAACCCTGAGTCCGACCAGTGAAAGGCAAATAATAAAAAAATGGAAGTAAAAGACTGCCTAGTCGCTATGCTTAAAACGGGGCCAAATAATTGTTCATCAAATGTCAAAAATCAAAAAAAGTTAATGGAAGGAAAAACGAGGAAGAGATGAATTCCATTATATTTTGAGAGCAAAATGCTCTCTCGCTCTCAAAAGAGAGGAACAATAATAATGGAGTTGTGTTGCCGAAATGAATTTCAAACGGGAGTACAGTAGCGTTTAACTCAGTTCAAGGAATGAAATTCATGTTTAACCAAATGTGGAGCTAAAACTTGCTCTGTAAGACTGGGCATTAGGAAAACACATGTTGCAAAATCGGGAGCAACGCACCAACCCACTGCGCCAACGAACCGCATTACATACATAGCGCTTTATTTTGGTAGACTGTTGTAAATGTATTCAATATTAATATCCATTTAAATATATATGCCTTAATAGAAAGAAATGAATTAAAAAAAGGAATCTGTGTGGAGGATTTGTTCATGTTCTATATCAGAATGTGCGATCAATCATAATTAAACGAACTTAAATTCGGAAATAAACTTTCAGGGGCAAGTACAAGAAAAGTCTCAATACCGTATATCTTCTCCTTCTTCTTCTGGTGGCGCTACAGTCTGGGGTGAACCTGGGCCTCAAACAGCAAGCCTCTCCAGGCGGCACGTTCTTTAGCTAGCTCTCTCCAACTGCGCACACCAAGTTGATGGAGAGCCTTCTCCACCTGAGTGCGCCATCGGTTAGGTTGGCGTCCTCTATTGCGTTGTCTCACTGGTTCGGAGTCGAAAACTCTTGGGCTGGAGCTGAGTTGTCCATACGCTCTACATGGCCTAGCCAGCTTAGGCGTTGAATCCGTCGACGCCTGGCTAGGCTCATGTCGCTGTACAGCCCGTACAGTTCATGGTTGAATCTTCTTCTCCACCAACCATCAACGCAGGCAGGACGAACGATTGAACCCAGAACTTTTCTCTCGAAAAGACCAAGGACTTCCTCATCCGCTTTTGAGATTGTCCATTCTTCCGCGCCCGTACAGCAAGCGTGGGATGATCAAGGTTTTGTACAAAGCCAACTTGGTCCTTCGAGAGATGGCTCTACTACTCAATTGCCTCTTGAGCCCATAGAAACAGCGGTTGGCAAGAGTTACTCTGCGTTTGATCTCGATACTGATATTGTTCGTAATATTTACTCTGAAGCCGAGGTAGACGAAGTCCTTGACTACCTCGGAGTTATAGCTGCCCATTGTGGTGCTCTGTACTAGACGTCGATGCTGTATGTTATTTTTTTGATGACATATACTTCGTTTTGCCCTCATTCACCGCTAGATCCATTTTAGCCGCTTCTGCCTCAATGCCAGCAAACGCTTCATTGATGGCTCGCTGTGTTCGACCAATCACGTCAATGTCATCCGCGTATGCTAACAGTTGTACGGACTTCTGAAAGATCGTGGCTCTTGTGTTAGCGTGTGAGCTCCTCACGACCTTCTCAAGAATAATGTTGAAAAAGTCACATGACAGCGCGTCACGTTGGCTAAGACCTTTTTTGACATTGAAGGCCTGAGGCTCTGAAAGTCTCGGTGAAATCGCTTCCGACATTGATGGACCATCGTCATCCTGCACAACTTGACGAGTTTGGCAGGAATGTCAAAACTAGACATGGCGTTGTATAACTCGTCTCTATGCACTCTGTCATATGCGGCCTTGAATTCGACAAAAAGGTGGTGAATGTCGATTTGCATCTTTTGGGTTGTATCCAGAATCTGCCGTAATGTGAATATTTGGTCGATAGTGGACTTCTACCATGGTTGTGGTACTAATCATAATTAATCTGACTTCAATTCGAAATTAACCTTAGCGGGCACGTTCACGAAAAACCTCAATAAACTATATCAGCCCCTTCGTTTCTTTCGTGCTGTGTGTCGAATCGGCAAAACACATAATCTCAACAAAATAGACATCGCGCAGTACAACATAGATTCATACGCTGCAGCAACACCGACAATTATAGACATATCACAAGAGCTAACCCCCACTAGCAGTAAGACAACATTAAGATTGGAGGCATAGTATTCGTTAAGGAAGACATCTCACCAGCTCCGTTCAGGCTACTCACTGCACGTTGATCCGACAAGCGACATATGTAGGTACACAAATGTGACATATGTATTTACGTACACAATCTCGAGGGAGCTTGGGGGATTCAATATTGACACGAAATATGGCTAACTCCGCCAAAAGGAATTGCTATTGCATTATGCTACTGACCTGCATGTACTGTCCGATTTATTATAACTAGACTCGCCCGTCGTCGAAATTCGACGATTATGTATTAAAATACGTGCTTCGACATTTTCTCATTCACCTACATACAGGTTATAATATCAGTACATTGAAGTTTCTTAAACGACGGCTGTACGACAAATACCTGTTGGGCAAGAAGACGAATATTTTTAGTTCAACTCTTTACCACCCTGGATTCCCTCTAGAGCACGGACCGGTGATCCAAATGCTATCAGCAAGTAGTCTTCCTCGACATCATTCACCAGCACCGACGTCGCACATCCTCTTTGGCATCATTTTCAAAAATTCACTGACATCCTTCACCATTCACTTGTGAGCTTCAAAAAGTCTTCTTTCGACGTCCTGTCGCCAATTAAGCCATCCATTGATCGTACAATCAAACCAAACCCCAGCACGTAGCCAGAAAGGAACCAGAAAGAGAAGCAAAAAAAGAGCAGGAATCCAAACCTTAAACTGCAAAAGGAGGATGAGCAATACCCTGACTCGACAGAAACTCCAATCACTGCACTCCGACGGAATATGTCACTCTCTCCCCGTGTCAGAGACGTCCACAAATTAGAAATGCAATTAATTTAATTACATGCCGCCCAGAGGAAGTTCATCTATTATCCAATTTGGCCAACACCCTTTCAGCTCTTTTTTTTTGCCTGACTGAAAATTGCAACGAAGTCCGCACAAAAGAAAGTCGCCTGCAAAAAATCAAGCGAAAGTGAGCGACGAAAAAAGAAAAAAACGCACCCGACGAGAAGAACTCGTTCCGATCAAGCGTGTAATTTGTCCCGCTTGAAAATCAATAGCCGAAATTTCAATTCAATTTGAAGTCTTCTCGATGTCCATGGCAACATTAGCCGGCCCCGTCCCCGTCGGAGGACATGTGTGGAAATGTGTCCGTCCAAATAATTTCATCAGCGATTCCCATTCCGATACAAATTGGTGCCCATTGTTAGGCGCACCTACCGCCCTCTTGGCTCAAATGGCTTGCATCGAAATGTACACATCGACAAAAAAAAAACCGAAATGCGAAAAGTGTGGGAAGCGAGATCCATGGTCGTAGATACAGGATGGAGTGCTGCGATGTATACATCGGGTTAGATTTCTTCGTCCATCCGTTGCGCGGACGAGGATTGATGGTGTTGTTGGTTCCCGTGGCAAATGGAGCGGAACAAGGCGCAAGGACGCCAAATTGTGAATTTACTCCATTCAAATTTTCGCTGCTGAAAACGAAAAATTATTGAGTTAGCTTGTGCGAGTGCTTGGGCTCCTGTGGTGAATTTGGATACATGCTGACTCTCTGGTGACGTTTGCTGTGGCATTGAATTGGTTGACTTTCTGCGAGGCGCCAGTGTAAAATTGATCAAATGTGCATCCACCATCTAATGGCCGATGGCTGATGGATATTATTCTCCAAGGTTACTAGCGATGTGTGAAACGGGATCTCGAATAGATCCAAGTGGTAATGCGTGCTTTGTCCGTGTCGCTCAAGTTGGCACCCCGTTGGACGATAATGACATCGATGTAAGCCGAGTTTCCAAAAGAGGTTGGCAGTTGACTAGGTGAAACGAGGAGGAATGTGTAGAGCGTAATTCTGCGGTCCTTAAATTTGCACTGAAATGAGCGTCGTTTTATTTTTCTAAAATGCTTCTGTGTAAAATACGTATGATAGCATGGTTTATAATTCACAAATGAAGCTTTACGGAATTTTGTTATGTCTAGGAATTGGCAATAGACGTAACTAGGAAAAGGAGGACACACATATGATGAGTTTTTTAGTTTAGAGGCAGCCCCTCGGACTTAAGTGAGAATTGATAGATAGATTGCATTGACATCAACCATTTTTTAAACATAATAAGATCTCATAGTACTTGCACTATGTTTCAAATTTCATTAAGATCGGTTTACGGGTTCAAAAGTTACAGATTTATTTCCAACTATCCCATGCAACGGGACCACTGTGCGGGTCTCAAGGTGGGATAATCGGGGTGTTTCTATGCAACATCGAAACTGTTGGTGTTTGCTGAGAGAGGGAAATCTCTCGTCGAACCCTTTATACCCGGGGTAGTAAGGGTACTACAGATCCCCTTATGTGGAGTAGTCGGTCGTGTCTTGCAGCGGATTGGGTGTACTTTGGCTTAAGTTAGTTTAGATTATTTTTAAGATAGTTTGTAGGTCAGGGAATAAGTTTTAAGAAAACAGTACAGACATTAAGTTTTTTTAAAAACAAATTTTTTATTATAATTAAGTTGTTCAGTACTAAAATCCTTTTTGTTCAAAAATAAATGCAATCTTAGTTGAAGCCGAAAGACATAGGATAAGATTAAGTTTAGATTAGAGTGCCCGTTTAGAGCGAGTAAGTTAGAAAAAGTAACTCTGTTCGTCTAACTAGTCTTAAGCATTTTTGTCTAGTATGTAAGTTTGTTATGAATTGTTGAAATGTGATGATGGATTGTGTAACGCTCCATGGTTACTAATCCTAAGCTAAAATGTGCAAAATTGATTCTTCTTCTGTGTTGCCATTAATTTACTGAATAAATTAAGGCAAATTAAATTTATTTGATACAATAAAAAGGTTTTCTAACGTCGTCAAGACTTTTACAGAACAACCATATGCATATATGACATAAAAAGCAGTTTATTATTTTACTAAACAAGAGGATTTACCCAACGGATCTTTTAAATTCGCTTTAATTTTCCGGATGCATTATGATTGCTGTGAAGAAATTAGTGAAAAACATTATCGAAGCCACAATTTGGAAGAAGATGGAAGTACAAAGACGAAGATATTTTGATTTCAGGCTTCCCTATGATTCTGAATTACATACCATTCAACCTTATGCGGTTAAGAGAGATGAAACAACAACAAACCTCTAAACACACGGCAAAACACATATTATATTAATAATATGGGTGGCGCTACAGCCCGTAGAGGGCCAGGGCCTAGCTTCTCAGCAACCACTCGTGTTGTGCGTGCTATTGTTCTCTCGCGGCAAACATTTGTACATTGTACATTTAATAATTTATACACACTTTTGAATAATTGTTGGTTGTGCAATATGACACACTGCATACGCGAGCCAACCTGATCCAGCATAGAAGCGTTCCCAGGCCAGAAAATGCTGGCACAGCTGCCCTTGCACAAGTACGCTGCCTAGCGCATATGAGCATAGGTGTAAACCTATATTTAAGTTAGCGTTAAGAGCATTCTTGTCGGGCAGGTGGTTGAATAAAGATCGTTCGGAATTTAGTTGCCTATTCTTTTCGAGGTACTCGAAACTAGACAGTTGGGAGGAGGCTTTGCCTCTCCGTCTGCGTTTTTTTGTTATGAATCCTCTATCTATGAATCCTTCTGTTTCGACTTTCAAATGCATACATACATAACAAGGGCGAACTGATGAATATTCGTCGGTATTTTAAAATGCAGTTTTTTTTTTATTTCTTCTGTACAAGCCTTGCCCTAACAATAACGGCCTCAACACAAAAATGACTATACAATTTTGTGCAGGCGTTCGGAAGTTATAGAGATACATACAATACGGCGATTCATTAATACATATATAGATTGTACAAATTTTTTAATTAAAATAATAAGTAAACAAATAAATAAACAAATGAATACACAAGTAATTCCTTGTACATGTATCTAAATTGGAATTGCAAGGGATATTGCAAGAACTACGACTATGAAAAATGATTTTTTACTAAAGTGTTATCAGACTGACCGCAGCGGGCCTTAAATTTTACCATTAGGGTGTTTATTCTTTCAGAGATCAATTCAGCATTCGCTCTTTCATGTAAAACTCTTGTAGAGAAATACCAAGGGTATATTTAGCATCATTTTCAAAAGTTTATCTTGTGCTGTCTGTAATTTGGCTATATGGCGCTTTGCGCAATCACCCCAAACCTGGCATCCATACAGAATTATTGCTTGAAATATGACTTTATGTATTATCATTTTGTTTTCAATTGATAACAATGACTTTCTGTTTATAAAGGGATATAAATGTTTAATACTTATATTTATTTTGTTCACCGTTTCGCACACATGTTGATTAAACAACAGTTTTTTATCAAGATGGATACCTAGGTATTTTACGGAAGAGCTCCATTCAATCGACACATTAGCCACTCGTAAGTGATTGGAGGGAATGTAACAAGCTTTTCTTTTTCGAGAGAAAAAGATAGCTTGTATTTTTTCCATAATTAACTTGATTTTCCACTTAGTGAAATAGCTTAAAAGTATTTCTAGCGCATTGGAAAGATTCATCTCGATAATGAGAGGATATTCATGCGATGTAAATACAACAGTGTCATCCGCGTAAGTAGCAATACCGCAAAGGGGGAGATTAGGAATATCTGATGTGAATATATTGTACAATATAGGTCCAAGTACAGAGCCTTGTGGAACCCCAGTGTTGAAGTATTTTATTTCAGACTGAACGTCATTATTAAAATAAAAATATAGAAAATCCACAAGGTCGTGGAATAGGAAATAATTTAACAATTTCAACCCTTTTTTTTTTGTGAATCGTTGAGTACTCCATCCTGTTAAGTTGCCATAATAAATTTTTTTAAAAATTTAACAATTTCAACCCTTTTTTTTCTGAATCGTTGGGTACTCCATCCTGTTAAGTTGCCATAATAAATTTTCTATTGTCATCGATTTTAAATTATCATCGAACACTTTCTATTCTCTACTCAAACGGCAACTGTCAAGTGTGATCCAAACTAAAACGGCTACCAAGCAAAATCGAGCTGGAACATAAAAAGCAACTCGTATTTTTCTTCGATGAATCATACAGCGACGAACCCATTTTGAATAATTCGATGCCGTTTGCTTGCTGGGAGTCAATGCGCGTTGAATACGATAAGTGGTTTTGAAGTCCTCAGGCATCAGTTTCAAGGTGAGAATATCCTTATTTGCGTTCCACTCGCCCCTAAGTGCAGAGAGCAATGCTTAAGTGGGTTAACTCGTCGACGTATCTCCGATCCTTTTGAGTGGCATATCCTCCTATCGAGTTGATACCTGAATACGTACGCACTCATATTTCACAAGGCTCTGGAATTGGAGCACACTGACTACGGTTGTGACAGTGACTATTGTGGAATTTTTTTTCAACAAAAGAACAATGCCATACTTACGTCCTTGAGTTCACGATAAAGACAAAAGACGACGACGATACACAAATAAAAGGACAACGCAACACCAGCCCTGCACAGACTGAGGAGTGCATCATGAATGATAAGGATCCTAGCCGTGCACAAAAGACTTAATGAACCTTTCGAAAGTTTCCCGTATGCATAAGAGCGGCGTATCACACCGATACGAGGAGAATCAATTCCCGTCTCATCCATTTCCATTGTCATGAAATCGCATATAAGCCACTTAGTGGATAACATCCCTCAAAAGAAGGAAATTGCGAACAAGTAAAGTTGGCTGCGATCCTTGGGGCACAGTCTCGCTTGGCTGATGTAACTGGGTATTGTCATGTCGGTAGTCTGACGTGCACACACTCTCGCAGATGCACACCTATGTCGGTTCTAGTGGTAAGAGGAGGTGGGAGTGCCGGTGGTGTTGGGTGAATGCACTACGCAGGATGCTGGCAAGGAGGCATTCATTATTCTGGTCAAGGTGTTTCAGTTGGAAACATCTTGCGGATGTGCAGGTGGTGAGGCATGCTAATGTGAATCGCAATTAGAGCTAAGTAATTCCAGTTGCGGGCTCATGCATTTGCATAACAATTTGAGTTCCTTCAATTTGATTCATTGACATGGAAATGGAGACCGAGTCGGTACCATTCAGGGTACCAGAGTTTCACAGGTAGCGGCAAGAGTGTGCGAGATGCGAGTGACCAAATGTGTGACTGAATTGACAATGGCCGAGACCGATGAATTTTGCCTTAGCCACAGGTGTGAGTGGAATGCCTGACGGAGTGTGCTAATTGTGGGGAGAATTTATTTAACGTTGCTCTTGCATGTGCTGCATTGTATTGTTCTGAAATGTGAGATGGTGGGGGAAAAAGATTCGTTATTCGTGTGAAGTCCTCCTTTCGGAGTGGCTGGTGTTAAAGAATGTGTGGTATCTTCACAGGTAGGTTTTGTACTTGATTCAGTCGGTTGAAGTGAAAAAATTTGGACCATCGTTTGTGTGTGCTCAGGTTCTGCCCTGCTAAGTCGCTACTTGTTTCCATCATTGACTACGAGAGAATTTGTTCAAACGGTGAGTCAGTCGAGTGTTGAATGGCATGTTGGTTGAGGTTCTACTCCACATGGGTGCGCCATCTTATATGCAGACGTCCTCTGTTGCATTGTCCCACCGGTTCAGATTCGAAGACTTCTCGGGCCGGAGCAGTTTTGTGCAAACGCTCTACATCGCCTAGCCAACTTTGTCGTTGGACCCGTAGACGCCTAGCCAGGCTTATGTCGCTGTACAGGTCGTACAGTTCGTGGTTGAATCTTCTCCTCCAAAAAATGAAGAGTGACCGTAAATCTCATCCCCCGAAGAGGCAAAGGCCCTCGGCGAGAGGTGCGGACATTGTCCAGACCTCCGCGCCATGCAGAAGGACTGGGATGATCAAGGTCTTGTATAAAGTCAGCTTGGTCCTTCGAGAGATGGCTCTACTACTCAATTGCCTCTTGAGCCCATAGAAACAGCGGTTGGCAAGAGTTACTCTGGGCTTGACCTCGATACTGATCTTGTTCGTACTATTTATATTATAATATTATAGCTTATTAAAGCTGCCCATTATGACGCTCTGTCCAAGACGTCGATGTTGTGTGTTCTTTCTTGATGACAGCATATATTTCGTTTTGCCCTCGTTCACCGCTAGACCTATTTTAGCCGTTTTCGTCTCACTGCCAGCAAACGCCTCATTGACAGCTCGCTGGGTTCTGCCAATCACGTCAATGTCATCCGCGTATGCTAACAGTTGTATGGACTTCTGGAAGATCGTGCCCCTAGTGTTGCCGTTTGAGTCTTGCACGATTTTCTTAAAGAAGTCACACGGCAACACGTAGCCTTGTCTAAAACCTTTTTTGGCATTGAAGGTCTAGGTGAGTTCGCTACCGACCTTGATGGAGCAGCGAGAATTCTCCATCGTCATCCTGCACAACCTGACAAGTCTGGCAGACTAGACATGGCGTTGTTTAGTTCGTCCCTTTGCACGCTGTCATATGTGGCCTTGGAAAAGACAAAAAGGTGGTGGGTGTCGATCTGTATTTCTTGTGTTTTTTTCAGGATCTGCCGCAGTGTGAAAATCTGGTTGATGGTGGACTTCCCTGGCCTAAAGCCAGACTGATATGGGCCTATCAGTTTGTTTTTAAGCGGCTTCAGACGAGTATACAAAACGGCAGAAAAGATCTTGTATGCGATGTTCAGGAGACTTATTCCTCTATAGTTGGCGCAGTCAAATAGGTCTCCTTTCTTGTGGATCGGGCAAACGATACTGAGTTTCCACTCATCGGACATGCTTGCCTCCGACCATATCTTACAGATGAGCTGGTGCATGCGCCCAACCAGATCATCTGCAACTGCCTTAAAGATTTCAGCGGACAGTCCGTCCACACCGTCAGCTTTGTTAGAATTCAGTCTTGATATTGCTATCTTCACATCGTCTAATTCGGGGGCACGGAATTCTCGTCAATCGTCCATATTGAGCGGAACATTCTGCCTGACAGCGGTATTTGTGTCATCATCGCCGTTTAGCAATCTCCAGAAATGGTTCTTCCAAATTCTCAGTATCGACTGCGACTCTACTGCTAGTTGCCATTATTATTATTTAAAATAATATGTAAGACATGACTGAAGAGCGGATTTTTTATAAAAAGATCTTCAGTGGAACTTAAGCCATTGTAGGTAGGTACACAGAATCGTTTGTTGTTTCATGAAATAAGAGGTGTACGCGTGTAAACGTTGAAACAAAAACACACAAAATGATTGAATCGAAATCTGGTGTGTGGCTGATCACACCAATTAGAGTTATCACGTTAGAAATAATAGTTAAACACGGAAAACAAATAAGGCTGCTTTCACACTCGATAAGATTCGTCGGCGGCTTTTAAAAATTCCCTTTTGTGATCTCAAGCCACTTTCAGACAGGAAATATTTCAGTCTCTGCAATTGAGACCTCAAAGCTGAAATATTCCTGTTTCCTACCCCCTCTCACACATGCGTCATCTCTTTCTCTTTAACACATGTACAGCATGCTTCCAATACCCAACATTGAGAACCTAAGAATAAAGCAACTCAAAGAAAAATCGAAGAGAGATAAAAGAGAAAAGGAAAACCCAAAAGAAACCCCGAGCACACTAGACGCGGGCTACGCCTAGCACGTCTTACCTCCCATGCAAGATGGAAAAATCGCCGACAAAATTTGTCTGTGTGAAAGCGGCCTAAGATCACAGAACCATCTGGTGTGACGAGTCGAGACAAACTTAACGAACCACATCACAAAATCCAAGCACGCCGTCCCCTCCGTTATTGCTAAGCAAAGGGGCGCTGGTAATTAGCGACAGGTAGGCACCGTTGGGCATGATGCAGTTATCCTCTTGCAGATCTTCGACCACAAAGAAATTATCGTCGAGTTCGGCGTTATCTGGATCAATACCTGCTGTAGTCAGTATTTGTTCGTTGTCCGTCGTTCTGGGGAGCTTAAGACACGGAAGATCGCTATATTTACTTCGAAAGAATTTGTTAATTTGCGGGAACATGCTCGGATTGTTAGATCTTACAGCCCGTATCTTGTCATTCCAGTACGAATTAATAGAAAGCCTGTAATTCTGGACAATTAATGTTTGGATATTCTTAATGAGCGATTTCAGTGTCCTAACTTCCTCGTCTCGTCTGTCAGTAAGCCGCCTGTACAAGGTTTTTAATCTTGACATGAGTCTACTTTTACGTTGGTGGAGTGCGTCGATTGTCGCATTGCGGTACAAGTTTTCGTTGTTTGTCCGTGTATACCGAGGTATAGTAATGTCCGTGGTTCGCTTAATTGTCTCGTCCAATTGGATTAGATACATGTCAATCTCTTCGTTTGACAAGTTTCTATTGGACGGTATGCGGAGCGCGTTCGAAGAGAGTGCTCTCGTCAATTGTCTGGAGAAGCGAGTCCATCGTGCCCTACTGTAGTTGTAGGTGTACGTGTTCAAACAGTTTACCAGCTGTTCTCTCTCTTATCTATAGATGAAAAATATTGCCGCCTGGTGGTGACATACACTCATTTGAAATGACTTTTGTCGTAAATATTTAATCAGCTGTTTTCTTTTCTTAAATGACAGCTGATACAATATACTCTCAATTTGGAAGAAAACTCTCAATCTGGGAGAAATTCACTGTCACAGCGCAACACACAGTGAATCGCAGCGAATAATGACGTGCGACGGCCTACGTCTAAGGTTTTATTACGATCCTCTCTTCATTATTCACTGACGCAGGTCAACACTGCTTGGCCATTGAATTGTGTGCGTTGAAATCCAACGCCAGCGCAAACGCAATATTGTGTTTCAGGCTTAAGCCCTCGTCGAATGCAGAGATGTTCCTGGCGATGTTCGTATGCTCCGCTCCAGGGATGTCGTCATCTGCTTACACCTATCCTAAACAAGCGCAAAATGAATAAAGAATTTACAACCACAATAGAGTGGAATTCAATGCTTCAAAAGCTCTATGCTGTCTGCTGTCACTCAAGCGAACCCTTGATAATCAGCCATTATCCATGAATGGCGCTTGTGTCGATGAAACCGGAAAACTTTCCATTCTTGGTATGTGTATCAAAACAACACTTAGTTGGATCATATTTGAGGTCGCCAAAAATGCTGCGAAATGTTTAGGTTTTCTTAATCGATGCAAGAAATATTTCACCCCTTCTGATTTGGCTTTAATTTATAAGGCGTACATCCGCCCCAAGCTTGAGTACAACGCTCATATCTGGTCTGGTGCCCCCAAGACCACACTGCACCTACTTGATAGAATCCAAAAGCGAGCGATAAAACTTATAGGAGACAACAATATCGCAGAGTCATTAGACTCGCTCGAACATCGACGTACCGTCTCTTCTTTGTCCGTGTTTTATCGTTATTTCAACAAACGATGCTCAAGTGAGCTAGCCAACTGCATTCCTCGTCTCCATGAATTCACCCGCAATACACGTCTCGCCAGCCAATGCTCATCAGTATACCCTTAAGCCTACTTTCGGACGCACAGTTAAGCTCAGAGACTCGTTGTTCAACCGCACTGCACGAATATGGAATGCTCTTCCCAAGCTAATATTTCCCACAGACTACAACCCGCAGATATTTAAGACCAATGTGCACAGGTACCTCCTCTCCCTTTCTCCCTCTCTACCTTCGGCCCGTGCTGTGTCTTGACCCCGGACACATAAGGGTATTAGCAATCCCTTGAGCACGCGCAAATTATAAAAAAAAAAACCAATTCGTTTGAAGGTGGTTGAATCAAATCATCATCAATTATCGCCTAGTCCTTCCCTATTACATCACTGCGCCTGTCTGAGAAGATTCGGGTTCACATAAAAATCTGTGGGACACTTCTAAGTAACAATTTCGTCATCCACCTGCAGAAAATCTTCAAACGTAACACCTTGTATATTTCTGGTATTTTTTCAAGCTACAAATTTCATCTGCAATTGAATATCTCCCTCATTTCTTCCGTTTGGGAGTTCAGTTCTAAAACATGTGAATTTCATCCTCTTCTTGCCGATGAAAATATTCACCAAAAGCACGGTTTGGCTTATACTAGATCAAAGGAACATACAAACGCAGTGTCCCGAAACTGACCCTATTTAAAACGAATTTGTGGAATACGCAGAATTCGGGGATGTTTCTTCGGAATTCAACTTATCGAAGGTGCTGCCAAATAATTTGTTCGAGTCATCAAGGCACTCAAGTAGTCGAAGTTCAAGTTATCGAAATCAAATTACACGTTATTTTCAGTCTTGGTGCTATTGCCAACGAATTTTATGCGAGTTATCAAATATTTGATCGCCGTGGCGTAGTGGGTTAGTGCGTCGACTCCTACGCAGAGGGTGCCAGGTTCGATACCCGAATTTACCACCTTTCATATTTCATGACTCCACCTATTTCGAGGCACTGACAATGCTCAAAGAGTATTCCTGTCTAGAAAAAGCTTCTCAAACTTGGCCGTTCGGAGTCGGCATTAAACTGTAGGTCCCTTCCACGCGTGAGGGAACAATAGCACGCACAGCACGAGTGTTTGCTGAGAAGCTAGGCCCAGGCCCGCCTCGGACTGTAGCTCCATCCATATTATTATTATTATCAAATATTCGAGATATCGAAATTCGACTGTATTTGATTTGTTTGTTTGTATAAATGGTGTGTGCAAATTAGTTATCCGCCTTAAGGACTGACAGACGTTAAAGCCACTACCAGACGCCGAGCCGCCCGGCTAACCGACGGCATAATATTCCATCCGTAACATTAAATACCAAGCCTTCAATCAGTAGAACACAACATATAGAGCTTATTATCCTTTTAAAAGTTATGCAAAAACAAAATCGACATGAAGCACAAATAAAAAGCAGCACGCAGCATTTTCAATTATTCGTGCTTGTTCATCCCATTAGCACTCAATCGTATATTTTCTTTCGTGCCTCATTTAACGCATCGATTAAAATAGCAACAGTCTTCATCGCAATCACATCCGTTTGTCTACTTAATTTTTAATTAATTTTAAACTGCCATCCAGCATGACAGGCGGAGTGCGAGCGAACCCAAAAAGGGGATGTTCCCTTTAAAGGATAATTAAGCGGCATAAATCAAACGCACAACCGTCTCGGCTCCTTAACGCTGACAATAATCTTAAATTCAACCAGCCAATGAACTTGTCAGTGAGCTCGTTCGACCGGAGCGGAGCAACACAAGCACCCTCCCCGAAAGAGGGTGCGTACGCACGTGTGTGTGCGTATGATGCCGTGGTAAATGCTAAAGAATGACAAGCTTATTAAATTCGCCTAATAAAAGCCAATAAAAGGAAAATATTTTAGTAAGACAATTCCATCGCCCACAGAAACGGGCGTATCCCCGCCGTGCGTTGTGGGGAGCTCCCTGATCAGGCGACACATACATCTGTCGCAACAACGGTGGAGTCGGCGGCGAAAGGGAGGACCGCTTTAGGGCGCGAAATCTTCGAAAGTCATAAAACGTGGGTGATAAAAAACTCATTTACGATTAGCCGGGAGCGACTTCCAGCCTCTGTCAACCTACGCTGTGTGTCACATCACATGGATGTGTGGTGTGCTCGTGTGTGGGCCTGGGTGTGTAGCTGGGGATCGAAGCAGCGGCAACGACGCCAAATTTCTTGATGCTTTCATTAGGTAATGAACTTGAGGCAACAAAGAAGGGGTGCGCCAGGGTGGTGCCGGAATGGGGCGGGAAGAAAAATAAAATTAAAGTAAGGATCGACGTGTTGTCACCACCGCAAAGCACCCAGCATCCGGGCAAAGGATATGCGACTCTTTATTACAGCATCCGAAGATTAGAAGGCGGTGAGGTCGGTTACAGACGTCACCGCACATCCCCGCCATACGTGGCGCAGCTAATGGCCGTAAATACTGGTATGGCACATGCGATATATCGTGCGACATTGTTTGTGGGCCTGATGGGACAAAGTTAGTCATTAGACGTTGTGTGCGGCTCCGGATGTTGATGTGTTGGATTTTCCCGGCAAGACGAAGGAACTTTTATGATGTTCAACTTTTTGACCTCGTTTCGAGTTCTGGCTTCTGCCTGTCTCCTTGTCCACATTCCGTTCGCCTAACGTCGTGCATTCAATTAAGTTTCCGTTATGTTCTCGAAATTTTCTAATGGACTTGTGTAACAGACGGTGATTATGCAATGAGAATGGATGCGATGACTTGCGAGTTGACGCAGGTCAGGAGTGCGTGGGATATTAGTCACACAATTTTGTGTGTTAATTAAAGAGAATGTGTGGGCGAAGTGAGAAGCGTTGAAGGCTGTTCATAGCTGTTCATTTCTGTTTGAGGAAAGTTTTTGAAAAGTTTCCCCTTGAAAGTGATGCTTAATTTACATGTTTTTTTTTTTGGGGGTAGGTTACTGTGCTGAGGTTTCAGTGAGAAGCGAGCTGCCATGGGTGTCAAATGTGGTAGCCACCTATAATTTTATTCGCGCCTCTGGTTTGCAAAATGTATAGACCCCACTTACAAATCAGGTGTGGGCGACTTTACCTGACACCGTACAATATTATGGACGTTTGTTGAACACTAGCTCATCGTGTGGTGCCATGGCTATCATTACTGACTAAATTCGTCCTAAACGTGTAGGATGCGTTGCAAATATATTTAAGGGCGATCTTTTTGTGATCAAAGGTAGAGTTAACGAATTTTTTTGTACCGGCATCCCATGCAATTGTCTCAAATTTGGCTTGCCAACCTAAAATTGTTCTCCTTAAATTCCGCAGTTCTGATTTGGTCAAATTTACTTGCAAAAGGATGGCTCTTCTTTTCTGAGTGACCCTAGGGTCCCTAGACTACTAGGGCTTATCTAGTACAGCACCCTGTTGCAAGTTTTTGTTCTCTCACAAGTGAAGGGACTTAAGGACCCACTCCCAAAGGATATATTTGAGAATCTTTGACTTGACAGTTTGTCAGATGGTGCTGTAGTAAACCTGATATGTATCATATTGCATCTGGCCCCAATTTCTAGACGTAATCCAAGCCGTACCGTCTGGGCACTTGGGAACCAACATTATCAGTAGTTCTCAAAAATTTGGAAATGTACACTCGATCACCTGATCGTGCCTGCCTTGACTTTTGGCAAGCGTGAGTAGAAAGTTGGAATAGAGAACAGTGCAGTCCGCGATCTACTACCAATACAGTGTAGTAAAATGATGTTGATAAACAAATTGAGCTATTTAACGCCAATATAAACTACCTTTTCGAAAAACATGTACCACTTCGGACTCGAGTTATAAGGAGCGAAACATCTCCGTGGTTAAACGAGAGAATTCTTCTCGCGATGAGAAACAGGGACTTTCTTTTCAGACGATGGAGAAGATTTCGTTGCCCGGAAATGCATAATGCATATAAAGAATGTAGGAACGATGTCTCATTGTTGTTAAGATCGGCTAAGCTCAGGTACGTTAAAATGAAATTCAGAAACGATCGATCTTCCAGTTTCCTATGGAAACAGGTTCGCGACATTGGACTGAGCAAAGCAAAGAAAAGGATAAACGACGATAACATTAACCCTGATATTTTAAATATTCGATTCGCTTCTACTGGTCCCGCAGTCTCCGAAAGAATGCCTCCAATACTTTTAAACAACACCCGAGCAAATGCCTTTGAACTCGCAAGAGTCGATTCCTACACAGTCGGTTGTGCAGTATTTGCCATCAAGTCAAAATCCGTTGACCTCGATTATATCCACCCTGACTTCATTAAAATATTGCATCCAGTGATACTTCATCATATCACGCACATTATTAACACAATAATCATGACGTCCCGCTACCCAACACTGTGGAAGAAGGCTAAGATAATCCCAGTACCAAAGAAAACTAATCCACCTGAATTCCGACCCATTGCAATCCTTCCGTTTCCTTCAAAAGTGTTTGAATCTATTGTTAGCCGAAACATCAAAGAATACATTGAGCGAAACAAGCTTCTAAACCCCCTGCAATCAGGTTTCCGGAAAGAACATAGCAGTGTCACAGCCTTATTAAAAGTAACAGACGATATTCGAAGAGCTATCGACGAAGACAAAACGACCATACTAACCTTACTCGACTTCTCGAAAGCATTTGACTGCGTAGACCCAACAATACTTTGTCATAAACTGTCCACCCAATTTAATTTCTGTAATCCTACTTATAAATTAATTCGCTCGTATCTTACTAACCGAGTCCAAGCAGTTTTTCATAACTCTAAACTGTCATCCTTTTGTGACGTACGTTATGGTGTTCCTCAAGGTTCTATTCTCGGTCCTTTATTATTTTCAATGTTTATCAATGACCTTCCACTAGTTTTATCCTATTGTAAATTCCATATCTATGCAGACGATGTCCAAATCTACCTAAGTTTCCCTCTTGGTATGGTTGAAGACTCAGTTGCTAAAATAAACGAGGATTTGGGCTCTATTGCAAACTGGGCTACACAAAATGGTCTAATGCTCAATCCTAACAAAACCAAAGCCATCCCGTTCTCGAAACAACCGCCTTCCTTGTCAAATTTCCCGCTAATAGAACTGAACTCGACCGCAATTGAATATGTTACATGTGTAAAAAACCTTGGCATAATGTGCAATAGTCAACTAACGTGGACTGGCCACATTAATAGCGTAGTATCAAAGGTGTATACATCCCTAAGAGGCTTATCAATCAGCAAATACATTCTCCCTGTGAACATCAAATTAAAACTTGCCAGAGCACTCATAGTGCCAATCTTGACATATGGATCTGAGTTGTTCGCTGACTGTGATTATTCTTCCTCCCTAAAATTGACAAAAGCAATCAACGCGGCTGCACGGTATGTTTTTAACCTTCGCAGATTTGATCACGTCTCGGAACAACGTCGCATTCTCCTAGGATGCGAACTGGACGCATTCTTATGCTACCGGTCGTGCTTATTACTCTTCAAAATTATTCACAAGAAACAGCCAAAATATTTATATGATCAAGTCGTAATAGTACCTTGAAACCCTCCAATCATACCTGTTTAATGTCACGTAGGCACTTTTTCATTCATGCTGTTAATTTATGGAATCACCTTCCTTCACAGGTACGGTCTAAGACCAAGTACAGACAATTTTGTAACGCTTGTTTCTCATATTTCTTACGCTCGAACTGAAATAATTCCTAGTAACTTCAGTCTTAACTCTTTCTCTTCACATATGTATTCTAATAACATTAAATTTTAAAATCAGAAATCTACACTCTTAAATTATAATTGAAGTAACTTGAAATCACTAATCTCAATCATGTCACACAAAATAATATTTTATGTTATAATGTTCCTGTACTAGTAAAGGAACATATGATTCTTGAAGTACAGCGATAGATATTTAAAATAAATAAATGAAATGAAATAAAAATTCGAAGTTGGTGTGGTGGACATCGAACCATTGACATTCAGCGTGATAGCCATTAGTCGATGGACTCTCTCATTAAGGCTGTTGTCCTCCGTGGAGAGACAGTTGGCTACCGTACTCGCTTAAGTTTTGATGTATGCCATTGGGGGGATACATATGTTTTTCAAACAATTCCAGGATAATTTTTATGAATTTTATTGCTGGCTATCTATGGATCGAATTGGTTACTTTAGGACACATGGGTTGACGGAGGTGTCACCATATACCAATTATGACCCCATGAATATCATGTATTTTTAGCGGCATTCGGTAGACTGTACTTAGCAGTGTTTTTTTGTTTGTTATTGCCCAAACATGGCCCGAACCTAACCACTCCCATGATGTTGCTAAGTATGCAGAGCAAGCACACTCGAGCTCATAAGGACTCAAGTGACACTGCTGTGAATTAGATGAGGAAAGATACAAAAATCCAAGCCATGGATTATGTTATACATGGTTAATCTAAAAACCTAATCGTTGTGGTTGACACATACACTATCTTGTCTACAACCTCTCACTTCCTGTTAGTTTTCTATATTTTATTGATGCGGATCTTGTATTAAGTCAAGCCCTGTTCGTTTTCTTTGATTTGTGAAGAGTCCAGTCTATGTTTGGATTTCAAAGTAAGCGGAGTGTAGGAAAATAAGTGACGTAAGATTAAATTGAAAATAAAGTGTCCTTGTTGTGTCATTTCGATTGGTTCCCAAACATATCATGGTTCCACTTAATCTTTGGCGAGGTACAATCCTGGCGATATTTTAATAAATCGGAAAAAGAGAATAGAGTAAAGAGATAATTTCAAAGTCTTGAAGATCATGGAGGAAGTATTCTCACAATATTCTATCTTAACTGACGAAAACTGAGGCTGTCGTTGGCAATTCCCATGATATTTCAGATGATTGTGGTTTGAAGAATACGTCCACTATCAATTAGTCTTATTCATCAGTAAGTGCTTAACAATTTGGAGAAAATGACCTCGACTTAGCCTGTTAACATCTTCTATCTATTAGTATAAACTTATATAGTCTTATTAGAGATGGGTAAATTAGTTAGCCTCTTCTCCCAGGTTGGCACCTAATGCGTCTTGCAAAATCAAAGACAGCACGTATGTCGTCGCTGTCAACATAACCTATCAATCGTTTACCTTGAGATTCAAATGTCAGGTTGGTTGATTCTCAACGCCTTTTGCGCGGTATATGCTTGTCTCCAGAGGTATATTAGTACAGCAAAACTTCTCCATAGCGGACAGCTGCGGGACAATCATAATTGTCCGGTCTATGGGTAACGCTAGAAATTTCTGAAAATTGACAAATACAATTTACTACTACTTATTGTTTATTTACTAGACACAACAGCACGTAAGTACTCTCAATTTCATGAATAATCTGAACAGCATAACACTCAAATGATGTCGATTCGGTTCAAAAAAACACATAAAACGCATCTACTTGCAATGAAGAAACATAATATACAAGTACAAACAGAGTGTGTTCGTCTCCACAAACGATGGGTGCTCCTACATGTGAACATATAAGTCTACTTACAGAGCGATGGAATGCATACATATGTAGGGTAAGGTATTGTACCTTGGTCCGAGTGCCAATTTTGAGCAAAATACAAAGCAAACAAAATTTTTCTTCTGTGAAATGTTGCTCTTCTTTTAATTTCTCTTCTCAGTTTATTTTTGAACATACACTTGCACGCAGAAATAAAGACTTCCGCTTCTCTTGTCACTTAAGATTTTTGACAACTCTTTTCTTATAACGTGTTCTTAAACCAAATTGACCACTCAGAGGACGGCATTCACGTTATTTCGTGAATAACGTTAAAAAATTCATGAATATCTGTACAAAAAAAGCTCTAAAATTCGTCGGCTATCGCTGTAATACTCCATTTCTGGTTGCACGGGTCGACAGAAAAAATATATGAACATAGATTTCAGTGAAAAAAGTAATTTTATTTATCTCTTTCCTAAAGTTATGTATAGCTTGATTAGCTGTCGCTTTTCTTCTATATATAATATAATATAATATGGGTGGCGCGACAGTCCGAGGTGGACCTGGCCCTAGCTTCTCGGCAACCACGTGTGTTGTGCGTGCTATTGTTCTTTCACGCGTGGAAGGGACCTACAGTTTAATGCCGACTCCGAACGGCGAATTTGAAAAGCTTTTTCTAGACAGGAAATACTCTTTGAGCATTGTCAGTGCCTCGAAAGAGGTGGAGCCGTGAATTATTGTGGGTGGTAAATTCGGGTATCGAACCTGGCACCCCCTGCGTAGGAGCCGACGCACTTACCCACTACGCCACGGCGACCAATCTTTTCTTCTACTTTAATATATTTCGATAAGCGTATTGATTATCTTTTGGTAGGAATAAATTGCCGTTTTTTTGGGCTAAAGTGGTGTTAGTGCAACTTGGGCCTATCCTAGCGCGTGACCAAGATTCATCCCGGTCCAAGGTACACGTTATACAATTTTCGTAAGCAATATTTGTTTTCCATGTTTCAAAAAAAATACGCCAGGAAGCAAATTGGGTGTAAAAGGGCACAAAAACGCGAGTCCGAAGAGGATTTTGAACTTGATATTGACTATTCTGCCAATATCACAACGCTCTTTAATCTGGCCAAAAAGTGATAAATTTGTTTTTAATTTTATGTAGTCCTTAAAAAAAATAATGAAGTCCTTTGACATGTTTTTTTTAGTTAAATTGTTAGTCTTATGTTTTTTAGTTAAATGTTTTTGAAATATAATTTTCTTAATCATTCACAAAAACTTAAAGTTAATGTTCTGGTTTGCGCTTTCTGAAATAAAATTATAATATCACATTTTTTTACTTATGTCACTTCTCAAAATTAAGTTTTCTAAAGAATAGTAAGCAATATATTTTTGTAGTTTCGTCAGCATAATTAATAACACTTCTGGTAATTACTACATGAAAAAGAAAACATAGTGAAAAACCAACACATAAAATACTGGCAAAGGTACAAAATATCCGGACCAAGGTACAATACCTTTCCATGCAAACTTTATCTGTCCTTTTCATGTTTGTTTTTGTCTCGTCTGCCCATGTTAGGGCTGCAACTGCTTCGAAGCCTCCGGTAAAGGAGAAGTACGCTGTAAAGAGGTTAAAACAGACGAAAAGCATGAAGATGATCATGGCGAGTTGTGGGTACAGAGGGGTGCTCTTTAGTAGAATTTTTACTGTAGCAAGTTTAGTACCGTCACCAAAACATGTTACTCACAGCATCTTGGGCTATGCATTTAATATTAAGATTTTCAGCTTGTCCTCACATCTTCCCAGACGGAGCTCCTGCGAGCACTCGATAGGTTTGTGGCTATGTATGTTCTGATTCTGGGATGAAGGTTAACGGGGACAAATCAGAGGTTATGGTAATTTCCAGAACCTGCCTGTTCAATGCACTCTTCACGTGCACTCACCATTGAAGCAAGTGGAGAAGTTTAAGTATCTCGGGGTCTTCTTCACGAGTGATTTGAGGATAAATACTGAACTTTCCTGTGGGATTGGTCAAGCTGGGTCAGTTTTGACACAGCTTGGGAGATCTGTAATCAGGAAGGCCGAGCTTAGTGTGAAAGCCAAGTTAGCATTTTCCAAGTCAGTATTTGTTCCAACTCTCACATATGGTCACGAAATTTGGGTAATGAGCGAAAGAATAAGATCGCGAATACAAGCTGCTGAGATGAGATTTCTTCGTTCTGTTCTGGGAATTACTCGCAGGGATAGGGTGAGAAACACTACAGTGCGCGAGGAACTCAACGTTGAGCAGTTGCTTCTCCGAACGGAAAGAGCTATGTTTCGTTGGCTTGGTCACGTAGCACATATGTCCCCACCATCACGACTTCCGAGGCGGGCCTTGAATGCGATTCCTTTAGGTAGGCGACCACTTGGCAGACCCACGATGAGGTGGTTGGACCAAGTCCTTAAGCTCGTCTGGTTACGCGTGGGCATAACTCCTGATGAGTTAGAGTCGATGGCGGAGGATCGAGTTGCCTGGAGATCTCTCGTGCGTGGTTTACCCCAGTGACCCCTTTAGTGGATCATGTGGGTCAAAAGATGATGATGATGATGATTTCCAGCTCCGCCTGCTTCCTGACTCTGCTGCGGACACGTTAAGGTTGTCAGACGTAAGAGGGTCGTTTGATAAGGCAGTGACTTCTTGAATTTCTTCCTTATTTACCTTAAATACAACACTACTCCCATCAAATGTCATCTATAATTTCTAAAAAAAAATGTTCTGACATCTGTGATGTTTATACTGATCAGTCTGGATCTGGCCAAAACGCTCCAACTCGTGAACTTTAATAAAAATGGAAAAGTCTGAATTTGGTGCCTTAATTAATAATTCTTTAAGATTGTTGTTACCTTGTGGTCGTTCCAGCTCCTTCGTGTCGACCAAAAGAGGGCGTTCCGCCAGTATCTTGAACATGCCCCTTCAGAGTGAATCCATAGAGTAACGCCCTGCTACTTCTAAATTACCGCTATGCGAGACAGCAATCTTTGTAACTTATACCACTGGTTCGCAGATTACAATGAATTCGAATTCGAAGAAGATACTGAATTTAAGTAAGCCCAATACTTATATTTTAACTGGGGTCATAGAGAGCTCTTCCCTCTAAGCTCTATTTGGTTCGATTAGGTCCTCTTCCAACAAGGGGTTGCAATAGACCATATTGTTAACAGCGTATCTGCTAACCCATCGCAACAAAACTCTGATGATATGCCCCATCCTTGTAGAGCTTGATCAGACTTATCTACCTATTTATTATATGAATGGTCATGCATAACCAAAATATCGTACCTGAAATGCATTGCAAATCCTTTAAATCCAATGAACTCAGTACACAATAAGAAGCATCCCACGGCGTTACTGCTTCATTTCGCCTAAATCCTTTGCACGTCTTTACCCCACTCGTACTCGTGGCTTGAGAGATCCATTTATTATCCTCTCAACGCTAAATGGCAACCACTCCCAGAAGACCAATATCTCCCAATCCCTTCAATTTCTTTTCCAGTTTCAATCAAAGGGAATCTCAAGAGCACATCTCCGTTTCGTCGTCATTTTGAATTATCACTTGCGGTAAACTACCACATTTTGTACTTCCCCTTTGATATTGAAGGGGCCAATAAATGATATCAATTTCGCTTGCCACTTGAAAGAAAGTGGTGGTAATATATCTTGCATAGCACTAGTCTTTGAGTTCACTCCCACGATGCCCTTGAGAGTTCATTAGGCTTTCAATTACTCGCTTAATTAAATCAATTACTTTTCATTATGCCTGTTAATTGTTGGGCCAAAAACACTCTCTCAGCACTTGATTACGGTTAATAATTTAACCGGTTTGCCTTAACACGTGGAGTAGCCATTAACCACAGACCCAGTAAGTTTGGTTCTTCCTCCAGCATAGTTTTGCTGTTGCTGTTTCAGTTGCAGTTGCTGCTGCTGTTGCTGTTGCTGTTGCTGTTGCTGTTGCTGTTGCCGTTGCAGTTTCAGTTGCTGTTGCTGTTGCTGTTGCTGTTGCTGTTGCTGTTGCTGTGCCTGTTCCTGTTGCTGTTGCTGTTGCTGTTGCTGTTGCTGTTGCTGTTGCTGTTGCTGTTGCTGTTGATGTTGCTGTTGCTGTTGCTGTTGCTGTTGCTGTTGCTGTTGCTGTTGCTGTTGCTGTTGCTGTTGCTGTTGCTGTTGCTGTGTCTGTTGCTGTTGCTGTTGCTGTTGCTGTTGCTATTGCTGTTGCTGTTGCTGTTGCTGTTGCTGTTGCTGTTGCTGTTGCTGTTGCTGTCGCTGTTGCTGTTGTTGTTGTTGTTCCTTGTGGTGCTACGTACATTTTGTTTCCTTCCGCCATTTTCTTCATTTCATTCATTCTTTGCCTTAACGATTCCAATTCTCTCATAATTAGTCCTGAATTAACGATTATTTCGTAATGCCCTCTGGACATTATTTATGCATTCGCGATGTCTGTTGATTCTATTTCCAGATACATCAACTTTTCAATAGCTAAAGTTTGCCAACCATTCAACTGCCGTTTCAACAAATCGAAGGCTTTGACAGAAATGAACTTCTCAGCAAGTTCCATTCATCTAACACGCAATAATCCCGTAAAATCTCATAAAACTTTTCCCATAAAACTCAAAATCGTTAATGGCAAAATGATAGCATAACCATAGCGAAGGGCGAAACGAAAGTAGCGGCATTTGTCTTCGTCGAGGCCAGACGTCCTGGGTGTGGGACAAAACCTACTCGTATCACAATCCGCATATTTAAATCACGCGCTCCTCTTCAGCGCTCGCATTTGTTTTCCTAAATCGATTTGTTGATCCCTTTGCGCTCTCTTTCACATCCCCAGACTGCGGGCGCAGTCCTTGAAAGCTCTGTCAATATTATACACTCGAATCACAAACCTTTTAACGACGTGACACTAAATAAAATCACCAAGCCCGCTCACTCTCACTCTCACGCAGGCCTCTCGGAAATCTCTTTCTTTTGATGGTAACGTCTGATCCATCCATCCCCAAGCTCCACTCGTCCACCACACCGCCGAAGGGTCAATAGCTTGTTGGGTTATTTTTTTAAGGACCTCACCCTCACCATAATCGGCTTGGAGTGAATTTTTACGAGGACATCCCAATGCACCCTTGAGAGCATCCGATGTCTTCGAAACAGGACATAAACTCGATGGACCAGCATAGACCGACATTAGTCCTTTCGACACGTTTCCAATGGAATGAGGTGAATGGAGGTAATAGAGAAACAGAGAGAAAAAAAAACATGATTCGAGTCATCACATATGCCCGGCTCCTTTAAGGACTCTGCCATGTCCCGAAGGCACTCTCATCCATTCGATATCCCCCACGGCTGCAGTTGTGAGAAATGCGGTGCGGCCTGCTGGCTTGGAAGATGAATCCTCGTCGATGGGCGTGTATCCGTATGTGAGCCGCATGACAATCTGAACATTGTCTGTGCTCTGCCGGTTCAACCACTTCGTCAACTCAATTATATATGTATGTGCGAGACTACTGTTCTTGTCGTCTTTCCTACAGATTTTATTTTTTCTCAACCGATCCACTCCGACTGGATTTATTGGCATGCCTAATAAACCGCGAGGTAAACGACAACAACAAGGACAACGCCAAAGCCAACGTCGACGTCGACGCCAACAGCAAAGACGTGTAGAAGTATGTGTTATAAGAGTCTTTATACTCTGTTGAGCATATCCTTTCGCTAGGAAACGACTTAAGTGCTTTGCCACGTGCTATTAGATGGGCGGGCGTATTATCCGTTTCGGAAATTTAAATACGAGCGCATGATCGTGCAACAAATAACCTTAACGACATAATACACCTCTGCGCCTCATCCGCCCGCCCAGTCCCCGCCTCGTGTTGAAGTCACAATCAAGAGGTGGAAGTAATATATTTTATCAGAGATTCTGTTTCGGACTACATCTTACATCAATCGCACAAGAGTGGTTATGGGGGGGAGGCGAGGGATTATGAAGTTCGCTCTTTTTATGCCACTCGCTTCGTCCTCTCGTATCAGAATCGTAGGCGCTTGTATCGCAGGGCTGCCGTGCACAAGGCAATTTCAAAGGAAATCAGCACAATTTTCCCGGGAAAAGGAGAAAATGTTGTTAACGTCAACAACTTTGCAATAAGCCACTGGATATACTGCTACGAGCCAGCCAACTTGCTCCTTGTCTCAGAGGTTGTACGTTTTTTCTTTTTTTCATGTTGCTCTGTTTTGGATAAGGACTCTTGAGGATGATTAGTCTTGCATATGTCAATATATTCCATATTCATCGCTGAGAGTTATCGAAGGTAATGTATCCTCGATGTGCAGTGAATTGGAATGAGTGACTCCGTGTGCTGCTGTGTGTTTCGATTGGTTCGTGGGGCTCGTGTGATTAGGTTGCAGACGATTGAGGGCGAATGTGATTACTTTTCAGGCACTTTGATGAAGTACACACAGACATGACTGGGATGGAAATGTGCCACAAGGGATTTATTGTTGTTCACTTTAATCATCTGCTTCCGGGAGGTATGCTCCTGGGAGGAACTTTCTGGTTCCAGTCGGCGTATGGATGAGTTTAAGTGCAGAGAACCTTTTCCACGTTTCGGTGAGTTCATTACCGACATTGGAGCAGCGAGAATTCTGCATCATCATGAACAACCCGTGGAGTTTGGCAGAAATGTCAAAACTAGACAGAGCCTCTATGGACGGTGTTATATTTCGCATGGAAATCAGCGAATAGGTGGTGGGTATTGATCGGCATCTTTTGGGTTTTTTTTGCAGAATCTGCCGTAATGTGAAGATTTGGTCGATGGTGGACTTCCGCCATGGTTGTGGTACTAATCTTATTTAAACTGACTTCAATTCGGAAATAAACTTTAACGGGCAGGTACATGAAAAATCTCAATATCGTATATCATCACCTTCTTTTCTTTCGTGCTGGACTGGTGAGGACAGATCAGGCTATTCACGAATGGTTTCAGGCGCCCACACAAAACGTCAGAGAGGATTTTATAAGTGATGCTTAGAAGACTTATCCCTCAGTAGTCAGTCCAGTTAGTATCTCCGGCCAATATTACCAGTGCCGATAAGCGAATTCATTTCAGTTTAAATTCTTGCGTCAGCACAATCTTATGCGGATATAGGCATAAATCTAATAGTAAGACTACTAACATGGGTTGAGAGTCCGAGACGGACCTAAGCCTAGCTTCTACAGCAACCACTCGTGTTGTGCCTGCTATTGTTCTCTTACGAGTGGAAGGGACCTATGCCGACTCCGAACGGTTAAGTTTGAGAAGCTATTTCTAGACAGGAATATTATTCAAGCATTGTCATCACTGTAACTTGAAAGAGGTGGAGCCGTGATTTGGAAAAAGTAGGCAAAATCGGGTATCGAACCTGGCACCCTCTGCGTGCGAGTTGAAGCACTGACACATAAAGCCACGGCGATCCACATAGGCCCAAATCTAACCGGGGTTGACTATGCTATGCTATGCCCATCTGACTATTAATTTCTGGACGTTACTCGATACTAGCCACTTCTAGTGGATCTCTGCCTGGTAAGTGGTGCATGGTCCAAAAGAGTTACGGTCAAACATTTCCTCGGTTTGACAAATTGCCTTCACACTGAAGCCATTATGACACCAGATCACGCGACGAAGTATACGTTGAGTATTTATAACTGCGACGGAATTTCAATAATGTGTTTACAATATTATTTCCGCACGTTCGGCAAATATGGAACAAGGTACGATGCAGAGGCATGGCAGGCAGCAGGCGGGGCTTAGTGATTTGACCAGCATACTTAGACCATATGTTGGTCCATTGTGATAATTAGAGTACTTCCACTGATTGACCACTCCAGTGATAGTGCCGTTAAATTGATCCCAACGGCAAATGGTGATTGGGTCAGATTTAAAAACCAGATAAAAGCGTATTTAATCTGCTTTCACTGGGATTCAAACCCCGTTAACAAGGAGCAGGCACTAAACCAACTGCGCCATCCAGTTGTTTAAAGCAGAGGTATACTATGCTGAATATTTTCACAGCTGGACGTCATTGATCTTTCGACCGCTGCTGAAATATAACAATTGAAAAAGTCATCGATATCTGATCACCCTTTACCATGCACGATGGATGACAGTTGCTTAATGCGTTGACTGACTGCCAGTGCATCAAAAATATAAGAAGTTACAGAAATGAATGAGGTTATTTTAAAAGAGATACCAGAAGAAGTGTTCACATTCAAGTCAAGTCGATGACTAGGTCATATATCCCACAGAATTTTTAAATTTATTGGACTTACCAGGTCTGCCACATATTGCAATTGAAAGCTGGTGCACCAATCAACATGCTTCGTAATACCGCTTAAGAAAGGGGAAAATCAAAGGTGAAGACGTTTGAATTCCGCGTATACCAATGATACCAACAGACATGGCATTCGAATTTAAACGTTTGGAATTTCCAGTGCGACTGGCTTTTACAGTGACCATCAATCGCAGGGACAATCTTTCCAATCTTGTCGTTTGAATTTGGAAAATAATTGTTTCTCACATGAACAATTGTAAGTAGTCTCTTCACGTGTAGGGTAGGCAAGCCCGTTAATTTGTTTGTGTTCGAACCAAAAAGGACAAACCAAAAATATTGTTCGTCACAGAGACTTACAATAAGTGAAAGTTGAAATTGATTCGAGGTCATACTGCTAGAGCGAACTTGATCTCTGGGGCTTACTACCCCAATGCACAATACCACGAAAGGGTACGGCACAACGGCTTCGTCCCCCTGCAGCCTTTCTCCTTTTAGACAAGAACAAAATATAAATGCAGTAGCCCGTTCAACTATGGAGGGGCGACTCAACCACGACCGTTCGGTCGCACAACGAGCTGAGGGTCTCCTCCAGTTCAGTACGGCGGTATCAAGGAGATATGTTCGGGATGTTGCAATGAAACATGGAAAATTCTGGTGGCTGGGAACTCCCTCGTCGAACCGGGGTAGAAAGGGTAGTACGTATCCCCGAACGGGGGACCAGTCGGTCACTGTCTTGCAGCAATTAGATGCAAATCTATAACCTGCAACCTACGGCCGACCTACATAGCCTAGAGTAGTTTTTGAGGTAGTTTTAAGATGTAAATAGGAAAAAAAATAGTATTCACATGCCCACACCACTGTGTACCTATGTGTATACACTGTATATACTAAATACATCTATATACATATGTCTTCGACTCCGAACCCGTGGGACAACGCAACAGAGGACGCCCGCGTTTAAGGTGGCGCACCCAGGTGGAGAAGGACCTCAACCAACTTGGCGTGTGACACTGGAGACAGCAAGCCAGAGACCGTGCTAGCTGGAGAGGCTTGTTGGTTGAGGCCCAGGTCCACCCCGGACTGTAGCGCCAAATAAAAAAGATATATTCATTTATGCATATGTATAAGTATGTAGTTTAGTTTAAGTTAGTAAGTAAGTAAGTAGTTAACTAATTTTTAAGTTAGGTGTAAGTTAGTATACAGGTTTTAAGTAAATCCAGTTCAGTAATTTAGTTTTTTTTTAAATTTTTCTTAATATAAGGTTGTACAGATAAAGTAGTTATTCTTTAAATGCATGGATTTTTAGTTTAAGTCGAAAGACATAGGATAAGATTAAGTTTAGCTTAGAGTGCCCGCCGAGGGCCAGTAAGTTATACATATAGTAATACTGTTCGTCCAACTAGTTTTAAGCATTTTTGTCTAGTACGTAAGCATGTCATGAATTTTGAAATAAGACTGAATTGAAAAAAAAAGACTTACAATCAGTTCATTTCAAAGCAGAAAAAGAAATGTATCTAATTTAGCGAAGAAATAAGGAAACGTTTAGCTAAGCGGAGGGGGTAAGGGTCGCTTAGCAATGCATGCGAGTAAATACATTATTTGCATAAGAAACAAAACAATGGCATGAAAATCAGATTACTTGCAAATTAATGCAATTTTTGAAAATTTTGAATTCATAAACAGGGTTTCAACCGACGCAGTGACTTATAGCTCAGTATATCACTATAGTCAATTGTTATATAAGTTAAGGAAAAATAGAAAATATATGTTTTGAACAAAAATATATCACCGATGTTACTATTTGAAAGTATACTCAAACGTGCCCGTGCAGAGGACGAAGAAACTATACTTCACTACCTCGGCACCTGCTCAGCGCTTGCAAGGACAAGGAAAAACAAGTTTGGCAGCAATTCATTCAATAGCCTTGACGAAATGACTGGACAACTTTAGAAACAAATATTTTCTTAATATTAAGTTGTTCAGTATTCAACTCGTTTTTGTACAAATACAAATACAATATTAGTTAAAGTCGAAAGATATATCATAAGATTAAAAACTAGTGTGTAAGTTTTTTATGAATTTGAAATAAAAATGAATTAAAAAAACGAAATGACTGGGATCAAAATTCTGGACACAGACAAAATTTATAAAAAATACTAATTGGCTGTAACCCAGCAAAGGAGTGTATCATCCAGGATATGCCACTAGCATTCCAGTAGGTATCTTCAGCTGTTTTATTTAGTTAGTACCCAAAGAGGAACCGACACGTTAGCTGCCGATTAGGAATATCACAATGGAACCAATCCAGATCTAAGTGGCTCAAAACTGCTTAAGTTGTGGCAATCACATTAACCTAACCTAACCTCTCCGTGCAGAAGTTTATCACCAACTCACCATAACAAGCTTATTCCTGCTTGGCACATGGGGAACGATTTATGTTGCGATCACCGTTGTCAGTCTATTATTTCTAGAAAAGAGATAGGCGTCCCCGAGACGCCACTCGTTCCCAGGAAGGCTTTAGCATATCCGTCACACTGATCTGGACCTTCATTGCGAAGAAGTGGTTCCCGACTGTGTGAATGTCACATCATAACAGTTATCCCATTCACTGATGTAGCATCCATTTGTATGTGTGTGCACATCAAGCGAGACGGAGTTCGAAAAGACTAATCTCCCCAATGCACATCTAAAACTGGCAGCAACTATGTATCCCCAGACCCATGGACTCCACAGTGATTGACTAACTCATAAGCCACCACATCCATTTTGCAGGCTACACCATCATCAGATTGAACTCAGAATTAACAAGTAAGCGAAAAGGATACATGAAAACACACAGAATATTCTCTCTTAAACGGATTATTGGATTATTGGTCTTTCATACGATCGGCATACACTGCCGGCCGTCCCCTCTCGAAATGCATTCCATTCATTCAATTGCTCAGCAATAATTTCAACATTGTAAGGGTTAGCATCCATTGTTTGGCCAACAAAGCATCCCACACTTCCTCAGCATCAGCTCTGCTGGTTGTCCTGGTCACTCGATGTCCGGTCGAAAGGCTCTGATTCATTTTCTCTTCGGAAAATAAACAACAGATAGAATCAAATTGAATGTATATTGCCTTGGAATCAGTTCGTCCTCGTCAGCCTGATCACACCCCCATCCGGGCTGGGACTTAGGTAGTCATCGATGCCTGTGGGACGTCCACTTCAGCCAACCCCACAGCCGCCCACACATGTTGTGTCACTCGGCAATGGAGAAACCCTCTAGCGCCGGGTGATATGTTGATATGTTCGTTATCCCTGTTCAATAAGAGGATTAGATTTTTATGTGATTGTCCCGAGTGAATTTTATCCAAAAAAAAAAAAAAAAAACAAGGATAATGTGCGAGACGGAGAAACAACAAACCCGGGTTGAATGTGCTCTCCACATGACAGCCCAGCCACCAACAGCGTTGCAGGTCAAAGGTGGCTTAGTCATGGAGATTTATGCGCCGGGGAATGTACGAGTGTATCCGATTTGCGGTCAATGGGACAAAACCTATTAAGATACTGATCGAATGCTATAATATTAACTTTGGTATTTATTTGCAATGCCCGTCTCTGGTGAAACCATTTTCACACATCACTTCCTGTAAATTCCATTTCGGTCCGGCATGAGCCAGGTTGGATGTGACGGCTCGCCTTGGTTCGCCTTGGCGTGCTATAATTGAAGGTTTAGTTGTGAAATGTGAACCGTACTTTAGTTTTGGTCACACTAAGTCCCACGGGACCCGAAGTCAAGGTGTGCGTCCATTTGCTTTATTTATGTCTGCCATGCAAGTAGATTGTGTCGATGTGGGTGTCTGTCAGGAGGGTGGTTGTGATGTTGAGAGAGGGTTGAAGTCGTTTGCCGGCGCCTGACCTTGTAAGATGCCACTTGTTTGCTTGCGTCGTTCATTGTACGCATTTATTACGGGTCTTACCAGGTGTGCTTGTATTGTGGTTCACGAAAGGGCATTTGCCATGAATTTGTGGTTGCAAATTACAACAGCTCTTGTTTGACTGTAGGCGGATGGTGGGTGTGCAGGTACTTGAAAAATTTGCTGGGCTAAGAAAATTGCATGAGGCTCGACTAGGAATTACTGATTACGAACTGGCCGCCGTGGCGTAGTCGGTAAGTGCGTCGACTCCTACGCAGAGGGTGCCAGGTTCGATACCCGAATTTACCACCTTTCATACTTCACACCTCTTTCGAGTCACTGACAATGTTCAAAGGGTATTTCTGTCTAGAAAAAGCTTCTCAAATTCGCCGTTCGGAATCGCATTAAACTGTAGGTCCCTTCCACGCGTGAAAGAACAATAGCACGCACAACACGAGTGGTTGCTGAGAAGCTAGGCCCAGGTCCACCTCGGACTGTCGCGCCACCCATATTACCATATCAGTCAAATAAGAGAAAATTCGACGTAACGTTGAAGAAGGATTCGATTCCGGGCACAACAACCGCGATGTCACTTCCTTTAAGTCTCTGACAGTGCAAGGAAAGTGTAACTCTTGAATGAAATGTTTCAGAATAGACGGAATGAGTGGTTGCTGGTGAAGTCAGACCCCAGTCCTCTGCTACTTTCGCTTAGTCGATGGAAGTAGCATAATGTGCAACGAAGTTCGATTTCTCTACTTCAGAGCGTTGTCGTATTCATGGAATACAAGTTCACGTGAATGCCCATTATGTGTGACTCTAGTCGTCACTCGGCATAGTAATCATTTCATTTCGACAAGTTCTCTGAGGTCTTCTTCGGTTCCTACGTGACTCTTTAGCTTTTCACATCAGATAGCTTTCTCTGTAGTCCACTAGAGACTTCATTGAGTGTACAAGCTAAGACTAAATGTAGGACTTTAGGGACCACTAGCCGCAAGTTTCATAATTAAAAGATATTATGGCATGGATAACAACAATGTCAACCAACCACCACTAGAATTCTAGTGTCGCCATCTATCAGAAAATCGATGTATTCAAAAATTAATCACATTTCAATCAGTAGCAGACTCATCACTTAAAGTAACTACAAGCTAAATCGAATTTATGAAACTGGGAATAGGAGTAACTACTTACCTCTAAACTAACCCAAAAGAAAATTCCTAAGCCCACATGGCAGCAATGCATTGAGGAGCTCTACAAAAGGTTCTTTAAGCCAATTGAACAAGTGTACATACAGACGAGGTATCCAAAGTAGTTGAGTATAGGTAAATTCGGTTCAGAAAAACTGTAGAGTGCGCCCAAAAGGCAGTAAGTAATTGTAAGCATATAAAGTTAAAGCGATGAATTATTGTGGCATATGTACTAAATGTGTGTTTTTCCTTATAGTGGCGATCCAGCGTGCTGCCGCCGATCGTGTGTCATATGTTCAGCCAACGAAACAGTGTGACGTCGAACTTTGTGCAATTATTGAAAACAGAACTGAAACCACCCGCGGGAGATATCAAAAGATATCCAAGCATAGTCCTATGCCTTAGCAGCAGTAGTAGTTCAACATTGATTTCATCGCTCACAGACATGTGTCACGCCCTATAGCGGCGAATAACACACTCATAACAGCACAAACCTCATCTCATTAATATTCTCAGATTATGACCATAGATGCGAGTTGGAGTAGTAGTACTTAGTTGAAAACCGCTAAATTGGCTTTGTTAACATGCTCGACCTTCCTAATTACAGTTTCAAAGCTGACTCTGCTTCGCAAGTGTTACATGTTTTGTATCAAGCACAATCAGCAAAACGTTTTATGTACAAGAACACCAAGTCCACTGTATGGCCAACAGTCGCGATATTTGACCTTACGCTTGGCGGAGACGGTAAAGCAGACAACTTGTCACAATCTCGCCGGTGAAACCGTTAAGAAAAACCTCAGCAAGCACTACTGAGCGAACAAACAAGAGAAAATTAAATCATCCAAAAACTCTAAGCGTTGATATGGCGTCTCATGCAGGCACAAGCGTCTGCACTTGGCGTTTATCAACGAACTTCTACTCTCATCTCCACATGGTGAAATCTGGGAGTAGAGCACCCAAGTGGGATGTCGTTGGTGGCTGCAGACGAGAGAGGGGGGAGAGTGTGCCAGTACCAGGGCTCATCTCTCTTTATGGATGGCGGCGGAGGCGCTGGAAAACTGTCTGGCACACGGCGACATCTGAAACTCCAGTCAGAAGGAGCATTTTCGGAACACAGGTCTAGAAGGTTCTTTCAAGGCCATATCGGGGCCTTGGAATTAAGATGGCGGCGAAAGACCCCTACAGCCTTCGGGACAACAGCGGTGCTCTCAGGCTCGGCGAGGTTACCGACACCGGATAACCCAGGCTCTTTGCCCGAGGTTTAAAAAAAAGGGCCTGGCCTTCCAGTTAACTCCCTCACCAAAAAAAATGTGTATGGTTCAGAGATAACCAACTGCCTCGGATACGGACGGAATTAATGTTAATGCCCCAGCAAACGAAACCAGGGCAATGATTTTCGGTGCTGCACGTGGGTGGTAAGATCCATTAACACACACGTGCAGCCGAAGAACTCCTGAAAGCCCTGGACTCTTACAAAGCAGAGATTCCTGCCAAACTCGTCAGTTTGTGCAGAATGAAAATGGAGAATTCTCGCTGCTCCATCAATGTCGGTAACGAACTCACAGAGACCTTCAATGCCAAGAAAGGTTTCAGCCAAGGAGACGCGCAGTCATGTGACTTCCTTAACATCATCCTGGAGATCAAGATCATGCAAGACTCACACGACAACACTAGAGGCAAGATCTTCCAGAAGTCCGTACAACTGTTAGCATACGCGGATGACATTGACGTGATCAACAGAACACAGCGAGCCGTCAATGAGGCGTTTGCTGGCATTGAGGCGGAAGCGGCTAAAATGGATCTAGCGGTGAATGAGGGCAAAACGAGGTATATGCTGTCATCAGAGAGAGAAGAGAGGACAGAGCGTCACAATGAGCAGCTATAACTTCGAGGTAGTGAAGGACTTAGTCTACCGCGGCTCCGCAGTAAATAGTACCAACAACGCCAGTATAGAGGTCAAACGGAGAGTAACTCTTGCCAGCCGCAGTTTCTATGGGCTCTAGAGGCAATTGAGTACTAAAGCCATCTCTCGAAAGACCGAAGTTCAGCAGACTTTATACAAAAGCTTGACCATCCCACGCTTTCTTTACGGGCGCGGAAGAATGGACATTTTTAAGAGCGGATAAGGAAGTCCTTGGTCTTTACGAGACAAAAGTTCTGCGTACAATCTTTCGTCCTGCCTGCCTGCGTTGATGGTTGATGGAGAAGAAGATTCAACAACGAACTGTAGGGGGTGTACAGCGGCATGAGCCTAGTCAGGCGTCCACGGATTTAACGCCTAAGATGGATTGGCCATGTAGAGCGCGTCGACAACACTGCTCCAGCCCGAAGAGTCTTCGACTCCGAACCCGTGGGACAACGTAACAGAGGACGCTCGCGTTTAAAGTGGCGCACACAGGTGGAGAAAAACCTCAACCAACTTGGCGTGTGACACTGGATACAGCTAGCCAGATACCGTGCTAGCTGGAGAGGCTTGTTGGTTGAGGCCCAGGTCCATCCCGGACTGTGGCGCCAAATCAAGAAGAAGAAAGAGTAAAAAATGTAAGACTATTTTTATCCTCTTTTTCTGCATTACCTTCTTTTTTTCGAATTCATTCGATGTAAATTTACTCTGTGGAAGGCAGTTACATGATCCTCCTCATCTTCACAAAAATTCTGGCTCATTCTTTCTTTCTATAGGCCAACTATAGAAATGTGAGACATGGTGGCATGATTCTTCTTTCGTTTTCCGTCGGGGTTTTGTGGTGTCCAATTTTCGTGCATGGATGCATGTTCGTGAGACACAATAGGAAAGCTCAACTTAATTCTATCATCACTCGCGAAAATACGCAGAGATACTTGAACTTCTCCACGTGCTGCCACGGGACTCCAATAACATAGCGGGTGTATTGAAGAGGCGTTCTGGAGATACCCACAACCTCGGATGCGGCCAAAGTTGACCTTCACCACATCATCCATCAACAAATACAGCAAGAAACCTATCATGGAGTAAGGCCTGAGACAATTTGAGGATAAGTTAGTCATTTACAAAAACAACATGATTAACCCTAAACTCTCTCAATGTGACACGTTCCCTGGCCTCGACTGTGCTGCTACATCCAGTCCATATATTTAATGAAAATGGGAGGTGACACGACTCGCCTTTGACGAAGTCCAACTCCCATTGTGACTGGTATGGATTAAGCACCGTTTATGTAAAAAGACTGATTGGCCCTTAAATCATACCCCTGCAGAAATCTCCGGAATTTGAACTCAAATCTACAAAACTACTCTAAGTTGATTTGGAAATCTCCGAAGACTTCTCGAGTGCCTACCATACTTAGAGTGTCGTTTGTCGAGTGGAAGCTACGTAGCTCCCATTATTTTACTAGCTACTCTACAAGCCTGTAAATTCATCTACACCGCGCGCTACAATGCCACTAAATACACCCCCGGTTTATAGTCAGGCTCAAAAGCAGAGACGGCCTCCAGCAAGACCGACCAAATTTCAGGGTAAGTGTGTCCCCAAGACTCTTGTGAACTCAACATTGCTTGTTGAACGCACGTAGATCGGCGAGCGCTTTAGCCTTACCATCCACTTGTTGCTCGGCATGTGCTCTGAATGCCAATAAGATGTCAAGCCGTCCACTCTTCCGTGCTGCCTAAATCTGAACAATCAACACAAACAGCTGGTGTTGGTGCACTCACAAGTAGAAAAATAAATAACTCCCTGCTGCCGCACACCACTCAATTCTCTAATGGTCCCATTTAAATCAAAGTTCCCGCATGAAGAGATTCCTCCCACCCCTGTCCCAACTAACCAAAAAAAAGGGGCACAATCCTATTCCATCCACTTGCCACTGTTCCATCACTCAACCCTGGGAAAGGACTAAATATCTGTGCGCACACAGACCCCATCGCAAAACATCAAAACAAACACAGATGCTCTTCTTATCCTGCTCATCCTGAATTCTGGTTCATTTATTGTACGAGCAACCATAAATAATCTAAGAATGTGTAACATACCTTCATCCCATTTTAAATCCTCCATTGACATGGCCGCAACAAACACATCCACATAATCTACTTAGGCAAAGTTTATTAGCCACATGGGCGGTGTGGCGTCGTGGCGGGATGGCATGGTGGCACGGTGGCGGCCGACCTCATCTCTTTCATCTGTGCTCCCTGCAAATGGCATCATTCTTCGGGTAACGGGGCATGGGGAAAGGAAAACGAGAGAAAAAAGGGAAACTTCAAAAGCTGGATTATCTTGCAAACCCGAAAATAAACCTCCGCCATATTGCTGCTGCAGCAGCATGCTCATGCCCGCCTCCTCCGCATTGTGTGCGAGTGCATCCTGGCGCCCGATGCAAGCCCGCCCATAATCCATACAAGCATGCTGCAAATTAATATACGACGGATAAATGAATAAATGCTGGCCTTCCCCAGCTTGCACAAGCCTTAGCTTCCAGTTGCAGCCTACCCGACCCTACCTACCTCAGCACGAGCAAGACCCTCCCCACACCCACACCGCCCCACACACTTTACACAGAGCGATGGCTCTCCTGAGTTACATGGGCGAACGAACTTAGTATTAAAAGCATTTCCTGATGTTAACATCGCATTAATATCATCGTCTGTGTGCTGTTCCCTTGAAAGATTTATTGGATTTTAAAGTGAGGCGCACGGGACTGGGGGTGGCGGTGGCGGTGGCTACGATGGTGACATGAGCGGAGCAGAGATGCCATCGCATTTTTGGGGGACTTTGATTGTGTATGTCTACGCACAAAGGACCTCAACTGAATGTTTGATGAACCCATCCCTTTGGGGAAGCTTACGGCTCACCACCGAACTTAGCTGGCAAGTGATATTTCATTGTGACAGCTGCCAGACAGGTGTTGGTGCGGTGGCAGAGGCGGAAGCACACACACACACATACCTACCCATCACGGGATAACAGGTAGCCGGGTCGTCGCAACGCAAACAGTATTGTGTGGGCTGGGCTTGATGTTCGCCGATTTGTCATTCCATTACATGTGCGAAAGACGAAGGGGGCGGGTAAGTTACGCCACGTCTCACCCGCACCGCACTCGAACAAACAGAGATCTGATGAACGCACAACAAGGTCCGAGCAAAGAAATGCCCCCGCCTGGCCATGTAATGGATGGAAATTTGATCGATGGTGCGCCCTTCTCGGTGTAATGAGGTTTCCTTCCCAGCAGCACAAGTGCGGGAGTCATCTGATAAATTGATATCAAAACAAAAGGTGGGGCGCAATATACAATATTTGGTTACATGAAATTACCATAACAGTGGTGCGATATTAGGGCGACAGTTAGTCAACATTAGTGGGTTTATTCTGGCATAAAAGACTTGACGCATTGGCTGAGCGTCGCACCGCTCCTTTGGGAGATATGCGATTCAATCAATCATAATCAGTTGAATGGGAGACGTAAATCTGCCACACGGTGGGAGGCGACGACGGCGACGCATTCGTTCAGGTGTTCCATTTGATTTTTGACAGCGAATAGAGCGGGTATCCTTGGGCTTCCTGGCGGCAGCAATTCGGATGTTGATGGAGAATAATGAATCATTGGACGAGAGTATTCTGTCATCGGAATTGTTGATCGAAGAATGGGTAGTGTGATGAGAAGACAGTTATGACGGCGCGGTGGTAGAGCTGTTGTCGGTAGGGGGTTGGTAATGTTTTTATTTGTCATGAATTGTTGACTGAAATAAACTGACTCTATCGAATGTTGGTTGATGCTGGAACCGATGCGTTGTCGACTCCGAAGCAATTGAACCTCGCTTCCACGACTCCACCTCTAACGAGTCAATGGCAACTCTCAAAGCTTAATAAATGTTAAAAAAAAGATTCTGAAACCTTGCCGTTCAGAGTCGGAATTAAACTGAATGTCCCTTTCACTCTTGTAGAACAAAAGCACGCACAATACGGGTGCTTACTGTCGAAGCCTGAAACTGGCGCTCTATGAGCTGTAGAACCATGCACGTTTGGAATGTTTTATATGGAATGTTAAAAATGAAATCGTGCTCAGCAAACTCTTTCTTATTTGCAAGTCTTGCTAGACTTGCTCGGCCGCATCGATCACATGAACAACAACGCTCCAGCTAAGAGGGTGTTCGAACCCGAGCCTCGTGGTTCCGGAAGGATGACAGGCCTTAGCGTGGTAATAACAATTAATTTTTCTGTTTAACATTGGATAATGTTCATTATCCATGTATACACGGGTGGGTCAAAAATGCAAAAAAGTACAGGCAAGCGCCATTTCATTGAATGCTTAAACTTGCACGTGCTCCATCAGACTCCCTTTGATATTCGTAAGTCCAAGCAGTCAAGGAAGCGATAAGAATGATATCAATGATGGAGATACCACTGATATTACCATTCAATTTGCAAATTCGCAAACAGAATTCAATTCCAAGCTAGTCGAAGCACTCGATTGCTCTACCCTATGCTGGTACCAGATCACGGGCAATCGAGCAAGGGATGAACCTCCCGGGAAAGGGGCCGAAACTGATCGATCTCAGGCAATCCTATAGATGAACCAATTTCTTGAGAATGTCCAGAAAAGAGACGTCAATGAAAGGTCGGATGTTTGTGGTCCAGGTTGAACAGTTCAAAAACTCCTTCAATGCGGCAAGACACTTAGTGGTCCTAATCATCTGAGACACCATGAAGTGGAACTAGCACCCCTATTCTGGTTATGATGTGGTCCCAACGCACGAATGTCAGTGAGGCGAAAATTATGATGTCTACCTTGTGAGGCTTCAGCTGTTTGGTATTCTGGCGAAAACCTCACAAGAAAACACACAAGAATAGTCACCATGGTGAGGTGAATTCGTTGCGATGTCAAAAATTGTTGACATTTTTTTTTTTGACAATTATTATATTCGCGCTTTATTTTCTTATTGAGCGGTCTACTAATACTTGATTTTGGAAAAGTAATATCTACAAAATAATGGCAGAACGTAGCGAACAAGGTTATATTGTGTATATTAATGAAATATGTATAAGTATTTATTAATAATGAATATTTTGCAGGAACAAGAAAATATCAGCGTACATCCCAGGAGCAGTTGGACCATTATACGAATTTCTTGCAAATGAATTCGGATTTTCTTCTGGGCAAAAATGACCCGAATAGGATGCAGAATTATTGGGCCGCATTAGCAGATGAGCTAAACGCCAAAATAAAATCAACATCTCTTTATTTTTCCTTGTGTGTGACAATTCTTTTGTTGCTATTTTGCCTTGTGATGTGCTCATGAAAACATCACAATTTGTGACTCATCATGCTCTTGTGAGGTAGTTGTGACTTAAAACACATCACTGAGGTTTGCCAGAATAGGGGTGTAGGAACAACTAACGACTGTATATGCAGAGGTCGGAAAAGAGAAAGCGAAGACAGAGGACGCTAATACCACTGCTCCTTCCCCTGTGTCTACCAGTTGGGACTGAGAGAACTTATTTCTTCCAATACCTCTGGGATCTAATCTAATAACACTCTTAAATACCTTTTCAGATTTATAAGGATACTAGATTTCGTACCCGGTTTTTCTCGGGTTTGTTTCTTCAACCGGTACTTTACCTGTAGTGAAAATATAGTTTTTTCAAAATATTGCTCTCGACTGATCGAACCAGAACTCAGAGAAGAATTTGAATTTTCTTTTCTCATTGATGCCTATCCCAATCTCTCATTCACATCCCTACTCATAATGAGTACAATTCGTTGACTGTGTGCATACACGTTGAAGTTTGAATGTATTTTTTATTTTCTCAACCATTTACACACAACGTGGAGGGATATCAAGCGATTCATAAAAAAAAAGTTCTTGGAAATCCCAGCTATGTACCTGCGCGCGATGTTCACTTGTTGTGCAAATTGAAGTCAAACTTCATGAACCATGAAAAAATTAGCCTATCTTGTAACACATTATGTAATTAGTCTAGCTCTGAAATTTTATCTAAATCGGCTTCCGTTCAGAAGTTCAATATTCACAATTTCAGCATAGATAGTTTGGGTATGACAAGAGAAGAAAAGTGCGAAAATGGTTGTTTCATTTTCGTTTGCTGACTCAGGCAGCCGTTCGTATATGTTCGATTGAGACGTAGAAAAAAATGAATGGTTGCATCAAAGCAAAATATGGAAAATGTGTATATATATATATATGGAAGTTACAACACACTGGGGGATGGTTGATCTCCACGACTTCTCAACTTGAAATGGTTTCATACCGGATTGATGCAATCACCCTTATTTTGAGAATTTTATTCCCGTTTAAAAAGTGCTCGTAACTTCCGAACCGTATGTCGTACCGACTTAAAAATTGTCACATTTAGCATCTTAATTTTAGAATGATTTTTGTTGAATATTTCAGAGCTCTGCGACGTGTAGTTTCGGAGCATTTTTCGGTCAGACACACAAACTTTCTGCTTTATAGTTAAGATGAAGACTAAAAAACCTGTCAAACTTCAGCTTTCGGAGTGGTCGTAAGACTTTTTACAAGTTTTGCTAATCGTGCATTGGTCTTCTTCCTCTTCTGGGGGCGATACAGCCCGGGGTGGACCTGAGTCTCAACCAGCAAGCCTCTCCAGTTGGAACAATCTTTAGCCAGCTGTCACCAACTGCGCACATCAATTTGGTTGGGGTTCGTCTCCATATGGGTGTGCCATCGGTTCCGTGGGCGTCCTCTATTGCGTTGTCTCTCTGGTTCGGATTCGAAGACTCTTCGGGCTACAACAGTGTTGTTCATGCGATATACATGGTCTAGAACTCTTTCGCTTTAAATAGAGTAGACGCCTGACCCCGTACAGTTTTTGATTGAATCTTCTCCTCCGTCAACGCAAGCAGGACCAAAGATCGTACGCAGAATTTTTCTCCCGAAAAGACAAAGGACTTCTTGATCCGCTTTTGAGATTGTCTATGCCTCCCCGCTAGAGAGTTGGACAGGGATAATCAAGATTAGCTTGGTCTTTCGAGATAGGGCTCCACTACTCAATTGCATCTTGATCCCAAAGAAACAGCGATTGGCAAGCGTTGTTCTATGTATGAATGAATAATGGTGCCCTGTTCACATCATCTAAAAGTGAAATGACTCACCAAAATTTGCCTTACAATAAAGTCAAGACGGACCCACAAAAGCACCATTTGGATCATAATTTTGCGGTTTGATTGACTAACTGTAAGTAAACGAATGCAAGTGTTTATTGACATCAATTTTAAGTCTCTGATGACACTTATACTTTTGACGTATGGAAACATGAATGTCAAATCCGGACCACAAATTCGATGACGCAGTTATGAAAACAGTCCGACGACTTCTACTCTGAAGGCCCGTGGTTCTATACTGAACGCTACCATATTCACTTTCGTATCTCTTCGATTTAAACAAAATGTTTAAGGAGTATAACCGTCAAAAAATGTATCCCTCATTTCGAATTTGACAGTCGTGGGGGAATAGCACCACCTATGAATGATTGCAATCAAAATTAAGCCCCAATTCACTTCGAACTTCTGCGCAACTTCAAGAAGGTATGTGTAAAGGCAAGCCTAACTGTCACAGCAGCGTCATGACCAGCGGCGGACACATAACGACACAATCAAACAGAAACGCAGCATGTTCACTAATTCTTCGATTACCATAAGAAGTGATTTTTGATAACACAAGGATTGAAGTCATCCCGTAGGATTTTATATAACGTTTGATTCTGGTCTCTCGCTCTCTCTGAGTTGCACCGATCGCCGAGGCTAAGGCGTTACCATGGCACGTACAAGAAGCATAGCACGTCCTTTTTTAAACAATCCTACCTTTTGCTGTATCCAGAGAGGGTAGAAGCTTCCATTCCTTCCTTGTTTATGCATTCTATCGGCTTGTCTTATGTTAAAGATTACCCTTCACGACTTCATGAAAATCAATCACGTCCCTGAGTGACATTCGTTGACGTCAAAACCGCCCAAATGCCACTGTGAAACTATCACATTCGTTTCACTTTCGATTAACGTACTTAACAAGCTACTGCTGCTCTTGTAAATGCCACACAGAGAGAGCGTTTATTTTACTGAGTTGATGTCAGATGATTGTCGGATTTAGTGTGCAAATTTTGCACAATCAAACAAGAGCTTCATTGAATAGCCTGTCCGACTCGATGATTGTCCACTTCTGAAAAATCATACACTTCCCATTTTTGGAAAAAGTACTTTCAGCACCTCTATCACACTCAACAGCGGAGATGGATTGTTTTGTTTTTAAAACTGAAGAACCACTTCTTCAAACGAGCTCTTTGAGCCTCACTTATATCTTAATTAGCTCTTGAATGCCAATCAAGACTAATGGAGAAATTAGAAAAAAAAGTAGAAAGATAATACAGGCAATACGTGCTATAGACGGGTCTGTAGAAAGATTCAATGCACTGTAAATTCAAATTTATTTTTGAGAAAATGTGACGTCGATCCAGCCAATCAGTGAAATCTTCAAGGCAGCTGAAGATTATCTGGTTGGGTGCATGTGCGAGCTTAAACAACAAACAAAGACCGGTTGGGGGGGGGAATGATATGAAAGTAATGAAAACATTGATATACAAGCTAAGGCAGGTGTTCGGATAGACTGTATTGGGCCCTTAATGGATTCAACAAAACGGACACTAACCTTCACCTAGAAAAATAGTTTATTAAACAGTTCTGGAAAAGTTAGGACGGGATAAAGCACTAAGAATATTCATGGAACGGATTTGCAACACCAAACGAGCCAAAGAAGCTCTAGAACTGAACCCGGCTGACCTAAGAGTGCTATGCGGAGCACTAACTGTAAACGGAGCATGTAATTACCATTTTCATAAAATAGGCCTTTCCAGTACAGAAATCTGTAGGGCCTGTGTTCAGACGAAAGGATTTATGAAGATCGTCTGAAATCATAAATAATCGACTGTCCAATACTTGCCAGAGAAAAAATTCAAAACGTGTCCATAACAGGGGAAGACCTCCAAGAAAGCCCATCTAGGGGAGTTGTAAAATTTCTGACTGAATTTTTTAATTAATTCTGCACTTAAATCCTAAACCAAAAGAAGGCGATACAAGAGATCTTTATGCTCGCAGTACTAGTGTCTTGCTATGACACACCCCAAGTTTTTCAATTCAACTAAAAAATATGGCATGGCATCTCGGTCTGATTTGCATGCAATGAACAAGAAGGAAAACCCATTTCACTCCGCCAACTATTTAGAGATAAGTTTAATTAAGATCGAGTTCAGGATATTCACTGCTACTAAGTGTACTCCCCTGAAGAAGTTCATCCACAATCTAATCGGCTCTTGTTCTCTGTAGATTATGGCCGTGGTAGTAGGCAATATATATTGTAACGCATTTACGAACGCTCCCGGCTGAAGTTTGACAGAAGAAGCTGCACATACCGAAAAACCTGTCACTTATGACAGAACACCCTTGATTTGACCGCCGAGTAATAAAGTCTAGTTTTTTTTTCGCTGAACTTAAGGCACGTGTTTAATTTTTCTTAAAATCGTTTATTATAATCGCCATCCTATCGTTGATCTCCTTAAAATCGGCAAATACGCAACAATATGATGTTTACATGCTACGAGAGATTTTTGGAAAGATCAGATAGACACACATCACCTATTATTCAATTCAATTCATGACTGGAAGCAGAACCCTCAACGATGAAGACAGCTTTAGCCCAGGCTCTGACCCTACAAGTGTCGTTGGCCTGATAAGTAAGTATTATTCAATTTAAAGGTTGCATACATATGACAGCGTGCATAGAGTTGACCTTTATACCGGATTGACTAGGTTGCATAGTCCTTTGTTTTTATTGGGGAGGACTTCTTCAATGGCGGTAATGATCTACCCGGACCTTCAATGTCAAAAAAACTGTTGATCGATGAGGCGACGCGTTGTCATGTTACTTCTTCAACTCTGTTCTAGAGAAGACCATGATAAGCCCACACGCCAACACTAAAGGCACGATCCCCCATCAGTATTCAGTTCAGTTCGAGATTTACCAAGTACTGGTGGAGAGGAGCAGTGGCTCGCAATAAGACGGAAGTGACTCAATAGGTCTGGGGTGAGCGAGCAAAAAAAAAAATTGTTGCTGCCTTCCAGAAACGACACAATATCGTCGACTTGTGTGGAATATACCAAATGAGTGGATTTGAGTTAGTCAGGGAAGTCAAAGTCAAAGGCTCAATGATAGTGAGCTCTTTGAAAAATTCCTCGCATTAAGGGACGACTCTAGCGTTTGTTAAGTTGGATGCGATACACGAGGCGCCACTCGCTTTGAGACGTCAAAACATAACCAGCGAATTGATCATCAGCGTCTCTGATAGCCAAGTTGCAATAAGGCCATAGCGTCAGGCATTCTAACATCGGAGCTGGTTAGGCAATGCAGACCGAGAATCAATGAGATATCCTCGGGGAATTCGGTTACCGGAATTTAAGGAAATTTCAAAGGTGTACAGTCTCGCTAAAAATGGTTTGAAGGTGGGAGAACCTCCAGCAATCCCCCAAGACGGAGCTAAAACTCATTGATTTGTCCTAAATATTGGAGCTACAATAAGGGTTCTATGGCCTCTGCTGAGTAAGAAGAGAATAACATCAATTATCGGCTTAAGTCAAAAAGATGTACGGACGCTAATATGAGTTCGTAGCGGATAATTTAACAGACATGAGCCTCGTTTGGAGTCTATAGATTCAACGACTAAAGGTGTGTTTTTTTTTTTTCAAGCGTATATACGCTTAAATTTCAATTTGCATGTAAAATACACTTACCACAAATCCTACATCCGCTTAAGTCACTCATCATATCTATCGCAATTTATGAAATAAACGCGGATAAAAATAATGCTTCCATTCATTATTTTCTGTGTGTTCATTCCTGAATTTATACATTCATTGTTGAGGTTGCTGTATGTGGCTTACGATTTTAGCCCCTTATCGCTTTTGTTCATGCATTTGTTGGTGTGGTTGATGTATTAGATTATTTTTAAATGTTTTTGCATCCATAAGTATGCAACTTTTGGTATACACAGAGTGTCTCTGCTATACATTTCGTTTAGGTTTCGTAATCGATTATTTTCATTTCATGAAAATTGTTTTTATTTTATAATAATTAAGTTTTTTTGCTTTTAAAGTGATGGTCGCGCAACACAATCGCAAGCCAAAAATTGTGTCCATTAACGATCAACTATCACTTTGCATGATTCCACCCCCTGACTGTCACAATTGGGAACATTTTGTGATTAATTATTAAGCGCTGAAGATCGTTTTATTGTGCACTTATAATTTCAGCGTATATACGCTTGCAAAAAAAAAACACAGATTAAGGTGCTCACAAAATGGCTCGACAGTACAGTTTTGAACTACCAGCCTGTGGGACAACGCAGCCAACTTAGTTTCCAGTACAGACTACTAGGGTTGCTGATTATAAACGTCACACATATTAGAATGAGTGGTTAATTTGCGTCGGAATACAATTGTCGACTTAATAAAGTTTTCTCGATAAAAAGTTGAATGGATTCTTCAATTCCGGGTCAATTTAACGACAAAGTTTAGTCGACGAACGACAGAAAGTGTCAAAAAGGCATAAATCCCACGGTTGACAGCCAATCTCATTCACGACATATGACCGAACACATTTTAGTTGTCTCATCGTCAAACTATTGTCCATAACTGTACGAACATGTTTGATTTATGTTTGATCCTAAAATTATGCAAGCAAATAATCGTTGATGATGACTTGAGTTTGATAGTCACTCGGGAAAGTGTGTAGCCATAAAAATACTTTATATGACTAGACACATGTCCAAACGACATATGCTTTTATGGCATGCTAAGAGTTATGACTTACTTTTATGCATTTCACCTCAGTTCGCTTGGAGAAGACAAGTCTGGAAAGTTTTGAAATAAAACTAAGGGCAACTCTAAAAATGGTGAGTGCACTTTTCATGAGCGCTCTGGTGGGCCCCTCAGAGTGCAGACACTGATAATCCACAACTTCACTCAATTGGCATTATTCCACGGGGAACTTGAACGACACCTTGCTGCTGCTGCCGCTGCACGAGAACTCCACTGATTCCCCATCTCTCAATCAAGTCATCAAATAAATCCCCAGCATCACCTCGACGGGCGGTCGGCGAATTAATTGAGATAAAGCACACTCTCCCGCACCCACTGTGTCGGGATAATGAAGCTCAGTGGCTGTGCAGCAGATGAATTCCTGGCTACCACCACCGCCACCACCACCAGTGTGGTTGCTCATTAAACGACTCTTGAAGTGAAAACTTGAAAATTTATTTCCATTAATATCTTGGCGAGTAGCTGGGACAAGTCATAATTCTCCTCCGGCCGGGTTATGGCCACACTCGACGGAGCTATGTGCCACTGTAGCGTTTCGCATCCTTGGGAGATTCCTACGGTTTGCCTTTTGTGAAACTATTTTCTCGCCTCGATGTTTGATGCCGGAAAACTTCCTCCTCTGCCCGCTCTTGACCGACGATTTATAACAATGCAGGCGAAATTCCAGGAAAACCAATTGAATTTCAAAGCGAGCGAGCACATTTGCATAAGGAGCTGCGACTTGGGGTGTGTGTGACTCAATTGAAACGCCGCAAACTTAGCCCGTTCCCGAGACAGTCTCGAAGTGACCACGAAAGATATTGGACAGTTCGAGACACTGGCAATCATTCAGTGCGGTGACACTCGGGCGGCCTCACATGACTGTGGCCAGGGACACTTTATTTTCGTTTGATGTTAAGCAACAATCTCATGTAAATATTGGATGTTGTTTAATTAGAAAAGTTAGTGTAGTTTATGGGCATTCCTGCTGGACGACTGTTGGCCTACTCGAACCGGCTGAGGGGGATGTGAACACATTTCCTTCTGGTCTGCTGTTTGTTTGTCTTGTATTTTGTGAGTTTGATTAGTCACTGGGAGTTTGCCTCCTCGGGGGGAGGGTTTCCAATTACATTTTGCGAATACTAATTCCATCGTACGGGCTATTGACTTGAGTGATTGGCTTGTGCGTTCATATTTTGCCTTGTCATACATCCAATTAGATGTATCGATGGAGGAGTTAAATCGAGACTGGTTGACATAAGAATGAGGAAACTTCTGGAGGATGCTGCCAGCGCCGGAGATGGAGTCCACACTGAATTGCTCTTGTACATTATTGTTTGCGCCTAAGTTTATGTCATGAGACTGACAAAATGTGGTTAAGGCAGATGGGAGAACTAATAATGGGGTTTGTTGAAAGAGCACATAAATCGGTTGGTGTGGGCGGGTAATGAGGGGAGTGATTATTGACTTCTCCACTTTCCTTCTTGGCGTGGTAAAGACCGAGGTGAGTTGGGGACTAACTGAATTAGAAATGCTGAGCTGCCAAATAAACGCCGAGTTCCCGCAGTGTAGTGTCTTTAAACACGGCTACTTTTTGATCCATTGGCGTATATTTGGTAAGGACAATTAAGGTGGGAGCTTTTTGACGATGTGCCAGATTGTACACTGCTTTGAGGAACCTGTCATATCAAGATACTGATCTTGACAGATATTAATAATAATAAAATGGGTGGCGCGAGAGTCTGATGCGGGCCTGGGCCTAGCTACAACTGTAACCCCTCCTGTTGTGCGTCTCACGCGTGGAAAAGACCTTACAAATCTACGCCTTCTTCTAGACAGGGATACTGTTTGAAAGTTGTCAGTGACCCGAAAGAGATGAAGCTGTGATTTATACAAGTTGGTACATTTCTGGATAGAAACTGGGAATGTCTGCATAGGAGTCAACGCATCAAGGCCAAGACCAATGCGATCCCCAAATTAAAACTAAATTCCTAAGACAATTGAAATTAATAAATGCAATAATTAAAGTATTGCCCATCGATAATTATGACGTATTCTTTTGTTTCGTAGAACATACCTATTCTGCTCCGTTAGTACTCGTTGCCGTTTGTGAGCATCCATTCATACAACCAATTTCGCAATTCAAAAGATCAAAATAAGTTATAATCAGCAGGAGAGGCAGAACTTCCAAATTAATATTCAACCACACCACTTTAACGCGTAAATAGTTCATGGGTGTACAGCGATATGTGCCTAGACCGTTGTCTATGAGTTCAACGCCTAAGGTGGCTGGGCCATGTAAAGGGCATGGATAATACTGCTCCAGACCAAAGAGTCATCAACTCCGCCTGAGTGGGACAACACAATGGAGGACGCCCACGGAATCGATGGCACAAGTGGAGAAGGATCTCAACCAACTTGGCGTCAGTAAGGCTTGGTGGCTGGGGCTCATTTCAACTGTACCGTCAGCAGCAGAAGAAGAAGTCCTCGATCAGATTATGGTAGGTTTCACTTGACTATTGGATTTAATTCTCAGTTGCTGATGATAGCAGCTGTACACAGCATAACTTACTTTCCGTGAACATATCGTATTTGTCGCGATGTTGGTGGTTGATATGGACCCAAGAACGATTTGTTGTCTCCCTTGAGTTGCAGCACCTTCATCATGAAAGACGACGATGACTGCAACAAAACTGTGTCTGAGCTCTTGGATTCTACGGATTCTTGGCTATCGAATCCTGCAAAATATTCAATTAAATGTGCATTGTCTGTAACACGAGACATACTGCATGGCGTATACGTAATATTTTATGAATTTTTCTATTTTTTGGTTCCCCCTATATTTGTTATTGGGATACAATCTCAATGATTATGGTCACAGTACTAGTGTTTTTAATGATACACCCGGTGTTCTTCAATCGTTCTTTTTACCAAGTCAGGCGGAAGAAATGCATTTTTCCTCTCTTGAGCATAACACTCTCGTTTTAGCCATTGAAGATCGTAGATATTGACTGTCAGTGACATTAAGTTCATGGTGGGATCACCTCTCCTTTAAACGATGTACTAACATGAAATGTAAAATATACGACATCCTTCCGGTTGCTTGATGAACGATACGGCGCACGCCAATGGTGCACCTTTGAATTTGAACTGAACTTTAACACACAGAGGATTATTTATAAAAGTGAAAAAGTATCGTAGACATAACAGAGCCTTGAGGACCGCCAGCATTTAATTTAAGTATATTTGACTTGAACCTACCCAAACAAATTTAATAGAGCGGTTCGAAAGGTAGTTTCTTTCTGGTAGAAGCTTATTGATAACCATAGGCACACTTTTTTGACAAAAGAAACATGAGACGTAGGTCCTTTGGGTCAATACGGAGGTCTATGAACGTCGGTGTGGACTGATGACATTTTCCACCTATTCGGAAATAGACTTCAACGGTAGGATAGATGGAAAATAATGCGTAGGATAATGTGCAATATCGGAGACATCGACTTACTGTTGAAATATTGATATGAGACTGTAGGTTTTTTCTTTTAATTCATTTTTATTATTCAATTCATACTTAGCTTACATACTAGACTAGAATGCTTAAAAATAGTTAGACGAACAATGTTTTTATTTCTACCTTACTGGTCTTGGGCGGGCATTCTAAGCTAAGCTTAATCTTATTCTATGTCTTTTGACCTAACCTAACACGAATAATATTTATTAATATATAAGAAAATATAAATGGTAATTTAAAAAGAAGAACTTAATATTTAGAAAAAATTGGAAAACTTAATGACTGGACGGTTTTTATAAAAAGTTACTAGCTAACTTACCTTAAAATAAAACTTACAAACCAATTTAAGCTAACCAACGTATATATGCACATGTATATGAAAACTATAGGCCCATTGCCAAATTGCAGTTAATTCCAAGGTTATTTGAAGCCGCAGTAAAGAAAAGACTATACAGACTAGTAGCCAAGAATATTTGTCCAGAACAACATGGATTTATAAAGCCAACCAGTAGATCTACCACTACCAAGTTAGTAGTCTTTACAAATTACTGTCTTAGCATGGAAAAATTCCAACAAATTGATTGTGTCTATACAGACTTTTCGAAGGCCTTTGATCGAGTTCAGCATAATTTTCTGTTGAAAAAGCTCGAAGTGTTTGTATTCCATTCAAATATTTTAAGTTGGATAGGCTACATAGAGAATCGGAAGCAATATGTAAAGATTGGATCAATTCTATCTAACCTCGGGTGTACCACAGGGGAGTCATATTGGTCCGCTACTTTTTCTTCTATTCATAAATGATCTGCCATCGATTATATCGCCCAAGTGCCTTTTGTATGCAGACGAATTAAAAAACTTCTAGCACAGTTGATTCTGTGACGAGTCAAAAAGATCTCGGAGTTATTTTTGATCCTGTACTGAACTTTTCGCTACATATAGACTATATAATTGGCCAAGCTAATCGCATGCTTGGGTTTTTATTTCGCAACTGCAAAGATTTCCACGACCCTTAAACACTAAAGTCCCTGTATACTTCGTTGATTCGTTCCATTTTGGAATATAATTGTGTCGTATGGAACCCCTATTACCGCAATGACGAATGTCGTATTGAAAAAATTCAGAAACGTTTCACGAAATATGAAGTATATAAGAAATGAATAATAACATGCCTTCATATGCAGAAGATGTTATATCTATCCAGATAGATTGTTCGCAATTACTATCTACGTTTAAATTATATGTTCCATCGCGCATTCTTCGACCTAGGGAACAGCTTTTCTACATTTCTTTTTGCACAACGAACTATGTGCAGAATTATCCTATAACTACGGCTATATCCTATAACTACAATATGTATTCACATGCAATTGTTTGCATTATGTCCAGATCTGAATATAAATTTTTACGTTAAACAATTCATGAAAATTGTAATTTGTATAAAAAAAATCCTATCTATTTTTGTTTTGCTAAAACAAGACGAAATAAAGAAATAAAAAAATAAATAGAAATATAACCCAATGCACAAGTGTATACGCATATATGCTTAATATACATAATGTACAGATGTATGATCATGTATACACATTCTTTACATATACATTCTTTACATATACATTCTTTCTTTATTTCATATATGTATATATATATTTTTTTCTTCTATTTACTTATTTTACTTTAAAGCTGATAGATATAAATATTTACACTGCAAGACATGGAACAGACTGCTCCCCATGCTGAGGTCTAAACTACCCTTTCTAACCGGTCTAAAGGATTCGACGAGAGAGTATCATACTCTTTATCTGTCAAACCGTGTGACGTCACCTGTATCCCTCGGTCATAAGAAAGTAAATGAAACTCATATTGAAATTCAATTTCTGTGCACAGATTTTATAATTTACAGATATGAAAATATTTTTATTTAGATATTTATGAACAAGTTTTATTTAGTTTTATTTTTACGTACAATTTATTTTGGAAGTTATTTTCGGAAATGGTTCTATTTTGAATTCTTATTCTAAACTACATTTTACATCTAAAAAAAGGTTTGAATATTTTGCGGGCTTGAAATGGAATTTAAACATTATTTGAACATACTATTTTTATAAATTTTACCCGGTCTTAGTGCATAACTATTTCCATTGCATTTTTTAAATAATCTGAAAGAAGATCGGAAGTTGTTGTTTTACTTTCTAGTACGTGGTCGTTTTCCGCCTGAAGATCAGCACCCATTTGTGTTTCTCTCGACGTTTGCGCCATTAATCCTTCATTCCTACAGACTAAATTGGATTGTAGACGGCATTTGAACTCAAGTGACTTTCTGACCAATTGCGTGCATGGCTGAACATTTGGATATATCATCCAATGTCCACTCTATCCTCGCCCCTCCTAAGCTTAGTTTCCTCTGTTGTGTGGCGAAAAATATGATGGTCGTTGTACTGCACTATTGTTGGAGCTTATAGTTCTCGTGGGTCAATTAAGGGATTTTTGAGTGCAGTATTTAATTCTCCTTTTTAAGGGAGTCAATTTGTTGTTGCATTTTCAAAATTATTTGTAGCACGCACAACACGAGTGATTGCTGAGAAGATAGGCCCAAGTCCGCCTCGGACTGTCGCGCCACCCATATTATTATATTATTATTATTATTAATAAAATGTACATTTAAAAAGTTTTAACTTATCTGGTTAGTTCGGAAGGGCTTTCCTGTGTCTCAAGCTCATCCACATTATTAATTAATCGGCCTGCCTGACTATGAGATTGACCAAGGGTCCTGCCACAACCTGATAGCTTCTTTTTTGTACCCTTTAATTTTTTTATCTTTCTCTCGGGCTCGTCGCAGCGTTCATCCCTCAAATCTCTGCATTTGTAGGACATTGTGTCTAAAATTGCGCACATATTGCTCCTCAGTGAAGCGCTTAGAGTAAATGAAAGCTGTTTTCAGATTCACTTTGGCTTTTCGTCCACATTTCATTGTCCAAATATCTGCCGCTCTTGGATCTTTTGAGAAAACAGTGAAGTCACATAAGTCACGACGCGGGAAGAGGTTACCTTGTATTCTGTGTATCATGGTACTGAACCGGAGGAAACCTTCCTCAGCTCACAGTTGATCTGGCGATGTGATACATGAGCGGTACAGCATTTACGTCGTGTATCAGACCGCGCTTGTCTAGATGTAGAAATGTTTCTGCGGAGACGAAGCCATTGTAACATACCCTCTCGTGGTATTGTATATTGTGGTAGTAAGCCTCCGAGATCAGACTGTTGGTCGGGTTCATCTCTTCACAAGGAAATTGTCCATTCTGAACATTTTTTCCCTGTTGTATAAGACTTCTCCGGGATTCTGGAGTTCTGTACAGGCGAAGGCAAGCCCTAAGACAAGCCCTCTCAAACAACCGAATCTTTTCCATCAAGCTTGCACTCACGGATGAGGATGAGGGCCATGTAGCAGATTACCTTCACCTTCGCATCGAGTTGGCTGTTATAATAACAGTCTCTTTGTACGGGCTAAAGCGCCTCGGGCCCTGGCCAGATCAGCGTCTACATGTTTGTTAAAATATAAACATGATTCTAGCCATCCTATCAATCTGACTACAGTCCTTTGCGCCAGTGGTTTTCCCGTGTCGTCTACCGATGCAGAACTTTCGCCAATTCTTTTTCGTATCCGCCGGAGCCTTGTAATACAGCGTCCAGAACTTTAGGTATTCCGAAACATATTCCACCCACCATCAATACTTCACCAATGCACTTGTCATATTTTTTCCCTAATGTGTTTTATCACCCATTTTCTTACATGTTATGATAGCAAGTACATTTTGTTACGCCTTTGTGTCCGTTTTCTCGATTTTCAAATTTTTAAGACAAAAAAAGTTGTTATTTTGCAAAGTGTATGGATGCTTATGAAAGACATTCGTCGAAGAGTAAATTGACGAGTGTGAGCTGAATGAGCTTTTTCTGTGACACAACGAACTCAAATACCGCGCGTTGCATGGGTGGACCTTGCAGCATCGGTGGTATGAAACTGATATGTTTACACTCATACATTGCATGTACATTCAAACACTTTGCGTGTGCTATGTTATGTGGAACCCTCATCAAGGAGGGTGTGATGAGAGTACCTGCATCTTTAATAAATGAAACTGTGTGATCCCACATCAGAATTCACGAGGGAACAGTCAATAAGTCCAGACACCACTATAACCTTTTACCATTGTACTTCCATCGGCAACCTACGGCAAGTAGCACACCAGACCAACAAATTTGGTAGGTTGGGGCTATGTACCGGGCCAATGAGTGAGAACTCCATCATCTCCAGGAATCGAAATCAAAGATGAACTGTGAAGAGTTCCTGGAAGTCTCAATTATTCATGTGAATCACAGCAATTCGAGGAAAAGAAGTCCAAGTACGCCAGTCTGATGTGGTATTCCACGAAAGCTTATCTGGTACAGATAATCTTGTTGGCGCTGTACTGTCCTTTTAGCGTAAAGAACTGAAAGGCACAACGTGAAGTGCAATTCATTGTCGGCAAGGCAATTGTTGAAGTGTGGGGAGATGAAAGAGGAGATGCATCCTCATTCAGTGGAGTTATGTTTCTTTTGCGTTTTGCATGATAGTCAACACAATGATTGACCAGGAAAACAAAAAAACACTTTCCTCATAGTCGTACTCCTTTAGCCTCTCTCGGAGCAGGTACATGTATTTTGTCCACTGATCGGTCTTTAATTGAAAAAAGGCTTAAAAAGTTTGCTAAACTCGATGCCGCTCCATCGAATTACATATCGATCTACTCTGATATTGGAGATGATTCAACGCAAACTTTTTTCAATTGCAAGCTTCAACTAAAAATTTATCAAAAAAGCGAATTATGTCAGACACTTGTTCGGGTACAATTTTGAAAAAAAAATCTGTTTGCTAAGTGGCATGTTGTTGTAACGAGAATTTAAAAAGAAATAAAAAAAATATTTTTACAAATACAATTAATTTTTTTATTTTATTTTTATTTAATATTTTTAATAATAATTAATTTTTAAATGTGATTATAATTATAATTAATATTGGTGGGGCGACAGTCCGAGGCGGTCCTGGGCGTAGCTTGTCAGCAAACACTCGTGTTGTGCGTGCTATTTCGTTCTCTCACGAGTGAAATGGACCTACAATTTTTTTCCGACGGTATAGTTGAGAAGCTTTTTCTAGACAGGGACACTCTTTGAGCATTGTCGGTGACTCGAAAGAGGTGGAATAAATTATGAAAGTTTTTTAGATTGGGGATTCGAACCTGGCACCCTCTGCGTAGAAGTCAACGCACCAACACACTACGCTACAGCGACTTTTTAATTATTTTAATAAATGGAAAAATGAAAGGAATACAACTTTTGTTAAGGATGATGAAGATGAAGTGAATCAAATCAGCTGGCGAGGGTGGTATCCCAGCCGAACTGACAGCAGAACATCAGCTGATCTCAGAAGACCTGAGAAGAACTCAATAGACAAGATACTTGCAACAATTATACAAGGAAGGAAGGAAATCTACGAGATGAACAGGCTGGCTCCGCCCACATAGAAGCTGCATAGAACAAGCCAACACTGTGCGCATAATAATGAGTAGTCGAAAAAGTGTTTTCGTATTTTGTCAATAGATGTCGTTGGAGTCGTCTATCTTCAGTGGAAAGGTGACATTTTAAGCTTCATTTAACCAACAAAAATTAAATTCGGAGAATTTGCGAAAAAGTTACAGCTGTTCAAAAATGTTTGAAAATAATGAAGAAATTAGCTATATTTTGAAATTTTTGCATAAAATTGGGAAGAACCAATGAAATTTGTGAAGTTTACATAGGCGATGCTGTATCAGTTCGTGTAGCACAACAATGGTTCGCTTGATTCCGTTCCGGAAATTTCGATGTAAAAGACGAACCTCGCTCTGGTCGACCTGTCGTGGAAAAAGTCGATGAAATTATGGAAAAGATTGACCAGGACCGTCACATTAACAGCCATGACATCGCCAAGGAATTACACATTCGTCATCAAACGGTTTTGAACCATTTAAAAAAGGCTGGCTACAATAAGAAGCTCGACGTTTGGTTACCACATGAATTGGCTGTGAAAAAAGTTTGATTAGAAATACGAAAAGACTTTTTCGACTACCCATTAGTTGAACAATCTATAGAATGGCGTACACCTCTATACCTGCTGTTCAGCGACTTCCAGAAGGCATTTGACACTATCAAAAGAGTTGCAGTATGGAGCGCATTAAGTAAGAAAGGAGTACCTCAGTAGGTTAGGGTTAGGTAGTTGGGCTTCGAGTGAATTCACCAGCGCACTTAGACCCTATTGGTCCATTTTGATACCTTTAGTCAAACTATTACCACTGATTGACTACTCCAGTGATACCTCAGTGAATAATTAGCATCACTGGAGCAATGTATGAAGATTCGGTTGTCGCGATACTCCATAATCGAAGTATCCGTGACTCTTTCAATACAAATACAGGAGTAATGCAAGGATGACCACTGTCACCTCACTTGTTTAAAATTGTCCTAGGTGAAATAATAAACGAAGTCTGAGTGCAGAGACGTGGAATAACTTGGAGTCTCACACGACAACTCGAAGACTTAGACTAAGCGATTGACGACTGGATGGCGCCTTTGGTAGAGTGCCTGCCCCTGGTTAGCGGGGTCCCCGGTTCGAATCCCAGTGAAGGCAAAGTTAACACGCTTTATCTGGTTTTGAAATCTGGTCCAATCACCACTTGCCGTTGGGATCAAATTAACGGCACTATCATTGGAGTAGTCAATCAGTGGTAGTAGTCTGACTACGGGTATCACAATGCACCAATATGGTCTAAGTGTGCTGGTGAATGCACTAGCTAACCTTACCTAGACTATGCGAATGATTTTTGTCTAACATTGCACGATACCCTGGATTTGAGATAAATATGCAGAAGACTAAGGCCATGAGAATCAACACATGCAATAACCACCCCTATTCCCAAATCCGCCGGCGGGAATCGTCAACCGATATCGAAAATTTTCAATTACGAAATCCTATCGAAGTGAATCGTCCGCATGTCGGTAATGTGAATTGAGATTCACTGCATCCTTAAATCCGATCGAATCGAATCACTCCATACAAACAGAATTGTGTCTTTTGTTGACGAAAATGCAATTTTGCCCTCAAAGCAATTTGGTTTTAGGCCATCTTACAATACTACTCACAAAGTGCTTCGTATCACAAAAGGCATTAAAAATAACTTTTAAGAGGGCAAAAGCACTGGCATGGTCGTTTTGGACGTAGAAAAAGCATTCGATAAGGTTTGGCATGACGGTCTTATCCATAAACTAATAAGATTTAATTTTCCTTTGTATATTGTTAAAATTGTCCAATCGTTCTTGTGTTCCCGTAGTTTCAAGGTATCCATCAATCAAAGTCTTTCAGACAGTCATATGATTAATGCGGGTATTCCACAAGTATCTGTACTTGCTCCAGTCCTCTTTGACATTTATACTTTCGATTTCCTCAACTTGATAAACTGTAATATTGCCTTATTTGCTGATGATACTTGCATTTATTCTTAAGATGCAAGTGGTTTCGATATTGAAACCAATTTGCAATCTGGTTTATATGCTGTTGAAGTATATTGTCGTGATTGGAAAATAAACATTAATGCTTCTAAGACTCAGGCTATCTTTTTCAGTTGTAAAAGAAAGGCCGGTTTCCTTCCAAGCAACAACCTTCAAATCAACGGTACTCAAGTTGAGTGGAAATCACATGTTAAATATCTTGGTATATACTTGGATAAGAGACTAACATTCAATTTTCATGTTCAAGAAGTAATAAAAAAGGTTAATTTGACGACAAGAGTTGTGTACACAGTTATATGCCGAAATTCAAAATTAAGCGACGCCAACAAATTAACAATTTTTAAAGCTATATTCCAAGCAATAATGTTCTATGGATCCCCTGTCTGGGGTAAGTGTGCAAAAAGCCATCTTCTTAAACTCCAAATAACTCAAAACAAATTGCTGAACATGATGCTGAATCTACCCTGGTTTTTCTCAACAGAGGAACTTCACAAAATGGCTAATATTGAAATGGTTTCAGATAGAATTGAAAAACTAAACCATCAACATAACATCTCTTGTTCTTTGTCCGACAACGACTTGATTTCAAATTTAGTCTCAAAATGAGTGTAAAATAAATTATTTATTTTTGTTTATTTTAATATATTTTTTATATATTTTTAAATTTAATATTATAAATTATTTATTTTTATTTATTTATGAGCAAATTTTTTTTTATTTATTTATTTAGTTATTTATTTATTCAACTATTTGTTTATATATTTATTTATTTATTTTTATATTTATTTATTTATTTGTTTACTTATTTACTTCTATCTGTTTTTTGTGTCCTTTATATTTCTACATGTAAGTTATTTTATTTCGTATCTTCTCACTCAATAATATATTTTGAAATCAAGTTTTGAAACCGCTTCTCTCTTCCCCTTGCTTGTTTTAATGAAGGTTTTTAGTGGCTTTTCCTTCAAAATGTATATGAATCTGTGATAAAATATTTAATAAAAATTATAAAAATATTTTAGTAGTAAGGTATCAAACCAAACCTCTGTATCCCTTAAATTGTATTAAAAAAAATAAAGAATGTTGGGTAAATACAAACAGATCCGCATCAAATTTATTGTGGATTCCTTTGAGTTAAAGTAGATGGCTGGTAAAACAAATAGGTTATTTGTATTCTGTTTAGCATTATTTTAATAAATGAAATTCTAGGAAGGAAACTACAAAGAGGGGAACAACTCAAAGGGGTATCGGTATTTTTGTCATTGAAATTTGCTTGTTTTGTTTTCGTTGAAACAAAAAAATGGAATTTTATTTATTCGGTACTACGTATGTATGTATGTTACCGAACGACTAACAAATGTAAGCGCAGCCTTACTCCTTTCGACATTCCATATGGCTGACATTTACTTGTTCTCTTTGTGGCCATTCGTTTGTGTGCGAATGTCTTAAAGTTTGCGCGGTTGTCCTTTGTCATTTGTAAGCCGGCCAGGAAAGAAAGGATTAAGACCGCGGTAAGAGTATTATTGTAATAAATTATATTGTACTAAATTAAACTCATTTTTATAGAAATAAACGTTCATAAATGTATGGACTTGTTAAATTCGTTCTCTACAATGTATGTATCCAACTTGCTTCATATGAGTCAGCTTACTCACTTTCAATTACTGGGTGGCCAACAGTTCTCCTTGGGCATGATCGCACTGATAATTTGTTCACTTTTGTTTTGTGTCATCAAAAAAGCTAGCAATACTATGCATTATGTTCATTAAACAAACAATTTGGAAAGAAAAATTCAAATTACAATGTTTAAATTTCAAATTAAATTTCTTAATCGCCGATAATATAGTCCATCCGACGGATTTAATGATAGTCCGAATCCGTTCACGTGAATCGAACGAGTGAAGGGAATCGCCGATCCGTCGGATTTGAGTATGGAGGCATTACCATCGAAGGATATATATAAGAAAACTTCTGCTATCTAGGTAGTATAATAACAACACACGGCGTGGCGGCGGAGAATCAGATGTTGATGAACAGACTTCGAAAAGCAAGAGAAGCATTCGCACAATTACAAGCTATATGGAGGAGTTGTTCCCAGAGTTCCAGAAACACGAAGCTCAGAATATTCAATGCATGTGTTAAGTCAATACTGATATATGCTAGTGAAACCTGGTTGATTTCGAAGAACATCATACAGGAATTACACGTATTCATCAAAAAATGTCTCCGTTCTGTCGACTATTCTGGCCCAACACCATCAGGAACAGATCCACGTTCCTAGAAATGACAAGAAAGGAAACAATTCCGATACAGATTAAGAGACGGCAATGGATATGGATCTGACATACCATTAGGAAAAAAGCCAACACCATTACCAGAATGGAGTTAGATTGGAATCCTCAAGGCAAAAAAATAGGGGAGAACTACTGGAGGCAGCTGGTACTCCTAGGAAAACTGGGAAGACGCACCCTCACTTGGAATAGTGTAAAGGCAGCTGCAACTAGCCGAGTGAGATGGAGATGCAAAGTGGAAGCCCTATGCTCCCAAGAGGAGTGATAAGAGAAATTTTATTGCACACATATGGATGCTTTCTCGTTGTATTTTCTTCACCGCACCTATTTCTCAGTAAATTGAGAGAATGGCTTCCAACAGATGAGGCATAACCTTTGTTATGCAATAGTGATCCCTTCTCTCGGTTAATAAAGTTGATTTTCTCGATTTCCTAGTAATGTTGTGTTTTCTTTGTCCGGCCTATGGATAAGTCTTTATTTACTCAGGATTTAAAGGAAGTTGTAGACCCTATGTGCCTAGTAATCAGCTCATGTTCAAAGCAATTGGTCAAAAACAAAAGGGGCGGGTTGTAACATTTAACAGCTTAAACCGGAAAACGTTATAGCTTGACTTGACATGGGATTTTACACAAGCAATGGAACTTAGGAAAAACCCCAACTCAAACAAAATCACATTTGCATACAATTGAAAACAATACACAACAGCATGATAAAAAAAAACAATCAGCACTGTATTGCCTACTTGTGAAAAGGGAGACCAAAACCAAAATTGTTTTTTTTTTCTGGACACCTCCTTGACGATGTGCATGAGCAATTCAAGCAGACATCCCGAGATGTATGGGAAAACAAACATTTTTCCCTTTATCATGTTTCTTAATTGTCAGCGTTTTTTTGGCTGTTACGTATTAAGTACCCCTGTTACTTCTAACCTGCGTCTCCCCATCACCATCGACGGGAGTACTTCGACTCGCCTCGCGCCAGTCACTTGGACGAGGCCACTTTCAGGGATTTCATTTCAATCCGTTTTCGATCCAAACTGGGCCCACAAGCCACTCAACTCCTAGACAGCATCCAAAACTTCAGAACGCTTACAAAAATGTTGTCCTCCTAAATAGTCATTGCCTTTTCCATTTCTTTAACCGAGATTCGTTGGTCCTTCAGCAGCACCTTATGCTCTTCTTGTGTTGCTGCAGTTTATGTCCGTGATAAGGTCCACCATCACATTATCCGTCATATCCTCGTGTAAAATCAGCATAATCTCCAATGAGTCACTGTAATCCACCAACTAAAAATGTCAAATCAAACACAAGATCCAACTCTTACCTTAGCCTTAATCCTTCGATTTCTAAATTCCCCACACAAAATTCCGTCCGCATCATCAGATCACGTAACATCGAAACTTCAGACTCTTGGGCGCTCTCCACGTTCGCCGACCACTCTCGACTGTGAAGCGTTTTGGATTCTTGCTACCGCACACTAGATGTGACAGCCTCCGGCATTTCTTAAGACCCGCGGTGACATGCGTGAGAGTGACAAATGACACGGTTACCACGCCTCATGTGGGAGTGAATGCAAATCCCAAATAGAAAGGCTCTTCCACCACTGTTTGACAACAGGCAGCACTCGAAGACTCGTTGACTCAGTCGCCTGAAAACCCGATCACGCAGCGCATTTCAATCGCCCCCACCAAATAATCGAACCTCTCAATGCGCGAACTCTCCGCGACACTTCCAGCAAGAAAGAGAAACCGCGTTGCAAAATCATAGAAATCGCCAAATCGCTTGTCCGTGCCCGCCCCACCGCCCAAAATTCAATTTGAATCCGATAATCCACTAAAGCGCTCCACTCACAGGGCCGCAAACGCTTATTAATCGAGCGTTCAATTAAAGCTGACGCAGGCCAGGTACGTAACGCAAAAAAGGTTAAAGATGCGGATTTCTTCTGAATGAACGATGAATCTGTACGTCTTCGCCGCTGTCGGCTTAGTTTTCGCCTCGTTTCGTTTCGTTTGTGCTTCCTCTTTCCCCCGTCATTCATCAGGCGTTTTTTTTTTGTTTTTGTGTGCGTTAGAGTGCTGTGTCTGCTGGCGGAGCGCGGCGGAGAAAAGTGGGTATAAATAAATCGAAAGCTCCCAAGATGGGGTTAATAGCCGAATCGGAATAAATACTTCCTCTTGAGTGGCGGGTTTTCTTTTGTTCGAAATACTGCTGAATGAGGCTTTTAATGGGCGTGAAGAGTGCCGTACACGTGCGATGGGAGAGGTTGTGCGGAGTCGCATTGAGCTGCTTCGAGTGGATATGCCATTTCGGCAGGTGATTTGAGTGGAAAAAGGATCAAGTGCTGACGGATTTAGTTGGTAATGGCTTGCTCGTTACGCTTTCGTAACTATGATGAGGTAATAAGTCCTTTTCTTCCTTTTTGTTGTCCTTGCTTCGTGTGCCACTCGCAGATGTGGGTCGAGAATCTCCACTGAATCTAGTGAAGAGTGGTTGCTCAAGGACTAGAGGTCAAATTGTTGGGCTTGATTGGTATTTTAATTGAAGTTGAAACATGTGACGCCTTTCACTGGGCGGCTTTGTGTTAAGCCGAGTCGCCAGATACTCAGAGACAAATGACGCCTTCCACTTGGGGGCTGTGTGTTAAGCCGAGTCGGTCTTTGTGTCTTACTTACGGATTTACTTACTTAGGTGGCGCTACTGTTCGGCATGAACCTGGACCTGAACTAACAAGCCTCTCCAGCTAGCACGCTCCCTTGTTAGCTGCCTCCAGTTGCTCACTCCACGCCCGCCAAGTACCCCTTCAACTTGTGCGCGCCAAATAAGGTGATGTCTTCCTCTACTGCGCTTGTCCACTGTGTTTGATTGGAAAAGTCTACGGACTGAAGCATTGGAGTTTATTCGCTCTACATGTTCTAGCCATTTTTTTTTCTAATCTACCTTACAACTAGGTAAATGGGCTGTTATACCAACTAAACGATTAATATCATATCGGGGGCGGCGACGGCGGAGAATGGTTCTGGTGTAACCACCAAAAGAAGTGACGCTCCTTATCACTCTCTCGCCTGTCTCGAGCAGGGATCGCTCTACTGAACCGGAGAAGATCTTCGTGTTCGCGGACGACATCTGATTCGTAGAGGAGTCGCCTGTCAACTGTTCGGCGCGTAGCGTGGTAGATTACATCCTTCCGTGTCCTGGATCAAGCCGATCGAATCGAAATAGAGGAACCGTTGTGGCGCACCCTCTCATGGTACATATAATTGGGATAGTAAGCCCCGAAGATCAGACTGTTGGTAGAAGTCGTACTTCTTGCAATGTGACTTCTTATTAATTTAATGATAAAATTGTCTATCCTCTTCACGTTTGCCCTGTTGTTCAGGACCTCGTTAGGATAGTACTTCTTGTTCTAAGACTCGGGTGTTCGATACAACCGGAGGCAAGTCCTTAGACACCGTCTCTCGAACACCCTCACCTTTTCCATCTGGGAAGGACTCACGTTGAATCACAGGGGAGGACTCCCGTTGGGAAGGACTCACGTTGAACCACAGGGGACAACCATACACCATGAGGGCCATGTACCAGATTACCATCACCCTGGTATCAAGTTGGCTACTGTAAAACAGCTTACTTGCCACAGCAAAGGCTTTTCTAGCATGGCTCAAAGCCTTCTCTGTATGTTTGTTAAAATACAGAAAATGATCCAACCAAATGCCAAGATATCTAACTACAGTTTTCACGGCTAACGGCGGACTCTGGGGGTCAACATGCCGAACTTCTTCCAATTTACGCGCGTATCCCTTGAGGCCATGGCCAGCGGCGTACGGAAAAGGACAGTTTCTAGCCATCTTAAGCCCTTGATGCGCAGTTTTTTGACTAGGTCGAGATTTCTGGCGCATTGCATCCTTCGAATGGATCCGAAATAGTTGAAGTTGTGATCGCAAGAGTCACAGTGTTGCCTTGGATTCGTCTTTGGTTCGGGGTAGCAAAATAAGACCGGTGGTTTTAGGACGTCCAGCAAGGAATAGAAGTAGGTGGGATGTATACATCCGTATACATTCCGAATGTCTGGATGACTTGATATGAACGGCGGCTGGCAATACATCTCGATCTATACCGGTGAATCGCCCGCTGAATTTAACCCTTTAAGACTACTTACTTACTTAAGTCTCTCGTCCATGTCGGTAAACCGGAGATAATTGCAGCCCTGGCATACAACACCTTACATGTTTTTAGCCAGCGGTTTAGATACCAGTCAAGTACGCAAGAAGATATGACTCTTAATTGGACTCCTAGAATTGGCGCCACTTTAAACGTGGTCTGAAGTAATATTTTAAAAATAAATGACAATTACCGATTTTCCAAATCAAATAAAAAATTGTGTAACTCTGTATAAACTTACTTTTTTTACACATTTAAGAACCAGGCTCTTAAAAAATCGAATGTCATCAGATTCCCGCCTTTGACCCACCGTCGACCTATTTGGTGACTTGGCAGAAGGAAAACTAAATGAAACGAAGAGTATAGTGGATCACGTATGCTACAAATAGTCCAGCAATCCCGCAATTCCCTTGGGATCATATTATTGATTATCTCATTACGGCACGATGCTAAATACTGATGCGATAACGAATTCTTGGGTCTCTCCAACGAATTGCCTGTCTTAGAATAACTGGTGCCATGCGCACCTCCGCCACAGCAGCTCTAGAAGCTATAATCGGGCTAACTCCCCTACCCATTTTCGCCAGGAAGATCGCTGCAGATACGTTACTAAACTGCAGTTAGAGTACAATTACAAACCACGAACTCTAACCGGTCACCTTAGTATACTTAACTCAATCCGTAATAGAGACATGTTTTGTACAATACCGGATACCACGGTCAGGCAGGGCATTGTTTCGGAAGGCTTTTTGAAGTTGAGATATTAAACCGCGGAAAGTGGACCCATGGTATCCCAACACTAGACCCTAGAAGTCTGGTTTAGTACACAGACGGATCAAAGATGGATTCTGCAGTGGGGGCAGGAGTATTTGGACCCAACACGAGGATCCCCATGCCAATGGGGTCGTGTCCTACAGTGTTCTATGCCGCAATCCACCCCATCGTATCCAAAAAGGTGTCATGGGTGCAATAATACAAATATTCTCAGACAGTACAGCAGCACTAAAAGCACTTTCCGCCAATCTAATGGACTCCAAAAAAGTCAAGTGCTGCTATGACGCCTTGCAATCCCTTGCTATAAACAACAAAGTGAAACTTGGCTGAGACCTTGGACAGCAACGAATCCGCAGATGAGCTCTCGAAAGCTGGCTCTGAATCAGCGTTGATCGTCCTAGAACCGTCCTGCAGTATCAATTGGAGAGCAGCTACAACTGTGATCAACGAATGGGAAGACAAACTTCGCCTAGACCAGTGGATACATGGTCATGGTCTTAGGTAGTCCAAGAGATTAAACAGGCCTTATTCATGTAAGGAAATACTCCATCTTCATAAGGATAGCTTAAGATTGCTAACAACCTTAACATCCTTAACAAACTTAACCTGTGTCAAGAGACTTCGGCTTTGCTGTTGAGACTTCCGAGCACATCATGTGTGAGTGTCCGGCAATAATCTGGTTAAGGGAACGTATGTTCCATAGGGAGATGCTCACTTCTGTGGAATTAAAAAACTACTACAAAAGATCTTCTATCTTTCGTGAGGGAAGTGTTTTGTCGTGTTTAGTCAGCGCATATTGGTCTATTGCAAAGACACCCAATTTCAGAATCTTGACCCTGTGCAACGGATGGCCTGCGTGTGTATCATCGCAGCGCTTGGTAGGCCGTCTTCCGATGCTCACAAAATACTCCGACATATGGCAGTCCCAGATTAAAGGGAAAACAAGCAGCTGTCACCTGAAGGTCAGACTGATTTTAGATGGAGCTCCGTTCTGGACACTCGAATGTTGGAGACACATTCATTTTTTTTTTATTCTCTCTTACATGCCAAATCCAATTTCCAATTGGTTTTAATCCTAACCTAACTCTTGCGATCTTCTCGATCAGCATACGCTCCAAGAAATGTTATTATCAGATGCTGCATGGTCGTCTACGAACGAGCGAATTTATCTTTCAAGACTGGACTCTCAGTATTTTATATTGTCAGTAACTCGAAAAGGGTGGATCAGTGAATTATGAAAGTTCCTCTAGCCGGGGGCATACCCATTATAAGTTCGAATGCAGAACAACCACTGTACCGTCTTGCAGGCTGAAACCCCATTCAGATGCAAGAATCTTTGCTTTTACTCAAGAATAGTACGATACTCAGACTCACTTATCAATCCACAGCTCTTTGATGGCAACCGGTGCATGTTTCAAATATGAATGTTTTCCTAATCGGCTTTGAAATCGTAAGAGGTAAGTGAAACTCATCAGGATTTACCTTAGAGAGAATATTTGATCTATAGTCTAGATGCCGGGACGGAGGAGGTATTGGAACGCATCGAAACACAGTAAGTTCGACAGCATCTTATAGGCGACCAAGTCTCTGGATGTAGTCAATTTTAATTCGATGAACTGCCTGAAGTGCTGAATTGCCGCATATCACTAAAGGGAGTCCTAAGCGACGAACAAGCTCGGCAAACTCGTTCTGGTTCGCCAACCATTCACTGTTGGCGAAAAATTTCGATTTTTTCGTATTCGTTGGTTTCGATGTTCGGCATGGTGCGTCATTGTTAGCTCTGAACATTACCGAGTCCATATCTTCATCGGACATGTTTACACTGTGCTCATACCAAATGCAAGCCAGATACGGGATAACGCAAACGAACAAATTAGGCGAGAATGTTCGTCGTTTAGGGCCACCTTTAACGAGATAGAGGAGCATCCACCTCATGTGGATGCCTCGACACTGTTTCAAAGCTTCTAGAAAATTGCAAAACTGACGTAGACTAGTAAAGGTGTTCACTCTTCCACCTTCTTTCATTCATGCCCATGGCAACTGCAAGACCTCTTAAGTCTTCAAGCAATTAATCCCATAATCGTTGTTAGTCCGTGGGCAATATGTGTCTCAGTACGAAACAATGATTGCCTTGATCAAATCTCAACGCCCACTTCATCTGATCGGACCGAGCAGGCTTAAATTCAGAACGGTATTGTCACAGGGAACTTCACCATGTGTGCAAGCTGATGCGCCATGCGCAGAAGGGGCCATATGCAGAAGTTGCAGATATGAGGAAAAGGAGATTGCACCTCCCCTGCTAGTGCGGCACTCTCTTCTCTATAAGAAAATTTAACTTGGGGCCTTACATGTTCCTTGGAAACCTAACTAAGCCCTTTTAGTATTTTATAGGTTTGCTCCCGTAGCTCGCTCGGCGTGGATTATAGAATAAGATCGACTAGATCCAAGTGATAACATAATCCTCCTTCCTCGTCTGCTTCTGATGGAGCTAAAGTTTGGGATGGAGCTAGGCCCCAACCAAGGAGCCTCTCCAGGTGCCACGATACTTAGCCGGCTGCCTCCAATTACTCACGTCAAATTGGCTGAGGTGGAGAAGCTACTTGTGTGCGTCATCGTCATCTGTTGCTGTTTACAACTGGTGCGGAGTGGATGCCTCTTTGGACTCGAGCATTGTTCTCCAGGCGGTCTACAAGTCTTATGCATCTTGAGCGTTGAATCAGGCAGTCCATTCGTTTATGTCTTTGCAAATTTGTTGGCGGAGCCACTAATATATGTTTAACCAGGATTGCCTTGTTTGGGGCCTAGTTCAGGAGATTCCACTTCCTTCACTCACTCACAACCAATCGGTCCGCATCAATTCATCATTAAAGTAAGCCGCCACTTTAAATGGCAACTCACTTAACCCCGTCTGGCAGGAAAAGTGTCCTTGCCCGAGTCTAGGTAAACCGTTCATGGCTTACTTAAACTTCCCTCGTGTGTTAACAAATCATTCTATACTGGTTACGAAAACTCTGTTCGAGTTCTATAAATATCCTTCGAAGTGAAACTTTTTTAATCATTTCCTAGGTTGCGGCCAGCGACCTTAGCCGCGCCAAGCACACCGCAACATGGCACCACCTCTAATCAAACACTGTGACCGCTCTCGCCAGAGCCGAAGTAATTTGGAAACTTTTTGCATTTCTCCGGAACTGTTGCCACACACAATTCGAATAAATTTCTCACGTAATCCACACCTCAAGAACCAGATTCTGGAAGTCTTTCAGGGAAGCCGAAACCCACGTTAATGTCCCTAGATGAGATAGGATTAACTTCGCCAACTCAGCCACCGAGCTGGGGTCACTGCAGTCTGTGCCATTGTGCGACGGAGGTGCGGTCCCCGGCACCAAGACCAACGACAACGCCTTCCGCTTCCGTGCAGTGAAGAAAACTAATCCCGTTTCCGTTTTTGGTGAATTTCCATCGACGTCGCAATGAATGTTATCCTGATGAGGAATTTTGTTTGTGTGTTTTCTGCTCCACTGTCTTGGGCTGTTTTCGTTTAGCCACCAGGGACGGCATGCAGTGTGCGAGTACGCGCACAAAACTCTGCTGCTGGGTGGCACTCAGCGAGTGGTTTGAGACTCATTTCGATGCAGGTCACGATCGCAGAGACAATTGTCAAACTTATAAGATGTCTTTATGGTGGTGCAGAGCGCGTCTGGGACGGCAGCAGTGTTGCAAGACATTTAATGCGCCCCCAACAGAGAGGGGGAAGGGGTGGCTGCTTGAGTCACGCTCTCAGTGCGTTCATGTGAGTTTAAATGTCCTCAAGGGTTGCATTTTTATGAGTGGCTCTTATTTTAATGGCGAACATAAAAGAGTGGTTGATGGCAAATAGAGTTTTATCCAAACCAACTCACTGATGCGGTAATGAAGTCCACCACGAGACGTAATGAAGGAGCACAGAGGGTCTTGGATGCAGCTGCAACGAGGAGGACTACAGTCTCAGAAATGGATAATTGCAAATTCGGATCTGATCTGATATCTTCACAACGTGCCTGAAAGCCTTTTGCGAAAGACATTCAAAGGTTTGCTCTAATTCTCTGTAAATTAAGACCTTGGCTTTTACGGACTTTTTATGAGTTCAACTGAACAGATGGTGCATCAGATGCCTCCAGGTCAGGCGATTTTTCATCCGGCAGTAGAATTGTTGAAACTTCTAACGAATCATTGTAAACCTAATTGAATTGTCCCTTACTGACGAAGGGTAATTGTCGTTGCTCCATCAAGTTCGGTTATCAGATCAAAGAGATGTCAAAACAGATGTGACTCCAGATTATCCTGGAGAATATCATGTGACACTTATCCACCCGCCAATACTTGAGGTACGCTCTTCTTGTAGTTCTTACAGATGTTAGTACATGCTGTAGCCATCAACGAGGCTAAGGTGTATATGAATGCACAACGAAGTATATGCTGTAACATAATCAAAGACTTCATTTACTTTGGCCCTGCAATATCAGATCGTACGCAGAATAACTCTTGCCACCTGATGTCGGTTTGAAGCTCATTAAACACCTGAATAATACCAATCTGACATTATATAATGAACATGCATGGACAATCTCAAAAGCGGGTGGAGAAGTCATGGGTGTCTTCGAGAGAAAACTTCTGCATGAGGTCTTTGACTGCGTTGATGGCAACTTAGAGGAGGAGGTCCAATCACGATCTGAACGGGCTGTACAGTGACATTATCCCAGTCAGGTCCTGCTTAGTGTATGGACAACACAAGGACCAGTACCAACCTGGTGCGTTCATCTGGATGCAGCTAGCCTGAGAGCGCATAAGAGAGGTTAAGTCTTGTTGGTTGAATATCTAGTCTACCCCGGATTGTAGCTGCACACAAAGAAGAGGAAGGTGCTCTGCTCCCGCACCCTAACCTAAGCTTCCACTTTACATCCAATATTGACTCTCTATGCAAGAATATAGTCCATAAACGCTCATTGACTATGGTTAGGATCAAGCTGCAAAAAAAAATGTTTTCATCGACCACACTTGAGTTATACAAAATAATTCCGTCAGCGCGTTGTGCAGTTGGTCCCTGCCTGTTTATTTTCTCTGGCGCTTAATTGCCCACGAATTCACCGGATCCACTGATCCAGACCTTCAACAGAATAACATTGATCAACTGGTGAATTTCTTAACTGCAAAACTCCGAAGCCTATGTTTCATTCCCATACCAATAAAATCACAAATAGAAAAAGTGCAAATTATTACCGAATGGACTCTCGATGGTGTTCGGCAAGGTCCACATTTCGGCCTAATTCTCGTTATTTCATAATCTACGGGCACTCAGGGATTACGAATGTCCTTATGTGCGCAGGGCCAAGACATGGTGCCGATAGTATAGTGAGAGAAACGGAGAGGAGGTAACTGCGTGCAGCTGAATACGATTCTCTAAAGTAAACTGTGCGTCTTAAAGCATGCTGCATGGTTGACTCATGAGCATTGAGAGGAATACAATTGGCTAGCTCACTTGAGCATCGGTTGTTAAAATAGGGATAGAACAGGATCAAAGAAGATATGGTACGTCGGTGTTCGAGAGAGTATATTGACTCTGCCTTCGTCTACTACGAGTTCATAGCTCGTTTTTGGATTCTGCCTAGATGCAGGGTGTCCATGGCCCATAGGAACATGAGACCAGTTTTGAACAGTGTATATGTACGACTTTTCTTAGCATTTTGAGGATTTTCAGGAGAAAATGGAAAGTTTTCCGGTTTCGATATAAGAGCCATTAATGGGCAATGGTTCATTACTTAGTTTAGCCTAAGTGACGCAGAAAATATGGAGTTTTAGAATTGAATGCCAATAGATATTGTTCTCGCTCCACTTAATTGTGCGGAGTGCTTACCATACACGGCCCATCCAATCCTACGGCCGAATTGCCAGTTCATGAGTCTTGCAAAAAATATGAAAAACTGAGGGCGCTGTCACCAACGAAGAAGTGAATTGGATTAGAAGTACATGACTTCATCTTCTTTATTTAGCGCTACAGTCCGGGGTGAACCTGGGCCTCAACCAACAAGCCTCACCGACTAGGACTCTCTGGCTAGCTGTCTTCAGTGTCGCACGCCAAGTTGGTTGAGGTCCTTCTCCACCTGGGTGCGCCACCTTAAATGCGGGCGTATTCTGTTGCGTTGTCCCACGGGTTCGGAGTCGAAGACTCTCCGAAGTAGAAGTACAAGACAGGAGTTCATTTATAGAAATGAGAAGAGACGTAACAAAGCCTTGGAGAACATCAGCTGTATTGGTCTTGAATCAAAACAAATTGTGGACACCAATTGAACGGTTACAATGAAAATTATCCACTCGTTTCATTAAAACAGCTTGATGTCAAACGCTGTCAAATGCCGTAAAATATCAATCGCCTACATTGTGAGAAGTTTGGTTCCATATTCCGTTGAGATATACTATTTAATGAGCAATGGAATTATTTGTGAGGAAACCTTATTGCAGGTCATTAAGAAAGTCCGCGATCTAAGATATTTCATAGTCTGACGATTTATCAGCGTTATCTTAGAAAAAATTCCGTAAGTGGTATGGGTTGGCAAAAGAAGGACCCCTACTTTTAGGGGTGGTTTACAAGTGAAGAAGAACTCCTCTTCAGATGTATTGTAGAAATATCATCCGGGCCCGTGGATTTGTTCACGTCTAGCCTTGAGTACAGGCGAAGGCAAATTTACAATCTGGCATTGTGAGTTGGCTGAAAATGACCCTCAAGAAGACTGGTTTTGAATAAAGAGTTGATAGCTGGAATGTCATTGTAAATGAGCGTGGTAATTGAAAACGAGGCAGGATTCTTTATGTTTTTTTTTACAAATAAGCAAACGTTTTTTGCGACTCTTGCGACATTGTATCACTTTTTGTCTCAACTTTTGCTCAAAAGAGAATTTCACACGTCTCTTCAAGCGTATTCCGGTTTTCCTCGGTAGATCCGAAAATTCAACTCTCATAATTATAGCATCCTCATAACTTGAGACCTTCCTTTCAGTTGTTCTGGACTTGGTACCTTTCACTCTGACTTACATACTTATCAGGCTGGTGGCCCATGCGGGGTCCGAGCCTGCGCGGTAGCTGCTTTCCATTCGTGACGGTCTTAAGCACGCTGCTTCCAGTCATCAAGACCATGTTGTCTTGCATCAGCTATTACTTGGTCTTTATATCGGAGATTCTGTCTTCTTCTCCTTTTCCAACCAGGAGGTTCGGATTCGAAGACCCTCTTAGCTAGAGCATTGTTGTCCATGTGCTCGATGTGGCCGAGCCAGTGTAGTCGCGGAATCTTTGCTTTCCGGACTACATCTACATCCTGGTATAGCTCGTAGAGTTCGCGGTCGTGTATGTATATTCTAATCCATTCGCCTTCCTCACAGAAGGGACGAGGTAGAATTTTTCTTTCGAAGGCACCAAGAATCAGCTCCGCCGTTTTGCTTATCGTCCAGCTTTCGACTCCATATAGCAGTACTGGCAAATAAGGGTTTTGTAGAGCAATGCCTTAGTCCTTCGAGTCAGGAGTTTTGACGCCAGTTGTTTTGACAAACCGAGGTAACACCGGTTGCCAATGGTGGTTCTGCGTCGGATCTCCACAGTGATGTCATTCGTGGAGTTAACATTTGCCCCGAGGTAGACAAACTCCTTTACTACCTCGAAATTGTAGCTGTCGATTGTGATATTTTGTCTTAGGTGGTGTGTGACGGATCGGTTTTTGGTCGACCTTTCACTCTATTAGGAATTAAGGATCTCATGCTCATCAGAAGAATGCTTGCGATCATATCAGCAGCGGCGTCCACGTCACTATCGAGGAAGGATAGTGACAAGTTAAAATTCCTAAAGAAGTTGTTAAGTCAGCTTCAACAATAATGAATTAAATGCAGATTGAAACAGAGGCCGTATTGTGGTTCAAATAAGTAACCTACAACACTACGAACGTGTAAATCCGACTGCAGAATATGTCTCAACAAATAGGGTTTAAATGCATAAATCATTCACACGATTTGTCGTTTGAAATATGGATTGGCACTACATGAGCTCTTATCGATATTAAAACACTTAGAAAAATGGTTAGGATTTGGGCCGAACAAATAAAACTACCACTAGCCTTTCTGAACAACTGCTACATCCATCATCAAAACAATTCCGATATTGATATTCCGCGCATTTTAATATTCGCATGTCCGAAACTCCGCTTTAAAAATGTCCCATCACTTGTCACACTCGCCGCATGAGCAGCACTCCCGGCCAATTAATTCCAAACGCATGCTTAACATTTCCTTTCAAATTTGTTCAGACTTATCACGAAGCAAGTGACCGAATTCGGTCGTACGTGTCAAACACCACTTAAACAAGGTGTAAATACGTTCACCAAACCCGCCACTAGGCAAGCCTCATTACCAAAACAAATTGTGAAGTGGTTAGCCCTCGCAGGCCACCTAACGAATAACTCAAAAAAAATAATTACAAACCGGCAGCCGGACGTTTACACTCACTCACTCAGTAATAAAAGCTCGTAAGTGCCGCAGAGAAAGTACATTCTCTGCACCCACCAATGCGAGAGTGTGGGAACCGCCAGACCTTTCGCCATAAGACTCAATCATCGACATCTGTTAAGTCATAATTGGATGGAAGGCAGGGGCAAAAATGACGACATACCTAGTCACCGTGTATGCCATTAAATTCACTCAAAACTAATGGCGCGCGGTCACCGGCAATTCGACCGAAACGCAGCCAGAACCCTCGCAGAGCAGCCTGCAGCTAGAACCGACCGGCACAGAGACGCCCCAGCGTCCTCAGCCACGGTGACGGAGACAGCGAATTTATTACCGAACATAGAATTAAATAAAGCCCTCCACAAAGGTAATTAAAGATAACTTTAGTTTACTTTTTGGCCCCCCGGGCACCAGCGGCAACGCGCTGGCGGTGGATGCGATGAGTTTAATTGGAACTGACTGCTTGCCTGGCCGGACGAGTGGTTGCTGGGTGGGGGGTGGGTGGTGCCTGTAGGTTTGCACTGACAGACGGTGGTGGTGCGGTGCTCCTGCCATAATGACCTCGAGCGCGTGGTGGCATGAACCAGTGCTAGACGTTTTAATGGATCTGCCAAATAACAAGGACTTATGCGCTTCAAGTCTGCTGAGGCAGTGCCAATGGAAAACTGGTTTAATTAGAGCAGTGGGAGGGCTTGGCAGCGTCGCCGCGAAGGGGCGACACACAACGACGACGTTGATGACGACATTTTTTCGGGGGTTTCTCAAGGCGGGACTGTTTGAGTTCTTAATTACCCAACAAAGTTGTATTTATTACGTCAAATTAGATTTCAATTGGAATTGCTTATGCAAGTTTCATGGAAATGTCGGGGTTTTAATGAGCGTGCGCTGGTATCCCTTTCGATTGGAGGCGGCGTAGATGCTTTGATGTGCGATGGGATTAGGGGCTGATTTGTAAGCGCCTGACCTTGACAATGGGACGGGGAAGTGATGATGCTTGGCTTATTGCACGTACGAAGTGGGTCAGGGGCGTCTTTTGTAGCTAAGAGGCTTTAGGCTAATTACTTTGTTAACAGTGGATTGCAATCGAGAAGGGTTAAGGACAACTTTGTGTGACAGAGGTCATTTGATGCTTGTAGTAAAGTTAAGGGATGTTATGTTGCTCCCGTGGGAGGGGATGCTTATCAGTAGCTTAGTTCGACTTGAAACCTGCGCTGGTTAATTGAAGTGAAGATTTATAGGTGGGGCTTATTTATGAGGTCACCGATAAAGAGTTGGGACTAATATTCTTAACCACACCATCCACTGTCTACCAATCCACAAAATCTAAATTGGTTCTGAACCGAAATTTAGATCTTCCTCGGCGTAATATGGAAGCACAATTTGAGAATCTAGATAAACACAAACGCATTCGAACTTCAAAACTTGAAAATTCAGAAGTATAGTGTGTAAGCAAAATCAAGCCAACTAAGGAACAAATTTTGAATCTCACATTATTTCGCCTTGTAGAGCTGTAGGCAATAGCTCTTCTTCCAGGTATCCACTCTCCTCGGAGAACTCGATCTGTCTCCCAGTTTGAGTTATCCTCTACCGTCGCTAATGGTCGTCTTTGAAAAGATATGGGTCAATGCTTCCACCGGACAATGATCCTGTCTGACTAGTGCATTTTGTCGACTGCATCGGCAGCCATATATCACAGGAGAGTAGTATGTAAAGAAGGGAACCAGAAACACTCCCTTGCGGTACTCCAAATTGTACCATTAACAAAATGCGACTTCCCGAATTAATAATATGATGGAATATCCAGTTTGATAGTGACCTCAAATTCTTGGAGTAGGATGGTAGGATAAAGCCTTGAACATAAATCGTATTAGCTAGAGATGCACGTTTCGTCTATGTGGTCGAGTTCAGTAACAAGTCAAGTAAACATTCCTTTCCGGCTTTAATTTCTCTCTCTATATATATACTTATTTACTTATTTACTTATCAGGCTAAGGACCCATGCAGGGTCAGAGCCTGAGCGATAGCTGCTTGCCATTCCTGACGGTTTAGGGCACGCTACTTTCAGTCATGCTTTTATGTGGTTTTTAAATCTGGTCTTAACGGTACTATCACTGGTCTTAACGGTACTATCACTGGAGTAGTCAATCAGTGGTAGTAGTCTGACTATGCATGGGTATCACAATGGACCAATATGGTCTAATTGTGCTGATTAATGGACTGGAGCTACTAGTCCTACCTAACCTAGTCCAAGGAAGATATCGAGCGTAGATTGTCGAGCCGACTCCACAGTGGACGTTTCAAGTCATCAGAATGTTAGCCTCGCCAAATAAACTTATGTCAAGTTCCAGGGATATTTAATTGGTTAATGAACGACGTTGTCTAGCGCACCGTTTGTTAAATTTGAACATCATCTGTATGGAATACAAGCAGCCTACCCATCAGGTAGGCGAACAATTGGCAGACCCCGGTCCCGAGTCCATAAGCTCGCCTAGTTACGCTTGGGCATAACCCCTGATGAGTAAGAGTCAATGGCGGATCGTAGTTGTTTGGAGATGTCTCGTGCGTGGTTTACCTCCGCGACCCCATTAGTGGATCATGCGGGTCAGAAGATGATGATGATGATGATGATCTGTATAGATATGATATTTGCAATAGGGTAAACCTTTTGGAAGTCTTCGACTCCGAACCCGTGGGACAACGCAACAGAGCACGCCCGCGTTTAAGGTGGCTCACCCAGGTGAAGAAGGACCTCAACCAACTTGGCGTGCGACACTGAAGACAGCTAGCCAGAGACCGTCCTAGTTGGTGAGGCTTGTTGGTTGAGGCCCAGGTCCACCCCGGGCTGTAGCGCCAAATGAAGAAGAAGAAGAAACCTTTTGGAAGGTCATTGATAAACACTGAAAACCCATAATGGACCGATAATGGAACCTTAAGGAACACCTTTGCGTACACTAAAAAACGATGACAGCTTTGAATTCTAGAAAAAATTCGAATTTAGTTAGAGTTAGAGAAACGATTGAATTGATTTATTTGTTGAATTTTTTTTCAGCGAACAAGCATCTCCTGTAGCGATGTTTTGTTAGAAGTTACCAGCAAAATATGTGTCATACCAAATGGTTTCAGGTCCTTCTCCACACCGTGTGTTTGAACACGAATGCTGTAGTTGGCAATAGCGAAGTGCCACTGGATTGAAGTCGAATACTCTTTCGACTGGAGTCCAGTTTAGCTACCTGTACACTCGTCTTCTACAATTGACGTCGAGGCAAATCGACGACACAGCCCATGACATCTTCATTAGCATTTGATGATGCCCGTTCCCTTGTCACTCACTTGTATTCATAAGCAGGTTTTGAAACCCTTGACAAATTATTAAGTCCTGAAGAATATCTCTTTCCACGCAATGATCCAAATATAGACAAGCTCAATCTTCTCCTCCAACAGCGAACTCATTTTCCCTTTACCACTCCCACGACACTTTTGACAGCCTTAATGAAGTCATTTCGGAATCTCTAAGATAAGCGTCGTAATCCCTAAATAAAATTGACTGCGATTCAAAAGCCTCCTCAACTCAACTCTTCGTGTCTCGCCAATCTGCCATTCGGCCCAAGAGCGAAGTACATTGCTTCCTTTCGCCTGAATGAGCAAAGAGTCGTCCTTCAGAGAAGAAAAAGATCCCATTGAAACTTACCAAACCATGAACTTCAGACCGAAAAAATTCATTGACATTACCAAAAGAACGTGCCTTCATGAAAATATGCAAATTTCACAGAAAACTGACGTCCTGATGCCACGAACCCAGGCAGAGCCCACGTCCGTCGGCGCAGTGCAAACGGAGATCCGTATCTCTATCAAAACTCATCAACTTCAAACAGAGTTAATTGCACGTATTCTGTTCGTCATCTTGTATACATATCCATCAACTTCAACACACGCTGTTTGTTGGTCTTTCTCAACTTCAATCCACAAACTCACATCGCTTTGCACAGAGCCTAGAGACGAGACAACCGGATAAAAAAAAAAAAAACTTCAAAAATACTTCGTAGCAATTGTGAACTTTTTTTTTTCATCATCATTCATACTCGTAACAAGAGCAAACACGAATTTCGGCGGGCTCCGCATTTAATCTGCCCCGTGGTGGCATGCGCTGCTTGCTTGCTTACTTCTGAGGTTGACTGTGCAAGCAAAGGCATTCTGACTGTGCTCGCACACACGTCACACACGTACGTACGTTGGTAGGTATTAATTATGGTGTCGCAGCCCATCCTTGAATTGACAATTACCATCCATTGAAAGATATTTGTAAAGCAAATAGCGGAGATATTTTCGTTTTCGTTTTCGTTTTCGTTTTCATTTGAATTTCAGTTGCCGCTCGTCGTCGGTTTCTCCTTCACATTCTGCTTTCTTCATCTTTAGCAGCGAAATGAAACAACAAAAATCGCCCAACAAATGAAAACGAAAGTTTATGGCCATCGCCGTTCGACCAGCGTTCGCTGCCCAGATGGATGGACAATGAGGCGACGTATCTATTAGTAACCTGTTCGCATCGTTTTGTGTATCGAAGCACACAATTGCATCATAGGAACATAATGAAGGTGGGAAAATAACAAATAACAAAAAACTAACGACCACACATCCATCCCATTATGACATTGATACTCGGACGGGCGCGACCATCTGAGAGGGTGGACGGCAGCTGACAGCGGGCAGTAGGCATCAAACCAGAAAATCGCGTCGAGTCGTCCGCCCATTTGGCTGATTAACGATTCTAGCCAAAGACGGCCGAGCACTTGAGTTACGTGGCCGATCAGTTAAAATTCCAATCGAGTCATTTCCCATTTTCCCCGGCCCCCACAAGAGTGCGTGCAGCAAGACACATCGGCGACGACGGCTGGCATACGTGTGTCCCCCGTGCACACTTGCAGTGCCCAATTAGGTAACATAAACACGGGACCACGCTGCTGTGGGAAAATCCACACCGGCCGAAGAATGAAGAATGTATCTTGTCCCGCGATGAATGAGTGCGATGCGTGCCCTCCTCCTCCGTGGTCCGATTGATGTTCCGAACTTTCCATATTTACATCAATTTCTCCCGAAAAGTTATGCGAAGCTTATGCAACACGGCGCGGCGCAGCAGAGATAATTCGGCGCTGTAGTCATAAAAATCATTGGTGACCGCCCAGCCGAACACACCGACACCGATGCGGCCTCCCGACCGAGGGATGAAGTTTGCGTCGCCGGAGCACCCCCCGCAGGGCCCATCTCGTGGAAGACACATGTGAGCACTTAAACTTGGGTCATGATTTTCGGGGGACACACCCATTAAATTCCGGAGATACACTCGTGTCTGTTGTGTTTTTACTCTGTGCTTCGTTGTGTTTTTTTCGTCCGGCTGGATCTGCTGACGGCGAAAGTATGCTGTGTGTGTGTGCGGAGAGATGGATCTTCGGAATCGGAAGGTGTCAAATAGTTTGACATGTGTTTTGTACCGACTTATTTCGTTTAAATTTCCAGGGCACTTCGGGGAGATACAGCACGGTGGACAGAGGCTGCGGATGGTTCATTTATCAATTTATTAAGAGAGAAAAGCAAGAAACACACGAGGGAATTTGTGCGAACGAGGAGAAAGTTAAGCTTCTGAAAAGTTTAACTGACTGACAGATTCGGATCGAATTACTGGAAGTTTGTGTATCCGTTTATAGACACAAAACAGTTCAATCGAAGAAAATGTACACGCTCTCTGTGTGGATGTCGCTTGATTGAGTCTTCTGGCACGAGTGACAGCACTGATGGAAGGTGGATCCCGTCCTCCTGCCGAGCGCCTGCTGAACAAACGACAATTTCGCTTTACTAAGTGAGTCATTTGAAACAGCGTGATGTGATTTGGAAGAACAAGGACCCAGGGGAGGAATTTATGACCGGTGGGAACATTGAACATTCAGAGACACTGCATGCGGCTTAATTAAATTTGTATTTCCCGTTCCGTTGGCTTGATTTATGGAGGGGAAAAAAGAGATTAATTTATGATGTCTTGACACCAGTTAAATATTTGCAAAGTCGTAAATCCTAGGCACCACACCAACGGCCGCGTGTGTGATTGATGTTGCGTTGAATCACCCAATTGTCTGGATGTTTTCAACGCAAAGACGGGAAGGACACAGTTTTTGCATTGTCACATCCCATTCAAGTACCTGCATACCTAAGTCGGAGCTCTGATCTCATCTTATGGTGTCATTACAACGTGTGTCGAGCAATGGGTGGACAGTCATTTTCGAGGTTGCCATCAACTTGACACATTACTTCGGTTTTTTCGGATTGGGACAACTTTTTGCTTAAGCGTTACATTTTTGAGACATTACTCGTAAGCCCAAAAGTTCCGAGATATGGAAGATCAAAAAATGTAATCCCCATACAGGCCTTAGACCAGTCGCACCTAAAAATCACATCTACTAGGCATGGATGGTAACAGCTTTTGATGAATAAATTATATGCTTCGGGAATGAAATGTGTTTATATTTGATGGCGGTCCAGTTGGTGAGGACTAGGTCCAATAGGTACGGCATTATTCTGGCAATAATGTACTGCATGTTGATCTCGAGATAGACCAAGGTGGTTGTCTTGTTAGCCCCAGAGAAAATAAGCGATTGCCGTCAAGTCGCATTACGTTGTGGCCCATTGCTCGCTCTGAGATGACGGGGCAAGTTGCAACATTTTTACGGAATAAACTTCAAAATGTTCCAAGCTTCAAAATGTTCCTGCCCATTTGGTTCCTTAACCGATTGCTATGAACACGAGCACCGGTTACCAGGTCCACCAACCAGATTTTGTCTATTCTAAGGAATAGTGTCTTATAAGGCGGAGCAAAGAAAGCCTAAGATTTCTACAGCAGGAAAAACAGCTGTATTAACAGAAACGCCAGAGAAGAAAGCACTCTTGCAGGAGAATTTATGTTGCTCCATCTGTTGCAAACCATTGGCTCAAAATTTGTCAATGAAGTTTTGTTTTTGCAGGACTTTTGTTTTTCAAAACTGTCCCTGGAGAAATGTTGATTATTATTTGCCTGATCTTCTTTTATAAATTTTTATTTAGCGTTAAGTCGGAATAACGCTGACAGATCGTTTCTGGCTGTGGCGCCCACCCATAATTTGCATTAGCGGATAGTGAGGCAAAAACCTAAAATGTGTTACTTTTTGCCCCACTAAACGCTAGTGCGAATAATGGTTGGGCGCCAGAAGCGATCAGTCAGCATCATACCGACTTAACCGTCGTCTACAAGATCGAGACTAAGAAGACACAGGAAGAAACAAAAAGTAAAAATTTATCTATCTCCTCCAGTTCTGATCTCGAATTTATTCAATTTCTTAAGTCATCGCGTCGATCGAAGGTCAAGATTACAAGATCAAGACAGGGCCTACCAACCACAAGTCAACACAACTACGTCACCGACTGTCACTTCGTCATATCGCAGACATCAGAAGTCATAACTCAACTTCCACCGGAGAAAGCTCAAACACACTTGAGGCTATCTACGATCTCTTCTGCCGATCTCCATCACAATGACAGTCCGCTGACTAAACTAACATTAAATACCTTTCAGCATATTTAACCGCACAGCCATTAAAAGCTAATAACTAGTCCACATCTTAGATGACCTAACACTTAGGCAATCAAACAATCTTCTCGCGTTAAGTAATAACCTTCCATTGCCCACTCCAGCTATGTCCGCAAATCTGACCAGCCATCTGGAGACCAATTTTCGTCTCTCACTCGCTGATGCTAATTAACAGAAATCTCGCCGACATTCACATTTAGTTTCCGCTGATATGAATCCATAGCGACCGACGTTCAAGTCTGCAAAGTAATTTATGCAATCAATAACATCCCTGATGGCAGGGAAGACGGACGGGAGCGATGCCTCCATGACACGTCCACGTGCTTACGGAGAGGTCGTATGTGCACGCATGTAAGGTAAACGTTTACACTTTCGCCAAATTAAACGAAACCCCGTTGCATGTAAGTCACTAATCGTTTGCGCAAATATGGCCGGCCGCGTATTCTGCGACCGGCGGTGGTGTGTTCAGCGCGTTCGCTTAAGTCCACATCATCTTCATCAATTCATCATCACTAGGCGCCCATTACGGGGATGTGCGCCGCTTCAAGATGCCATCAGTGTCATGGGGTTCATAAATCAACGAGGTGGCGGCGCTCTAGCTTGCTTAGGCAATCGTACGGAACCATCAGATTGCACTATCAACCAGATTTCCATGCGAATATTCAAACAGGGTACACACAGGAGTGTGCAAGCTCCACCCGGTCTGGTGCTCGCCAAACCGGGGGGCGTCGTATATTAATGCAATTAGATGACAGAGTTCCCGTAGTTGTTAGCTTTGCCGTGCCATTTGTGCAGGGGTCCTCGCCAGGATGCAGCTTCCTACACGGCAGCTACACAGGTTCTACAAGTAGGCCAGAGGGAGCGCCGAGCCCCAGAAATTCATTGACAACTTGTGCCATGTGTCAACTCGGGTCAGAACGCACCCCAAGTTGACTTCTGTTTCTCCTCGTAACCTTCTTTCTCGAGCACACCCCAGAGCGTTGCTGGTGCGGCAGCAGTGGCAGCAGAGGACTGCTTGTCGCTCTTGGTCGACTCTCTCATCGTTTACCACGCATTCATGGATTCTTGGTCCGGGGGCATTTTCGTTTTAAGTTGAATCACAATTACCCGGGCTGTTTGATTGGAGGGAGGTGCGGTGTGGCGGGAGGGACGACTGTTTGCGGTGAATTTTCATGATAGATCCTAATCTGGACGAGGCTAGCCTGTTGGTGGGTATTCACTGATGCCGGGTGCAGAGTGGAACGTCCAAAGTGACTGTTGGTCTTCGTCAAGAGTTTGCGAATAATGAAGTTGTCGGGGCAAGGTCAGGCGGCGGTGGGTGAGTGAAAAATGGGTGAGGCACTGCTGCCTGGATACACGCCCTTGCAATTTTGACAGAATTGATATCAGTTCTCCGCTTCCAGATCATATATTAATGGCTTCCACAGATTAGACTGTATATCCGAGACACGTAAGAATTCCCATGGAATCCGGGAGCCAACGGCATAATCTGCATTCAAACTAATCATCACACCTTCGTGTACACACGTTCAACAACTGTCAAAGCATCCCCCGGCGAACAAACAGATGGCGCATGGTTTGCGTGGAATGTATTCCCGAAAATGTATGTAATCACCGCGCAGCAAAGCCACAGTTGCCGCCAACTTGTCACAGTTCCATTTGCCATAAATCAGCCGGGGAGGAGTGGAGGATAGTAGATACTCCGTTTGCATACACAATGACTCGAAGAAACGATGAGATTCAGATTTATGTCACAACGACAAATGGACATCTGTGTGAGCACGCAGGACCATCGAAGCATCTTCGGTCGTCTAATTCATGGCCCGACGATAGATATGTCACATCGCAGCCTTCGGAGCACTGTCGACCTAGATCAATCGAGATGAAGTGGATTAATGATTGAATGATTGGCAGAGGGAAGGAATTCAAATGATTAATTCATGATCTAGCCTGCACCGCCGGTCGAGTGTGTCTAAATGTGTATCCACGAGTCGAAAGGGGACGTCACACAAAAGATGTAAAGATCATTTTAATGTCCCCCGTTAAAGCCAAAGAGGGCCACATGTCCTCCGGAGTGGGTTAGGTTGGGTATTTGACACCTCGCATGTGACAGAACAAGGAGGTGAAGGGGGGAGGGACTCAATGGTTATCTATAGCCTGCGTAATCTGTGTAAATCACTCGGAATGCCGTCTCTACGCCACTTAGAGTTGGACAGGTTAATTAAGACATGGACGAGGGTCGGCCCCGTTCCCAAATGACTCGAAATGATTGATTTACCGCATCCGAAGTTATTTTTGCACGGCCAGAGAATATGTTCCGTGAGTGACGTGTCCGATTGGCATGTTTCGCTAAGTCGCCGAGATATACTTTCTTCGGCCCCCCAGGCGAATATTATTCAACATTAAAATGATAATTTCTCTAAGTGGATTGTTTTCTATTCCAGAAGTTGGATTGGATTTGGCCGGCTTGCGGTGTTACGAAACTGTTACCGCAGCACATCTGGCAGCGCGATGATGTATCTGTTCGCTGTTTGCTTTTTTTGTGGTTTTTATCATGGAAATGCGATTTGTTTGAGGGAAATCCGTGGAGAGGGAGAAGTGCTTTAATAATTCAAGGCTTAATTGAATTCAAACACGACTTTGAATTGGATTAGCGCAGACAATGGGGGACCGGAAAATTCAAATTCGGATGCACGTATCTTTGAGATTAGATAACTTTTGGTGAGTTATTCGCTAACGCCAAGAGCTCTTGAATGTATTCAGTAAATTGATTGAATGGATTTTCTGGAGGGAATGGAAGGAAGTCGGTGCGATTTTCAAAGTTGTCAGTGCTCGCTCAAGGCCCTTTCGGAAGTGTAAGAAAAAATAAATAAAATAAAACAGATTAAAAGGGAATTTGAGTTATAGAACAAAGCAGAACTCAGACTGACTACTGAGTTTGCCTCACAGACTAGAAAGGAGCACGCCAGAAACGGCTCGAGCTCTCTACTCCTAGCGACTCAGTCTCCATGACAGTCGCTACTATAAAACATATGCTAAAGCAAGAAACACTTGCTCAAATTAATCGCAGATGGGCAACCGCCACAGGCTGTCTTGATGCTTAGAACTCCCATTGGCGTTATAAAAGGGCATTTCTAGAATAAGAATTCCTTACAATGACTTCTGCAGAAGCTGCGGGGATTAGGTTGAGGAAAAAGCACTTAACAACTGCTGCAACATGAGAGTTAGAATAGGTATTCAAAGATCCGCGTGGTAGCACAATGGGCCTATGTTGGCTGTTTTCTCAGCAGTTGGGGTCTATGTTGGCCCCTAAGTATGGCTTTTGTCTCAGCAGGCTTTACTTTCCCATATTCTGGTTATGTAGAAACGGTGGTTTTACGCAAATAAGTATTCCCACTCCACCCCGACATTGAGAAACCATCGCAGAGGAACATGGAAGTTTGAAATTTCACCCGAATTCGGTGTTATTCTCTGAATCATCTCGCGCCGCCAATTGTGCGGTTTTTGATGGTTGCAGCCAATACATAGCGGCAACAGATACTAATTATTTCTATTCGAACATTGTCAGCGACTCGAAAGATGTGGGGTCGTGAAAATTATTTTGGTCCATGAATCGAACCCAGGCAGCGAGTTTCAGTTGCGTAATATTCGATGAACACACCCACACCGTCAGCTTGGTTCTTCGAGATAGGGCTTTATTTTTCAATTGCCGAGGAAGGCCAAGCACACAGCGATTGACCAGATTTATCCTTCGTTTATCCCGGGGTCGCCGTGGCGTAGTGGGTAAGTGCGTCGACTCCTACGCAGGGGGTGCCAGGTTCGATACCCGAACCTGTACTCATTGACAATCATCAAAGAGTATTCCTGTCTAGTAAAAGCTTCTCAACTTTGCCGTTCGTATTCGGCATAAAACTTTAGGTCCCATCCACGCGTGAAAGAAAAAGCACGTACAACACGAGTGGTTGCTGAGAAGTTAGGCCCAGGTCCGCCTAGGACTGTCGCGCCACGCATATTATATATTATTATCCCGGGGTCTACCGTGGTGCCAAGATAGATTAAGTCCTTAACTACGTCGAAACTGTATCTGTCTATTGTGACACATTGTCCAAGAATTTGGTGTATTTAGATCTTTCTGTAGACAGCATGAACTTTATTGCCTTCTCAATGCTTATAAAAGCCCCACTCACAACCCGTTGTGTTCTTCCGATGGTGTCAATATCATCGGCGTACCTCTAGTGTTGACGTCAGAGTAAGAAACGATCTTCTTGACCATTAAGTTAAAAATTGTTTTTGCCTTGTCTAAAGTTGGAGCAACGGGTGTTCTCCATCGTTAACTTCCAATGACGGACGAGTTTTGCAGGGATGTCAAAGCGAGACAATGACCTCTGTAAATACTATCTCTGTAATACAGTCAGCCGCGTATGCTTTAAAGTCATCAAATAGATGGATTGTATCGACATGAAACTCCTCTCCTCCACGATCTGGTTTAATGTGAATATTTGATCGATGGTGGATTTCGTTGGCCTGAACCCGCACTGATTGACCAGTCAGGCTGTTGACGTATGGTTTCAGACGCTCACACAAAGCGGCAGAGAGGATCTTATAGGCGATGTTGAGGAGACTTATCCCTCGGTAGTTGGCGCAGTTGAATGGGTCTCCTTTCTTGTGGATCGGGCAAACGATACTGAGATTCCACTCGTCGGGCATGCTTTCCCCCGACCATATCTTACAGATGAGTTGATGCATATACCTTACCAGCTCATCTCCAGCTGCCTTAAACAGTTCCGCAGACAGTCCATCTGCACCAGCTATCTAGTCGCTCGTCTAGGTCGGGGGGACTTAATTCTGGTCGATCATCGTCAATTGCGTTGAGTGGAACATTCTGCCTGACAGCGGTATTGGAGTCTTCCTCGCCGTTTAACAGTCTACAGAAATTATCTTTCCAGATTCTCAGTATCGACTGCCAATCTACTACGAGTTGTTCACCTGCGTCACGAAAGGCTTCTGTCTGAATTTTGTATCCATTGGATAGTCACTTTCGGACATCATTTCTGCCGTAATACCTCTCCATTTCCTCGATCGCGCGCTTCTCATGCTCTTTCTTTTTCTTTTTGAGAAGCCGGTGCTTTTGCCTTCTTTTAAGTCCGTCGAGCTCACGAACCGCTCTCGTCTTTCTGTCCAGCGTCGACTTGTATGCTGATTGCTTTGTGTTTTTTTGGGTCGGCGTTTTAAAACCCAGCACATCAGATACAGCTTCTCTAATGGCGTTTTGACAACGGTTCCATTGTTCGTCGATTATTTCGCCTGGCAGGGGTGGACTCTCTGAGAGCTTTTGGGAGACTCGATCGGCAAAGTTGCTAGCGGTCAATTGCGATTGTAGCTTTCCGACGTCAAACTGTTTTGGTCTTGCTATACTCCGTTGTCCTATCGATTTCCGACTGCGTTAAGCTAAGAGAATGAATAATAACGACAGTCGATATTAGTCTTGAAGGAAATACTGAAGTCTATTAACTTATATTCATTTACACTTGAATAAAATGTTGCAGTAAATATGTTAATATTTAAAACTCAGACCAGAGTGCCATATTCAATCTTAAAGTGTGACGATGCAACTTTTAAGAAAAAGTGCCATAATATCACGATCGTGCCACATTGGCAACTGTGTCTACAATCACGGGTGACAAACAGAAATGTAGAGCTTTCTTCCACGAAATATTTTTGCCAACTAAAACGTCTTAATTAAAACATTCCCCCTGTCGGCCGGTATGACCGGATGTTCAGCAAATCATTCTGTACAAAATATTTTACCTGGAATTACTCACAGACAATCGGGTGATTGCCTTACTATCGAAATCATGTCCAGTTGAGAACGTTCATTATTGCAATAGATTCAGGCATCGGAGATATTTCGTCTCCATGTGTTTCAATTTCAATTCTATTCCCATCAGTGGACTCCCATTCAAATGCCTTTCAGGACGTCACAGGATGTACTCACTTTTGAGGTACAATGCAATATTTCGAATGCAGAAATTTATCCTGAAGAGATATGTGGACGTCTCCTTTTGTCCGATTGTTGGGAAATTAGATCCTTTAGTTGAGGCAAAAGGCTCAAATTCCATTATGACAAGTTAAGCTTGAGTTGACGTTTATATTGAAATGTTCAGCCAACACCCACCATCTCCACCCGTTCGTCGCTCAAATGAGGAGTTGACGTTCGTTCCACACCCAAATTGAGCGAGAGTGATAATCATGGTACCCGTGAATCGGTTACAGCATGGTGCATCTCATAATCATTATCTGCCGAAACATGGTACCCGTGATTCACGCACAACTCTCGTCAACACCCCATCATCGACATGAGAGTAAGCCTCAACATTTTCCGCTAATTGGTAGGGCTCCTGAGCTGCACTTAAACTCCTTAAAACAACAGACATGAGTATGTGTGCCGTTCCCCTAGAGAGCCACGTCAGTTCGCGTTCACTGCTTACGTGTTTTCCGTCAGGAGGGGCGATTTTCCATTACGGACAGGCCACAGCAAAGCACAGTGTTTCAGTCGCCACATTGTTTCCGCAACAAATAGCTTTGATCGACATTACGAGTCATAATCTTCTCGTCGGGTGGCGTAACCGGCTTCGGTGAACGCCTTGACAGTGCGCTGCCGACAGCAGATTTCAATTTTCCCAAAAATTCGTTTGGACATCCGATGCCGTTACACGCAAAGCCCCATGAAGTGGCGCACTCTGCTTGTGTGTGGCATCAAAACACTTCGCCATGGCAGCAGTCACTCTCGAACTTGGAATCGGCTCAAGGTCTTTGCGTGTGCAATTTTGACGCGACGCCGAGGACGGTCTGATGCGAAGGACCCACCAGACGGACGGACGAGTTGTAATCACGCTACAAATATGCAAAGTTAGATGACAGCATCATCGAGGCTACTCCTCAGAAGGGGCAGTCTTGTGGATGGTCGATGGCCGCGGTGTGGTGTGGCTGGTGTGTGTGTGTTGTTCTTATGGAACGTGCTTCGGATAAATTGAGAGCCTCACATCGGTGGCAGGACAACGTCACCTGCCCGAAATGTACTTGACCGAAATAAAATGGTAATTTATGGCTTGGAGTGGTGTCATAGTCGTTCTGCAGGTTAACAGGATGACAAAGGAGACGCGCCACGCGAGTGGCAATTGCGGGTCGTTAATTGAAATGTTTCAGCTGGTGCTTGAAACCTTCGCCGCCGCTGCGCGATGATGGTACTTATTTCGGCATCACCGCCGTGGGCCCGTGTGGGGTGTCGTTAAAATTTAATACAAAATTATTCATAAACAATGTGGAAAGTGGCGGCGGCGGGTCCGTAAAAGTGGTGGACTTAGCAAATGGAGCGGATTATGAATTTTGCGTGTGCCATTCCCCTGTCGGGGCGTCAGAGGGATTTTATGCCTAAGCTCATGGAGTGTTTGGTCATTGTGAGCCTTTGATGTTATTTTTCAGGTTTCAGCGTGTGGGCCTGTCCCATAGCGGGGTGTTAAAAATGCCATTCAAGATAAGAGCTCTTTTTACGGGTGTACACTGATGCAACAAATCGCGGGATTTGTGCTGAATCGATGATGACTCGAGTATGTTTCAGTGCTTTCGTCGGGGGATTCATCACATTTTGGGGCGGCTTTAAGAGGGACCCTTGTTCATGTCGTTCCTGTGAACTCGTGACTGCCCAGTGATTCAGGAGTGCCTTCAAGCAGACGGCTTAAGCATTCCATCACGTTTCCATCAACAGAACCTATTTAATTCGAGGCACCAGAGCAAACTGCAAGAGCTTACAACCACTTGTCGTCTTATCGTTTTCACACGATAGCAAGGAGATTTTTGGGGCAAGACAAGGAAGGCAAGGAATTATGCACATTGACTGGTTGAGATAGGCTTACCAAGTGTTGAGAACAGGAAACCCAGGCGCATTCATTCAAGGGACACAAAGTCGATTGTGTAATCTCGTCCGGTTCTTGGGAGACGAACATCTTGAGACGAACATGAACATCGACTTACTTCACAAAGTGGGGTCGAGGACGAGTGTAGTTTAAACTAACTTCAGAGCCAGGTGATGACACATAACGCATAACGTTCAAGTTATGTGTTAATGTCTTGCCATATCTGATTTGAGATGGTTGCATAGTACTTCTGAGGAACTTAGTTTGGTGCAAGGACGTAGTTTGTAGGTTGCTTTAAATGACGAATAAGTCATCTTTCTTAGGACACCCTTCATCAAGCTGTAAGTACCTGTGACACCCAAGCATGCAAGTCTTTGTATTTTGGCCAATGACAAGAATGTGTCTAACAATGGTTGTATAGGGGAGAGCGGGGCTAGTTGTAACAGGGGTAAGAAGTAACAGCAAAGAAAACAGCGTTCCTCGCAGAATTATGAATCATGTTTAAGAGAGAATTGCTTGTTTTTTTCCATACCTTTCAGGGTGTGTGCTTCAATTGGTCATTGAACGTCGAACGACCGCGATGGGGGCCAATAAAAGGCTAGATTGTACCTTTTCTTTGTATTTTTGGTCTGCTGTTGTGTTTGGGTTTTAATTATTTCATATGTATTTTCCGCTGAATGGCTGTTGATGAGAACGATATCGAACGAGAGCTTCGTTATAAGTCAAGCAGCAATTATAGAATTAGAATGACCATTTTTAAGATCAAAATAGGTATGACTCTGCCAGATATACGGCTTCACGAGATATCAGGATATTGCAGACTAACAGTGTTCTGGGAACCTGAACATAGAGATAACCCAGGAAACTGTGAAGCAGACAAGCTAGCCACAAACGGAACAATAATCATTGGACCTAAGGTTCAAAAAATCTGGGTGGCAATAGAAACTAAGAACCTGCCAATGGCTCCATGATTTTTTGTTTTTTTTAATTCTATAGTTTTTGCCCATGGAAGATGGAATAATCTTAACACGTGACTACATGCGAAGCAAGTGTGGCCGCACCTGGACCTACAGAACACCACGGCCATACTCAGTCTAGGCAAGAAAAACCTAAGTAAGTAATCTATTTGGAATCCTCACAGGACATTGCGCAATGGTTAGACACGCCGCAAGACTAGGATTACCTTACAACGACTTCAGTAGCCGATGCATGGATGAGGAAGAAGGAGAAAACCCCTCACATCTACTCTGCAACTGGCCTGCACTGGCCTCCATTAGAAAAGAAGCCCTTGGAGGATTCTACATAAATGAACTATCCGATAAATCCGAAAAAGATATAAAATCAGCCTAGGCATTCGTCTAAAAAAACAAAATGGTTCCAGGAGTAACCGACGGTAACCGGCTCAGTGGCAACACAATGGACCCCTGAGTCTAAGTCACTTTTGATGGAAGCCACATAAGCTAACCTAACCTTACTTATGTAGTTTTTCTTGAGTTGCGGTAGTAAATTTTGTTGGAAGGGTGTAATGTTGTTGTTAAATTATTCCGGATTAAGTTGTAACGCGTTACAACTCGTGCCTTCGGTAGTTTCATTAGGTAAATTTGCGTCGGTTTTCTTATCGGAAATCTATGCTCTTCTAATGGCCCCGAACTATATCGTGAGGAAAAGGAGGAAGGGGCGAAGTATATGTGTCTTTAGTGACAGATAAGCTGTACCTAAGGGCTTGATAAGCCTTCCAGTTCAAGAATGCAAGACCTCTCTGAATTTTATCGGCAGTAAAAATTCACTAAGTCTTGACGGGTGGAAATGAGATGAACTAGCTAAACAAGGATCAATGTAGACATTCTCAGGACCTGACCTGATCATCCATCAACCACTTTCATCGATGGTTGGGCTTCGCGAGAAGAGAATGGGAGATGTCATGTCTCTCGATGCAGTGACAATGTGCCCAACGACATAGTGTGCCAAATTAGCATAATTACGCTTTTGAAAGTGTCAGAGGGCCATATATTAACATTTGGCATAATGTCGCTTTCGTAAGCATCATAGGGCCAAACTAGTTTGCGACATTGTGCCAAATTTGTCCTGAAGAAATATATAATATAATATGGGTGGCGCGACAGTCCGAGGTGGACCTGGGCCTAGCTTCTCATTCACCCATCGAATAAGGTGAAGCTTGATTTCCCATTTGTTAATCAGCGTTGTAGCTGCTATGCCATTGACACACAATATGGTTCAGGAACTATGACAGCAGACTCCGACCCTACCCTAGCGAACTCATTTGCGGATTCGCTGCCTTCAGTCCCCCTGTGTCCAGGGACCCAGCCGAGTTTCACTGTGTTGTGACTGGCAAGGAATGTAGAATGTGGTAGCAACATTGGCCTATTTTGGAGTCCATTAGGTTATACGATAGTGCCTTACGTGCTGTCTTGCAGTCTGAAAGTATTTTAATTTTAGCGCCCTTAATAGCCTTGAGGATAGTTTTTCTTGTACATATCGAGGTGGCGTGAATTTTGGCTTGGAACGAGGTAGTTCTCGACACCATAGATAAGATACTGAAATCCTTGTGTTGGTTCCGAAGACTTGTGTCGGCCTCGAGCTCCAAAGCTCATATTCGATCCGTCTGTGAACCATATCAGGCTTCCCAGGTCTAGTGTTGGAACACGATTGGTTCAGCTCTCACGATCCAATATATCAATCGCAAATAACCTGTTGAAACAATGCCGTCTGACCATAATATATGGCATCGTACAAAACATTCCTCTTTAGGGTTTGAGTTGAGTCGGGTCACCCAGCTTCAGTTTGATATCATACCTGGCCGATGTCTTCCTAATGAAGATTGGTAAGGAGGGAGTGCTGTTGTGCAGTACGTACGCATGGCACCTGTTATAGCAAAATATGCAAATCTTTGTTACGTCTGAAACTTGTATGCCGATGGGTGTTGGATGTTTGTTGACCACCAAACGATGGCACCAAATCATCAAAAGAACGCCGAAACTTAAATCAGAATATTTTTAATACTTACATTTCTCACCGTCATTTGGTGAAATTGTTTCGTTTGATAATTTTTTTTATCAACGTCCAAATGATTGATTATACCGGATTCTTACTATTCGAATTGGCGGGTAATTTTCGGTACTTTCCTTACTTCAAAAAATCAATTGAATGATCGCAATAAATCAATAATTGAGTTATGAAGCAATTTTCTTACCTTGATTTCTATTTTAATATGCTGAAACTAATGATTGATGGATTCAATAAATCAATTATTTTCTAAGTGTCGGTCGTTCTGTTATTCATTGCATTGAACTCTGAAATGCGTGCAGTTGAAAGCAAACTTCTGATTGACTTGATTACTATCATTGCATCATCAATTAATCAATTCAACGCCAATACAATGAGCACATGACCGTTTTTGTGCTTCCTTACTTACTTAAGGCGGTCCAACCGTCCGGGGTAGACCGCGACCGCAACCGTCAAAGGTCTCCAGTCAGATCGATTGAGGTCAATTTTCACTTGCGTGCGCCACCTGAGTGAAGACCTTCCTCTACTGTGCCGGCCATCGTGAGTGGATTAAAAGACTTCCCGAGCCGGAGGATTGGTTTCCGTTCGCTTTACAGGCATCGCAATTGTTGAACCTTCACTCTTCGGGCTAAGTCGATGTCGCTGAATAGCTCCATGCATGGGACCGAAAATCACTAGAATAATTTTCCTCTTAACGCAGGCGAGAGGAAACACATCCGCTTCTGACAAAGTCATGCCTTTGCGCCCTAGAACAGGACTTTGATGATTAAGGTCTTATAGAGTACTAGCTTTTACCCGCGACTTCGTCTGCGTGGAATAGTTACTTTGGGTAACCTTTTTCATATAATACAATACAATACATACTAACTGCAAACTGCAGTTAGTATGTATTAAAGTAAATATCTTATTTTAACTCATTTTCATGAACTACATTTTTTGTTTTTCCATCCTCTGCTAAAACATAAAGATTTTTTGCGGGCACGATACTCTTGAGCACTCCACTTGGAGTTGCCCATGGGAAAAAAAAGGTTTTTTCTAAATGTATACCTGCTACTTTATGCGTTTGTCCTTGAGCTTTATTTATTGTCATTGCTTTTAGAGGACACTGCACACTTTTAAACTGAAAGGGCAAATCAGTCGGAATTATTGGAATACGGGGAATTAAAACATTTTGTCCTTTTGCCATTCCAGTCATAATTATTGCTTTCATAATATTGCGTCCCAATTGAGTAACTTGTAGCCGTGTACTATTACATAGCGTCGGTGCGTCAAGGTTTCTCATTAACACGACCGGAACTCCAACTTTTAACCTCGACTTATGAGAAGGCAACCCTGATAATTCTAAAGAATTCAAAAATTCTAAAGGGTACGACGTTACTTTTTCAGGGTGCGAGATACTGGACAACATCCCCCTCCACGTATGACATAATTAGTTTGTTTATCTGCCACACTGTCTCATTTGTCGGCGCTAAAATTACCCTTTCACACAACCATTCTCGATTGCCCATATTTATTTGCAGATCGGGATAGGCATTATTTTTCAAATCATCTTTATTATCGGCCATTTGATAGAATTCACGACACAGAGCCGTTACTGTCTGTCGCCATACGATCTTCTCCGATTTTTTAGAAGACCAGCCTCATATTGCCCTGATTGTGCACCATTGTGCAGCTGAACTCGCATATTTATAGTCAAACGGACATTTTTTACGTGTACCCATAATAAGACACTTTCAAAGAAGCATTTATTTCATCAGCTGGTGTGCCCCTAATAAATACTGGCAGGGTCTGTCACCAGCTAAAAGTATCACCATCCCTCCCATAATACTCTGGTTGCTCTTAATATCGTACATCGTGCGATCTAGTGCTTCGATTTCTCTTTTATGAGACATCGCACATTCATCCCAAACCAGCGGTCGACACTATTGCAACATTCGTTCACGCCCACAATTTTTGCTAATGTTACAAACTGTCATTACCTCATGAGCTAAGTTCAAAGACACTTTAAGAACTGAGTGAGCCGTTTGTCCCCCATTGAGCAGCGTAGGAGCTTTTCCAGAGGAAGCTACTGATATAGAAATCTTTTTATCTTTCCTGACTTGTGCTAATAGTAAATTTAAAAGAAAGGTTTTGCAAGTGCCTCCTGGAGCATCCAAAATGAACAAACCACCTTCGCCACTTTCAATTTTGTGAGTAACTTTATCAAAGATTAATCTTTGCCCTGTGTTCAAAAGTGGAACGGCATCCATTATTTTGCGTTTTAAAGAATTAGTATCGTAATCTAGTTCTCGCATTAAATCACTACTTACTTCCCCAATTCTTTGTGGTCTGCTCATCCCAAAATCAGACAAATTTTTTTTTCCAGTAATAGCTATCACTTGGTCTTCAACCTTTTTTTCGCATTTATATTATTAGTAAGGATTACTTTAGTTTTCGAGTGTGGGCTCAGTTTACCTGCTTTAAAAAAAACAGCGATTGGCAAGATGTATTCCTTGCTTTATTTCAGCACTGGTGTCATTGCCTGAGTTGGTAGCGATTCCTTTGAATACCTCAAACCTGCATCTGCCTTCTGAGACGTTCTGTCCGAGACGTGCGTCAGTGTTAAGTGTCCCTTCTCGTTGCCAGCATATACTTGGTCTTTCCCTCATTTATCCAATCTTCGTGGCCTCCGTCGCAATGCTCACAAAGGTGCCATTGACATCACGCTGCTTTCCAATTATGTCAATATCGTCGGTATGTGCGAGTAGTTGGACGAACTTCAAAATTATTTTATTCATGTTATAGTTAAATACGAATTTCGAAAAAAAAGTTAAATAAATCGTAAGCATTGTTAATCGGGTCTCCTCATGATGGAATGGCAGCTCCATCTGAGTCAAAAATCACTCGGAAGCTGTCGAAATTAGAACACTAAAAATCCAAGCCACAAGAAAATCACCAATTCGTATGTCCCCATAAGCAATCATGTTCTTCAAGCTCATTCATTGTATAGTCTGTCATAAATGCCGGTACCACCAATTCATTTCGCATGAATACTGGATTCAGACTTGTCTCTGCCATCGAACACGTTTCCTATTTAAAAATGCATACCTTTCAAACGAGTCCAGGAAAGTGATTGATGTGGACTGCCCTCCCTCGGTTCGACAGCTTCACATGTAGTAACAAATAATGGATGCACGTCCCGAAGAACTGCATCCGTTTGACATAAACACAACATGTTGTGCTCCTGAAACAAAACATCATATTCAGCACTCTAATTCACCAATTTGCGGAGTGAAAGTTGTATCTATCGCATATTCGGCGCTGTCAATCGGTTGATTTGCAAACTTCAAGCTTGTCAATTGCATTCCGTGACAGTGCGTTCGTTCGGCCAAAGCTCCATCAAACACAGTGCTATTGAATTTCAATTTCAGCCTGACAATGGCCCGAAAAATTTTACCTCAGAACAGTGCGAACAATGGCTGTCTGACGGTTGGTTGCGGTTATGGAGTAACATGGCCGATCATTGACATCCGCACAGCAAATTAACCGTGACGGATGAAGTGTTGATTGGTTTTGGTCATCGATTGCGCGACGCTGTCGAAGACAGCCGCTTTGTTGGCGTGCAAAAAAGCGAAGAATGATTAAATTTGAGATGGAATTGTAGACGGCCGGCTAATAGAATTCGCACTTTCAAAAGTTTGCCCATTTAATGTTTGTCTTCTTGTTGGAATAAAGAAACCTCTTTGTGGCTAGGCTATATCGATTCGATGGTGCTTTGTGTGTGCGGACATTTGTTACGTGATGAGAAGAAAAAAGTGAAAATTGTTTTGAAAAGTTTATTGATAAGCACTCAAACAGAAGGACTTAAAGAATGAAAGTGTAGCCATGTAGACGTAAGTCTTTGTCGTTAGACCAGACTTCATTTGTGAATCACCAATCGGAGTTGAAGATCTTGATTTTTATTTGTAAGGAGTACACCTGGGCAGGACGTTTCGAGGGTTTATTATTTGATTCTTCTGGACGGGGGCTGCTCAGGTTTAAAGAGGTTTCATTTCGTTCTTCAACTTTATCAATCTGCAACTCTGAGTGATTGGTAGGTGGGTGGAAGTGGCTGGAGAGTGAGCCTATAAGGAGTGCTTGTTTAGACGCAGAGAAACACAAACAGATGTATTTAACCTTGTCATGCTATTTTGGGGTTCACTGGTACCCCTGCATTTATAAGTTAAGTTATTACACATTACATTATAAGTTCTCGCCAATCAGTAGCAGCACTAAAATAAAATACAGTAGACTTCCCCTAAGTCGAATTGTCACGGGATACCATAATCTGTTCGAGTTAGAGAGAGTTTGACTTAGAGAGAGGTTTTTGATCGGAAATTTGAGGGAAGTGTCTGTAAGATATGTCGAAAAAGTTCGAGATAAAGGGAGTTTCGACTTAGGGAGAGTTGGACATAGGGAGAGTTCACTGTACATACGTTTGCCGAACTTGTGCAAAATAATTTTATTTTATATTATTTTTGTGACAAAAAATTGGTAATGAATAATAATTGAAGTTTCTTTTGGGCCCCCTTCTTTTGGAAAATACGACTGGTTGGCGCAGTTGGTTAAGTGCCTGCCCATGGTTAGTGGGGTCCCCTGTTCGAATCCCAGTGAGAGCAAGGGTAATACGCTTTTATCTGGTTTCCAAATCAAAATTATCGGCTCTATTAATCAGGATAAATATCGTCTAGGTGTGCTGGTTACTTCAATAGCGGCCCCTTCTACCTACCTACATTCTTTTGAGATTTTGGCAAATTATATTGTTTTATAAGAATGCTTTTTCTGTACACCTTGTCGCGATACGAAGACTTAGTAAAAGTCAATGCCTCGTGGGAAAGTAAGATAAAAGCTAAGATATAACCATCCCATCCCTGCGCTGACTGCTTATCGTCTCTCTTCCCCTACAGTCTTCTGCCCACCCGTTCGGCTGTATCAAGGTTTTACACGAACCGTTTTTTTTTTTTACGGGGGTTGGTGAAAATCTTCAAAAGACACTAGGGGACCGTTCCCACATAGCGAAAGGGATTTTTACCCAGTAAAAACAGCTCCCTTCAAATAAGATCTATTTCCACTACAACTAAGCTTTACACTTATCCAGCAGTTTTTCTTTCTTGGTTTAGACGCATTTGGCAAGAGATTCTCCATTGACAGTTCTTGCTTACACCGCACTTAAGCGCGCGTTGAATTCACTGTGCTAGGTCAAGGGGCTTAGTCCTTTGATGACGGCTCAAAGAGTCTCTTTCGTCGAGAATTGAAAGGACGGCAGAGTTTATGTGCTCTTCCAGGCGACGCTTATGCTTACGAGCAAAATTTCCAACTTCATCTTGGAGTGATGAAATTCCAAGGTCTCTGTGAATATCGTTGTTTCGTATATACCAGGGTGCGTTGATTATGGCCCTTAGCACTTTATTTTGAAAAGTTTGTAGTATGGGGTACAACCCCATAGTTGTATAGCGTACGCAATTTGTTGTCAGTACTTAGCTTGGAATATTTTCCAATAAGCCAGAACATGTCCTTGTATCTTAATTGGAGCTCCTCACGTTTCTTTTTGACATGCTCCTTCCATTTAGGCTTTACGTCGAAAGTCATTCCGAGTTATTTCGCATCATAGCCGAAGGGTATTTGAACATTATTTATAAAAAAGGGGAAGTTATTCACGTTCTTATACCTAAAATTTGTATGAACGGATTTAGCTTCGTTAAGCTCGTAATTTTCTGGTTGATTCTTCGACCGCTTTGGCAGTTACCAAAATGGCGGTGTCGTCAGCAAATGTACCTACGTCCTGCGGTATATCTCTGCTATACAATAAGTAAAGGAGGGGACCAAGAGCACTTCCTTGTGGTATTCCAGCTTGTATAGATTTAAATAGCGAGTATTCTTTCCCATATTTCACACGGAAGATTCTATCCGATAGATGGTTCGATAAAATTGTGCAAAGTTTTCGAGGATCTCACTTGCAGGTTGGGCCCACTTGGCCCATTTTGTGAACTTTGCCTACATAGCTCTCTCGCTGAATATAAGATGCAGTAAAAAGAAATTTTATTTTTCCTTAGAGACAAACTTTTCACCATCAAAATCGTTCGCCATGGACAGCCACAGGATGTAATCACTTAGTGCTAAATCTGGACTTTAAGCTTGTAGGAGGACCTCCCAATCAAGTTCCCGACTTTTCTGCCAAGTCGCTAGGTCTGGCGATTTATTTGATCTGGCGTTGTGTTCAGGGAAAGCAATTTCTTTCCTATAAGCTAAGACAGGCCGCTGCAGGACGACCGTTTTAAGAGTTTTGCTGTAGGGCATCAGATCATCGCAGATGAATCCTTGTCAATGGCCGTCATCCTAACTTGTCCACACATTGCGCCGACTCACTGCCATTGAACCCGAAAGTAATCGATGTCGATTCGATTCAGCAGTAACTCGGTCCGTTAGGTTCCTTGGCGTAAATTCGAGTGGTAGCTTTAGCCGTTCGGAGTCGGCATAAAACAATAGGTCCCTTCCACTCGTGAGAGAACAAGTGGAGCCGCTGCTGTGGAAGCCAGGACCTGGCCCTCTATGGGCTGTAGGGAATATTTTTATTATTATCATTAAAATGCCTCATGTCCCAACACAAAACATAAGTAATCCACCTACCATCCCATCCAAAAATCCAAACATTAGTATTTGTAATATGAGGTGGCGAAGGAAAGAAAGTGTCGTTATATTCTTATCCCACCGAACTAAATTCCGAGATTTCATCAAATCTCTCTAAATCTTTTTATCTTATCTTATTTTCTAGACAGGAATTGTTGAAGCTTGTGTTTCAAGCCTTCGTGCCAAACCTTGTCAAAGGCTTGAGAAACGTCGAGAAATACAGCTCATCACGCTTGCTTCTTTTCAAACGATTTTTCTATAACCTCAGTTATGCGATGTACTTGGTCAATAGTTGAATGCTTGCTTCTAAAACCGAACTGGTGGTAAGGAATAATTCGTCTTTCTTCTACAACCGGGCTTTAACGTCTAAGTAATATTCATTCGAACACTTTAGACATCGGATGTCGGAAGAAGTGAAATCGGTCTATAAGATTTTTTGTCTGTTGGGGGCTTACCCGGTTTCGAAAGCATTATTATTTCCGCTACTTTCCACTGACTAGGGACGTGTTCTTATCAAAACCATGCCGATGATATTGGCTAGTGCCCCCCCTAAAATTAGTATCTACCGCAGTCTTGACCCCCACCTTACAAATCTTAGGGGGCACACCAAACACAAAAAAAAAAAAACCAGACACTGGTGCTCTCTCGCCGACTGGGACATCCAAAGCAGTACCAGCAAGGGCTCTTTAAAATCAGCTCCTGAAGTGCTGGCTGTCAGGAAAGTGGCTAGTTACGTTGCCAAAAGCCATGTGAAGCAACTTTAATCTGGACCCAGTATGGATCGTCAAAACCGCGGAACTGCAGTTGTCTCGAGGGTAATTTTACCATCCCTGAAAAAACACAAGAATCGACGATTCGCTTCTAGAATTATAGAAAGATTAAAAGGCATCCCTCTGGAGGAATTCTCCGAAAATAAAAAGAGATCTGTCGCCTGAGTCACTAAGGTGTTAAAGGAGTTAAAGACAGAGGGTTGTAGTGGACTCCACGGCCCACATCCAAGTTAGCCACGTCAACGGAAGCACTGCCCAATGACCCCAAAATACCCAAGCTGGTGTACCAATCACCGGTGGTAGTCTTACAGTGAGGCACTAACATGTGACCGATTTAAGCTGTGATTGATACAGGCGATAGTGACTGCGTTAACTGTTCCGTCCACTGGAAGATTGGCCTGGGAATCAATTGCTTCTTCATCGAATCAATGAGGGAAAATTATGGTCGGGCTCCCGTCGCCATCTATTCCTGCAAGGGTGCATAAAGTTAATTTCCAAGGACGAGAGATCGGCCGTGCGATATAAAAAGCCATTAATTGTCTTTTTGAGCAGCGCACAACTGGAAGTTGTAATGTTAAGGACACACAAGGCAGCAATTAAATATCTCAGACTGCAGTCACATTTAACCTCAAGACGTCCCTTAATTTCTCTTGACGAGATGGCTAAGAATTTCAAAATCCTACTTATGTGGATGCCAGGGCACAGCGATATTCCAGTAAATTGCTAGGAAGGGTATTACCTCAACATTCAATGGAGATGGAGACAGTTAAGGTACAGTCTTGATCCAAGATGTTCACTCTAGACTGAGCAGGCCGAATCGCTGAACCCTCGTTGTTGTTATCGACCATATACCATCGATATTCACAGCGACTTCTTTAGAAGCTGCATAAATGGACGAGAGGAAGAAACCATCGCACACCTTCTATATAATTGTAGTGCCCTCTCCTCCCGTAAATTCAGTCACTTAGACTCCTTATACTTCAACGACTTGAGAGAACTAAGAAACATTAGTTTAAGCCATCTTCATCGCTTCTAAATGGTTTGCGGAATAGGATCAACTTGATCCTTGTGGTAACACAACTGACCTAAGTGTGACTGCTATTCATGGCAGTCAGCACCCCGAACCTTACTTTGGGGGTACGGTTGTAACCCAATATAGAATAAGTAAGTCTCGCAAAATTCTGTAACATTCCTGGGTTAATAACCATGAAAATTATTTTATTTTTAGTTATTCAAGGAAGGAGTAACCAACTATTCGTGGCAATGCCCCCAACACCACGAAGTCCGAGGCGATTCCAGAATACGAATCCATTAGTAAGGCGACGGCTGGTGGTTGGTGGTTGAACCAAGTCCAAAAAGGCGCCTGGTTGCGCTTAGGCATAACTCCTGATGAGTTAGAGTCGGTGGCGGAGGAACGCGTTGCCTTGAGATCTCTCGTGTGTGCCGTCCCTGTAATGGATCAAGCGGGTCAGAAGACGATGATGCTGATGGTTGAAGTTATTTGACGAACATTACTGACATGTTACAGTGTTACAGTGAAAGCCCCAATTCTTACGGAAAACCCTCTTAGGCGGACAATCCCCTAGAGCGGACAATTTCTCACGACCCAGGATTTTGAATTGAAGTTCCAAACATTAACAAGGACGGACAACCCCCTTACCCAGTCAGAAGTGTTGCGACCGTCGCTGTGCGCCTTTGGAAGGTTTCACTGTATTTTAGTTGCGGTTGGTACGTACATGACGTATTTTGTAAGTCCGATTTTCACACACCCTTACCAGTCAATCAACCCGTATTTTGGAAATCACGTGTCAGAAGTTAGCTTTCAAGTCCAAATCCAGCAAGCACAAGTTCGGAATTATCTTTCTGCACCGCTCACCGTTGACCGCAAAGTTTTGTCATGGTAGACCAATAAATCGCACCAAATGTTGACTTTTTCTGGACTGCCAATGAAGACGCAAATAATGTTTAATTTACGACCGATGACGTTTGCTCAATATCTTATGACAGCGATTAGATTTACATCTACGGAAAACCACATAAGGCATCCCACATGCGCATCTCTGCGAGTTGCATTTGATTAATTGACTGCATTTTAAAGACCCCCAGCAAGCCCCATCTGCTCATACGTGGGTCAAAAGTCGTGTGAGTTATTTGACTTAAATCCCCTTACAAACCGCTTACCGTTCATGCCAATAAATCAAGCTCATAACAAACCTCACAGCATATGCTTCACTGGATTTCCGATGAAATTCCACAACGCACTATAAAACCCATGAACCGTACACAGCCACACACACACCATCATGGATCTAATCCGAAATTATTCAAAAATTATTCCGAAAAAGATTACGAAATGTGTATCGGCGAGCGATATAAATGATACTTCCGTGTTTGCGTTTTAATTAAACCTTCGTGCGGAGAAATCGACAGCCTCTGAGGAGGTTCGGCTCGGTCGATGCGTTGAGGGATTGTATCTTTTAATTACGACGATTTATCGGAGTAATGGTCGCTCGTAAAATCGCACAACTGTGCTCGAGGTGTGAAAGTCCACAGTCGACGCACTGTCCGCAGAAAGTGAAACAGAAACGAAGTTGCAATTGTTTTCCACTCTTTCATGCCTATTAACTCTCCGACTGACGGACGGATATCTAGAACACCCGCGTTAATTTGGTTCGGTTGTGATTCGTCGTTAGGGATCTCAGTGTCGTCGTGCCGCCGCTGCTGGCCACCTGCGTTGGTGCGGAAATTCGCGTACTGGTCATTGTGTCACCGATGACAAAATTCATTTAGCGAATTAGATACTCGTAGAATGGGGAAATAATCATTGGTATTTATTTTTAATTAGTCCATGACTGATGGCTCTAATTAGTCACCGATGTGTGGACCGGATAAATTTATTTCAAATTTTGTTTCAAACAATCGATGTTTCGTCGCTTCGAGGGGTGTGCAGTTCAATGAGTTGCATATAATTGCTTAATGGGATCATTTTTGGTTGATTTGTTCTCAGGCAACGTTTATGCACATAAATTCTGCTGAATAGGGTATCACTTCGAAAGTATTTGAAAAAGAATCAAAAGTGGAGTAGGAGCTTTGAATTCTTGCGAGTGAATCCCGAATGATCTTTCCTAATAGTTTCCTTAAAACAATTAAAACTACCTTGACTTGCTTAACAATTAAAGTTGAGGCAAAAAGTGCTACAATGTCCCAAGGGTAGCAAAAACTTTTGGTCATTTGTAAAAAATGTAAAGAATTCCGCCTCGCCTTCAATTCCCACGCTCATTTACAATGACATTCCAGCTGTCAGCTCCTTAGACAAAGCTAATCTGCTTGCGGCTCATTTTGCAGCTAGCTCAACACTGCCAGATTCTAATTTGTCTCCAAAAACAAATCCACTTCCGCACTCGTACAGTTGCAAGAGTACTGAAAGATCTCGACGTGCATAAATCCGCTGGCCCGGATGGTATTCCCCCTATACTTCTGAAGAGGTGTTCTTCTGTGCTGGCAAAACCACTGCGTAAGCTTTTTCATCTATCCTACTGTTTAGGTCTCTTTCCGAGCAGATGGAAAACAGCAATTGTCCAGCCAGTCCCTAATAAGGGCGAATCTTCGTCACCCACCTCGTACCGACCCATAGCACTTACGTCCCTTCTTTCTAAGGTCATGGAAACGCTGATAAATCGTCAGCTTATGAAATATCTTGAATCGCGGAAGCTTCTTAATGACCGACAATATGGTTTCCGCAGCGACAGGTCCACTGGTGATCTGATAGCTTATCTCACCGAAAAGTGGAACCAGTCTTTGCACAATGCAGGAGAAAGCAAGATCGTTGCGCTTGATATTTCTAAAGCATTTGACAGAATTTGGCATCAAGCTCTCTTGTCGAAAATGTGTGCAGATGGTATCGATGAATCTCTTCTTCTATGGATTAGAAATTACCTTTCGAACCGTTCAATTCAAGTTGTTTTGGATGGGTTCAAGTCTGATATCCACCAAATAAATGCTGGTGTTCCCCAAGGCTCAGTTCTGTCTCCGACACTCCTTCTCATTTTTATAAATGATCTCTTGTCTGTTACTTCTAATCCAATCTATTCCTTCGCTGATGACAGCACCCTTAGCTTTTCATATTCGTTCCAAGACTCACGACCCCGCCGCCTTCGGCCGTGGAATTGGAACGGCAGCGTATGTTAAGGACGTTGAATTCCGATCTTGACAGCATAATTAACTGCGGAAAAAACAATAGAGTGGAATTCAATGCTTCAAAAACTCAATGCTGTCTGCTGTCACTCAAGCGAACCCTTGATAATCAGCCATTATCCATGAATGGCGCTTGTCTCGATGAAACCGGACAACTTTCCATCCTTGGTATGTGTATCAACACAACATTTAGTTGGAGCGATCACAAATTTGAGGTCGCCAAAAATGCTGCGAAATGTTTAGGTTTTCTTAGTCGATGCAAGAAATATTTCACCCCTTCTGATTTGGCTTTAATTTATAAGGCGTACATCCGCCCCAAGCTTGAGTATAACGCTCATATCTGGTCTGGTGCCCCTAAGACAACACTGCACCTACTTGATAGAATCCAAAAGCGAGCGATAAAACTTATAGGAGACAACAATATCGCAGAGTCATTAGACTCGCTCGAACATCGACGCACCGTCTCGTCTTTGTCCGTGCTTTATCGATATTTCAACAATCCATGCTCAAGTGAGCTAGCCAACTGCATTCCTCCCCTCCATGAATTCACCCGCAATACTCGTCTCGCCAGGAATGCCCATCAGTATACCCTTAAGCCTACTTTCGGACGCACAGTTAAATTCAGAGACTCGTTCTTCAGTCGCACTGCACGAATGCGGAATGCTCTTCCCAAACTAATATTTCCCACAGACTACAACCCGCAGATATTTAAGATCAATGTGCAAAGGTACCTCCTCTCTCTCCTCTCTTTCTCCCTCTATACCTTCGGCCCGTGCTGTGTCTTGACCCCGGACACATAAGGGTATTAGCAATCCCTTGAGCACTCGAAAAATTAACAAGTGCTCGTAATACTAACCCACTGAACCCGTTGTGGGTATTCTAAGCTACCCAATTTATGTATTATTTGTACCTTTCAACTTAAACAACCTTTTTTTGATGAAACGTTCATTATTTAATCTCTGGACAAGAAAAGCAAACAAATGCCAGTATGTCCTCGAGCACTTACTAATCATCTTTCTTTTAAGACGATCCTTTTTTCATGCCGGTCATGCTTCGATCAGTTGCATTCCTACTTGTCAAGTATCGAGTGTACATAGTGTTTTGGTTTTGAGACTTCAGTCAAGATTTTATTTTTTTTATTTTTTTATTTTATTTTAATTGCTTCATGAGTTACAATATGTTGTCGCACAATTTACAGTAAATTACATTTTTAGAGATATGACATAATACTGTCTTTCAACTAGATCATTATCTAATATTTTTTTCTGAGTTAACACTTTTAACAGCTTTGAAACAATGAGGAAAATCATGGAAAAAAAAACCTCAGATTAGAAAGAAAAAAAAAAAAAAATAAATAAATTAATAAATAAATAAACTAAAGATCAGGAATACAAATAAAAACAGAAAAATAAATAAATTTAAAATAAATAAATAAATAAAAAGGTAAGTAGATAAATTTATAAATAATCAAATAAATAAGTTAACAAAGAAAACAATAAATCGATATATAAATCATAGATAAATAAATGAATAAATACATAAATGTATAAATAAAAAAAAAGGAAAAAAATAAATAAATAGATATATAATGTATACATGAATAAATAAATAAGTATGTAAGATAAATAGCTAAAAATATACGTTTAAAATGATTTAATGATCACAAACGAAATTGTAGATATCATAACAAATGCAATTGGTTGATTAGTGGATTGTCAGGAATATTGCACCTTAGCTTGAAATTATTATTAAGTTTGCATATTCTGGAGGAGACCAGTTCAACATTAGCCATATCGTGTACATCCAATGTAGAGTGATACCAAGGGAGATTAAGCATCATTTTCAATATTTTATTTTGTGTAATTTGAAGTTTTTTAATATTATATTTGGCACAATTACCCCAGACCATACACCCATAAAGCAAAATTGATTGAAAGATCGTCTTGTGAATAATGATCTTATTTTCTTTCGAAAGTAAGGACCTCCTATTGATAAACGGATATAAAATTCGTATTGCAAGATTGACTTTGTTAATTGTTTCCAAGACCTGTTTATTGAAAGTCAGTTTGTGGTCCAAAAATATGCCTAGGTACTTAACATTTGGCCTCCATTCTATTAAGTGACAATTAACACTTAACTGATTTGCCGGAAGAAAGCAAGGCATTCTTTTCCTTGTGAAAAAAATGGCTTGAATTTTTTCCGGGGTTAAGTTTAATTTTCCACTTAGAAAGATAAGATTGCAAAACTTCAATTGCATTTTTTAAATTCGTCTCAATATTGAGACCGAACATATGCGAAGAAAGTATTGCAATATCATCCGCATAAATAGCAATTTCACAATTTGGAATCTTTGGAATATCAGACGTAAATAAGTTATAAAGAGTGGGACTAAGTACAGATCCTTAGGGTACACCTGCACGAAAATTGACCACATCAGACTCACTATTATTGACAAAAACTTTAGAGCAACGATTAGATACAAAACTTTGAACGATTTTGCAGAGAAATTGAGGAAAACTGTTGCTTAACATTTTATAGATAAGCCCAAGTCAAGATTTTAAATTTTATTAAATTCTTTAATTAATGTTTTCTTCTTTGACTCGGTCATACTTTTTACGCAGAACAAATTTGTACCACGTTTCTCTTCCTCAAAGCATAGGAAAAACTGATCAAGTGTTTTTTTAAGAAATACTGAATAATATGGGCAATCTTATCCAATAATTTGAATGGGTAAGAAGTGGTACTCTCATTTTGGTCGTACAAAGTCAGGTGTCGGCTAATGTTTAGGTAGCCCCAAACAAGTAGTGCCTGAAACGATTGAATGAATCGAACGTAGAAGTCATCACTCAAACAAATGCTTATCTTTCTGGATTCAGTAACAAAATAATGTATCAAATTCTTTCAGACACTTACCGTCTTTGTCCCGTTCAGTCCTTCTGCAAGATTTTTCATTTGATTGGATTGCACACGGCTTCCTCATTATGCCTTAAGCACGTGCAATTTAACTATCCGAAAAATCTTAGGTTTTTATGAAAATCTTTGTGAATTCGGGATTGACGCACATCCCACCTGAATCCAAAAGAAATCTTTTTTTTTTTATCATTAACCTATGTATAAAATGTTAGCCCGTTAAACAGATCAAAAGAGACCTACTGGTGGTGGATTCATCAATTTAGAATGTCAACCTCGCTAGTTGAATGAGGCTAGGATGAATGGGTACATAACAGTCAACTGAAGATCCCCCAAATAGAATATCATCCCCGAAAAATATCTGGTGTTTTAGTATCGTTTGACCGATCCACAAGAAAGTAAACCCCTTTGACTGCGCCAACTACCGAGAGATAAGTCTCGTGAACATCGCTTACAAGATCTTTTCTACCATTTTGTGTACTCGCCTGAAGCCGTTTATGAATAACCTGATAGGTCCATATCAGTGCGGTTTCATGCGGGGGAAGTCAACCATCGATAGTCAGGCGTCTACGGATTCAAAGTCTAAGATGGCTGTTTTATGTATAGCCCATGGACAACACTGCTCCAGCCTGAAGAGTCTTCGACTCCGAACCAGTGGGACAACGCAATAGAGGGCGCCCACGGAACAGATGGTGCACCCAGTTGGAGAAGGACCTCAATCAACTTGGTGTGCGCAGTTGGAGACAGCTCGTTAAAGATCGTGCCGGCTGGAGAGGCTTACTGGTTGAGGCCCAGGTCCACCCCGGACTTTAGCGCCACCAGAAGAAGAAGTGTGGCATGGCGGGCCATTCTGCATGAATCAGCGGTAGTCCAAATCCATGACTTCGATTTCACATGGCTCTGTAACGCCCAATGTTAACGTTGTTGCAAGGCGAATTTTCGAAGAAAAATGGTCCAATGATGGTATCGGCCACAGCAGTCTCATTCTCATCAGTACGCACCGGACGACTCACGGGGGGCATGAGTGTTGTCCACTAGCGTATCTTCTTATTTATATATATTCTTATTTATATATATATATATATTTTTTTTTTCAAAAAACGCACTGTTAGGGCTGCACAGCACACACTTTGGAAATACGTTTTCAATATTTCTTAACGTTCTTCAAGCGTAAAGAGACCCATTTTGTTCCGCGAAGATGTGATACTGGCTTTCTGTCAACATTTCGATTTGCAACCAGCTGTCAGTGTCAAAATATCCTGTAATTAAAAAAAAACACAAGATGGCCCACCCTGTATCTTGAGTAGGCTGTTTTTCTGCTTGAGCGGTAGAAATTTTATTTTTCATGCAACCGGTGACTTGTCCTATAGCCTGTCAGTTCTATAAATCGCGCCACGTCCATTTGAAACTTGTCACATTCTGCAGAACCAATGTGACAATAGGGTGCCATTATTATCAATTAACTGCGTTTCAAGCATCCTTTGACAGCATAATATCACATTTCAAATGGTACGGAAAATAGTCAAAAAAAATAAATGTCATAATTGAATTCTGCCTTTTTTCGCTGTCGCTAATTGAATTTAGTTATTTCAGTTAGTTTTATTTATATCGCTTGAGTGGGCTTAATTTGACAGTTTTAAATTGTTGACAGCAGGTTGCCGTGGGCAAAGGGGAAACAATTGCTGCTACATTGTAATTGGACTATTAAGCATTTAAATTATGAACAATAAAAAAACATGCACATTTGGACTTTTGATCGTTTGAACATTTTGTGAAACAGAAACGAATGCATTTAATGAATGTTCGTTGCGTGGTGACAGTAGGTCTCCCCATTTGCAATCAGGAGGAGAGTTGATTGCTTTTGGTTTTCATATTAGAATTATTATTATTATTTTTTGCTTGGTTTGGATTGGGATCGGTTTATCTGTGTACTCTCATAACGACACAAAAATAAATGATATGAGTGCGTCTATTTTTTTGAAATTGCGTTTGATATCAGTTTAAATTCTGTGGAATTTAAAATGATGAACATTTTTAAAAATGGAATCCCACTCGTTTGAGCGGTGTGATGTACATAATATGAACTTCAAGGGTGTCTATGTTTTCATCGGATCTCACGTTATTGGAGGAAAAGGGTCTGTTTTACACTCTAGTCTGATTACAAGAAGTTCTATCCCAACGAGGTCATGTACAATGGAGGTAACTTGAAAAGGAGAAACAATTTTATAATTAAGTTGATCAGGATTAGTAATCAAACGACTTTTTCGATTGTATTGAACACTGCAATAAAAATGTACTGAGAAAGAACAAATTATACTGGACCCTTTAAATGAATGCAAGCACAGAAATTCTTAAATAAAATATATCGTACATACACATCCTCACAAAATTATTCGAACAAAGACTTTACAGCCGAATTTATTTAATATTTTCTATGTATAACTTAAAAAGTAACTGTTTTTTGTATTATACATCTGCTCTATATATCAATAGTCATATTCAAGGTTCAAACTGATGCAATCAACCCTAAGGGTATTTTTTTTTCGACTTCTCCGAATACGGCAAGAGGAAAGCAGACACAAAATTATCCGCAAAAAATCAAGCGTTGTGTTATAATAACCGCTCATTCTGTTGAATGCTGTGATCGAGGCAACAAGCAGAAGGATAGAGGATATTCCTGTGAAAATAAAATAAAAAAAAATGAAAAAAGAACAAAATGGGATGAACAAAATCGGATACTTATATAGAAGAGCGAAAGGTTATTTTAAAGTTCGTTTGCGAAGGCAAAACGTACCGAAAGACTGGTGAACTTGTTGGAAGATCCTATATCGTAGTAAGGGATGTTGTCCATAAGTTCAGAAATGAGGGTTGTTTAGAAAATAAGGAAGGTAGGGGTCGAACAAAAATATTATCGGAGGCAAATGAGAGGCATATTGTCAAGAAAATCAAGAAAAACACTAAGACGCCGGTAAAATTATTGACCGCAGAGATGTCAGGAATCATTAAAAAACCACTCTCTGTCGAAACAGTAAGGCGGACTTTAAGGTCAAATAATTTTAATGGTAGAGTTGCACGTCGCAAACCCTTTATTTCCAAAGTTAACAAATAAAAAAGACTCGCGTTCGCCAAAGAGTATGTTAACAAGACTCTAGACTTTTGGAACACCGTTATTCTTAGTGACGAAAGCAAGTTTAACTTGTTTGGCAAGGGTTTGGCGAAAACCAAATACTGAGCTGAATGAAGCTAATCTTCAAGCGATGGTGAAACATGGCGGTGGTAATATCATGATGTGGGAGTGTATGTCTGCGCGGGGGGCTGGTCAAATGGAGTTCATTGACTATAGAATGAACCAATATGACTACCTCGACATCCTAAAAAGAAATTTGCAGCAAAGCGCTACTAAAATGGGTCTAGGGTCAAATTATGTCTTTCAACAAGACAACGACCCAAAGCCCACTGCTCACAATGTCAAAATGTGGCTGCTTTTCAATGCACCCGACATCAACCCCATTGACCATTCAACCCCATTGAGCTTGAAAAAAATATTCGAAATCGAGCTATCAGCAGCAAAGCTCCTCTTAAAGAAGCTCTACAACGAGAATGGGAACTTTTACGCCCAGATTTTTATGCTAAGGGTGGTGCAACTAGATACTGATGTGCCACTCACCTACTTTGTTTTATTTATTTTTTCATATTTATTTTATTTTTGTGTGAATCATTTTGTGTTACGTTTAACTGAAGTCAGTTTGTTTATTTTCGTTTTGTTTGCTTGGTTTAATTAATATTTGATTTTTTTGTACTAATTTTTAATGTTTTACTAATTCTAATTGTTTTTAATTTTATTGAATTTATTTTTTCACGACTTAAATAGTCTAGTCTTGTGCGAATAATTTTGTGAGGATGTGTACATATATCTTTGTTAAGAACCAAAAAAGCAATAGTGATTCATTTGTTGGTGTTGTAACATAAGCAAGATAAATTTTAAGGAAACATAAATACAAATAATCTGCATTATTATAGCTAAACAAATCACGGACGGATCCGCGTGTCACAGTAATAAACTAAATAATAAAAAATAAACTAACTACTCCAAAAGGTAATATTTTTGAAGAGGATTGCTTGCCACATTTTCTTTCACTAGAACTTTATTTATTACAAAACTGTGACAACACTAATTTTTAATAAAGTTTTTGGCTTCTATCACAGTAGAACAGATTAAAACTTGCAATGGATTTCTTAATTTTGTTTTTAATATATTCTATTTATTTTTTATATTTACGAACTATGACTTCTTGCAGTAGTGTGATCTTTGGGTATTGCTACCCCAAAATTATGTACCTTGCTTAACGGCTTTATTCCTCCCGAAGCATTTATCTAGGTACGATTGGCCTCAGGATCAACAAGGATGCCCTGCTAACTTTCATGTCGTATTCTGAACAATGGTCAGATGACTCCAATACGAATAGGATGTCGCTCGCAGTCACGATGATTCTCTCCGGTTCGGTAGAGCTATCTTTGCTCGAGACAGGAAAGAGTCTACCAAAAATAGGCATTTTTATTGGTGGTTATACCAAAACCAGTCCCTCCTTCGCTGGCCTTCAAAATGATCCGAGAGCCACTACAGTCAGGCCAACTAACACAGATTTAGGTAGTTTCAGAAAAAATCCGAAAATAATAGAATACAAAAAATATATAAAAAAATAAATTTTTAAAACAAAAAATTCAAAAAAAGTTGCCGAAAAACGGCGTATACCACGGCTAATAAAATATATATGTTCAGCATATCCATAATATATACGCCTTGGTATCGTGTCCGTACAGCTACAGAAATAAGTTCGCTAGTTTTTAAGTTGTATGTTACTTTAAGATAGTATAAGGTAGGTGGTCAAATTAATAAAGCTAAGTTTTCTAGGGCAGACAGAACAAAACAATACAAGGTTGTCCATTAAAACAAGGAAAAAAACATAGTTGAAACGGAAATTCGCAACAGGACTTCCCGGATAATAGCTCATAGCCATGAGCATAAAACTGTGTTGTTTATAAGCGGGTTTTGAATGAAAATCCTATCAAGCGGGGACCTTAAGTAGGCTTAGGATGGCGTTAATAAATCTCAGCTGAATATAATTCGTTTCTATTAAAATGGATTTGCTAATAAAGGGTTGCTTATATCTGGGGAGAACTGTATTAAATTAAGAACAGAATAGCTTAGCTGTATAGGGTTAGTAGATTAGATGTAAGAACTTTTGTAAAAATAAAACAAAAAGCTGGGTACTCATAATATATGCAAGATTTGAATTTGGCACTTGGGCAGTAAATTGTTAGCAACAATAAAAAAAAACACAGATATTTAAGGAAGTAAAGGAGAGGGGGGCGTCTCATTACCCTTCCTCCTAAAATTCACTTTCACTTTCATTTGTTACCAGTCGTGCAAATATAGTGGATATCAAAATTCACTTTCACTTTCATTTGTTATCAAGAATACAGGCACTTCCATGCCTGGATGTCACAGGACCAATTTTTATTGCTTCCACTGGACTTCTACGCATAAGATTTCTTTAGCGAATGCCATTAGGACAATCCAAAGGTTGTATCTCAAGCTCTACCAGTCGTGCAAATACAGTGGATAGCCTACAAATAAAAAAGTCGAAAACGACTACTCTCTCGAATTTCTTGATTTCGTAATACACTTCCGGTGTTACTAAGGAAAGACAGAAAACCAGATGAATCCATCAACAACTTGATCATCCACGTCGACACGAATGGATCGCATTTAAATTGTTTAACATGCTCTGCTCCCTCATGATTCCTGATATCGGTTGAGTTCTCCAAGCAGCGGTCGTGGTAGTCAAGGAAACGGGCAGAATGATATCGACGTTGTAAATACTACCCGCTGTTTATTGCAGCGTTAGGCAAAAGAAACCAAGTACAAGCTTGTCGCATGCTGAAACGAAGGGCTTACGGTTCTCTGCACACAGCACTCGATGACGCTATGATGACTCCCAGGTAACAAAGACATAGGCGGCAATGACGAGCTTGCCAAGAAAGAAACTGACCCACTCTGGCACTCCTATACATTAATCCACTTCTTGCAGGTGTCAAGAAGAAGGTGGATGATAAAATGATAGATCTGACACACGAAAGGTAGAGCTCTCTAACCACCTGTGTGACTACTCGGATCTTCTAACCTATGTTCAGTAGATCAAAAACCTATCGGGGCTGGTAGTCGGAGCGCTGGCTGTCTATAATCATCTGAAGTACTATGGAAACAAAATGAGCCGCATGACTTCATATGCAGAGGTTGTGGGGATGTAGAAGAAATAGAAGGTACTCCTGACTACCTTTGCCCCTGTTACAATCTCTGGCCTCTGCGAAAACACTTCTTCCATAATCTCTCGTTCATTAGTATGTCGGGATGGTTAGCACGAGGAAGACGAGTATGAAATTGGAACCTAGAGGTTATTTTCCCCCAATGGGCATCACAATGGGGCCACCTGGATTCAAGTGCGACGTGGCTTTTCCACGTCTGCCTACGCACCTAACTTAATCTACTCTTGTTTCCTGTTTCTTCATGAAGAGTCAGGCATCTGAATCTACATTCAATCAAACTAACCAAACAACAAATTCAATAAAAATATATGCCAGCGAACTTGACATCGTCAAGCGTCACCTTTTGTGGTGTCTGTCATTTGGGACTCATTTGACAACAATCATCCGAAATCTAGGAACTAATAGATTTTGGCTTAAGCAACAAAGGTGTTTGTAAATAAAATAAAGTGTGACCATGGTTCATGGAAAAAAGAGAAACATTGACCGCCACTGGACAATAGAGGCATTACAGAAAACCGTCAAGTGCACAAACATAAATATTTGTGAATTACTTCTTTTGCTCCACTTCTGTGGGATCAAGGTTAATGGCTCATTAAAAGATCAAACAAAAGTATTTGTGAACGGGCACTTAGTATTGTGTGTACATTCGTATTGTTTGTAAAGAAATCATTTTTTAAAACAATTGAGGAAGGTTCATTTGAAAATAATTCACTTAAGATAGAACTCATTATTATTAAGTTAGAAATGTAGCTACCTCGGGTAAGGCAACGACCGTACCCTTTCGCGATCGAAAGACGATTACCCAAGCATGACCTCTCTGATTCACCCGATCATTGGCCATCCTATCTTTGACTCAAGAGGGTAGTTTATGTTGATGGTTGAGTGGATTTAGAAAAGGTATAATTTTTATTCCTCGTGAAATATGGCTTCACATTATTTTCCAATTGGCGGCTTACAAGGTTTTCCTGCCTTTTGTTACTTGTACGCCAGGGCACAATTTAACGCGGGTGTGGGGGGGATGAATGAGAGAATGAGGGGGTCGTGGCGTTGTGGCTATGTGCGTCGACCCCAACGCAACTTAACCTCGCTGCCTGGGTTCGATTCCCGGTTGGTACGACCAAAAATTATGTTCACGATCTCACCTCTTTCGAGTCACTGACAATGTCAAAGGGTAATAACTGTCTAGAAAAAGCTTCTCAAACTTGCTCGTTCGGAGTCGGCATAAAAGTGTAGGTCCCTTCCACTCGTGAGAGAACAATAGCATGCACAACACGAGAGTTGTTGACAAGCTCGGCCAGGCCCCTACAGACTGTAGCGACACCTAACCACTCCAACACGCAGTTTTTTGTTGAGTCCGAAATGCGAAGATTGGAAAGCTTTCATCAAAAATTATACTCTCTGAGCACTGTGATGCTGTGTGAATCTAAAAAGAAAGTGCCATGAAAACGAAAGTTGTTGTGCCTGGGATCGAACCAGGGAAGTTCAGTGGTGTAGTCGACGCAATTAACTGATACGCAATGGTAGCATGTATTTAAATTGATAAGTGCGTACTTACATAAAAATATTTTTGGACCGGAATTTATGTTCTATCTCATTCTTCTTCTACACTCCCATCGATCCATAGAACTGGTTTCCTCAAAAAGTGATGGGAACCGACGTATGTTAGTTCATACAGTCAGTCGCAAAAATAAGTGCATATATAGTATAGAGTTTTATGGCTCGCGGTGCTATATATTTATCTCCAAACCTGTATATCTTCTTATTATTTGTGTTTGCTTTTCTTACGTTTTATTTCCACTGTGCAAAATGCAAACGATTTTTACATAGTAAAAATATTTGTAAATCAGGAGCAACCGCATATTTTGAGACCCTTACATGTTCTAAAAATTGCTTCGTAATGGAATATGTAAAATCGTTTAAGTATCTTGGTGTTACACTTGATTGGAGGATGAGTTGGTCCGACCATATGAGTGCGCTTAAAAAATACCTTATAGCCGTCACAAGACAGTTATACTTTTTAAAATCATTCTGTTCGCATGAACTTCTTAAGTTCATCTATTATGGGTTAGTTCATTCTAGGCTCGAATATGGTTTAGTTTCCTGGGGTGCAACTCAATTCAATAAAATGAACCCACTTCTAATTTCTCAAAAACACGTTATTTGTCTTATTTGTAACAAAAATCGTCGTTTTACTAGTCTGTTGCTTTTCAGAGGCCTTAAAATTTTTCCTAAAAACTTCTTATCAGCAAATTTTCTTTAAATTTCTTATGGTTTTTGCTCCCTGTTGCGAGAGAAGAGAGGATTTTATGACACACTTTTAATAGTACAATTTTCTGTCTTTATTTGATATATGTATATGTTCGAGCTTTACAGATTGGACAGATACAGATGAAACAGAGATTAAATGTAAATGCACAAAATAATTAACGTATAAACTTGAAGAGTTTAACGGGAATTCAAGATGAATAAGTGAACAGGGAAATGAACTCAACTGAATTGAATGAAATTAATAAAAATTAATGAAATTAATAAAATGAATTAAAATTAACAAAAATTAACTTTAAAAAATAATGTCCTTCTTTGTCTTGATCCTCTCTTCACCGATGCTCGCGTTGAACTGTGCAGGAATGAAGAGCCGTTGCTATCAGATGAAGTCAGTACACGTTCGGAAATCCATTAGTGCTGATGGGGGTATTGACAGCATTGTCAGAGTCACTAACATTTCCAGACTCTATCATTATTTACCATATGACATTAGAATCGTTAGAATTAAATCCTTATTTCTAAGGATGATAAAACTATGGCTCGCTAAAATCGCATACTTATACATAATAATTTTATTATTATTTGTTTCTTATTTTATTTATTATTATTTTGTTGTCAACTTTCTAGTAAATTTCTCAATATATTTTGAGACCCCACTATCTTTCTTTCTATCTCATTATTTATTTTTGTTATTTATTTTTATGTGACTCCCTGCTTTCGCCTTTCCTTCTGAACTATAAATTCTCTTTTTTTAATTCATGTATTTAGTTTCATAATGTAATTCTTCTACAGTTTTGTCATAAGCCGTGTTTTTTTTTTCAAAAATCTATAAATCGTGAAGTAGAATTTTGCACGTAAAGCACATACCACAGACTTTTGCCTATAACTGCAGTAGCCTATAAAAATTCGAGTTCGAATATTTTTCATGTATTTTGGCAGCGATTCGAACATATAGTTGTTTTCTTCATATATTCTGACGGATAAAAATCAAAGCCACTGCGAATCGTTTTTTTTGCATCTTACTTCACTTGACTAAGCGTTTAAAAATGTATAGGTCTGATAGATCGGACCCGTCGCACATCCTCCAAATATGGAGTGTCCGGTCCTGCCCTTCGGGTAAGAAGTAACTGAGTGGATGAGGAGGATTAGAAGACGACACAGTATCCCCTCGCGCAGTCACATATAAGGAAATACATTTTCAATTATTTTTCAGGAGATAAGCAAGCACACATTTTTGCCAGCTAGGATATATTTATATAATAATAATAGAATATGGGTGGCGCGACAGTCCGAGGTTGACCTGGGCCTAGCTTCTCAGCAACCACTCGTGTTGTGCGTGCTATTGTTCTTTCACAAGTGGAAGGGACCTACAATTTAATGCCGAGGTGGAGCCGTGAATTATGATATGTGGTAAATTGGGGTATCGAACCTGGCACCCTCTGCGTAGGAGTCGACGCACTTAGCCACTACGCCACGGCGACCACACAGACTCCGATTGGTCGTCATCGACAGAAGTTGAAGTAGTCTCGCAGCTGAGCTATTTTAACCATATTCCTTTCATAAGTCTTGCAAAACTGCATGGCATAAGACCCCACATTTTTCCATTGATCATTCCCTCAAGCTAATCAGAAGAGACCAACCAACAACCTCCTAAGGATGTTTACATTTTCATCCAAAATCTTTGTCAAACCAATCGCTGAACACCTCTAGTTTCCAACTCAATCGGTGGGTCATTCAACTCCTTCCAGCGCACCAGATGTTACCGATTCACATCGTGGTCGATAACTATCCAAAAAAAAGCCGATAAAATTTAAAAGTTCAATACACTTACCTCCCTATCATTTAATTAGCATTCAATCACGAGCACTTAGTAACTTCCTCTGTAGCTCCGGCTGATGTGAAACTTTTCACCCATCCATGCACCACCACGCACACTGGAAGCTCCTCCAAACCAAGAGACCATTTCCAATTCTCACATGCCAATCATGTGCCGGCTCCCATCCACAAACCGCAGCGATAATCCAAACGAATATCCTCCGATTCCATTTGAACACTCTTTCATAAGATAATCGCTTATTGGATAATCGTACTGTAAGCCCCGTTAAGCATTCAAATACACACCGGCGAGCATCACAAATTTCACTTCATTAGCTGCACCATATCGCCGGCGAATCGAAATCACCGCTCACCGCTCACCCGCCGCCGTTTACCACGTCTCTGATCCACTTACAAGCAACCTCATAACATTATGAAATAGACTTCTTCCTCCTTAAGCATTCGAATCATACCCGGCACGTATCACAATTATAGATACCTGATGTGAATGTATCCCCGGCCTGTTTGTGCGCCCAGCACCTCGGCGGTGCGGCTCGGCACGGCTGTGGGGCTAATAACTTCACCCGCAATCAGGAAGAGCACCCATAATTGCACGGCTCATGCGGAGGCCCTCGAATGGCGCCGCGCCTTTTGCTACCTCGATGCCGTCCACAATCATCGGCCCACCAGATGTACTCGCATCTGCAACTGATGACCGCGGCTGCCCGTCCACAAGAAAGTCCGCAAAGCGACGGCGCAACTGATACAAGCACTTGCATGGCGCACTTTTTGGAGGGAATAAATGCGGGTAGTAAGGCGGTTCATGGAATAAGTGCACGCACTCCATCCGGCTTCGATGGAGCGCAGTGGTGGAACTGACACCGCCGACGACGACGACGACGACGGTCGGAAGTTGTCTTGTTAACACAGTGAACGAGTTAGCTACGAGTGCTACGTACGTTTGTTGCATGCTAAGTGCATGTCGAGCACTGTGGGTGTGGGGGGATGCTGCAGTGTGGACGGTATCTGTTTGCTTTCGTCATTGACGCGGTATGCAGTTTCACTTCTCTCAATATTTTCACATTTGTCTTTCGTTTCGTTTTCTGCCTTGCTCTGCGTTTTGCCTTACAAGGCCTGCGAATTGGTTGAATGAGATGGAGTCACGCGAAAATCTTCGAGTAGATGTTTCGCTGATGGCCATGTGACATGGCATTGTATTCCCGGCTTGCCATGATCGTGGATTGCCGAGGTTAATTGTTCCCTGACACATATTTCTGATGGAGACAATTCGTGACGAGAAGCACGGATTTACGGATTTCTGCCGCATTTAATATTGGATTCGTCAATCCACCCCAAATAGTGGAGAGGGATTTTGTTTGGAGTACATTTTGGTGGGTGTTCTTTAAAAATTTATTTTCCATCAACTGATTTTATTCAGTTTTTTTCTTTTCACTAATGGATGTTTAAGCAGTCTTAATCCATGTCCACGCTCTCAGTATCAATGTACTCGTCAACCTATTAACGTGCTGAACTGGCTGTGGGTGCTGGTGTCCTTTTGAGTTTTATGTCTGCCCCTTGCTCATGTGTGTGCTGTTCGTTCAAAGTCTGTACTGTTCGAGACTTGGCTCACGCTCTAAGGCTAGGCAATGTTAGGTTATACCCGATTCCAAAGTTATCTGGAAGGCTAACATGGTATAAAGATGGTGTAAGTGGCGTTCAATATGTGCAAACTCTCTACCATGGTTGTAAGACCTATCCTGATGTACGGTTCTCTGGAATGGTGGAAAGCTCTGGACAAAAAATAACTCCTAAAGCAGCTAAACTAAAGTACAAAGACCGACCTGCCTAGGAATCCCAGGTTCAAGCCATCGCATTCCTTCATCCCCTGGAGATTATGCTGCAGCAACGGTGCATCGGCTCTGAGGCTCATAGAAGCTCCAAGACTTAAATGTTGGAGGCTCATAGAAGCTTCAAGACTTAAATGTTGGAAAGCAGCACAAAATTTCAATCAAACGGTCTACCTGCCACCAACATTAGCTTCTAGAGCTTCTTCCTTCGTTTCCCAAACCGGAAACAATGGGAAGAGCAACTGGTAGGATCAGAAGGGGAATCCTCCCCTGTCACCGTTTCATGTATCATGCATCTCCGGCATGTCTATGATCACCCTCACTGCTCATAGCACTGTTCCGTATTCGTCAAATTCCAATGAACAACTAATGTGTCCGCATTTGTGGGATGCGTGTGGTGGACAGCGACACTTATGTGAAGACCGAAGTGGGCACACATGTTGACGGTGTATGGTGCTCTTAAGGGTCATCACACACATGTGTGCTGTGTATGGGCCACTTAAGAATCGTCGCATTTGGCCATTACCGTAGGTTATTGGCCCCGAAATTATTCTCATGAGTTGAAAGAACTCCCGAAACTTGGTGAACCCATGAACGATTGCACGTTTGTTGATTTGCCCAAATTTAAAAATAGATTTCACAAAAATTGTTGCAAAAACTTAAGCTGGGAATAGAGTCAGGAAGGCCTCTAGCTCAGAGCTGGGTCCAGATGAGTCACAGTAAATTCGTAGGATATGTTCTCCTTCAACAACATGGCTGAAAAAGTAACATTGACTCCATCTTTAACTCGTCCAAAAAATGAAGTTCTTCTATTTTTGTATGCAAGAATGTACTCCTAAGCAGACGATTGGTTCTTCTTCTTCTCAGGGCGCTACAGTCCGAGGAGGACATGGGCCTCACTCAACATGCTTCTCCAGCTGGCCCGATCTTTCGTCAGCTGTCTCCAGTTTCGCCCACTAAGCTGGCTGCTTTAGCCCCCGACTTGCGGGACCCCCTTAGTGCTAAACGACAGCGCTAAATTCTTAGACCTTATACTAGACACGAAGTTGAGCTGGAAGCTAAATATCCAGGAACGTGTCAAGTAGCCCTCAATGGCTCTCTACTGCTGTAAAAGGGCCATTGGGTGCAAATGGGGACTGCAAGGCCGAATGGTTTAGAGCCATACTGCTGTATGGTGTCGCAATTTGGAGGACCGCACTCGATAAGAAAATCAACATCATCCCACTCGCTTGAGTGCAGAAGCATGGCATGTGTATGCATTAGCGGGGCGCTAAGGACAACCTCCTCCTGAGCACTAAACATACACCTCAACCTGCCACCGATAGAACAAATTTGCAGACAGACAGCAGCTAGCACGGCGATTAGATTAAGATCGCTGAGCAGCTGGAAAGAACTGCAGTCTGGACATTCAACGATCCTACGCAGGTACGCCTATATACCCATAGACATAGACTTCACTCTACATAAACTCCTCTTCGAGAAGAATTTCTCAACCAGCATGGCGCCCAGATCTTACTGGGAGTCTGAACAGCAGATGCTGGAAGGTCCACTGCGAATCTTCACAGATGGATCGAAGATGGATGCAGGTGTGGGTGCTAGTGTCTATTCGAAGGATCTAAATTTGTCTGTAGCCAGACACTGTAGACACTGTAGCGTCTTTCAGGCTGAAACTTTAGCGATTAATTAAGCCCTGTCCTGGCTGAAAAACAATGTAATATCGCGTACAGATATCGTCATCTGTTCCGATAGCCAGGCAGCGATCAAATCTCTAGATTCAGTCACCTTTAATTGCAAGACTTCCCTTAATTGCAGCCTATCTCTTAACTTATTTTAGCATCCAACTGATGCGGGATTGCAAATGATGCAGAATTGCAAATCGGACGAACTCGCTAGAAAGTGCACAAACTCCGTGCTCTTTCCGGGTGGAGACCCACCCTCCATGCCTATCGCTACTATTAAACATCTGCTAAAGCTTGAAATGCTTGCTCAAACAAACCGCGGATGGATATCTGGCATAGGATGCCTCATTACCAAACAACTATGGCCTATGATCGATCCCAACTGATCGCTCAGCTTGATCAGATTAGGCAGGCCAAGCCTCAGATCTCTTATTGGCGTTTTAACAGGGCATTGTGCTCTCACGCCTCTAGACTAGGCCTTCCCTATAATGATTTCTGTAGAAGATGCATGGACGAGGATGAGGAATAAACCATTGAACACTTGCTATGTAGCTGCAGTGCTCTCTCATCCCGTAGATTCAGACTTCTGAGGGCCCATTTCTTTGTTAATCTGGCTGAACTGAGCAGCATCAGAATCAGCCCTCTTCTTCGCTTTATCAAAACCACACATTGGTTTGCGGAATGTGTAGCCTAAGATCGGCGTTGTAACACAATGGGCCTGTGCTTGGTCTTGGAGTGTGTCTGCTGTCCGTATGCGCGGCAGTCAGCCACCTCAACCTAACCGACAAGCCCCCGACTTATGTTCGCCATCTTGTTAGTGGGCGTCCTCTGTTGTGTTTCCCCACAGGCTCAGAGTCGAAGATTTTCCGGACCGGAGTTAAGTTGTCCATACGCTTTACATGGTCTAACCATCTTAGGCGTGAGATTCGTAATCGCCTAGGTTGTACGGCCCACAGAGTTCCTGGTCGAATCATTTACTTCAAAGGCTAGCAACGCAAAGTGGATTAAAGATCGCGCGCAGGACATTTCTGTCGAATCAAAAAATCGATGAAGGTCTTACACAGAATCAACTTAGACTTAAGAGAGAGGGCTCTGTTATTCAATTGCCTATTGAACCCAAAAAAAGGTTGGCAAGAGTTATTCTGCACTTAGTCTTGGTACTGATGTTGGTTATGCTGCTTCCCGTGGAGCCGAGGAAGATGAAGTCTCTCACTAGCTCAAATTCATAACTTCCTACAGTGACATTCAAGCCGAGTAGTCAAAGTTGGGCGCGGTTCTTTGATGACAGCATATAATCTCTCCCTAAATCGAACTCTCCCTAGATCGAAACTCTCTCTAACTCGAACTTTTTCGGCATATTTTAGATACATTTCCATTTACAATTTAAAGTACAAGAACCTCTCTCAAAGTCAAACTCCCTTCAACTCGAACAAATTATGTTAACCCGTGACAATTCGACTTAAGGTGAGTGCACTGTACCTCCTGTTGCCCTCGTTTACCGCCAGACCCGCCGCTTTTGTGTCAATGTCAACAAACGCCTCATTGACGGCTCGCTGTGCTCGACTAATCACGCCAATGTCGTGTATGCCAGCAGTTTTGCGGACTCTCGTAAGATCGTGCCTCCTTTGTTGGCAAGTGAGTTTGGCACCATCTTCTTAAGGATGATTATAAAGCAGAAGACTGGTTCCACAATCGATAATCTCCACCCTTCTCCAGGCCATTCAAGCAGCCTACTCCGAAACTCTTCCAGTGTTCCCCGGCATTTCAATCTTGTAAAGTCAATATTTGCACATGATGTAACCCAGCGAGACATGGGCTTACCAATAGAATTACCGGCTGTATTTGCATCTTCCACAGTTTCCCAACCTCCTGCCAGACGCATGCCTCAATGCGTACATATCACAAGTGTCACAAATTGTTTCATAATCTTATCAAACAAACAAATCTCAAGATCCCCAAATATGATGTGCTGATCACTATTTCCAATTTGTAAGTTCCTGCTAATCGCGTCACTTTAGATACCTTCGGTCCACAGTGACACACCCAGAATTTCATTTTTGTTTCTAAAACGCAAATTCATCTCTCTTTCGCTCCATCTGCAATACAGATTTTGTAAAATCGAACAAAATAAGCCCGCAGACTGCGAGAGAGAAAAACACGTTTCACCGCGTATGTCACAAGGTGGGCCTAGTGAAATCACACGCCTCTGTGTACACTTTCTCGGATAACAACAAACAAGAAGGAATTCCGAATTAGGTAACCACTCACATAATGTATGCTAATTGAAGGCCCATTCCAGCATCGGTAAGCGCCCATTGAGAACTAGATTTTCCTCATAGCGTTTCTTGACCGGTTACCACTCGGTTGACTTGTCTGCCATCGGCAGCGGCAACGTTCCAACTCCAGTCAGCGACGACTCACAAATCTAGGCTGCACCCGCGGCCGTTTAGTATTCATGCTGTGACCTTATCCGCAGATATTTAAGCTTAAACATCAATTTGGCATTCCTTTTGGTGACAAAGCCGCAAAAATTCGCAATCCAGAGCAATTTCCTGGTTCGTTTCGATGAATCAACCGAATTTCCGCTGCCTCATCGGATGTATGCGCGAAAAATGCGACAGAAAAAATAAGTTACGAAAAGCCGTCGCATCGTCACAGCGCTACATCGTGTGTGTAACGCAAATAAATTATTCCCATGACAAATTTTTAACCGGCTCAGGCGGCTGAAGCTGGCGAAGCTGTATGACAACGCAAAACCGTTTGCGGATTTTTACTCGAACTGATTTATTCATCGAAAGAAAGTTGTTGCTGGTGGGCTGGTGGCGTGGCAATTGTTTCGGCGGGCAGTCGATTTTCGAATGCATATCGAGGTGTGAACTGACGGACGAAAGTGCCACTAGGTGGCTGAGGTCTTCGCGGAGATTGTCAGATTTTCAGATTGGGCACGTGCTGCTTTGTTTTTGTGTCCGTAAGTTAAGCCAATTACGGCGTTTCTAAGGCGACCGTGTTCGGGTACAAGACAAAGGTACGCCCGTACGAGAGTTGAATTTTAAGTCGCCTGCCATTACTTTTTGGGTATTTAAATTCCCCGGGAGTAAGTTCGGCCGATTGTTATCGAAACGGTGAACGTAGAAGTTTACATAAGTCCATGATCGTGGATGAATTCTCATTCAGGGACAGGTGGGCTGCTCGGGGTTTGGCGTGGCGCTTCTTTGCCGTGCTGGAGTCTGGATGGAGTGGTATGGTTTGTATTATTGAAGTTCGGAAGTTATAATTGGATTGGGGTTGGTTAAGGTTGCGTTAAACCTCGAGTTCGGGAAACAAAACTACTTCAGGAAGATTCGCGCGGATGTGGAATGTCTTAGAAGTACCTTCAAAGACAAGACTGGAAAAGTTTTTGAAATGAAATAGTTGAGTTGAGCGATTTGCTAAACAAAAGCTATTTCTTCATCAAACAATCGCATTCATTCCTTTCGCTGCGAATTTGAATTTGCTTATTCGCAATGCAAGGGTAGGGCATTGATGGGTCTTTTAGGAACAATCTTTGACCCTGGTCCAAAGGCCGGCTCTGAATTGTTTGAATATGCCAATACAATAAACGAACAAAACCTCACCTCTATTCACAAAGACTACACTTCACCACGACGCTTCCCAGATAACAACTTCAAAACCCTGATGTCGGATAGAGACCAGTGGTAAGACGGCATCACACGATTTTACACAGGTTGATCCAAGACGGCAAGTGGAGTAGGAAGACAGACGTTGTAACTTGAATAAGTTCTTACATAACATAGGTAACTCTATAGCTACATTTAAGTTACAGCGCAATAATTCCTGAGCACACAAAATTAGTGCCAGATGGTCGACAGGCATCGCTTGTCGAACCGCAAAAGAAAGCTGGCCTTATCCCATCCAAAAACATCAGGCAAACTGAACTCCCAAAAAATAACTGGGATTAGTTGTGCATAATGACCGGACACTGTCTATTCCGCCTCCACGTAAGAATACAAGGTCTATTCTCCAAAGACTTCTGTAGAAGCTTCTACTGTCCTGCTCTTACTTCAACAAGGAAAGCCACTTAAGGCTCCTACTTCTGTAACAACTCAGCAAAATAACGGTCAACGCACTAGTAATCTGTTGAAAAAAGTCTGGCTGGCTCTCATAATCACGGGAACCCTTTCCAATTTGAAACACCCATATTTTATGCGTTATGCCGCTTCCTACCTATCCAGCCTCACTTCAAAGAGGCGGTGGCTTATAAAAGATTAGACAATGCTACTCGTATTTGTTGCCTGCTTCAGTTTAGATTGAGGCTTATTTTCAGTTTGGTAAAAATAGTTTATTTTTCAATCTCATTGGGGTTCAGAAAATCCATATGGCACCGAGCAACAGTGTCCCGGTCGAAATACACGGCTTCAGCGACGCATCGAAGACTGCTGTTAATGTTCGAACCAAAGATAATTAAGACCAGAAGAGCATGCATCTCTTGGTGTCTAAGACCAAAGTAGTCCCAGTACGAGCCGTCATTTTTAGAACAACCTTACGCAACGACGTCATAGCGATGCTGACAAGGTTTGATCCAAAGCTTCACATTAATATCCGATTAATCTGTCACGGGATAGGGTTCCTGGCAACTGCTGGTCATTAGCATTTAGCTGCAAAAAAATTGCATTTTTGACTGACAACAGATCGAAATGGTGCACGGCGGCTACCACTCAAGGCACAGCGGTCTTCCCTGAACTGAAGGTACACCGATCAGCTTATTCACAAACAACTTCAAAAGAACCCAGTAAACAGCAGAGATTTTTAAATCCGAGAAATTTCTTTTCTATTTCTAATTTTTAATTCACTCTCGCACGGAGCTATATCTAAAGTACTTATCGTAATGTTAATTATGAGGATTTCAAAGCGTTAATGTGGCGTGGCACAAGCGTCTGCACTTAGCCCCTATCAGCGAACTCCTACTCTCACCTCCACTTGGTGAAATCTGGGAGCCGAGTACTTTCGATCGAAGATGGGGTAACCATCCCCGCGGGACGTCGTTAGTGGCTACAGACGAGAGAGGGGGTAGAGTGTGCCTGTACCAGGGCTCACCTCTCTTTATGGATGGCGGCGGAGGAGCTGGAAAACTGTCTGGCCAACGGCGGCATTCGAAACTGCAGTCAGTAGGAGCTACCTGGTGCGCAGTCCTTCTAGAGCTACTTCGACTTTTTCGTAGCACAGGTTCTTTCAAGGCCAGGTCGGGGCCTACCGGTTGGGGGTTGTGCGTGAGGTTAACTCCCTCACCACGTAAAAATGTTATGGTTCAGAGACAACCAACTGCCAAGCCCGCCCTGTGAAGACGTGGGCGCGTTCAACAGTCCGTCTACTAAATCCCCTTAGCGTCCTCAGGCTGAAACTATAGTGGTAAAGAAAGCTCTGTCCTGGCTTTGAAAAAACAAAATCAAAAGTAAACACTGGTTTATCGTCGTGTGACTGCTTCCAGATAGCAGTCAGCCAATAACGATAAGCCTTCTTATTATTAGTGATGGACATAATCGAATGATTTGAAGAATCGAAACATTGGTAATCGAGATATTTTAACAATCGAGAGGTCTCATCCGAATGATAATAGATCACTACAACATGTCGATTCTCAAAATCATTCGAATGACTACTAACTAATTAGTAACTACTAACACAAGACAGATACCTCACTTCAGCGCGAGAACAAATAACAAAACAGTTCTCGTTGGGAATTACTAAACAGAAAAGCAAAGAAAATCGCGTATTATTCCACTTTTCGGTTCACTAATAAAAAATATAAAATTCGAACGTATTTCAATAATTTAATAATTGAGTTAGTAGTTACTAATTAGTTATACTACGCAACTACTTATTGAGCAACCTAGAGGAAATGTCACACTTAAGGATACAAGACAAAGCTGAGTTTATCAGGAATTGGCTGTAAATCAGCACAGGAGTGGACTTGTCAAAGTAGGCCACTAGGATACCATTAGGTAGTCTCTAGGCTTACTTTATTTTCGTTAGAGTAGTCCCTTTAAAAGGAGAAGGTGGAAAGCACCGGGTAGTGATAGCACAAAGGACCCAAACAGGGTCTAAGTGGGCCAAAATTGCTACAGTGGTGGCAATCACCCTAACCTAACCTAACCTAACCTACTAATTAGTTACAAGTAGCCATTAGAATGATTTTGGTTATCGAGATGTTGCGGTGGGCAGTATTGCACACCTGTGTGTATGTTATCTCTCATCTCACCATTATGCTCAGCGTCGGGTCAAACACTTGACTCGAATCGACCATATGCCTGTCGGAAGCATATATTGAATTTCAGGTTCAGTGAAATAGATGAGTTGTGATGTGTTATTTGTTAACTTGCGCATATAGGTAATCCGGGTTTCCCAAGAGGACATTTTCATAAGTTGGCCTATTCCCGAAGAATGTCAAGAATTTATTCTTCGAAAAGTAAAAGAAAAAATAGTTCACACAAAAAACGAGAAAAGATTTTTATCTCGGTTTTATCTTAAACTAACTTGTCTCGTATTTAAGAAACAGAATTTAAGTAAAAACAAAAATTAGATAATTTAAGTACTGTATATTCTCGTTAAATTAAGTGGACGAGGCACTTGATTAAGTGCCTTCTCCTGATTAGTCGAGTCTCCGGTTCGTATTCAAATCCGGTCCAGTTACCATTTGCCTTTGGGATCAAATTAATGGCACTATCACTGGAGTGGTATATCGGTTCTAATCTGACTGTGGGTATCACAATGGACCAATATGGTGTAAGTCTACTGGTGAATTCACTAGCAGCCCCCTACCTGCCATACTACCGGCACATTAAACTTGGGTCGCCGGAACAATCCAATCGAGTGAAGAAGTAAACATGTTTAGAGTGACACAATATTTTTAATGTGCTGAGACCTGACTTCGTTTTTTGAATACTTTTACTATAGAATGCCTTAAAATGTCCACACTCGGTATTGCGAAGAATCTCGATGATATGAACGGCCTGGTCTTAGAGCGCAGTGCAGTTCAATGATATTCAATAAACGGATAGATGTACCACGAGGATCTGATCTTAGTCCCATTCTATTTTACTCCGATGTTGACTCTACTTGTGTCAACACACGTTGTGGTCACCTGGAATTTCCTTATAATAATAATATGAGTGGTGCGACAGTCAGAGATGGACTTGGGCTTAGCTCCTCATTATCTACTCGTGTTGTGAGTGCTATCGTTCATTCATTTTTTCCGATATCGAACGGCAAAGTTGAGAAGCTTTTTTCTAGACAGGAATACCCTTTGAGTATTGTCAGTGACTCGAAAGAGGTGGAATCGTGAATTATGAAAGTCGCGAATTTGGGGTTTTGAAACTGGTACTCTCTGCTTATGAGTCGACATACTAACCCACTAACCTCACAGTTGGCTTCCAACTTACTTACCGGGATTAAATAAAATATCTATTTGTCTAGTTAAGAATATTAATGTTAAAGTTAATGTTCCTCACTGTCCCAAATCACCGGACGTTGAGATAACTTACAAAAACAATTTAATTTCAATAAGTCCAATATGTGCCCAACCACGATGTTTATTCGTTTTGAGTTATTTTCATCTCGAGAATGAACCCACCCTCCATCGAAACTTTTGCTTAATCCATCACTATCAAGGGCTTTCAAAAATCCCCGACAACATGACACTCGCTACTCAATCTCATTCGCATATAAAACATTTTTATGGTAAACGCTTAACTGAATTTTCGAAAGTTTATCTGTCGTCTTTGTAAGAGACATTTGACTAAGAGACACATCAATCGATTAGGCTTAATCAATCGATGGAATTTCTTCTCCTCATATGGTGTGCTGTGGGAGATGTTTCGCAATAGGAGATCATAAAACTATTTGTTTTGTTTTTTTATGATTTGATTGGCATACTTCAGTTGTGCTGTAGGAGAATACGATAAAATTCAGTGCTTTCTATGGAGACATTCATGCACACAGATGGGCGTATTACTCACTAGACACGATGGTGTAATTTTAGAGATTTTTGTTAAGTAGACATCGTGTTGGCATCTCTAATATCGCTTGCAATCGGTATGTGGGGCGACACAAATGCTAGTCATCGTAGTACGTGGCAGACGACGGCTTGTCTCTTTCAGCTTGTTCCAGGTACTTTTGAATTGTCAAATCATAAAAAACAGAAAAATTGGAAAATTGTACGAAAAGTCAAAAATAAGAGATGCGGAACTTAATAATAGCTCGAAGAAGGATAACGATTTGTATATCTATTTTTCTTATGATAAAGTATTGCTTGCCATTTGTGGTACGTTGTTGGATTTCTTGTACATGTCGACCACGACTATGGTTTATGTGATCCATGGAGAGACCGACTTTAGGTAGTTCATCGAGCATATTGGCTGACAACTCGTTGTCAAGTTATCTTTCAGGGGTTGGATTGATGCCGGCATAGACAATTGATTTGACGTGCCCCCATACAAAATAGACCAATGTCGTCAAGTAGCACGAACTAGCCAGCCAATTTCAAAGAGGACAAAAGAATTATAACTAGTGGATATACTGAGGAATTTCCAACGGAAAAAGAGCGATATCCCAGTAATGATGTTGTGAGAAAGACTCAAGGGGGTGAGAAGGACTGAGATTTTTTATAAATCAGTGAAGTTCACCTTCAAGACTACCAAACGTGAAACAGATACATTCTGCATGACGTGCGCTTGCTTTTTCTGAATAAGGTGAATCTAGAGGGAAACAACTGGACAAAAGCCGCAAAGGCCAGGTGTGAACTTTTTGTTCCTTGTTTTCGAGCTGAAGTGAGACATTTGTCGAGTAGTTTTGTGTAGAGCGATATTGCACGAGGAATAAAAATGATCTGGTTTCTCAATCGACTCAACCATCAACATAAACTACCCTTTTGAGTGAAAGAGAGGGTGGCTAACGACCGAGTGAATCAGAGAGGACATGCATTAGAATCGTCTTTAGATCGCGAAAGGGTACGGTCGTTGGTTTACCCGTGGTAGCTATATTTTTAATTTAATACTTGTGTTAGTAGTTAGAGTATTAAGATATTTCGATTACTAAAGTCTTGTTTTCCTAAAATCATTCGATTATGCACAGAACTGGTTAGCATGTTTTCGTAAGATGACCACTGAGCATCTGAGGTTATCCGGTTACAACCCAAGCCCTCATCACTGTACACAGGCAATGAGTATGAGTATATAGTGTGACCTGTTTCCCCTCCTTACTCGTGGGAACAGAATAGACGTTAACAACAAATTTCTTCCAAGGAGCGCTGTGGTCTGAGTCGGGCATCATGGATTTCCATAAAACCGATTCCTCCTCCGTCAAGTAGAGAGGAGGAGGAGAACAGCCTCTTATAATCACCGTCAGTAGGTAGGATGGGATGCATCTGCTGGCTGAGCAATAATGGCTTGACGACTTAATCATCTGGGAAGATCGGCTCGATTGCGTGGCTCATCGTCAATCAACCCCTTATGCAGCAAGATCCACAACTGAACACAGACGATGCGCAAGCTAAGTGGGGCGAAAGTGATTAGTGATCAAAAAAGGCTTCAAAGATTCCTAGAGGGGAAATCCAAAGACATGTGCTGACTACCCTAAGTGATCTTGGCAGGAAATAGGTAGCGATAAAGCACTAATGAGGACTATCATTCCCAAAGGCCAGGATATGGGCACAGTGGGGTAAGTACAGTGATTCTGTGATAATAATCATTTAGAGATGTGGATGATGACTTCTTGTGATTTATAGACTTAAATACGAGTAAGTCTTAATGGGTATAGAGATTCTATAAAAAAAATTAAATTATGTTAAGACCCAATAAATATACAATACATGATAGTTAACACGCCATCAGCTTTATGTTTGGATTAAAATGTGTTGGTATTGGTACTGTGTATGCCCTAAATTGCCATCGAAACCCCACCTTGATGTCAAGACACCAACAGCGGGGTGTCTGATTCGAATTCCAGGCCATTTGGTTGATGCGCCAGTATTATTTTTATTGGCACCTCGGCACAAACTTCTAGAATTTTTATGTACATTTTGTTTCATTTTTATCATAGCTTCATACAACACAAAGCATCTAGTGATAACACTTTTTTTTAGGTTGTTAAAACTATTCTATCACAAACTATTCGATCCACAAGAAAGGAGACCACTTTGACTGCGCCAACTACCGAGAGATAAGTCTCCTGAACATCGCATACAAGATCTGCTCTGCCGTTTTGTATACTCGCCTGAAGCCGTTTATAAAAAACCTTATAGGTCCATATCAGTGTGGCTTCAGGCCGGGGAAGTCCACCATCGACCAGATTTTCACACTACGGCATATCCTGGAAAAGACACAAGAGATGCAGATCGACATCCACCACCTTTTTGTCGATTTAAAGGCAGCATATGACAGCGTGCATAGAGACGAGCTATACAACGCCATGTCTAAGGATGACGATAGAGAATTCTATGTGTTCCATCAAGGTCGGTAACGAACTCACTCGTTACCGGTCTTTAAATTCAATGTCAAAAATGGTTTTAGACGAAGCGACGCGCTGTCATGTGATTTCTTTAACATCAAACTCAAGAAGATCGTGCAAGACTCACACGCCAACACTAGAGGCACGATCTTCCAGAAGTCCGCACAACTGTTAGCATACGCGAATGACATTGACGTGATTGGCAGAACACAGCCAGCCGTCAATGAGGCGTTTGCTGGCATTGAGGCGGAAGCGGCTAAAATGGATCTAGCGGTGAATGAGGGCAAAACGAAGTATATGCTGTCATCAAGAAAGGACACACAACATCGACGTCTTGGACAGAGCATCAAAATGGACAGCTATAACTTCGAGGTAGTGAAGGACTTCGTCTACCTCGGCTCCGCAGTAAATAGTACAAACAACATCAGTACCGAGATCAAACGCAGAGTAACCTTTGCCAACCGCTGTTTCTATGGGCTCAAGAGGCAATTGAGTAGTAGAGCCATTTCTCGAAGGACCAAGCTGACTTTATACAAGACCTTGATCATCCCAGTCCTGGTGTACGGCGCGGAGGCATGGACAATCTCAAAAGCGGATGAGGAAGTCCTTGGTATTTTCGAGAGAAAAGTTCTGCGTGCGATCTTTGGTCCTGTTTGCGTTGACGGTTTCCGGAGGAGAAGATTCAACTACGAACTGTACCGGCTGTACAGCGACATGAGTCTAGTCAGGCGTCTTCGGATCCAACGCCTAAGATGGCTAGGCGTTGGACTTCCTTCGAACCCATGGGATAAAGTAATAGAGGACACCCGCGCTAAAGGTGGCGCACCCAGGTGGAGAAGGACCTCAACCAACTTGGCGTGCGACACTGCAGACAGCTAGTCAGAGACCGTGCTAGCTGGAGAGGCTTGTGGTTGAGGCCCAGGTTTATCCCGGACTATAGCGCCAAATAAAGAAAAAGAAGAAAACTATTGTATTTGTGAGAGGGATACGGTTGCTTCTTTTACAAAATATATCAATGAGTTCTATATACCTTCGCTTACAGCGGAAATATTATTACTTTTTGTTTGCTAACCATATGCGAGAGCAATATTAAACATACTATGAAGCACGTCGCTAACTTCTTTTTTTAATCACAAATATCACAACAAACTAGATAGCTGCTTGTGCAAAAAAGAATGCATTTTTGATAAAACCTTGCGAAGAGTAACCTTGTTCATGCAAAATTGCATGAATTGGTCGAACTAAACCAACTTATTCGTCTTTAACGAAAATATGATATTTTTCTTGGCATTTTTTTCTTTGCAAACAGTCACGTTTGGTTGTGAAATACTCAACACTTATTTTTTAAAATGCCACAAGCTGCACCCTTATTTAAGACCTGACAACAAGCCAAACCCAAGGACTCACCGAAGTCCACCAATGCGAAAAATCAGAAACTAAAATCTCTCGATTCAAGTCCCAATCTGACGCATCATCGGTATGCATTGGAATTTCAAGTCATCGATGAATTGCCAAGTGACAACGAAAACCCAAGCAAAATGGGCGCGTTAATGACCAGATAAATCCGAATTAACGAAATGAATTCGCTTAAGCAAATCCCCCGTGAGACGGATGTCTTGCCAATTTCTGTTCGGCCAGATGAAAACAATTAACTACAGGATTTCGAAGCGTGCGATGGGAATTCACAATTAAGGAAAGTATTCCGTTCCGATAGCGTCGCGCAGTAGACATTTAAGTGCTTGGCCTTCAATCTCTCAACTTGTCGCAATTAATGTTTGCATTGTAGAACGACGCTATGGCGGCATTTTGCCAAATCTCCAAACAAGCATCATCGCTTGTTTATACAAAATGCGTTCGAGATTTCGTCTTCAGATGGGCATCGCGGATGAAGACATTTTGAGCGGCTTCATAAAATTGTTAAGTAGAACGATAAGTGGATTCATATTCTCGAATAAGTAGTTATGTTTTTATGAGATTGCTACGGATGAGAACGAAAAGGAATGTGCGTGCAGATCGTTATTTCGCTGTGACTCAATAGTCGTGGTCAACGCGGTCAAGAGGCACTCGTGCTCGGGACGCCTACACAGTCTCAGTGGTCTCTTCAGCAAATTGGTGACAGCGATTTACGTAATGGTGACATTGTTTCTCTTTTCGAGGATCACGGTTGAATAACTATTGCTCTTCGGTCAACGATGTAAATGGGTTTTCCGTATGTGATGACACAACCAAGCCATTGAAACTAAAAACTATCTTTCGAATGAAGGCACAATCTTGGTCTGTGGTGAAAGGATTTCACATTTCCATAGATCGACCAAGTGAGCGTTTGGATGGTGATGTATTCCCCAAGTGAATCTAGGACAATGAACGAAAGCATCCGAAGAAACAATCGTTGAGCATTTCATTCACATATCTCTAGATTATCTCATGCAACAAAGTACCGACTTGGCACCAGTCTTTTCTTTTGAATGGCCACATGGACAGCATTTGAGTTGGACATGCTGTTGCGCATGCTTCGTCGAATGAAAGTTGCTTTTACGATGTTTTTCAATCATGTTCCCCTGCACAACGAGGTGGTTGACTTTTGATCTCTAAATGATTTCTTTTTGGTTCGGAATTCAAGGTTAGTGTAGTAGATTACAGTCTACGTGGCCGAAATAACATCTGCCGACAAGTCAAGTCGTCTTAAATGCAAGGCAGTGAAACGTTTTTGGTAATGGCAGTGAATGGGTGCAATGAACAAAAGATGCCTTGCAAGAGTATAAACACCATCGGATAATAATAATAATTATATGGGTGATGCTACGGCCCGTAGAGGCCAGGGCCTAGCTTCTCAGCAACCACTCGTGTTGTGCGTGCTATTGTTCTTTCACGCGTGGAAGGGACCTACAATTTAATGCCGACGCCGAACGGCGAAGTTGAGAAGCTTTTTCTATACAGGAATACTCCTTGAGCATTGTCAGTGACTCGAAAGTGGTGGAGCCGTGAAATATGAAAGGTGGTAAGTTCGGGTATCGAACCTGGTATATTTTACCTGATATTATTATTATTATTATATGGCTAACGTTATAGTCCGTAGAGGGCTAGGGCTTAGCTTCTACAGCAACGATAAATCCTCTGCGTGCTATTCTTCTCTCACGAGTGAAAGAACCTACGGTCTTATACCGACACCGAAAGGCGAAGTTTGTAAAGATTTTTCTAGACAGTTATAACTTTTTGAGCATTTTCGGTGACACGAATGATGTGGGACCGTGACAGAAATGTCCAAAATGCATCTCACAGGCTGCCAATTAACATCACCAAGACGGCTGATAACAAATTTTGGGAATTTTGTGCGATTTTAGCATGGCGTGCGTTACGTTCGGGAGCGAAGACGTACAATATAATTAAATAAAACAAAAAAACATTTAACAAGACCCAACCGAATTTATTCCATTACATAATTACATATGTACCGACTTCGTCGGTGGTCTACAAATTACTGCCCAGCATCTATGCACTCTGGGCAAAACAACAAGATATTTTTGTTAACATTAGACTTGAAAAAAACAAACAGGTGGAGATAAGGAAATGAAAAGGACGCTACTCAACTTTAACGTAAGCAAATAAGGGGAATGAGGGAATATCAAAAAAGACGACAAGTGCATAGAGGCATTGTTTCTAATTATATAGTAGATATTTTTCTGAGGCTGGGACGTGTTGCAATGCTGCGTGAACCAGAGGTCATTCAATTCCATGTCTTCAATTCTCTCAAATACAATTTCTCTGTATCGCCCACCATTGACCGAAACGTTGTTCTCTGCCTCATTATCGAACAAAAATGGTCAAATGATGTATCTCTGCGCAGCGACGGAAACTAAGAGTGTTGTCCACTTGCATACCATTCTCATGAACTTTTTGCAAAAACTTGCTTACTTCAGTCGCGGTGGGTACTTCATTTCGGCTGTCAGTGTCAAAAGTGATCTAATATTTAAAAAACTACTTCCAGATGGCATTTATATTGATTTTTATTGAATAAAAAATGTGAGTAGTAAGTAAGGATTCGCTCCACATTAGTATAATTTAAAATACTGATAAAAGCTCAAAAGATCCATTTCGGAGAGCTCACCATGACATCGTTAGATTGGTGACGACTTGTATCGGAGACTGGGCGATAGGAGATCATGGCGCTTAACTTGGTATCCCACATAACAAACTTGACAGGGAAATCCGTACCTTTTTCATTTCACCTCCCCGACTGTTGCTACAGCCAGTCTGAGAGCATATGATAGGAGCGAATGTCCTTCTTAAATACCTCAGATCGAATTTATAGTTACAGTGGACTCTCCCTAAGTCGAACTCTCCTTAAGTCGAAACTGTCCCTTACTCGAACTTTTTCTCCATATTTTACATACATTTCCCTCAACTTTCCATGCAAGAACCTCTCTCTAACTCGAACAAATTTTGGTATTCCGTGACAATTCGACTTAGGGGGAATCCACTGTATTTAAAAACTACACTTTACAAAATGCCAATCGCTGTTTCTCTGGACTCAAGAGGCATTCGAGTAGTAGAACCCCCCTGACGTGCGAAAAAAGATCGTGCCAGCTGGAGAGGCTTGTTGGTTGAGGGCCAGGTCCACCCCGGCCTGTAGCGGCACTAGAAGAAGAAGAAGTGTTCATCGTTCCACTCAAATTCCTCAACAAAATCCTGTCAGTTTTACAAATACTCTGCACTCCAATAGCTGGAGTACCACAAAGGAGGTATCCCCTTCTATTCTTGTTTCGTAATTGGGATGTACGGCAAGATAAAGGGACCGTACTAGGAATGATGCGTTTTCCTGTAGGAATTCATCGGTTTTAATCTCATCTCATTTTCGTTCCGACTCTCGCCTTTGGTAATGCAATTTAGGAAATGACGGAAAAAATAGGATGGCGAATACAAGCTAGTGAGATGAGATTTCTCCGTTTCCTAGTGCTGTTGTGTGAGCTTCTCGCCGGGATAGGCTGAAAAACACGGCAGTACCCGACTAGCTCAACTTTGAGTATCTCTAACTAAATACGCAAAGGGCACTGGTTATACGGTTTGGCCACGTGGCAAGAATGTCCCGATCATCTCGATTCCCATGGCGGGCCTTGAATGATATTTTATCAGGTATTTGACCGCTTGGCTGACCCAGGCGGAGGTGGAAGTCCAATAACTTTCCTGGTTGCGCATAGCTCCTGATGTTGCATGATCAATTGACTTCAAGGTCTCTCGTGTGTGCTTTGCCTCTCCGACCACGAGATATACAGACCTTAGCCCCTACAGCAATACACTCGTACAACTTAAAGCTTTCTACTGAAGAGCGGGATACAGCACGACTCTTGTTGCCAGAATCATAACAAAACTAAAATTTGTGGAAAGCATAAGATACCACGTGACGCCAGATGTCTAATGCGTCCAAATGCAACGTTCAATACGTATCGTCTATTTTGAACACTCATGTTATGATTAATGGCAGCAAATTCTTGGCACATAGAAGCGATCAGGGCAATATCAACTACTTGCCCATGGACTCTTGACTCATCTTCTATGGACTCACATTACATAATCGTATTGCATTCCCGCCACCGCATAAATGTCATTTCACTGACTAACCAAACTCCTGCAAGCCGCACACCTTTTATCGAATAAACAGAAACTCTCCATTCACAAAAAAAAAATTGCTGCGGTTCAAGAAACGATGGCATAAGAGTCCAAGGAAAGATCGCATATTCCCCCGAAGATGCACAAATTCCAATCAAAGTTGACTGCCAACCGCAACCGGCATCATTTCACATCGGAATGTTTTGTGGTCTCTCTCACTTTTCACGCCAACCTTACGTAACAATCCTGATCATCCACATACACACACAAACTCATGCATGCAAAAAAATACTGTTTTCACTTCCGAGCTGACCCACAAAGAACCTGTTGCTGCCCCCCATCGGCCACAAGGTAGCACATCCGCACACATAAATCCGCCATCCGAGCGACACCTGACTCATCTCTGCCGCTCTTGCATCACATATTACACATGTTAATGGACATCATTTCTTTAGCATGCGTTTAGTTTCAGCCTTCGGAAGTTTCCAGCGATTAATCACTGCTCGTTCGTGGATGGAAAAAAACCCCTCCAATCACGTCGGCTGTCATAGGCGGCTCGTCTCGTTACTGATCCCGCAACATGGCGCAATTTGTTTCACTTTCGCAAAAAACAAACTCCTCGCCCAGTCATTAGTGGCGGCTGGATGTTAACTGTTTTTTTTTCCTGTCCCTCTGACCATCCACTTGTTGTTACGTCGAATCCGAAAAAAACACCCAAGACGCATCTTGACAAATGTCGCAGGTTGTCAAATGTCAGTGCTGGACCTTCGCAACAAACTCTTACCCCGTGCACTGTTGAGACGAGGCCATGCGACGATGGGTGCAGCCCATCAGACTTTCCCACTGCGACCATCATTAGCGGCGCGACCTAAGCTAATACAGCACAATTCACTGAAACCATGTTGCACGTCAGAATTCCGCGGTTTCCACCTGTAAAGTCAATTAAAACTGAAATTAATTCAAAAATATGCAAAAATAACTTTCCCGCTCATCGACATGCCACACATGCTGACATGGGGGGCACCACGAGAAATGATACCACGAACCACGAACGCCAACCATCAGCCACCATCACGTCATACCTGCGTATCTGCACTTCAGCGCCGATCAGCAGTACCACAAACCATCGCCAGCATCATCGGCCATGGCAATGGGCCAAGGCGCACAGTTGCAAAGTCCCGAAGCGGAATTGGAATCGGAATCGACGAGAGAATGCCGCCGTCACTCTCGTGGTGGGTCGATGAAAAGCAAAAGTGGTAAAAGTCTTTCCTCACTTCCCATTGGTCTGCCATTCGTCTGGCTGGGCGAGACGACAGACGGCTGCGGCGGCGTCTGGCCAAGAGATCTCTTGCTCAGCGAAGCCGCCGAACTGGTCTTGAGGTGTCTTCTCTCGGGGCAATCGACGATGGCGATCGTGATCATGATCGTGATCGTGCCCGGTTGCAAGAGTAAAGAGCTGAGCGATCATCTTTTTTTGTTTTGTTGGTTTTTGGCGCGATTTGAATATGAAGATGACGGCACAGCGCAGCGGAGTGGTGCCAGTGGTAGGTTACACTCGTACGCACCTGAAGCGCCATAGTGGGGTCTGGAGAGCATAGGGGGGGACCTCATTTTACTTACTCCACAATACTTGAGCGGTGGAGAAAATTTTGAGTAGGGATGGATGATGGCCTGGCAGGCTGGTGTGTGTCATTGTGTATGCGGCGCGATGCGGCCGTGATGCATATATGAAATTCGTCATACGATCGTGCCGCAACGGAGAGGCAGAGAATATAATAGCACCTGGCGGCATCGACAGGCAGCATTTTAATTTTGAAAGTGACAAGCGACGGTTCGCAAGCGCTTGTTACAAATCTAACACCCGTTTAAAGGGCATCACTCGAAACGAAAACGGTTTAAGCCTCAAGTGCCAGTGTGTGGATTAACGCGTATCCTGTGAACAGAAACGTGAACGAATACATAGTGAGATACAAAAGTCAAGCCCGCAAACGCATTGAGGATACACGCCGACTGTGTCGAAAGGATAATTGTGCCAAAACGAATCATGGTAAATTTTCTTTATATGCAACTCATATTTCAAAACTCAAAGTGGATACGGTACTAAACTAGTGACTTTTGCTGTTGAATGTACGAATGAATGTCGCGAATTGTCTGCTGCCTGCATGGGGCAACAGCAAACGACTCTATAGTGTGCGAATCCTTTTTGTTGACCATAAATTCTGTTGTTTACCACTAAAATGGATTCCAGTGCAAAAACAGACACAGTCTCTCTCTCTCTCACTCTCTCTCGCATCCGAACTGAGAGAAACCGCATTTATTCAAATGTTAAACCGAAATGTATCTGCTTGATAGATACAATATACATCCGTGTGTTTTGTTTGTTTGTTTGTTGTGTGTTTTTGGCAGGACGTTGGTTTTCATAGTTTGCCTGCCCAAGGTGGGCGGGCGGCTGCCGCATGCATGGCTTTTTGTGCAAAATGACCAGTCGACGAGAATAAGTTTTGATTTTGGTTTCAACCAAATGGATTACGGTTTTTGCGATGCACTGGATGCACAGTTTCGCCATTCAAACGCGAATGGGGCGGGCGGTTGAAATTGTTTTGTGAACTTTGCCAGCAGATGAAATTCTACTTTGTTGGTTTTACAGTCCATCGTCTGGAAATCATTTCGAATATGATAAGTTGAGTAATTTGATTCTGGCCATGGGCACAGAATGGGAGAGTGTTTCGTTAAAGTGTAGACACATCCTTGTCGCTGTCATTCAGTTATTCTGTGGGATCTCTCGGTTTCTCGGAGGTGACATTAATTTCTGATGAGCTCTGTCAGTTGTTGAGAGATGTGTCATTTGGACGTAGGATCCCATGTCAGTCAGTATGGGTTAAGAGAAAGGATGTGTCCACTTCGAAAAAGTTGTTTATCTCATTTTACCATGAAAAATTCAAATATACCCATCCATTCAGCTCAAATTTAGACTCGGCTGATGGGTTGAGAGTTTTTGCGATGAAATGATGAACTTTGTTGGAACCTGTCTTAGCTTGGGGTCTAAGTGTTCTAATTTTGAACATGTTACATTCAGTATTTTAAATCTATTCCACTTTGGAGTGAATCTTTGCTAAAGCATGCAATGCATTACAATAGAATTGTCAGTTTTTCACATCAATGTTACCGAGAGCCCTCAGGATCTCCGGTCGAAGTCTCTTGTTTCTTATCCATTCGCTTCAATTGATTTACTTAGGTACATTCTAGGCAGAAATACGTTAACTAGCTTAATTGATTTAACGCTTACTTATGCTTGTGCAATTCTAACGCACTGCTCCTGACGAAGAGATCTAGCCTAGCTTCAATTTGTCTTTTTGGCAAAGTTGAGGTATATTTTGTTTTATAACATTTAATTCATTGTTCAATGTTCCTGGGACTTAACATTTATACAAAATGTTTTTAAAAATGAAATGCAAGCAACATCTGAGTCAAACCTCTCTAAACTCAGCGAATAAATTGATTTTTTGACTTTCCACTAGTCACAAGCCACTTTTAAAGAATTGATGACCTTAATATATTTACGAGGAAAATAAACGTTTGTGCTCCGCCTACAATCACACAATATTTTTTTTCCGTAGGAAAAAACTTTTTATCACTAGTGTTAAATAAGCTAGTGAATAAGAAATAGAACAGTGAAATAGAAAAATAAGATAAATAATATTCTATGTCTGTAAAGCTAGCTCCGGGTCCAACCAATTTAAGAGCTGCAAAAGGTAGGCCAAAGTTGAAGATCTTAGTCCCAATCATGACCAAATCGACTGTAAGACCGCTTGGCTTACTCTTATTAGGTTGTCACTTTTGCTAACGCGAAAGAAGTCGCTCCCTACGTACGTACATCTCCGTTGGTATTGGTATTTTGCTTAAGTTCCCAGAAGCAGGCAATTTATTTGTTGTCGATGCTTCTGGCTACTTTCCGTTCGACTTTGGAATTAGCCTGAGTCTGCATGGGTTCAGTTCACGCTTCAGTGACGCGACAACGCTCGTAAAATATTTCCATGGTATGAACTAGCTCATTGCGTTTATGTCAGTTTCAGTTGTCTACTTCAGGGTGAACGTGAAGACGACGGACAACATCCTAGTGGAGATATGACGTAGAATCGCTATTGCCAACCACTGCGACTTCAGTTCATCGAAACATCTTAGTCAAAACTCCTAACACAAGAAACCCAAACCATGGTATAAAAATGACTTATTTCGGCAGTCCTTCTGTCTGGAGTTGAAACCTGGATGATAAGCAAGGGTGTAGACTATAACACGAGATCAAGGGGTCTAGTCCTTTGTAGTCTTGCGCTGACATTAGTTTCCTCAAGGATCGGGTGAACTGCAGTGTTTGTGTGCTCTTCTAGGCGGCGTTTATGTTTATAAGCTAAGTTCTTAACTTCATCTTGGAGTGGTAATATTCCAAGATCTATGTGGATATCGTCGTTTCTGACATACTATGGTGCATTGACGATGGTTTTTAGCACCTTATTTTGAAAAGTCTGTATTATGCTCATATTACTTGCTTTGGTACAACCCCAAAGTTGTATGCCATACGTCTAAACTGGTTTTATAATTTGTTTGTATACAAGCTGTTTGTCGTCAATACTTAGCTAGGAATGTTGTTTATATTTCATGTCAAGTTCTGTAGGTTTTTTCTTAACGTGATCCTTCCACTTGAGTTTTACGTCAAGAGTCATCCCGAGGTATTTCGCTTCATTGCCAAAAGGTATTTGGACACGATTTTCACACAATCTGCTCGGCCAAATCAAGGCAGGGGAAAAATAGTTTACCGAACTAATTGGCTAACTGGTCGATTGATTTGCCTGCTTTGTAGCATGTAGTGTCGTCTTCCTGGAACCACATGTCGACCCGCCTTACATCGTGTTTTTTGGGCAAGTTTGAAAGCATTTGAAAATAGCGACGGTCATTTTACCACTGTGTAACCTCATTCCTAAGATCATCCTTCAAGCCGAGGAACCATTGATTCCCCGTGACCAGAAAGAGCACAAATCAATGGACTTTTTCTGGATACATTGGCATTGGCCACATGCACCAAATGTGGCTCTTTTGATTTGAACTACATTTCCGTTTTTGATAGAAAATCTTACGGCAGCTTTTCCAAGACCCATAAAATTAGAACCAGTTGGTCGTCCGGGTGTAGGTTAGGTTAACCAGTGTTTCATATGAGGTTAAAGCCCCCATTTGTGTCGAATTGCCTTCTTGTTCATATATAAGGCCGTAATGGCCTTCCCCATCTCCCATGGCGAAAAGGCAGCGCTATCCGAGCATATTTTACTTTGTCATATGTCTGGAATCAAGCGTGAGCTCTCAAAAGACTGTGAAGACAGATAAATTATTTTTGTAGTCTTTAGATTGCCACTTTTTCCACATGATTTGACAAGGATTGGGAAAATTTCCATCAGATATCCTTTCGAAGCTTAGGACATCATTCTTTGAGAAAACTTCAAAGTTAAAATATGTATCGTTCTACTCGATTCAGCAATTTTGGGCATTACGTTTCCCTTCACGAACAATGCTAGAGGCGGATAAGGACTTGTACCTAATTTCCGCCGCAACCACTCGCGTTATGGGAGCAATCGTTGTTTCGTAGGACGAGAGCTTCCATAGTATTAAGATGACACAGAATACTCAATTTTAAGAGGCTTCTCAATAGATGTCAAAAATTGCTTTATAGTCTGTGAACGACTCTAGATCATGCCGCACACTGATGTCAAAAGCGGCACCAAACAAAAAACTGTATTTAAATAAAACCGATTAAAGTTGTGGACTTAATTCTATGGTGAGTACCACTACAAAAAATGGTATCTAAATAGCGTGATGGTATATATCACGGTGAGTGGTATATATCGGAAACTACATGTAGCTCTAACTTAAAATGGTAAAACTGTGTATATTGCCACTTTTATTTTCAACGTGCTCACTTTAATTAAGATTTAATTAACTCTCGCTATATAAAAATTCGAAAAAAATAAATGAACATACTGTTTGAGCATTGCTACTCACTCAATAGAATTAATGCCGTAAAAATTAAAGTTGGTGTGTTGATGTAAATTTAACGCACAGATCTTCGATGGATGCATTAGTTTATTAGTCAGAATTCTGAGCTACTACAATTCCAATAAGGTTGCTTATGGTGAACAATTTTATTTCCTTATCCCACATCAGAACAAGAAGTTCCAGCAAAGGAAGGTACCTTACTTGGTAGTACGATACCGATTATTTGAGTCTAAGTTGTCCAGTGGAGTGTTAAAAATCTCCGCCAAAAGGAAAAAAGAATCCCACAAATTGGATGAAAAAAGAAGAGCTTCAAAATTGTTCTTACTAACCATTCCCAATCATCTAGGCCCAAATATATCTCACAATTAACGGTCGGAGTCAGTAAGAAGTCACCCTCCAATCCTGGCAGAACAACAGCAAGCCCAAGTAGAGAAATCACTGTAGTAGGCAGGTCCATGTCCACAACTAACTTTAGCGTCAACCAAATTATTATGTCTGTCATCCCCACACTGCCTCGAAGCATATCATCCTCTAGTATCGTAAATCCATCAGTCTATTCGGTTTCATTGTCAATTCCTAGACATTTTCCAGTCAAACAAATCTCGGCAATCAAAATAATCACATATTGTAGACAAACAGATAAACCTTCAAATGATTATTGCGAAAATTCGCATGAAAACTTTAAGCTTCCTATCGCTCCCCGTCCAAATTGCGAACGGCTATAAATTCTCAAGGAAAAGACTCTGCAAAGCGAACAAAATTATGATTCATTTATGTGATTAGTGTCCATGGGGATAATTTTTTTTACGATTCCTAATAGAGTCCACACATTAAAGAGTCGCACTAAAGTTGAACAGATAAATTTCAAGCCTCTTGAGGAGGACACAAGTCTGGAAAAGTTGTAAATAAAGACGTACTCAAAGTCGAGTCTAATGTGTCAAACGGTATGAATGTACATTCGCCCATATCACTGTCACGATGCATAAAAAGTCACGAGCGATAAGTAAAAGACATTAAAAGAATTAATCGAGCAACTGTTCGAGAAAAAGTTGCACCATAAATGTCTGAGTGTTCGTAAAAATTACTAGTGACTCCTAATGAACCCTCAGCGTTTTTGAACTTTCACAAGAACACAGCGCCTTAGCTGACATCTTGATACGAATGGATGCATACTAAGTATATTATGAAATTGTGTGTGCGGTGGTGAATTGATGGTGGCATCGGGTCAGTGGGTGGTGCATTAATGGTGCGCCTGTTTGAGGTGGATTGACTGGCTGCCAATGAATCATTTCGAATGAATGGCTTGAAGAAAATCGTGTTTCGATTTTCGAGTTATCCAATCATCAATGACAAGTGGTCTGTAAATTTCTTTCACGTGTGTTTGATTACACGTGAATTTAACTACCCGTCTATGTACATGTGTATTCGAATTTTTTTTTAAAAGTTCAGAATTTCCAGATTCGACTTCTCGATCCACTTAATCTAAGCAGAACGAAAGTTCATTGCAATCAAATGTGTTCATTTCCGGTACAATGTACAGGAAACGCACGTGAACACGTACCTGTTCATGTACAATTGTTGCTCACGCGCAATCGTGCGAATGTGGTCGTAATGTGGCACGGTAATACGTTTCACGTGATCACGTATAATCAAATTTACGCTCAGAAAGTAGTAGCCGAGATGTCGGGTCGAAGCAATAGACGTCTTGGATGCGTGTGGATTGTAGTGAGTTAGCTGGGATGAGCATTTCATTATCCCGTGGAGCGTTTAACGAGCGAGTCCCTGATCAAGATAGAAAATAAGAAAAAGTATCGGTGACAAAGCTGAGCACTGTAAGCGATTTGGTCGACATAATTGGTTACAGTCTGTATGTTTTAACTGCGACTCAGTTATATCACAATCCACAAACAGACTCCCTACTCACACACATCGAATCAAGCAACCCCTGAGACTATACAGTTGCCCCAGATTCCACGAACTCCCCCTCACAAGTTGATTAACCATCAAATCACTGCACAAAGTGGAACACATTTGTGCGAGCCCCTCGTCGATTGACATGCCAGTCCAATCACCGGTCACCATAGCCGACTAATTGTTCGCCTGATGCAATTATGAAGTTTAAATCCCTGCTTCACATTGATTGAATTCTCCCCGATCGAGCAACAAGTTGCTTCAACTAAACTTCATCTTTCATCCGGCGACTCGTTAAGAGATTACCTACGCGAAAAAGTCCTTGTCCCACTTGAGCCGACACAAGCAAAAAAAAAAAAAACCCACGACAAACTTTTCCAAATGATTTCGCATGAAATCCATTTTTCTCAAAACTAAATCTCAGAAATGTCACAAATCCCCATTGTTAGTCGAAACTTTTCTTAACATACTTTTGTCCCTCCATTAGGCCCCATCAGCTGCACTGGATAAGGGTTTCATTCTTCCTTGTGCGCCCACACTGCTGTGAAATCCTGTGTCATCTTTGCTTTTGTCGATTCAACGCCACAGCAAATGGAAGTGTCGTCGGAAGACAAACCAAAAAAGAAACTCGACCACTAGACCTTGAAACTTTCGCTTGTTTCCAATTTAAAAGGAAAATACTTAACCATTTCGTAATTAGTGCCACTTAAGGACATCATTCTCTCCTTGTTGTTGCCTTTATCTTCTTCACATCCGGTCTTTGAAAATCGGGAGCACATTTTTTGTTTTTGTTTTCTCTAGTGCACATTGTAAATTTTCTTCTTGATCCTTTTTCCCCCTTCCGATTTTTTTTTTGCTGTCCCTTTTCTCAGTTCCGTTTCGCGACCCCCGGCACACTCCAACGCGTCTCGTAGGCTGGAAAACAGCTTGTGCTCTCATTTCTTTGCGGCTTTGGAACGAGCGAGGGAGAAAGGATAAATCAAACAAGAAAAAAAAAAAGTGCCGAGAGGGTGGTGAATGGCGGAAGAAAAGAAGCCAAAATGCAAGGAAGCAGTTTAATTGAATTTAATTTTTCATCCCTCGTTATCAGTCTGAAAAGTTTTGATATTGAAGAATGTAGAGCAAAGTAGAGCAGCACAAGTGAAGATAAATAAAAAGTAAAGAAGACAAAGAAAGGAGAAGAACGAATGAAGGAGTTGTGAAGTTTTCACTGCCTGCCTGCCAACGAGTCGAGCAACTTCCCTCCCAACTAATAATCCGCATTTGATGAGGATTTACAAGGGATTTACTAAATGATTCCACAAGACCGGGATGGCAACGATGAAAAGTTTGACTTGTATCCGGATACGGATACTAACAATTGTACACCCCCCATTCCTCCATTCCTCCATTCAACCCCTTGAGGTGGATCCGCCGAAGCACCCTGTTCGGAATTAATTCTTTGTTCCGCCTGGTTCATGGTTATTTTTATGCTCATAACTTTGCCCGGGCGTCAATTTGAAGGACAGTGGGCACGGGGGGCAGAGTAATTAAATGATAACGATTGGACTCAGAATCCACACAGTGGACCGATTGTGAATTATGATTGGGAGTGGAGTTTGAAATTTGAATTTAAGGTCTGTTCGGTATTTTTGTTTCCCTCAGCAGACAGTGGCATTTTAATCTAATCACCCCGCAGATAGGTCACTTAAGCAGGACCTTGGGTACGGCGAAATAACTTTGGATAAGTTTGAATACATCCAACTGAGAGTCCAAACATAAATCAGGCGACGTAGCTGGCGCTCATAATGCGCGAGAGGGGGTAATGGTTTCAGTGTTGGACAAGGATCGTAATTGGTGTTATTTTTCTTATTAGACACGAATTATGAACGTCGGCCACAGTGAAATTAGATTTTCCACATTGAATTGGATCGGGCGCCATGGGGATGGCTCGTGTAAGATTGACTGAGGGAATTTTGGTTTTTGTTCTTGTGCTCTGGTAGATTGATTTATGGCGTCTGGTTGATGGAGATGTGACATTTTTGAGGACAGACACTGCGTCTGACGTTTGGGATTTCCAAGGGGAGATCTGAAGGGTGTTGTGTTAACCAAGAGATTATGACGTGTTATTCGAATCAAGGCGGGAAAGCTCTATCTTTTGCAGACAATCTGAACGGTGTTTACTTCGTTTTTTGGTTGTTATTAAATGGCTATCGGGGAGATGTAGTTTTAAGGGACTTTTCATGCTGGTAGACGACAGCTTGCTATGATGGACTTATGAAAAATTTCGCAAAAAGACAGTGCACAGAACTTTTGCTTTTATTCGATGTCAGTGCTGGGAAGCTTATCTGATGAAACACCGTCAGACTGGGTGGGTAAATATAGCTACATGCCTGCTTGACTGACATGTTTATAACACGTCTACAGGCAGAAATGGATTTCCAAGTATAGCGACCAATCATAATGAACTTACATAACCTTGAGCTTATTTCAAAAATGAACGAAATGTAGCCAGAAGCATCGAGATTAGTTTCAGTGTGCCCACAATTGCTTCTGGAAACTTTGGCAAGATTCCAATTGACTTCTTAGACAAAAGTGAACGAAACTTAACGAAACAGTCCTTTTACTCAATTTCAGAATATTCCTTCGATCGCTTAAGTTGACCTAAGTTTACGTACGTCCATTATAAATATGTATATATAAATGGCAACTACTATAATCAGCAACTACTCGTGTTAAGCTTGCTATTTTTCATTGACGAGTGAAAGGGACCTACAGTTTTTCGCCGAGTCCGAACGGACAAATTTGAGAAGCTTTTTCTGAACAATTGTTATATAATAATAATATGGGTGGCGCTACAGCCCTTAGAGGGCCAGGGCCTAGCTTCTCAGCAACCACTTGTGTTGTGCGTGCTATTGTTCTCTCATGAGTGGAAGGGACCTACAGTTTAATGCCGACTCCGAACGGCGAAGTTTGAGAAGCTTTTTCTAGACAGGAATTACTCTTTGAGCATTGTCTCGAAAGAGGTGGAGCCGTGAAATATGAAAGGTGGTAAATTCGGGTATCGAACCTGGCACCCTCTGCGTAGGTGTCGACGCACTAACCCACTACGCCACGGCGATCCACAGTTATTACTCTTTGAACACTGTCAGCGACTCGAAAGAGGTACGTCCAATGCCAGCCTTAGATGTCTTGCTGCAATAGAAAGTTAGAGGGCTATCGATTTAATCAACATACCTCGCACTTGCGGCCTTATTGCAGGCGTTGTACGTACTGCCAACGTCGTTTAAAAACTAATGAAAGATTTGTCTGTTATTGAATTTTAAGACGTTGACAGTCTGCACAGAGACATATGTCTCTCTTTCTGAACTGCAAAGAATACAAACCTGTGGTTCGACTTAGGCAGATGCCTGTATGTCTTAAGAAGTGTCCTTAGGTGAAGGGCTTTTATTTTATTATATTTTGTAATGGTTGACAACATTCGTAGATCATCCAAAAATGTCTCAATCAAAAAATAACCCGCGATGTTCTCTAGTCCGTACATCGTGACTAGGTAGGTAGCTAGAGTGCAGCTCGTCAGAGGATGTAGCTAGAAGCCGTGGTGAAATGTGGAAAGACGTAGAGGGGATAAACTGGCGCTGACAATGAAGGATTAAGGTAGAAGATGATGATGAGAAGACGGAGGTAGGGGGAAACAAAAAAATTGCATCTAAGAGACGGCAGAACCCGCCAGTTACAAAGTAGAGGTTACGATTTCTGGAGCGTACGTTAACACATGATGTGCCCGGAAGGAGCTTGTAGGTGAAATAGTTCATGCCAACTTCTCCTTGATTTAATTTCACTTGTATTTAAGACGGACACTTTACTGCACGTACCTAATTAGATGACCTATCAGAATCTGACGATGTAGTACTAAGAAGATTTGGGACATGCTCCATTTCCTGCTCCATTCTCCACTTCAGTGGAAATCGTGATGCCGGCGGATTGTCTAGACAATGTATTATGTACGCAAAAAACACTAGTCTTCAGATTGATACAGATTATTATGGACGTGGTGCCCATCAGATATATTGCCTAAGTTAAGTGGGTTTCTGTCTAGAGCGGAAACGAGTGGTTTGGGATTATAGCCGGCGATGTCGCACACCCACCAAGTTGGCCATCTTCATAATTTCAATTTCGATGTCATCAAGGCGATTTCTACATCGACTTCTACACACAAGATTCTACGGGACGAATTGGGCAAGTCTGAGATCTTCAATCTTGTTCTCCTCCCACAAGCGTGAGAATGACTGTCATCATCTGACGTAATCTTTTCACCCTGTTCAAGGCTGTGTGAAACAACCATTTGTTGAAGTCGGAAAACTCACGGTAGTGGACTCCAGTACGTTTTTAGTTCACTTCAATATCCAAATGAGTCGCTGACAGTACCACAAATGCATGGTTGTTATGGAAAGCGTTGGAATTGGTTTGATTGTAGGTTCCGCAATAAGAGTGGTTATTGTGAAGGCTAGACGATGCCACATCCTAGACCCACAAGGAAGAAAAGGCCAAGCTCGAGATCAAAGAGAAAATAAGCCGATATATTTCTGAGAACATTGATGTTTGCAACACCTGACCCACCATCAATTGAAGTTGTGTGTGCTTTTCCACGAAATGACGCCTATCCTCGGAGCATCGCCTGGAGAACGTCCTGAAAGACCTTGCATTAAAATTTAATTTCTGTCTTTTATGAGCGACTTTAAGAGTGTCTGGGCAATTTAAATTGAAGAGTCATTGCACTCGGAATTTAGAAGAAGTTCAGAAATGAGTTACCAACTTATCATTCCGAACGAGATTTTCCCGCTTTAGCGCCACTCCACTAGAGTCCACAATTCATGATTGTTGTCAGTGCCCGAGATTGTCGGAGATAACTGACTCGAAGTGTAAACTAAACGATCAAGACAAACACGTTACCTTGAGCGAAAAGTGGATAAACAATGTATGCGACGATACCAGGTATCCGATATACACACTTAACCACAAACTCATTCTTGCCTCCGCCCACGCACACTCGGTTTCCAAACAAACCACGACTGCTGACGGCTTGTCTTTCAGAAATCAATACTCTCCACAACCGTGATGTACTTCAGTGTGCCCATAGAGAAACTACAAGCACTCAAGAGGTACCTCCACACCTAGTTATTCGGAAACAACAAAAAAAGGCGAAAATTCCACGCAAACACAAATCAGTCGAAAACGAGAAAAGATACAAAATAAAATTCCATAGCGTATGCAAATAAATCACACCGACACCAGAGAAACTTTTCATCCTCCCAAGGTAGCAGCCGTAAGACGCTGAGGTGCCAATTGAGTGAAAATCGATGGGAAAAAAAAATGAAACACACAATAGGGAAAGGTGTACGAAATTAATTAAGAATCACTCAATGAGACCTCACCTCAGTGATTTACGAGCATTTCCGACTGCCAATAAACGGAATTCCGGTAATTTTCATTAAAACATTAGACGAAGCAGCCGCCCTCCGAAGCGGTCTCCATCAGAATTGGGTAATAAAACTCTGCTTCCGCTTCGACACGATGTCGTGGTGCCAGGCGGTTGCCTAAACAAGGAGCCAATTCGCTCGCAGACGGTTCACGAATTCGAAACGTGAATTTGTATCTTATGACGCGATACTCTGAAGTGAAAGAGATACTGATGAGCAAAACAAGCAGACACATGGAAATTCCAAAAGAACAGCAAGTTACAACATAAATTCATCAGCAGCGGCGATTTTCAACTTTCGATTTTCGTATCTTTTCATCTTCTTCACGAATAAGTGGCGAATATTTTGTTGTTATCCTCTTCTCCTCTGTCTCCTCCTCTTCACTCGCCACTTCACTCCTTCCTTGGCTTCTTCGTTTTTCGTTAATTTCCCAATCGTTGCGGGAATCTGCTCATAAAACGACAATAAGACACCGGCCACTCGATGAAGTGCACTGCCACCTATGGAAAGTAAAAGTTTTTTGTGTCGTTGTTGTTTTTTTGTTAATTTTTTTTTCGATATTTGTTCATTGGGTTTCGAACGAATTTCGTGTTTGGCGGCGGATCGTCGCGTCGGTCGCGTCATGTCGTGAGGTGCAAGAAGAAAGTGAAGATGGTCAACAAACTATGAGAGCGGTAAACCTGTTTTATTGGTTTTCCGGAATTTCGGAACGGACGCTGTGAACATCCGTGATGTATCCGATTTGTGCGCGTTCGGATTGTCGGTCGGTGCAGGATGGGAGAGATGCACATATTTCTTCATTAAAGCGAAGGGTCTGGGCCCGTCTGTCTGTTGTAAGTCACGAGAAAGAGTGATCATACAACTTTCTTTGCGAATTCACGCCAAACGAACGAGAGGAAACCCTTTCCCTTTTCGTGGGGAATTCATTTTCTTCCATTCGGAATTGTCATTTCGGATTACATTCGGGATTGTCAAGTACCACAATGCCCCAGTTACACACACACTTGTGTGTACACACAGTACTTTTACTCGAAAACGAAAGTACATCTATAACATGGTGTAAGATAACCGAGACCTAGACGAGGAGCAGAATCTGGGTCGAGCGACAGCACTTGTCTTCACACCACTGGGATACCTTACACTGCGAGCTAGGGGACACGCGTATCTGAGCCGTGTTCGCTTGTCATTGGCACAAGCTGCTTGACTTACGGGGATTCCGAGTGTACACCGTGGTATGAGATAATTGATCCGATTTTATTTCTTCGAGTGTGATTAGAGTGAAGGGGGTCAGGTAAAGAAAATAGCGAGTAAGTGTGGAATTAATAAATTATCACGCTTCGTCTTGGATCGAAATAGTTTCAGTTGGCGGCTGGGTGGAGTGTGGGGGAAGGCATTTAATGGGGGAACGTGTGAAAATGTATTTCAAGTCGATTGTCGATGGTCGAGATGAATTACTTGGTATCTGATGCAGCAAATAGCGCTTATCTCGGGAATTCTTGGAGTGGATTCTTCGAAATGAAGGTCTTTAATTCATTGTCCGGTGGATTTCACTTGCTAATGGTATCTGGAGTTTAAGAGGGGCAATGTGTGGTGCTTAGTGCTTGAGGTTTAATGATCAGTTTATCGCGGTGTCTTGTGTTGGGTCATTCGTGGGTTGGTGGTCGTCAGAGTTTGTGGTCTAGACTTGTGGTTTGCTCTTGATTCTTGATCACAATCAATGGATATACCTCAGCTAACTTTCCATTGTCATCTTCTTGAGGTTAATGCTAGAAATTTAGAACTCGATTTCTTTAAACACTTTTGGCTTCGTTAGTCCAATAGAATGGGTTGGGCGATCCTTAAAGAGCTCGCATAGAGTTCAAGCAGAACCTACTACGTAGTCGTTTCACTAAAACTCAAGTCCAGACCGGAGGATTAACTGTCCACTTTCCTCCTGCGTTAGCAACAATGCCAAAGAATTCATATACTGAGAAACTTCTCTATAGTGGACAGCTTTGGGAACAACAACCAACTGTCCGTAACATACGAGTGTCCGATCTACAGGGGAGCCTAAATTATTTATGGAAATCGAAAAGTAAAATATAACGAGAAGTCGTTGGACCATCATGCTTGTCCGTTGTATAGAGATGTCCGTTTTGGAGGGGTTATTTTTGAAAATTGACACATACCATTCACTTCTCACTTGACTATTTTTAACGATTTTCGTCTTTCATAATTTGCCGAACAAACTAAAGATCGTAACGCTCAATTCGGTGCCAAAACACAAAGGTTAGGTTTAAGTTTAAGGCTGACTGCTTTGTGGAAGGACAGCAGCCAGACTTAGGGCAGCATAGGCCTATTTTGCCACCACGTGGGTCTATGGATACCTATTTTTGATAAACAAAATAAGTTGGCTGACTCTTATTCTGCTTAGTCCAGCCGCCAAGTTGTCAAAGTAGTCGGCCTCCAGAAGTCTAAATCAGCGGGATGAGAGAACACTGCAGCTGCAGCTGCAAGAATTGAATCGTATCTTCCTTATCCTCGTTCCTCCAGCTTCTGCGAAAGGCGTTGTATGGAAGAAGGAAGGCCTAGTCTAGAGGCCTGCGTTCCGATGGTGCAAGCCTAGTTATAATGCCAATGAGAGTTCTAAGATTCGGCTTGAACCATCTAATCAGGTTACGCTATCGCTTAGAGTCGATAGTAGGCCAGAGTTGTTTGGTAATGAAACATCCTGGCATTCAGTTGTCCATTCTTTGAACAAGTGGTTCTAGCTTTAGCTAGTTGGAGGTTGGATCGCCGACCTGAAAGAAAATATAGCTCATGCTCTTTAGCGAGTTCGTCTGCTTCCATATTCTCCGGAATATCAGTGTACCGGCACCCACGTTAGTTGGATGTTAAAATACTTACCCATCTCTTTATGAGATAGGCGTCAATTAATGGAAGTCTTGGAGTTGAAAGTTACTGAATTCAGATTTGCTTAAATCCCTGCCAAAATACATACAAGTCGAATATGATATCGAATATATGTATAAACAGTGTTCTGGTTTTTACAAACGCATTTGACACCTTAATGTATCTGTGATTAGTTGTAGAACAGTTCACTGGGGGATTGAACTTCATGTTCTTGTCCGGAATAGAGGGGGGCCCATTGTAATAGTTCTGAAACACACGAATAGCTTAATAAGTGTTCAATTTCCTGTCTGTGTCAATTTACAATTTAGTACAAAGCGAAGGATATGAAAAGAAGTTAAAAACACGAATAGTTCTATCTTCTCTCTGGAACCATGACGAATTGTCCGTAAAGAGAGGTGTCCCCCGATAGAGGAGTGTCCGTAAAGAGAAATTTCACTGTTCAAGTCGAACTCACATTCACAATTTCTATCGGCTTGGGCCTTTTGAAATGTAGAAAACAGAAACACAACCGAACATCTGGTCTTTTTGCTACAACGGCGGAGCTTCATATCAGTGGCCTGTATAGAGGGTGGTTGTTGTGTACATGAATAGCCTTTCTTCATACCGCGACCCTAACGAATTATGTGAAGTGTGAGGTGTCCCTTATAAACGGGTGTCCATAAGGATTCACTGCGCATCGAATCAAGTGCATGTGCAATCTATTTCGCGTTCCAATTACAGTGGACTCCCCCCCCTAAGTCGAATTGTCACGGGATACCAAAGTTTGTTCGATTTAGAGAGAGTTTGACTTAGAGAGAGGTTTTTGTATGGAAAGTTGAGGGTAATGTATGTAAAATATGGCGAAATAGTTCGAGTAAGGGAGAGTTTCGACTTAAGGAGAGTTCGACCCACTGTATATTTATGTTGTCCGATCTTCCACGGTCCTTATTGTCGGGGAGAAGATCACCACGATCAACATGTACATCCCCCTACCAACAGTTCACCATCGATGGCTTTCAGCAGCCAGCGGTTAGAAAAAAAAATATTTCAAAACCGAATATTTAAGTTCCACATATTCAGGTCAAACTAAGATTCATTCGCAAATCCAACTTCAACCATAAATAAATCTCACCCTTAAAATGCATTCAAAACTCTTGTTAACATTCCACTTTTTTGCGCATTTCCACCATCCAGCCACCCACTCCAGTGAAGAGTTGTCAGTGATGCTTGCACGTTTAATTTATTTGTGTGCTTAAACTAAACTCCACACACTCGCACTTCCGCAGAATTTCCATTTAGAGAGTAATTTCCCAACCGGAAGTGGGAAAAAATACCAAAAAAGAGCGAGTGAAGAAAACAAATTCCCTAAAACAAAAGAATCTCGAAATTAAAACCAAAACACATTCTTGTTCTGTTAGCCCTTGATGGGATAATATTTTTCGCAAAAAAAATCTACAAAAATGAACCGGTTCATGATAATTTCCTCCCGTATCCAACTAGATTTTATTCGGTTGTTGTTGTGTGTTGATTGTGTGCACCACCCCTCCATCCCTGTGCGGGAGCAGTTGTGCATTTCCCCCCGAAGTTTTTGCTTCGGTTTCTCCTTTTTTTTGTAGATTTAATCTCCTCCAACTTCACTTGTGTAGAGTAATTGAAATGTTGAATGATTTTTTGTTTTGTGTTCAATTTGGTTGCGAAAAAAACGGGAGGTTGGAATAGTAATGAGAAATGCAGATACATCTGCTTGCGAAATGGGGAATGGTCTTACGTCCGCTAAAATGATTCTCATTTCTTGCTCGACCAGTAGCCGTGGCTTGAAATGTACGCGACAACCCACATCAGAGTGACGTAATTCACTGTCATTCGAATGCATTTGCTTTCACTTGTCATCTCTCTCACATGAAGTGACGGTAAGCATGGGAACGATCATTTGACAATTCTCGTGTTCAATTTCACCGCTCGACGCGACAATGAACGCGAGTGCATGTGGCAACTGCTGTCGCGTCTCAAAGGCGGCCCACATCAGCCCCCATGTGCCAGGCTGTGACAAATTCGGTGAAGTGCTCGTATCTACTCCACTCTACTCTGCTATTCGGCTCACAATAGAAAAGAGCAGATACGCCACTGCCGAGGGTGGGGCGGTCATTTGCATGAATTTTAATTAAGTTAACCGCATACGTCGATGGTAAACAATCTATCACTGGGTTTGCCGATTCTCGCTCCGCAGGTGAAAGTGAAATGTTATTAATCATCAACCAGGGCACACATACTCGCACACACACGCACTTGCAGTATCATTGTTTGTGAAGTACATACTTTTTTTGCCAACGGCATCTCGGGGCTACGTAAATCATTTCTCCTCAAATCGGCGTCGGCTGCGAGGCGGTCCAATGTCAGGCAGCGGCTTAAGTCGTAAATTTACCCGCTTTCCGGGTCCGGTTTTCTGTGTCTCTTTGGCTGTTGTGATCTGCTATTCTCATCTCAATCGAGAGTGAAGTGCACTGCTGTGTGCAATTGGCCGGGCTAGCGAGGGTAGAGGGTGGAGGTTGCAGGTTAACTTCTCAAATAAAACTTTCACCCAAGTTTGGACGACGCGACGTTATGTCGTCGCCATAATCTCTGGTGCCCTTGCCTTCTACGTCCGTTTTAAATGATTTTCTGCGTTTCTGCGCAGAGTTAATGAAAATACGTTTGACGAGAGTTTCATTTTTTTCCCTGCGTTCGATTGCAGACCGAGTTGGATGGGAATCAGTTAGAGGCAAAAATGCAAATTGTATGCAAATATTAAACAAACAGAAAGCAAGGTATTTTAATGAATGAATGCAGCGGCAAAAAAGTGATGCTATTCAGGGCGGTTGGCGATGGCAATGATCACAGTGATAGAAGGGGCGTGTAGTTACTTTGCATGCGGGACACAGTTTAGGGATAGTTTTCTCTTCATATTTCTTGTTAGAAGCTACACTCCGGAGGCACTTGATGGATACTTTTTTATTTCGTGGAATGGATTGAAAGTGTTGCTTCCTGGTGGTCGGAGTGAGGTGCACATTCTTCCGTTGAATGAGGAGTTACTAGGAAGACTTTTGATGTTCAGATGATTGGATATAAACAATTTTCGGTAGAAGTCAAGTTTATTTCATTTAATAATTTAATTAGAGGTATGGCTCTTAGATTATTACTGCTTTGACTAATTTGACTTTAGAGCTTTTTATTTGTCACTGAGAAAATTAATGTATCAACAAGAAGAATAAGAACTGATCAAATCGTATTAATTTAAGTTGATATAGATTAGTTTATGATGTCGTTTTCCGATAAGTAAAGGAATAGTTTTTCTGAAAGGCGGTATAAGAATTGATTTCAGATTGTTCCAGGTGATCCAGAAATGCATGGCAAAATGGGAAAAAAAGGCGATATCAACGCAGATGAGGGAAGAAGTACCTACCTACTCGAAGAGTGTTTTCCTTATGAAATCCATGCCATATTCGATTTTCTAGATGTTTACCTACGTTTGTAATGAAATTCCGTTTTCCTAAGAACAGGCTTGGTCCAAAATCACTATTTGTGGTTTTTTTGACATTTACTGGTCAAATGATGCCCTTCCAAATGGATGTACAAGGCTGCAATGACTTCTTTGTGACACACTAGAAATAAGGCAACTGTGATCGTTTGCCTAGCCAGCAAGATGGTAGAGCATCTCATAGGGAAATTATGAGCTGTTCTGTTGAAAAACATATGCTTTCTAAGATACCCTAAGAAAAATGTAAAAATGAATCGATGACTAGAAAATTGGAAATTCTCAGAAAAAAGTCTGTGTATGGTACACATAATTGAAGGCTAATTTTATTGCGGGATTGTCCGTTCCAAGAATATGGGGCGAGTGGCATTCCGAAATGTGGAAGATCAAAGTTATAAAACTTTGAAAAGGATGTGTTACCGTCATCAAAATATCTTAATTAGGAATGGAAATATGTAAAGTGAGCCATACACAGCACACTTCTGTCGGTGGTATTAAACGTGTGAAGTGAGGCAGTGTCACCACGATTAAATTATTTATGAGTCCCAGAAGTTAAAAAAAAACGACTCATTATGAAAATAAATGAATCCCTGCAAAAGTTTTTGATAACACTTTTATGATTATAGAAAACATCCAAAAGGAAAATAATTAAAAATTAATGAGGTTTTAAATGAAAGCATCCAGGAAAAAAAAGTAAATAATAGTTTACACATTGCAAAGTTATGAAAATGATTTATTTTCTCAAAAATGTTAAATAAACCTACTTTAGGTGCCAGTTGGAGAGGCTTGTTGGTTGAGGGGTCAGGTCCACCCCGGACTGTAACGCCAAATAAAGAAAAAATAGTAGGTGTTTATTTGTATTGTAGATCAACCTAAGCCCCTGAGTCAAGCCCAAAAAAAGAAATGAGTCCTTTTTGACTCAATTGTGTCCCTTTGATAACACTGGGGTAGCCACCTCCCCGGTCCGTTCACTTTCATACAAAATATCAGTCGCATTCTGATTGTTGAAGAGTAAAGAGTGCTCATACTTTTGAGTTTTTCTTGCTATATGAACGATTAACATGGTTCTGGACATTAATTTAGTAAATGGTTCATGAAACATTCATATGGGGCACCATCATGGTACATTGTACGTACGCTCATGCTCATACAATTAAGCCACATATGCGATAATGAAGTACCTGCTGTCTCACATCGAGTTCCTCCGTTCCGTTTTATTTTAATTATTTGGGTATTATAGGTTAAACTGTCCGTTTTCGACTCATCGATGAACTATTTTCTTGCTCTTTAGCAGTTTTAACATATTTCAGGTACATTCATTAGCTGCGTTTTTTTGCAAGCGTATATACGCTTAAATTTCGATTTGCATGTAAAATACACTAACAACGAGTCCTATATCCGCTTAACTTACTCATAATATCTATCGCCGCTTAAGGAATAAGCGCGGATAAAAACAATGCTTCCAATCATTAATTTCTGTGTGTTCATTCCTGAATTCATTCACTCATTGTTTAGGTTGCTGTATGTGGTTTACACCTGCAGGTGTGGTTGATGTATTAGATCATTTTTCAATATTTTGGCATCCATAAGTATGCAATTTTTGGTATAACCAGAGTCTCTGCTATACATTGCGTTCATGTGTCGTAATCGATTCCCTTCATTTGATGAACATTTTTTTATTTTATAATTATTAAGTGTTTTTGCTTTTAAAGTGATGGTCACGTACGTGGTTTAAAGTACACAGTCACAAAACGAAGATTGTGACCATCAAAGATCAACCATCACTTTCCACGACTGCACTGCTGACTGCTTAGCAAATGTCATAAATGTCGTCGGTGCTGCCAAGATTTTATGATGAATCATTAAGCGCCGATGATCGTTTTTTTGTGCACTTCAAAATTAAGCGTATATACGCTTGCAAAAAAACGCAGCTATTGTAACAGTAGCAATTGCTACGGCAAGTACTTCCTTATCGCATATATGGTATGAGCATGAGTGTATATGATACATAGATAGTAACCCTTCTGCTCATACCGCTGTTCTGTCGTCATGAAAGTCCAACGAAGAACTAATGTGTATGAATTTGTGTGACGTGTGCAAACTGAAGTAGACACACACTTTTCACACCAACTGCTGCAGTTCGTCCTCACTAGACTAGACACGTCCATCACGAAATTTCTGGAAACAACTTTGTAACAATTGATTTCCTGACAGTGATCCACGTAGGGTGTGAGCCTGAGCTATAGCTGACTTCTATTGCCGCCTGGGCCCACTGCCTCGATTCGAATTTATAGCGGGGGCTCAGTCTTGTCTCTCTCCTTCCCGAACCAGGAGGCTTGAATTCGAAGGATTGCTGGAGCGCTGTTGTCCATACGCTCGATGTCCTCAAGTCAGAGCTGGTCAGGGATGTTTGCCTTCCGGACTACAACCAATTCTTGGTACAGCCGTAGAGTTCGCGGCTATGTCTTCTCCTCTTAGACTGGACCATGTACCTGACGGAGAATTTGTATTTCCAAGTCACCAAGAATCACTTCTGCTGTTTTGCCTATCGCCAGCTTTGCAATCCATAAAACAAATCTGGAAGAAGAAGCAAGATTTTGTCTTCGGAGTCAGGAGTTTTAAGCCCAGTTGCTTCGACAAGCCGAAGTACCAACGGCTACCATGATTATACTTCGAATCTCCACAAGGATGTCTTTTGTGGAGTGCACAGTTGCCTTGAGGTAGACGTACTTTTCTGAAGTGTTACTGTCGATTGGGATGTTTTGTCCTAGGTATTGTGTGTCGGAACATCTTAACAATTGAAGCACCAACAAGATCATATCCCCAAGATGAGTTAATCATATCCGCAGATTCATCTGTGTTTTGTCACCTCTCGAGTGCCCATGAGTTCATTAAGGCTCTTTACATTGGCCTTCCACATTGAATGGCAGCTCATAAGAGGGCTTATGTCTACACTAAGCGGTGGATTAATTTGATAAGTGTCCTTTGCACACACTCTAAATTCTTCTTAGATTCTTAGATTCTAAGAAGAAGAAGGTAATATTATTTCTTTATCGGCGAGTGGCTAAGAACCTCCCTAAAATGCATATTCTTCGTCTTCATTGTGTAGTTCTGCATTGCGGGACAGGCCTGATTTATCCAATGAACCTCTGCAACTATTACGCTCCTGGCTTGATCCTTTGCGCGCACTCGGACGTCCCTTGTTGCAATATCCGACAGTCTCAGAGTTGAAGACTTCTCAGGAAGAAGTAAAGTTTGCCATGCCCCGCTTGATCTGGGTTCATGCCCCTCTGCAGCCTTTGTAGTTCATGTTTGAACATGTCATGGCACGTGAACATTTCCAAGATCTCTTCGTTTGATGTGACTAGTCAGCTCATCATTTGCTTTTGAAATAGTCCAAGCCTCTCGTACTATCCGCCAGCTCTGGGGCGATCAAAGACTCGCAGACAGTCCAGATGGCTGTTATGTTACCAAATAACTTCTTGAGCTAGAAACAATAAGCGCGTTAAGAAGTACTCCGCGTTTTGTCTCAGAACTAACACATGTGCCTTTGCTATTTACCGTCAAGTTTCGGATGTCCCCCAAATTAAAGCAGACTTTGTGACGCGTTGTCCAAGACTTTGGCAGTGTAGCTCTTCTTGAATCAAACTCATTTCAACCGCTGCCACCAAGCCTGATAGCCATGTGCAGTACTCGACGAACAAAGCTTGCGGCAGAGGGCTTCACAAAAAATGCTGTCTCAAGCGTTCCCAAAAACAAATTTGCAACCACGTGAACCTGTCATCGACCCATTAGTCGAAAAGTCACCCTTATCCCCATCAACCGCTTATTTCCCACCCAATTCAATTACCTGTCCATCATCACACACGATTCATAACACGCGCCACTCTCGTGTTTATACACTCAATTCTGCGTCAACATATGCCTTGTTTGCCTAAGCCACATCAAAATATACCTCCTGTCCCCACAACGTGGCCTATCTGCATCCCATACATCACACTGACTGTATCTAGTCACCCATCGTTCTCAAAATTATGGCCACCCTTAAGCCTCAAGGGCGTACATTTGTTGTGCAAAAACGGGAACATCTAAGAATCCTTATCCGGAAGCACCTTCAAGCGAATTTGCCACAGCAAAAAAAAAACATCCTTCTGCTGCGCAGACCACAGAGAACGCAGCGAAATCCAATCTCGAATTAATCGCTCCGATCAATCTTTGTCCAAGAGTGACAGGGAATTTTTGTGCTACACACGCGCTCCGTGTGAATCCTATTTTTCACGATGCCATCTGACACACACACACCCAACCAACATCCGGCGGCGGTTCACGTGGTACCCACCATTCAACCCTAGGGAAACTAGAAAACTTTTCAGCAGAAGGAGAAGATTCCTTGGCGTTCGTTCGCCGCTTCCTCATGTTGTTGTTCTTCCACGACACCCAGATTGGAGAGGTGCAAATTGTTGCAACTCCGCGGCATCATAATTCCAGTTCCGAGGAGTTACTCAGACAGCAACGCTGTCGAGCGGCGCAAAAACCTGACTGAGAAAATGTGACGAACTCGTAAACACCTAATGTGGGCTTATGAGTTTGCCGCAGCATCCCATGAATACTAATGCCGGTCCAGTTGAGCACCTGGGAGGGTGGCAGTAAATTCTCACATTCCTCCACTCGACCCCAGTTCGGGGGGCGCAACCCTTGCGCCGACAGCAGCAGCATCAACAACTATTACGCCACTCAGGAGCTCATTCACAAGCGAGTCGCGGTGCAAATTTTCACCTGGTTTTCACCTGTTCCGGCGTGTGAAGCACGTTCGCTGCATTATGCAATTGCACGAGCGATATCTGTAATTTCCACATGTGAATGCTTTTTATTTTCTCGCACGTACACTGAGCGCGTTCTAACCAGCCACCTCTTTCATTGCAGATGATTCTACGGATAGCGTGCATTCTGGCTGTGGCCGCAGTGCCAATTGGCGGTGTCCTGAATAATGGCGGCATCGGAGATACGTACGGTCCACCGCCGAGGGGGATACCGGCGCCAGTCTATGGCCCGCCGCGGGTGCCGCAAAGGGAGTACGGAGTTCCACAGCAGATTCCATTCCGCGAGTACGGACCACCGGCTCTCAAGTATGGCCCACCAAAGCTGAACATCAATCTTGGCCAGAATTTCCAAGGAGGATTCAGCGATCAGATCAAGTCGCACTTCGGAGTGCCGAAGCCGTTCTATGGCCCACCCCATCTGCAGTACAAGCCAGCATCCACGTACGGTCCCCCCCCACAAGGTAAGCCATTCACCACATATGGTCCACCTCAACCACAAGGTACCTATGGTCCACCACGTCCCGCAGCAAGCTACGGCCCACCACCGCCACAAGCCTTGCCCCTGGTCCAGCCCGGTCCCATTTTCAAGCCCAACGGAGGAGGATTCATCTCGCGGCCACACACATCGTATGGACCACCGCCATCTGGCCAGTTCATCAGCAAGCCAAACCTTAGCTACGGCCCACCCAAGGGAACCTACGGACCACCCAGCTTCAACCGAGTTCCAGAAACGACGATCATCCTCACAAGCGGCGGCGGTGGCGGCAGCGGTATTGGCGGCGGTATCCAGGGCGGCTACCAAGGCGGTCCACTGAAACAGGTGCAAATCCAAATCGAAAACCAAGGTAACGGCCACAGCGGCTCAAATGGACACTTCCATTCGGCCTCATGCGATGGTTGGAAACCAATTCCAGCACCGGTCGGGCACTACGTCGAGCAGAACAACATCCAGACTGGCTACTCCTCGGTTGTCAGCGGCTCCGATCAGGGACTCACCCAGTACAGCACCGGCAACGTTGGCGGACTCACCGACGAGCAGTTGGTCGCCGTGGCACTCCAGTCGGGTGGATTCGAATCAGCGCCGACCCAGTCCCTGCCCGCTTCTGGACCAATCGACTTCCACTCCGGAAGCGGAGCCTCCAGCGCCAGCTTCACCAGCAGCGGCAGCAGCAGCAACCACGGTGAAGACAACCACTTGAACTCAATCGAATCCGAAGCACTGCAGGTTAGTACCGTCGAAACGACAAAATTAATTCCACTGCATTGAGAACGTTGCTTGCATTTTTCCAGATCTCACTTGCCGCCGCTGACGATTCGTACTCTAAGCCACCACAGGACTCGTACGCACCGGGCTCCTCTCAAGGACAGAAATACAATGTGGTCAGCTCAGCTGGATCCCAAGGACTGCTTCCACCATCTGCATCGTATGGCCCCCCACCCAGCGGCAGTGGTTTCCAAGGAAACATCATCCACCACTCGGAAGGCAGCACCAGCTATTCATCACAAAATGGAAATCTTGGCATCCTCTACGGCACCCAGACCGGCAACCAACGTCCCTGGTTGAACAATGGCTCGCCACCCAGCAAGCCAGTGACCTACCGCCCGCCAGTGCCACAAGGACTCCTCGAATCGATTGGCGCAACTGTCCAACACTTGGATCAATTTGGAGTGAAGCCACCAAACCAGCCACCGACCTACATTCCCCCACCACCCAAGGAAATCGCCGAGCCGGCCAGCCAATATGGCCCACCACAGCCACAATTGCCCCCACCAACGTCACAACAGACAGTCAAAATCGAGTACCAGCAACAGGAACGCGGACATGCCTTCAACCAGTACCTGCCCCCACCACTACCAGTGCCAGCCCCGCTGCAGCAACAACAGTACTTCCCAGGACCACCACGACCAAACCAACATTTCCACCAGAGCGGCAACTACGCCACATCCTTCGTCAACGGACAGCAATTTATTCACACCCAAGGACTGCCACTCATCCAGGAGGCACGTTTCAACCAACTCCAAGACTGCGGACACGGACCCAACCTAGTCGGTGCCAACTACCAGCTGCAGCCCCAGCCTCAGCCACAACCCATCCCACTCCAGACCTACGGCAGGCCCGCCGACTCATACGGACCCCCACCACCGCCCACCTCCAGTGGCCTAGACATCATTGCCTACGAATCGAAGCGCTCCAGCGTCACATCCCTCCCCGACGACGTCAACTCTGAGAGTCTGCCCGGTCTCGATGGCCTCAACGTCATATCCGCCCAGAAATCCCAATCTGTCTCCATCCCATCACAGAACCCCCAATCATCCTACAGCATCCAAATTCAGTCCTCCGGCGCCTCAGAGTCTTCGTCGTTGAACAACGACGGCCAAACCAACCACGACGAGGTTCTCTCCCAGGGACTCCTTCAGTCGATCCTCACTGCGATAGAGCAGCCACAGAACAACAACCAGGTGACAACGCCACAACTGCAGAGCCGCTCCGATGTCGATGTGCACCTCGACGAGGACGCCAGCGAGAAGGAGCCATCCTCGAACAGCAGCAAAGCCATAGCGGCGGACTCCAGCGAATCGTCGGACGCCACAGAGGAGTCCAAATAAGTCCGCCCCACACTGAGTCTAGCAAATTATCTCTCCTCTGCTGCTGGCCGTGGCAGCTTCGTCCACTTAATTTATTCGCGTATTCGTTAGTATTCGTCAAGTAGTCGTTAAGTCATTCGTTTAGGTATTTATTGATATCGCATTGTTCATTGGCCAGGTATTGAGCTGTTACATGTGTAGTGTATTCTCCTAAGATCATTGTCAGTTGCCATACTTGCTGTCAGATTTTTGGCTGTCAAACAGCCGAGGCACCGATTGACAGTGCTAATGTCATCTGAATGTATACTGAAGTAGTTTGTTTAATTTTTTGCCGATTTCTGTGCGCCGTCGTGCGTCGGGAATCGCTGTTAAGTCATCAATAAACATTCAGTTCTTTGTGTTATAATTTTAACGGTATTGTGTATTTATTTGACATCTGTCACTTTGAATGGTGGTGGTACTTCAGCAACCGACGTAGGAAATGGTCGTGTCATTTGACAGCTTGTCATGTCAATCAATTTAAATGGGACCACCTAGAAAATCCACGTTGGCATAAGAATTTGACAGGTAACCGGTGAATTTGGAGTCCCTGCCTTAGTTTGACATCATTTGGCGGTTGTTACTGCGCTCGTTATCTGGTGTCAGTTATTTCCCTGACTCAGTCCACCGTTCGCACGGACAACTGACACATGCACCGCTGTCGTTTATTTCACGTGATTTGCCTCACAACCGCATCAAACTTCATGAAAGAGGAAACGAATGAACGCGTCCAGCGAATGAACCAGGGTACCAGCAGCGTTCGCCGAAATATTCTCCAATGAGTGACGCCGGACAGTTGATATCTGGAACTGTAGGGATTTGCACTAAACCGATGTGAGTTTGTGTCGCATAAATCACTGAGCGGCGGCGGACTATGATGTGGGGTCAGGAACGCCTGGTCACATTGTGTTATGCCCAGCCGTCAAATAACCGTCGCGTTGTAGTAAAAGTTATGAGTGATCCTTGACACTTTTTGCTGCACCACTGCGACATATCTCTATTTTAAGGGTAAGCCGCTTCCGATGAAATAACATCTTAATCCTCTTTGTGAAGCAAAGCCTTTTGAAATTATGAAGGTTCGGTTTGGATTGACGGAATCTAAAAAATAACAGAGGACCACAGAGTTGAGTAAGGACATCACGGTTTGAAACTGAATTTGGCAACGGCATGGCAGAAAGTCGTTTAGAGAATTATTAAAGCAGATCATTCCGAAAAACCCTCAGAAGGTTATCACAAGGGGAAGACGCTTACGGAAGCTAAGGACTATCTTCCCGAATTTGTGAATACACAAGGACTGCTGGCGATGACTTGAAGCGGAGAAGAATGTACTGGAAGAAATGCCGCACTGAATATAATTACGATCTCTACTTAAACTAAACTACGCAAATGAAGTGATTCATGGAATAGGTGCTTGAGATGAGAAGGCTTGAGAAGTAGCCCAGGCAGAAGCCCCTTGGCCTGTGTGGACCTGTGTACACACAACTTGGAGATAAGTATAAGAAGGATATGCTTAAAAGACTGGGTATATCTTTGTGTCAATTGACAACTAAAAGCCTCACAGTCAACCCTGTGCGTTGTAGTTCGGAAAAAACCGTCATCACTGGCATAGGCTCGGCTACACCAATGCTCTAGCGGAGCTTCCCGCTTCAAGAAGGATGGAAAGAGACCGCACCTCTGCCATAAAGGCGAAATTATCGCGGAGGCAAAACAGCTTGATATTAATGAGTCGAAGCAACTTACCTGGACAGCCAACGATAGAAGGCAGCTGTATATCAGGCTCGGACTCTGGAGTGATAAGTTACTAAGCAAAGTGTGATCTTTTAAGCGTTTGATTTATAAATGTAAAAAAAAGCAGTAAAGTGGTAAAAATGAATACACACAGTTCTTACTTGAGGTGGCAAATCAATGGTTGTCATTCACATTCTATGTATTATTTCATGTAAGTGTTATCTTCTTCTATACTTGATGTCGCTTATTTGGAAAGACGAAGCACATTGGCTAGTATTATGCTGTCTTCTAAGACGCATCCACATACAAAATAGTCAAAAGAGGTCGAATCGCAGGATTGTGACAATCCACCAAGCCAAACGAGAGATAAAATGTTCACCGATCTCAATTCTCAACTGGATCATCCATTCAATTCGCTTTGCTACAATTGTCTTGTTGACTAGGTTCACGTCCATTTTGGATAAACAAAACATTCAAATGAATTTCAATCATATCAAAACCACACGAAACAGTTAATTTTTCCAGGTGCATTTGTCGTGGGGTTCCTTCCAGCTGACGAGACATAAGTGAAAATTGGGTTTTTCGCAAGAATCTGAACATCCTATTCCAGCCGTTATAAAATATCACAAGCGATTGAGTTCTTAACGTCGACTGGCAACCCATTTCATCCTCTGCACTGCCATTAAAATCTGGCTAAGCGTAATAAGAAATTCTCACACGTTTTTCAGTTCACTTGGCAACGCCTTTTTTTGTCTTTCAACAACGTTCTTAGCACAGACATTCACCATTCGCTATTTTGGATCATCCTTTACAACGTCCAGTGGTACATGATCAGTGCCTACAATTAGGAGTGGGTGAAAAAAATCTCTACAACAACGATGCGTGGTTTGAGTACTGGACAACGAAGTCAGTTGCATAATATAATACCCTAGACAAATTAGTGATAAAGACATTCCACTTCATACAACGAAAATTACCCGATTTCTGCGACAAATTTCGGGTCATCGGGCGGGGATCGTTGAAAGTTGCCATCGGAGAAGGATGAAAAGGCTTCTGCTTTCACCGCTGGTGTGTTTGCATCTCCTTCGCTTGTTGTCAGTGTTTGTGGCAGCTCCTTTTACCGATGATTTGGTGGATTTATCGGAACGTGTCGGGTCCTGACTGTATCCTGCGGAACCAGCTGTGTGCCAGGTGTGGTGCGTTTGTACCGCATTCCGAAACATGATGTGTAGTTCAACGGAACTTATTCTCCAGCTGTACGGTGTGGTGCGTTTGTACCGCATTCCGAAACATGATGTGTAGTTCAACGGAACTTATTCTCCAGCTGTACGGTGTGGTGCGTTTGTACCGCATTCCGAAACATGATGTGTAGTTCAACTCACTGAGAACAGGTTCGTAGTCGCTACCTCGTGTGTTTAGCTCTCGGTGGTGTATTCGCTGGCATCATTTCCTCAGCCTATGCCTGTGATAAGGGTTTTAGATATGTACGGGTAAGTAACTGTACCTTTCTCTGCTTGTCCTCGGCTGTTTTTGCTGGTCTGAAGCGCTGATTGAGTTCTCGAGTCCTTCAATCGCTTTATCAATCTCCATATTAGTGAGGTTCCGAGTTGCTGGTGGTATGTGGCTGTTCGTAGAATTTGTCGTAGAAGTCAACACCTATGTCAATGCAACCGAGAACCCATAAGTACCAGACATCATCTTCAACGAAACCAACCCAGCGAACGACCCGATAGAAAACGAAGACTTCACAACAGCCGAAGATATCACCGGAATTATTCAACGTAGCCAAACGAGGAAGGCAGCCGGAGACGATAATATTTCGAATTTCATCCTGAAGCGAATGTCACACGGTGATGATACTTCTCACCATCATCATGAACAATTGCATCAACAATTGCTGCTTCCTAGCAAGTGGAAAATAGCAAAAATTGTCGCAATACGAAAAAAGGGGAACACCGCTAGTGTTTCAGGATACAGGCCTATATCGCTCTTGAGTAATATAAGCAAGATCCGGGAGTACCTGGTAGTGCCAAAACTAAAGCGATGATCCACCGATCTAAACGTCTTCCCGGATCTGCAGGATTCCGGGAGAAACATTCAACGCTACATCCTCTAATGAATTTCCACCACGATGTTGTGGCTGCCCTGAATAATAACGGGGTCACCGGCGACTGCTTCCTGGACGTGGAAAAGACCTTCGACACGGCCTGGAAAGAGGAAGCTGAACCAGATGGGATTCCCCTCCAACCTAATCAGAATAATTTTTAGCTTTCTGCATTCCAGAAGATTCTACGAACAAATTTCTTTGCACTTGTATTATGTTTTACGGCCACGGGTTCAAAAGTAACATATTTATAACTTCGCAGAACTAGTTTTCGTCGCAGTGTGGTAATTACGACCCTATTGCCATTGTTTGAAGCTTAGGCAAAAGTATTGCTACAGATTAAAGGTTGCTGACAAAGGGATCGGTAGACGGCAGAATCAATAGAGCACGTCTTCAGATTTCAGAAAATCTATGTCTACCATCATAGCCTTGCTTTTTGTAGAGAGTCCAACAAACGATAAAACACACCCCCTGGAAAAAGCGTGTTTCATTAAGATCCTATTTTAGGAAATTGAGTATCTCAGAGCCCAGTCCATAGATCCATTTAACTTTTAAAGAAAGCTTTATATTTCTTCTAAAAATAAAGTCCAAGCTGCATTTATTCTGACCATTATCAGTCACGGAATTGTAATTTTTTTAACATGACCAAAGTCAAAACTTTGTTTTTTAAATTCGATACAACGAAACAAATTTGAATATAACTCCGAAGGTTGCAAGGAGTTGCAGGTAGTTTTTTCGGGGCAACTTATAAAAGTAGCACACGTTTATATAAGGCGCTACGCGTAGATTGGCGTGGATTTTTTTTGAAACCAAAAAAGAGTATACATCAAATTTTTTCAACACCTACATATGTTTGAAGCTACGTAGTGAATGTATATTTGAAGATTTTTTTAATCTTTTCATTTTATTTTAAATAGCCACGAACAGACCAATAGAATGATGTATAAAGATACAGAATTTGTTTTATGAATCTGGGGATAAAGACATGTAAACTTTTGTTGAAAATATTGTTCGCAACTCGAATAAAAATTTTGTTCATTTTGAGAGCTTGTCAATAAGTGTATAGTTTATATTTTAATTAAAAAAAGCTTTGAAATCATAAGCCCGGGTTATATAAGAGTACTTAGACAAGACTACGATGGCTTCGGGGGACTTTTTCCAAGGACATTTTTTCCGCAGTTGGCTACACTGTGCGCCGCACAGCGAAAGAGCGCCCTCGTTATTGAGTGCCCGCTCAAAATGCCATTGCCTATGGCCGAGTGTAATTCGTTGGCTACTCGTTGGTACAAATCCTCGTTCCGCCCTAAAGCGTCAGTCGTTGTTGGCTTACCTCTGGTCTTGTTGAGACGCTCTGGATGATTTTTGCGAACTTTAACAGCAACGCGCTCCGCGGTCTCACTTGTCTCTGCTCTTGTGCCATTGAACATCTATGGAAGCAACCACAAAATCGACAGCACTCGTCCTTACACCAAGGCCATCTTAACATCTTGCATTCATTTTGATTACGAGTACTTTCACTTTTGTCCCACATCGAAACGTGAATTGATACGTGTCAAAGCCCACGAGTCCCTCGCCTACTACCGGCTAACAATCGATATCACCCAAAAACTTCTTCACATCATAAGTTGCGATCTTAGCCCGGCTGAAGCCTGCAATCAATCTCTCTGTCAAACTTTAAGTTTTCCCATGCTTCGACAAACTTGAAACTTTCAAAACCATTGCACCGTAGAGCAGTGCCTCAAGGATAACCCCGCAGCCACTTCGCGCACCGGATATACTACGACCACTAGTGGTAGGTCCTCCTTGAGCTCTTGGCTGCGACAATGCGAGCCATAAATCGTTACTTTCTTGCTAGCGATGACAGTTTTATTGCATTTCAACAATCGAACCACATTGCATTGAGGACCGGCCTGCGTCCTGCGGTACATAACGAATGGCACAGGCTCTGCAGCGCTCATGATTAACCGCCATGTTAGCTTGAAAAATTGCCAAGTTTATCTGAAAACAACATTTGTTCGAGGGCTACCGCCGCTCCATGCGCCGCCCGTCCGCTGCTGCCGGCCTTCAAAGCAATCAAATTTATTGTCTGCATTACATTTGGATTTATTTGAAAAACATAAAAAAAACACCACCAAACCCCAAGTATCCGCGCTTGATAAATGAACACGGCTGCCAATTAAGATAATTTGCATATTTCGGAGGGGTGGTGGTGGTGGCGTTCATCGCACGGAGAATACGCGAATTATAAAAAAAAAACAGATCAAAGTAGAAACAACATGGAATAGAATTCCCATCCTGAGCACATTATCCTTGGCGGAAGGAAAATCGTCACGAAGTCGACGACACCCAGCCACCCATTCCGAATTTCACGCCAAACTGTAAGTACCGCGAATGCTAAACAGTCGCGTTCAAGTTGAGGCAGCTCATATGACGTTTCGAGTGTCTTACGGTGGCATTTGATAAGGCCGACCCCCGCTCAGTGTTCGGTTGTGTTTTATTCCGCAGCCCGGAGCCGGAAGACTAAGTTCATAGACTTTTTGGCACCATGAAATTATTTAAGAAGACCGTAGCAGATACGAGTGAGGTGATGCTGCTCCTGCTGCTGGTGCTGGTTGCTAATAAAACACTGAACTGGCGCGTATTTTGGGGCGGGCATGGGGTGGTAGAGCGAGCGAGCAGTGAAGACTGAATAACTTTAAAGTTAAGTGAAAAAGTTTCCATTGGAAATTTTGCTGGAATCTTAAGTTTGTTCGGCAACTGTGACTTGTTAAGGGAAAAGTCTAAATTAAGCACAAAATTTTCATAGCTCTGTACTTTTTAGGTGAGTGTTAGTTTGAAAAAGTTATACGCAACTATGAGTAAGTTTGGCCGAGAGACTCTGTGACTGTGAGACGATGAGGAAGACATCGTCGTCAAGAAATGAATTCCTATGGACGCGGGTGTGGCCGTGGAGGTGCTCGAGTCGGGGGATTTGTCAATGCTTGGTGAATATAATGAATTGCAGGTTTGAATTAAAGTTGTACCTCGTTGAACGGAGTGCTGGATGGTGGACAAAAGAGAGTGAGAGCCAATTTGGAGAAAAGGGTTTCCGTCCGCTGCCGCCGCCGCTCTGGGTTGTTTTCGACGTAATGGGACAATGACCCTAGTTACTTGAGAATATCCTCTGCTCCGTGAAAGGACACTTCCCTGAGTTCGTGTGCTGTTTTGTAGAAAATTGGACGATTTCCGAGTTTGCGGGTAACCATGGCAGCGATGTTTGTGATGGATAAGCTTATTTCGCAACATAATTCGGAAATAGATGGAGACTTTGGCATGCACATTATTAATGGAGTCAGTTTTCTCACAGGTTTTTATCTTCAAGTCAGAAATCTGCAAAACCGAGATCAGTTGCTAAGCTAAAGGCAACAAAAGAGATCGACTAACACTTCATCGCAAAAATCACCACAACACTGCCAGATGACGTATTCTTCTTAGGTACTCCTCCAGCTTTCTTTAAGTTACAACTCACTAACCAAAGTAAACTAAAAGTCAGTGCCAGATGGAACACAGGTAATACCAAACAAATCTGGCCCAGTCTTGACCCAGAAGGGTCTGTTAGTCTGATATCATTAAAAAGACCCAAAGCTAGCACAGCAGTGGGTATAAACACCGGATACGGCCTTTTGGGATTACACGCGAAAAGACTAAGACTATTTTCTAACGATTTCTGCAGAGGTTGCCGAGACGAGGAAGAAAAAGAAAGTGTACAACACCTTCTCCGCAACTGCCCTGCACTTGCCTCAGCTAGGAACTGAGAGAGACATCAATCAGATTGCTATTAGTCTTCATTGACAGATCTGGCTGACTGTCGTAATAACTACGCCGGCACTTCCCCTTTCTTTTTCGACAAACCCACGTGGCAGAACAACGGGCCTTCGTTGGCTTAAGTACATCTAAGCCACTTACCACCTACCTAACCCTCCGACTCCGAACCTGTAGGAACCTGTAGGACAATGCAATAGAGGACGCCCGCGTCTCATGTGACAAATCCACTAGAAGAAGGACCTACTTGGCATGCGTAACTGGAGACATCTAGTTGGGCAGACTTGTTGGTTGAGCTAAAAAAGATCACCCCAGTCTGTAGCGCCATTAGAAGAAGAATTCGGTCGAATATTGCAAACATTCGGCTGAATACCAAATCAGGAAAGGTTAGGTTAGGATAGGTTGAGGTGGCTGACTGCCGCGCATACGAGCGGCAGTTACCACGTGGATCTTAGGCTAGCTATTCCGAAAACCAATTTGTGATTTTGATAAAGCGAAGAAGAGGGCTGATTTTGATGCTGCTCAGTTCAGCCAGATTAACAAAGAAAAGGGCCCCCAGAAGACTGAATCTACGGGATGAGAGAGCACTGCAGTTACATAGCAAGTGTTCGATGGTTGCTTCCTCATCCTCGTAAATGCAGCTTCTAAAGAAATCATTATAGGGAAGGCCTAGTCTAGAGGCGTGAGAGCACATTGCCCTGTTAAAACGCCAATAAGAGATCTGAGGCTTGGCCTGCCTGATCTGATCAAGCTGAGCGATTGTTTGGGATCGATCATAGGCCAGAGTTGTTTGGTAATGAGGCATCCTGTGCCAGATATCCATCTGCGGTTAGTTTGAGCAAGCGTTTCAAGCTTTAGCTAGTTTAATAGTAGCGATAGACATGGAGGGTGGGTCTCCACCCGGAAAGCTTGTGCCCTTTCTAACGAGTTCGTCCGATTTGCAATTCTCTGAAATCGCAACGTCCCGGCACCCACATCAGTTGGATGCTAAAATACTTGGCCATTTCGTTAAGAGATAGGCGGCAATTAAGGGAAGTCTTGGAATTAAAGGTGACTGAATCCAGAGATTTTATCGCTGCCTGGCTATCGGAACAGATGACTAAATCTGTGCGCGATATTACATTGTTTTCCAGCCAGGACAGGGCTTCCTTAATCGCTATAGTTTCAGCCTGTAAGACGCTACAGTGATTAGGTAGTCGAAAATATAGCTGGAAATTTAGATCCTTGGAATAGACACTAGCACCCACACCTGCATCCATCTTCGATCCATCTGTGAAGATTCGCAGTGGACCTTCCGGCGTCTGGTGTTCAGACTCCCAGTAAGATCTGTGCGGTATGCTGGTTGAGAACTTCTTCTCGAAGAGGCATTTAAGTAAAGTGAGGTCTGTATCTATGAGTATAAAGGCATACCTGCGTAGGATCGTTGAATGTCCAGACTGCAGTTCTTTCCAGCTACTCAGCGATCTTAATCTAATTGCCGTGCTAGGTGCTGTCTGTCTGCCAATTAGTTCTATCGGTGGTAGGTTTAGGGGTATGTTTAATGTTTCGGCGGAGGTAGTCCTTAGCGCCCCGCTGACGCATACGCATGCCATGCCTCTGCACTCTAGCGAGTGGGGTGATGTTGATTCTCTTGTCAAGTACAGTCCACCAATTTGCGACACCATATAGCAATATGGGTCTGACTACCGATATAAATAGCCAGTGAACCATTCGGGGTTTCAGTCCCATTTGCACCCAATGGGCCTTTTACAGCAGTAGAGAGCCGTCGAGGCCTTCTTCAGACGTTCCCGGTTATTTACCTTCCAGCTTAATAAGGAAAAGGACGCAAGAATATCATTCACAAAAATTTGTGCATAAATATGCACATTTAAATTTATTAGTAGTACATTATGATGAATGAAAAATATTTTTCCACGAAAATCAGAGCTGCTTCTGACACTAGCCCCTCACTATGATAGCAAATTCTGTGGATACTGTTTGGCGTATGCTGACAACCAAGGCCTGCTATCCGATATGGCCGACCAGTTTTCTTGTAAGATTCAATATCATTTGTAATTACTCTTTTCTGTTCTTTAGTTTCATCTGCATGCATATTTTTTGTAGCAACTTTCTCAACAGGGTTCCAGAAACTGTGTATCGCAGTGGTTTCCTCATTTTGGCTGAGCTTTCACTATCGTGCTATTCTTATCACAACTCCTTCGCTGAGCTTCTAATATAATTTTTTGTTTTACTCCTTGTGTTGTGAATCAGATATTTGTCATTCTCTACAGCTGAACCGCACTCAAAGTTAAGCATGTAGTGAAGAGCTCATTCTCAATACATACAATATCATAGCAACATGTGGAATCAGCTCAGCAATGCAGGACACATCCAAGCAGGTTATTTTTGTAATATCTTCCAACGGTTTGTGGAGTTTGATACATTAGGTTAATTTCTATTGGCGTGTACAATACACTAACAACAAATCCTATATTCGCTTAAGTTACCATCATAACTATCGCCGCTTATGAAATAAACTCAGATAAAAACAATTCACAATGCAATTCATTATCTGTGTGTACATTTCTGAATTTTTCCATTCACTCATTAGGTTGCTGTATGTGGCTTCCGATATTAGCCCCTGATCGCTTTTGTTCATGCATTAGTATTTGTGGTTGATGTATTAGATAATATTTAAATGTTTTTGCATCCATAAGTATGCAACTTTTGGTCTCTTCTATACATTGCGTTTAGGTTTCGTAATCGATTCTTTTCATTTGAAGAAAATTGTTTTTACTTTATAATTATTAAGTGTTTTTGCTCTTAAAGTGATGGTCACGCTACAAGTCACAAAACGCAGATTGTGATCATCAAAGATCCACCATCACCTTACACGATTCCACCCCTGACTGTCACAATTGTCATAAATATCGTCTATGCTGCCAAGATTTTTTGATGAATTATGAAGCGCCGAAGATCAATTTCTTGTGCACTTATAATATAAGCGTATATACGCTTGCAGAAAAAAAAATCACAGCTTTTGTTAAAATAACTCCCATTCAGTATGTGTTAAATAGTTAAGAATCGTGATTGAGAAATGTCGCTGTTGTTCTAGTAATCGCTCCATTACATCTTTGTATGCTGAATTTTAGTGTGTGATTACATCTTATATTAAAAGGTGGTCTGGCTAATGAGGTTCTTGCTGAATGTATTTCAGCTGTTTTTTTAACTAAATAGAACGGATGAAATGAGCGACAATTCAACGTGCCTGTATTATGATGTAGTTCCGTCATACACTCAAGTGATGAAGGTCGAAACACGCCAAGCTGAAAATCGACGATTAAGTGCAATCGAATATAGTGAAGTGGAACCGTTCACGCTTTCGATACTGTATACTTAAAATAAATAGATCACACAAATAATGTAGGTACTTTTGTTTTATTTTGCTCTAGAACAAATAATAACTTAACAGAGAATACGACAATAGAACTAGGCTGATGGTTTAAGACTGACTGCGGTCGGTTGGTTTCATCGCGAACGAACGTCCAGTGGAAAAACGGCGGTACGTGCGGGAATGTGCTTACGGAGCACATGCTTATCTGCTTCCTGAGCGTCATGAGAGATCTTGTTGTTGATGTCTCAGCAAATACTCCCAGTATTTGGAACAGTGAGACTGTACGGGGTATTATATGTCACTATATACCGTATTCATCACTAGTAAATATCATTAATAACTTTTGAAACCGCCAGTAGCTCCGTTCGAGGATCCAGCCAATATTTTGTCCATCATTTAAGGTGTGCTATTATGCCATGTTGAAAGAATCTAAGAAACATGATGGATGTGTCAAATAAGTCGCTTCCGAGAGAGTCTAGATGACTTTTTTTAAGACTGGCGGAATTATCGGTGGAACAAAGACGACTGGATGGAGGAGTTGGTTAAGTGCTTGCCCTTGGTTAATGGGGTCCCTGGTCCGAATCCCAGTGAAAGCAAAGTTAATACGCTTTACCTGGTTTTCGAACCATTTGCCGTTGGCATCAAATTAGCGGCACTATCACTGGAGTAGTCAATCAGTCTTAGTAGTCTTACTGTGGATAACACAATGGATCTGCAAGGTCTAAGTGTACTTGTGAATCCCCTAGGAGCCCACCCTACCTACCTACCCAGTGGTGCAATAAAGTAGTGACAAGATTTTCGAACAATTGTCGAGCAGAAACTGAAAAGGAAGTTCCTGACTGAATCCTCCACATCATGTTAGTCTCCCTCTCAAAGAATCAAATGCAATCCACTTACGAGATTATTGTAAGCTCTAGCAACTACTTCAAGGAAGTAAGAGCGCGTCATCTCATTTAAAATTTGATTAAAATCGCAGCGCTTCCTTTCAAGTCTCCCGCTCTACAGCAGCAAACAATCAAAAAGCAATTAAATTCAATGTCTACCTATCCATTTATCTTCGTGATGACTCAAATATTCCTTAAAGCTCTTAACCCCTCTCAGGATGTAACAGATCCGTGTCACATCTGAAATGGAAACACTTTCGTCGTCTGCCCTCCTGCTGGTGAGTGCCTCCTGGCACAGGAGCTTCATCAAAACAAACCTTCTCTTCACACACACACACACATGCCTTAGATAAATTCCCGAAAGGGTCTATCCTCGCCAAGCCATTTGGCAAATTAATTAAAATGCTTATTTGGATTTCGATAATTCCTTTTGCTAGCATCGACCCAAGTGCATCACCAGTGCACCCAGCTCCACTGGCTCTTCACTTCCTCAGCACTCGACCTCTTCATTTTCAAACTCAAAGGTACTCTTCCTCTTCGCTCACTCTCTGGCTTGCCAGCAGCTGGATGTCGGATGCAGGGACCTGCTCTCCAAGCGCAGCCCAAAACAACACCCAGCCGCTTGCCCGACGTCCTCGGTAATTGCCTTGCTCTTTCGCTCAAATCTTCTGCCGCCGCGCCATTGCCGCCCACTCCCACCCACAATCGTCCTTTGGGACTGCATGATAATGTGTACTCGTGTGTTCGTGTGTTGGTACATGTCAAAAATAAAGTCATTAACTTTTCCGGTGGCATTGTACTCAAGTGTACAATCCATTCAGCCGAAGAGAATGAACTTAATCCTTTCGGTGCACATTGTGGGCTCGAGTGCAATCTACCAGCATAGTGAAGGATGTTGGTGGCTGTGTTCTGAGGAACTCACCACTTGCAGTGGAAAAATTAAAAAACAGGGGAGGCCAGAGATTTGGGATGCCCTTCTCAATTCAAACGCTTTCCCGATCCGAGGACATGAGCCAGCCGCAGTGAAGCTGGCGTGTCCCTACGGTTTAAGCTGAAATTACACCGAGAGTGCACTGCTATTTGAATTTAATTGCATTTTGGAATTGCAGACGTATCTGCGGCGGTCAAGGGAGTTTGACATCCACCACCGACGCCCCGTTCCACACAACAATTCAATTTAGCGTGTCCATCCGTGACAAACCGTCGCGACGTACACCCGGTCTCGCTGCGATGGCGCAGGGATAACAAAATTACGGCGCAATACAGCTTAGGGGGTCGCCATTAGCCCTGCATTGGGGGAGTTCATTGAAACGTGCATCGTGGAGCTGGACCAGTCCTCGTCTGTGTCCTGTCCTGGGTGGGTTGGAGTTGTTGTGAAAATACTTTTCACCCATTGCCTGGTGCAAATATGCGAATATATTTTATCTCGGCAATCGCTCTCGACGTCGACGTGGTCTTCACGGCTTACGTCCTCTGGGTTGGTAGACTGACGACTCACGGTACGAGCACTCGAGGGGGGCGAAGCCATGGACACATGAGGTGGGTGTGACGCTGACGGTGACGGTTTTCGGGACAGGGTGTCGTAAATTCTGTGCGAGATGCGAGCTGTGTGCTTTTGGTTGGCGTAACGTCGCGGGGCATTAATATTTTCGGAATGGTTTCGTTTTACGCTGTTTGGGCACTGTTGGAAAGAACCAGCAGAGACGACATTCATTAACAGTCCATTCGTGGAACGGGAAAATGGAAAATTTGTCCTGCGGCCGCTGGGCGGGTGGCGTTATTACGTTTAATTGGAATAGGGACGTTAGGTGGTTTGATTTAATTTCTCCGACATGCATATGGGACACGTGCTTTTGAAATTAATTACCCCAGCAGAAGTTGACGTGTGGCATTGCCCGGTTGTTACTGGCTGGGATATAGGATGGTCTCGCTTAAAGTTTGTTTGGATTCATGAATTCATGATTGGGTGAATGGTTGGAGTGTTAAGTTGGCATTTGACAGAGGGTTGCACGAAATAGCTCTTTCAAGGCATGTCTTCTGATATGTCGTCCTCATACGCAGCTGAACCAATGATCCCCTTGGCGGGACTTGCTGCGAGTTGCTTGTGTGATTTTCAGTGATGAACTAAAGGGCACAGGTGAGTTGTGCTTTCATGTATTAAAAATTGGTGGTTGGAATTAGTGCAGATAGATAGAAAAGAATTTATATTTTTTAGTCTACAGCAATTTTACTGAGACTGGGAATCCTACAGTCCTTTCCTTATGAGTGACATCTTATTTTCTTGCGATATTTTGTGATATTATTAAGGTTAGTATTGTTAAATATGGTGGTAGTGGTTCTGGAGGTCTGTGCTTCAAGTTCTACGCAATTGAACATCGCTGCCTGGGTTCGAGTCACGGTACGAACACAATTATTTCCATCTCTTTTGAGCCTCTGACATTGCGCAAAGAGTAATACATTCTCAAGCTTCGCCGTTCAGAGTCGAAATTAAACTGTAGGTCCCTTGCACTCGTGAGAGAACAATAGCACCCACAACACAAGTGGTTGCTGAAGAAGCCAGGCCCTGACCCTCTACTGGCTGTAGCGCCATTCATGCATTCATATATTTTTTTGTTTAATAAACGCCGACGACAATTTTCTTTATTAAGGATCGTACCCGAGCTCATAGGCAGCTTCTCCCATCGTTTCCATTGATCACTATCTGTTACATGGTTTAGCATGGTTAGATAATCTGAGAGCTTAAGGGAGACTCGTATGCCCAGACTACTAAGGATGCTGTTTCCGACATTAAACTGTTGTGGTCTTGCTGTACTCCATTTTCTAATTCATGTCCGTGTTCGTACCTTGGATAGATCCGAATCGATGTTGGCCCATCTAAATGTTGAGACTGTTATCCTAATGCATTAAATGACATTACTAAGCAACGATTACAGCGATAGACTTTATTGTTTGTTGGATATTGAGTGTACATATGTACTTATATAGTATATTAAGAACATGGTGTGTCTGTCCTTTTTGTAACGATGCCACAGATCCACTCGCTGCGTTTTTTGCACGCAAACACATTCACCAGGTTAAAATTCTTGTGCAAACTTTGCTCTAACATCAGCAAACTGTTTTCCGAATGTCCTAGATTTCAACATATTCTCACAGACGTTTCCAATGACTTTCCTTGTTAGAGCTAGAGTTGATCGCGGTTCGGTGTTTGCATTTCAGTGTCTCGAGGGGTGTTTCGCCAACTTCCCGGTCAACTTCTGAGTCCTGATCCTTCGAGGATCGTTTTATGATTTTCTTAGTTTCTTGTACGTACTTCTCTGTCAGGCCGTTTAATTGCGGAAAGTAAGGTCAGGAAGTTTGATTCTTGGAGTCCCAACTCATACCAAATTCATTAAACTTCTTTGAACCGAACTGGAATATCGAAACGATTCCTTGAGTTGTTTTATTACTACTCCGGACGTATAACGTTTTAATAACCAAGAACCAAAGAACCTTTTATAGCTAGGTGCAACTGACGTCGATAGTAATGTGATCAATATGTGAGGTGAAAGAACCATCTACTGGCTACAGGGAGACAACATGAGATCGTTTTCGAAGGTGATCATGCAGACTGTGTTTTCCGATGACTCTAATGCCGATGTTGTGTGTGTGTGTTGAAATTTCCTAAAACGTAGAGTTATTGCTGGGATATTGATCCTCCTTTTTTTCTATTAAAATGATAGAAGCCATCCTATCTACTTTTATCTTTATCCTCCGATGGGGTGGGCAGGGATAAGGCGAAAGCTTACTGAAGACTTCGTCAATAAGTCGCCACTTCTGTATCAATCTGTATAAAAAATGTCGCAGTTAATTTTCTTATTTCCTTACGTATCCTAATGCACCTCTTGGACTGCGATGAAGTCTGCCATGTAGGCTTCTAGGACCTGCATGTTGTGTCTAGCCACATTCCAAGTGCATATCGACTTAATCCGTGCTTTTAAAGTATCCTTGCTGGCACGTCACCACGATAAGACCATTTTGCCCATATATACAGACTCGTGTCGTCCAATACCCAAATTCCGTTTCCAATCCCAAATTAAATAATTCACTGTGCGATTAATTCACTCTCTAAGGAAAGATTTCTCGAGCTTGGCCGTTCAGTTCCGCATTTCGTTTGGTTCTATGCAGACTGTTGCGCCACACTGTTCTTCTTCTTCTGGTGGTGCTACAGTCAAGTGTGGACCCGGCCTCAACCAGTAAGCCTCTCCAGCTAGATGTCTCCAACTGAGTACACCAAGTTGATTGAGGTCCTTCTTCACCTGGGTGCACCATCGATTCAGTTTTCGTCATCTATTGCGTTGTCGAAGACACTTCGGGCTGGAGCAGTGTTGTCCATGCGCTCTACATGGCCCAGCCATCTTAGGTGTTGAATCCGTACATGCCTGACTAGGCTCATGCCGGTGTACAGCCCGTACGTACAGTTCGTGGTTGAATCTTCTTCTCCAAAAACCATCAACGCAGATTGAACGCAGAACTTTTCTCTCGAAAAGACCAAGTGCTTCTTCATCCGCTTTTGAGATTGTCTATGCCTTCGCACCATAGAGCAGGACAGGGTTGATCAAGGTGTTATATAATGATAGCTTGGTCCTTTAAGAGACCAAGACCTACTCAATTGCCTCTTGAGCCCATAGAAACAGCGGTTGGCAAAGGTTACTCTGCGTTTGATCTCGGTACCTATGTTGTTTGTACTATTTACTGCGGAGCCGAGGTAGACGAAGTCCTTGACTACCTCGAAGTTATAGTTGCCTATTGTGACGCTCTGTCCAAGACGTCGTTGTTGTGTGTCCTTTCTTGATGACAGCTATACTTCGTATCGCCCTCGGTCACCGCTAGACCCATTTTAGCCGCCTCCGCCTCAATGCCAGCAAACGCCTCATTGACGGCTAGCTGTGTTCTGCCAATCACGTCAATGTCAGCCGCGTATGCTAGCAGTTGTATGGACTTCTGGAAGATCGTGCCTCTAGTGTTGGTGTGTGAATTCTGCTCGATGATCTCAAGAACAATGTTGAAAAAGTCACATGACAGCACGTCACCTTGTCTAAGACCTTTTTTGACATTGAAGGTCTCGGTGAGTTCGTTACCTTGATGGAGCAGCGATAATACTCCATCGTCATCCTGCACAACCTGACGAGTTAGGCAGGAATGTCAAAACTAGACATGGCGGTGTATAGCTCGTCCCTATGCACGCTGTCATATGCGGCCTTGAGATCGACGAATTGGTGATGGGTGTCGATCTGCATGTCTTGGGGATTTTCCATTATCTGCCGTAATGTGAAGATTTGGTCGATGATGGACATCCCCTGCCTGAAACTGCACTGATAAGGATAATCAGGTTGTTGCTTTCGAATGCTTTCAGGTGCTCACGCAAAAGCGCCACACTGTTGTTCATCAACTTGAACAAAAAGTAGGATTAAGCCTTCAGTTTTCACATGTGGATTTGACATTGATGGCATGTTGAGTATGTAGTAGAATTTGGATGTACGCTTAGGCAATAGTGAGAACCTCAAATTATTATATGCTGTCTTCAACAAAAAACTTTTATTGCCATTTAAGACCCAAATATCTAATTTTTGGTAAATATAAGCGAATTTTACCATTGAGTGTTTTAGTACTCAAGTTTTGTGGTCTAATTAACGATTTAATTTTTTTTCTGTGAATTAATTGGCGACTTGTTGAACTGAAAATTAGACCCAGAAAGTGCCAAATTCACGACTAAAAACTTCGTGAATTCTTCCAGAACCGTGACTGAGGCGACACAGGACATGTACCACATACAATTTAGCTCCCGCCCAATATGTCTTTTACTTCGAACCTTGAGTTGTATGACATCAATTAGACGCCTATGTCTAATCTAGCTAACAAAAATAAAGAAATTCATCAACATAGTGTGTGAAAATGGAGGTGGCTAGCCAGAGATCGCGCTGGTTGCAGAGGCTTGCTGGTTAAGGCGCAGGTACACCCGGACTGTAGTGGCATACACAGAGTAAGATGAATATATGTACAAATGGTTTTTTATCTTATATCAATTGCCGAAATTTAACTATAGGCAACATCTTGTATCATAAATTTATACTTAGAGCACAGCTAATACTTAAACTGAATTCGGAATTTCCGGACATGATCTCTTCTCATAAAATATACAGAGTTTGCTTTCGTCGTTCGGTCCTTCGCATAAGTGAAATAATCCCCCGATCGTCGTTACCAGGTCTCATTGTATTACAAAAAGAAGAATATTGCCCCTGCAGCATTTCCTCGAAACACATTATCCTTCCATGGCCATTTAAGAGTTGAATTACCGAAGCCAATTCGAATGTCCCAGAATGCAAAGCCATTGATTCAATCGACATAAACTCAGAAACTCGAATACTTGCATTCATTAGCTTACTAAACGCATCATACTCGTAAAACGAAGACAACTTCAAAACTAGTCATCATCTGTTTATTTAAATTCAGCATCTGAAACGAGAACAACAATCGTTTCGTTTCCCATTATTGTGGCCATTACTTCCACTTCGGCAGGCACTCAGCCAATTCGCCTTTGTCTTGCTATCATTTCAGAGTTTACAAGCATCTTCGAGTGCCATTAAACAAATTCTCCTCGAGACAACTGCTCCAACTGCTCTCGTCCATCAATAGAATCGTATCATCACAATGGGATTTATTGCTCTGCCCTAGACAGGGTATTGTTGGGGAAACATCCACACCAACTGTTACCAGCAGTCGCCCGTCGTCGTCGTTCCGCTTACCTCAGTTGGTCACCTACATAAGGGCAGTATCCGCACGTCCTTGGAGGAGAATTATTATAGCCACCATTTGGGGTGCAATTATTTTTTACTCCTGTTCAATTAGACATTTTACGGCCGAAGCTTGTGTCCTCCATTCCAGTTACAGAACGCTAATTCAATAACGACTCGTCCACATCACACAACGACTGCTGTCACTACTGTCACCATACCAACCGCGTCATAGTTCATCAACCAAAAACACGATGCTTCCTTTCGACTAGACATTGAAGAATTTAATGGCAGCTGTAAAGGCCTAACTTGCCTATGAGAGGCACACTCTCCCCATTTCAAGGAAGTGGATTCAACTTTAATGACAGCCATTGACAAGCGCCACTTTACAAAAGCCCGCTCGGCAGTTCATTGCTTTTCATGGAGCTGTGTCGTAGGCGTCACCGCCGAGCTGCTACAGTTTACGAGCAAGATTTAGGGCGTTTTAATGTACTTAAAACTGATTTCGAGAATTTAATAGATGAATATGAAGTTCCTGACCACAGAGATCACCTCGTCCTCCCTGATGGGAGCCTGTTTCTGCCCACAATGGTGTCAGGTTCACTTTGCGAGGTTGGCGCACATTTTTCCTTTAATATAACCCCACCAACGAGTTATGGCCACCCCCAAGTCAATGGATTTGTTACGGGTGTATCGTTTAATTTGAATACCGTCGAGAATCCAAAGGGATCACTTGTTTGTGTGTGACTTCTGACTTTGGGAAGCTCGTTCAACATTTTACAGCATGGTGCAGTTAAACTGAGGTGACAATGGACGCATGGAAATATATTTGCAAGTACACCCAAGGGAGATACACACGCATTTTGTCCTTGGGAATGAGTTGCCTGTTGTCTGGGGGGTTGTTACGGATGTCAAATGATTATGAGCGGAAATTACTTCGTTAATCGATGAAAAATGTGCGGCAGTTTTTGTCAACCCTTTGGGAAATTCACTTATGATGGGTTATGTGTTTATGTGAATGCACGGATTGCCTTCTGTCGTTCGGGTGTAATGGAAATCTGATCGGAATTTAGGGTCTCGCTTCTGAGGGAGATTTGGGGAGGGCTTAAAGGGTACATGTTTAGAAGTCAGGTAGTCAGGTTGCACTATGGGTTAAGTGGTAGATTTTTGCATAATTTCAGGTTTTTTTTATCAAAGTCGCTGAGTCAAGGCAACCCTGGATATGAGAAGCCCTTTTGAAGACTGACTGCTTGAGAGAGACTTTTTCGGATTTAATTCATCCACCAGGATAAGCTGAGCAGAATTTAATGATGTTTACGTGTCCAACTAGTCTTAAAGCTGTTCTTACCATTATGGGCGCTGACAGGCTTTCGGACTGGCCAAGAACTGTGATCGCCATCATTACCCATAAACATGTTCGAACAATTACACGAGAAAATTAAAAAGACTACAGCAGGGATTGCATCGCATCATAGGGAATCAATCGACTATACCAAGCACCCATATTGGTACGGATGACATTTGTCAATTCGGGGGTTGAATTCAACTCCCCATAGGAACGTCCATGGAGAGTCATTTATTGGGGAAAGATTCGCCAGGACTTGAAATAATGTACGATAGGTCATGCGAGTTAAGTACTAATACCCATAGCTCCATAGACCCATTCCCATTCTATTTCTCACTATATCCGCACATGCTTGTATTCACATAATTTGCATTACGCCGAACAGGACCGACATCACCTTTATGTTGACGCATAAAAGCGACAACGATCGAATAACATAAAAAGAGTAAATCAATGCATTTGTTTAACCTATTGAGAAATTGGGTAAATAAAAGAATAGAATGCAATCGGCTAACCTTCTGAGTAATGTAAAGGCATGCAAGTCGGAATATACAACCTTCGTCTGGCTTTTCATCGGGAGTTCTTTTTCCGAATGATAGGTCGGAGGGGATGGTGCAGCTTGGAAGTTTCTAGACCGATCCTAAGTTTCTCTTACGGTTCAGTTGCAGTTCGTAAGTTAGAAATACTTGTGTATGATGAACATCAAAACATAATAAAAATGGATTTATGAAATTTTCACAGAGTTCAATATTTATTTTGCATCACTTATTGCAGAGCACCACATTATCCTAAGCTCTGTTCGGTTATCACGACATTCGTCTGAACTCATATGACGTGGAGATCAACCAGCCTTTGCTATAAATTTGTCTGAGTTGCAATTGTTGTAAACATTATTGCTCCTGTAAAATTACATGCCGGTGTAAGAAGAAACATTTTACAGGGTATGCGATAACGTGTTGCAATCTAACCCGTTGCTGCATTTTTTTATCTTTTGCTAATAATATGAAGGTCCATAGGGGCTACAATCAGTTTCTTACAATAAAAACAAGAAAGCAGGGAAACTAGATAATCGATTATTTGTATTGTGCATTGAATGAGATATTCATAATAAGCTGAAGCAAGAATCAGCTCTCATGAGAATGATAAATGTATGGAGGCCACTCTTCTTGACGCGAGTTATATAATATCATGTGGTATACATATATCACATCATCACACGTAGTGGACATGAGGTATTTGTCAGAATGCTGACGTAGTGTCTGGCCCACGCTTGCTTTCAACTTAAGAAACTGGACACCACAATGAGATTGGATACACGAACGTCGTCTGGCACAATTCCTGTGTCCACTTTGTGATTTATAAGATAAGGGCATATCTATCGAAGAACACAAAAAGACGTCATGTCTTTTAATATAACTCGCGCTTTTTAAAGCTAAAGGATTTTAAGACAAAAATTCACTTTCTGGAATTGTTTTGAGGAAGTCACTATAGAATATATTCCCACAGATGAAGATGTAGAACACAAATGTTCAACTACAAAAGAAATTGATTCTTACATGAAAACTATAGATCGGACAGGAGAGCCTTACAAGTGGTGATCAGAAAGTCAGCAAGATTATTTACCATCTCCCGTGTAGAGTATGCGTAAGGTGGGCCTACTTTTTCGGAATCAGGTCTAATTTATGAGGAAAATTTGCTATAAGCAATAATGTACAATAAAATAAGCTGTAAAATGTATAACATTTTACAAAGTGGATAGGCTTATACGTAACATTACAAAAGTGGAGCGCAGAGAGTGTCTCGAGTAGTCTAGTACGGCCCCAGGGCGTATACGTAACACTTTACAAAGTGGAGATCAGAGCGTGTCACGAGTAGTCTAGAACGGCCCCGGGGCGTATACGTAACTTTTTACAAAGTGGAGAGCAGAGAGTCTCACAGGTAGCCTAGTACGATAACGGGGTCGTACATTTTTGTAACATTTTGCCAAGTGGAGAGGAGAGAGTCTTGCGGGTAGTTTTGTACGGCCCGAGGGCGTATACGCAACATTTTACAAAGTGGAGAGGAGAGTGTCCTGCGGATAGTCTAGTACGGTTCGGGACGTATACGTAACATTTTACAAAGTGCAGAGTAGAGAGTCTTACGGGTAGAGTAGTAAGCCCTATTACCAGAAGAAGAAAAACTACATTCATTCATTAACGAGTTTAATATCCTGGGCTTACTCATAAGACAGTTCATTATATCTTGTGTGTTTGATGGCGGTTCGAAAATTGCGCATATGCAGTGGTTTCATTATATCTACAACAGCAGTTTTATAGGGATTGGAGCAATATTTATTTTATAATAGTATTTAAATATATATTTAAGATAATATTATTTAAGTATTAAATAAGTTTTAAATAAAATGTTTGTGTTGTGTATTAGAAACACAAAATAGATCGTGACAGCATGGATGGTGCTATTCTACATGTCATAATACACATGAGATGCATTTTATGTCTTATCTTTGTTGTCTTGCGTGAATGTCCAATCTTGTCTCAGGGTCTCTGTTGACCACAGACGTGCTGGTGAGACGTCACTACTATTGTGGTTTGTTTATTATATGTCTATAATGCTAGTTTTACTTGTGCTAGCGACACCCAAGTATTGAATTTTAGAAGAGCCCCCACTATTTGTTTTCCACTTAATTTATGGCCATTAAGTGATCCATAAAAACTGAGACTCCGCCAACTGCATAAAACTACCGAGGTATTGATGTTCCAGACATCGATTGTAAGTCCACCTCCTCCTTTTAGTATGAGCTTCTGAAAACATTCGTGAATAACTAGGTCCTTATCAGGGTATCAGGCCGGAGAAATCCACCATCGATCACATCTGCACATTACGGCTATCGTGGAAAAAACACAAGAGATGCAGATGGATATCCACTACCTATTCGTGGAGTTCAATACCGCATATGACAGCGTGTATCTAAGTTTACACAACCCCGCGCAGCGCTGTGTCTAGTTTTGACAGTCCTGCCAAACTCAGGTTCCTCGGCCAAAATGGCTTCAGCGGTTAAGAAGGACACACACCTTCAAGAAAGGTCACCCATGGACGAGGTGGTTAAGGACTTCGTTTACCTTGGTTCCCAAATAAACAGTCCGAATACGACCGGTGCCGAGATTAAGCGCAGAATAGGTCTTGCCATTCGTTGATTCTTTCTGATTCTTTCAGGAGGCAATTTATTATTAAAGCCCACTCTGGAAGGATGATTTTAACATTATATAGCAGTTCGATCATCCTTGTTATGATCTATGGCGCGGAACTAGAGATCATGAGTTTGCGAGGGAAGAGTTGGAATTTAGAGTTCTTGGTCCTGTTTGAGCTAATTGTTGCGTTGATTTGGTTACACAGTGGCATGTTTCTGGTCAGACGTCAAACGATTAAATGTCTAACGTGGAATGTAGAGGCCACGAAGAGCACATGTGTTGCCCGGCACGAAGAATCTTCGACTCCGAAACAGTCGTGCAATGCGATAGATTACGAAACGATTGAGCGAGCAAATGCCAACGGACCTCTACCAATTTGCCGTGTGAAATGGGAGATAGCTGAGTAAGTCCGTGTCAGCTGGAAAGGCTGGTTGGCTGAGGCCCATGTACAACCTGTAGCACCAGGAGCAGTAGAAGACATTAAGTGAATAAAAAATAAAAATGAGTTTGAAAAATATTCAATCATATCCATTTTATTAAAGAACTGCCAACTCAGGGTTTTCCAAAAACCATAAGTTCCATAAAATATTTTGGACGACACAAAATTCATCTTCATTTGAATAAGCTACGAGTACAATTAAATTCACAAATGTTGCCAAATTGAATCCATAGCTCGTTTGCTGGCATCCACTGTTCAATTAGTGCTTGTAGGTAAGCTCTTTAACTGAATACAATCCGTTGTACATGAATGAAATCCGCTCAGTATTAATTCCTCAGCGAGGAGTGCCATGGCCACTGCTCAACAATGTGCACTTTCCAACAGCCAGTGTCCTTGACCACTATCCCCTCCCCTTCACAGCACAATTATTGTGAATTTAATTTGCAACCATTTGACATCCTAACTTTCCCAATAAACGTCAATTCAACTATTGTGGCCGGCGTTGTGGTCACGTTCCTGACGAAGTCATTGAATTCCGATTCGTTGTAATTAAAATACGGATCTGCAGTTGTGCAGTTGTGCAGTTATTTCTCCATTCGAATGACTACCTGCAACACCAAGCGCTCCAGTCCGAAAAGCTAACATTTGCATAAGACGCATGCCAGGCCGACGCGACGCACGGGCAGAGTGCAGCACCCAGGGGACCGACATGATTATGGACAGCCATGCAAACACAAATAGAAGATATCTCCAAACAATTATCTAATAGATATAATAAATAAATTCCATTGAGGTGCGCTTATCGAATAACTACCAATCGTGGTGGACAGACAGCTTGGGGAGCACAAATTGCTGTTCTGTTCGAATAATGAATGTTTATGGGTTGGACGCTAAACAAACACCGCAAGGAGGTGCTCCCATATCCCTCCCTCCACGCTTCCACTGATTCGTGCACGTCCCTAGGAAGCCTTCAGCTAAGGCCGGATATGACCTGCTTTATGCTGACCCCTATCGGCGTTGGGCTGAATTAATGGCTTACCCAATGCTGCCGCCGCCCGCTTCGCAGAAGACCCTCCTCAGAGTGTTATCCGATCACGAGTTGATGGGCAAATTCAAAACCTACATGTGCGCGGATGGAAATAGAAAATTTTAATAATGGTGGAAATAGGGCTCCCGATCGTTGCAATAATTTCATGTAAACATCAAGGATTAGCGCCTGTTTTCGGTTTCAGTGGGCTTTAATTTATTTAGTGCTGCATTGTGCCAATGGCGCGGCACGGCCAGCATAGCACAGTGCTACGAGTGTGCGGGCTTTGTGTGTCCCGATATTTGCGCTGGGAGGGTAATTAAATTGTTCTTCGATTGCTATTGATAATGTGAGGTGAGTGCGGCCGGTTAAATAGGCTTAAATTTTCAGAGACGCACAAAATGAAATATTAATCTGATTTGCTGCGATACATGACCTCATGATAGGCACAAATGGGATGCGCTGAAGTTAATTAGGAAAATTTGCCAGCATTTCGGTTGACACCATTGATCCGGTTGCGTGTTATTAGTTTCAATGGGGTTTTGATGTGTCGCATTAAAATCTCACAAGTAATTTACTCATTTCAACAAGTTTTGAAATTTGAAACATGTTCCGCACTACTCACTGAATGTGGGTCAAATTCTTTTAGTTTCAACACAGAAATCAATTCATTTCTCTGTCGACTGTAGTTTCATTTTTTTCAAAATATCTAGGAACGCTGAGCGGAGAGAGTTCCTGGACACTGTGTTGTCTGGACACTTTGCTGTCCAGAAACTCATTGCGCCCCACTCCGATATGAGTCATTGCGGTCTACAACGACACGAGACTTTGGACAATGTCCTTTCCTGAAAGTCAGTGCGGCATGTATGTCTGGACACTGTATTGTCATTACAGGCCATACTGGACACTGTGCTGGAAACTGTGCAGTCCACATTCTGCTATCAAAACTAATTGTGTGAAAAAACCAAAACCAAAAAACAGAAAAACCAGGCAACTGCAAGTATCATCGTTATTTGTCACCGAGTTTCAAAGTTCCCTGCCGCTGAAATGCTTCCGTTTATCTTGCAGAAAAACTTTAGTTTCGCAAAAACAAAGACGAAACAACTTTCTTACCTCCCCAACCGCGCTTTGTGGCTTACCCAGGACAACCATTGTATATGACAACAACGCCAGCGACGACGCCGAAAACTCTCTCTCGCATCGACACTCACAGTGTGCCTTTTATGAGCGCTCAGCATGCATTATTTCTCCTATCTTTGTTGGCAGTCTTAATGCAGCTTAATACTTAATATTCACCCTATCTAGATACAAGGAGACTTGATAAAGCATGAAGACGCCGCCGCCATCTCTGCCGAGCAGAGCATAGATCCGTTATACCTTTCCAGCGTGAAATCCAGCCGCGAACAACAACAACGACGTCATTTAGGAGCTACACCGTCAAAGACAATAAGCTGCCACCAGTTATGAAGTTCCAACGGGGGGAGGTTTTTGCAGTGCATGCAGCACCCTCCCCGATGCTGCACAAAACTGTGCTTAGGGGTATCATTTTTTTTCGCCAGCATTTTGCACTTCGAAGTGGTAGTTGGTGGGGGGCGGGTCCTTTTTGTGGAAGTTCCCTATCTCCTTGCAACCGTATAACGGATGAGATGATTAATCATGAAGTTTATTGCTTTCGTTGCTCGTGTTGATGGGGTACCTTTGTTGGATGGGAAATTGCGCAGAGGTATCACTTGTTGCGGATGATGGGCTCTTAAGTTGTCCACAATGTGGTGTGAACTTGCTTGATGATGACAAGTGATGAAGGACGGCACGGAGCAACGAACTACACAACAAGCGTCGGTGCGTCGATGGCCGTTCGTCGCTCAGCGCATTGGGTGGAGAGGATTAAATTTCAGACAGAATGGAATGCATCCGTGTGGGGGTTGAATTATGAGCGCAGTCACTAGACTTATGACCAACTAAAAGTCCCCAAGAATAGAGCGCAGTTAAGAATGAGGGTGTGTGACATATTGATTTTCTGTTTATTTTGAAGCTTATAAGCCAGCTAGATAGCCACCTTGGTTTTATTGGCAATGCTTCAAGAGATCGCATCCTTTCCAGCAAAAGCGTCTGGAATGTTGGCATCGAACTCCTGCGACGGGGACTAAGAAGGACGAGAAAGAAATCGAGTGCTGTCAAGTGTCAAGATCGCGGCGACCAATAGATGTGTCAGTCTCGCAAATTTTCTGCTTTACAACTTTGACTGTTGTGTCACTTGTTCGTCACTACTATTTTAACGACAGCTAAGATGTATCGATTTTTGCGGGCACTAGTCATACAAAACGTATTATGGGTTCCTACTGTTGAAAGATTTTCGCCTAGAAATAGGCAATAGATCAATGCCGTCGTTGTTTTCCCAGAAATGATGTGTAATCTCGGTCACGACGTGTGCGCCCGTTCTACTGCTCCCGCAGGTCATTTTCTTGTTCTGGTGCAAGTCCGTTTTGTGTTCCTTCGGGTTTCGCCTTTTCAGGAACACTAGCCGTTTTGTGTTCCTTCGGGTTTCGCCTTTTCAGGAGCGCTAGCCGTTCCTAGTGTGACGCGATGGAGAGACAGTGGACTCCTTGACCCGGTGATTGGTCCAAAAGGCGTTCGTTCCGCAGGGTGATCGTAGGATCAAACGTCTGATGGGGATGGCGTGCGTTGCTTTGGGATGCCGGCAGGTTTAAACTTGGCTTTTGAGTGTGGGCGAAAAGCAATGAACATCATCGAACGTGTAACTTTCTCTGTAGCTGGCCAAGGAATTAAAAAGTTCTAATAGAAGGAAAGCCGGGCTTTTACTGCATGAAAAGATGCGTATCTTGTTCCATTATTTTTTTTCTTACTAATTCTTCCAGAAGTTCTAGTTTTTTTTTTCCTTTTTTTAGGTGAAGCGGTAAATCGTTTCGACCATTCAACGCCGGGCGATTAACTCTAGATGGATTAGTATTCCGAAGCCAAGAACATAAGGAATAAACGAAAAGATGCAAATCGAAGTAATAAAGACATTGAAGTGTCGCACAGGAAATTACGACACCTTCGTACAATACTCCACATAAGAAAAAGGTGTTGGCCCAGATTAACGCCTATTATAGCCCGATGGTCCGATGATACCGCCATACCACCAATCCGTCAGTTTATGTTGAACGATATTGATACTTGGTCGAAAGCTGTGTTCCATATCGCATAGTTTTCTTGTTGACACAGTCGCCTGAGAAGAAGATTTCTTGGCCATAGTCCGCAGCTGCCTTCAAATTTTGCGTCAGCAATATCTAGTATAGACGGGTTGGCCGTCTGGTTATCTACATTTCTGGGCCGTTTTCGATACTGACCGCCACAGCGGATGATTTCTATATTTCACAACAACCTCTGTCTGGATGTTCTAAAAGGGAGTACTAAAACTTTTCCAAGCTCAGACGAATTGTCTGCAAAATGAAGCCATGATAACAGCCGACCGCATGGCGAAACTCGCATTACATTCAACTGAGCGGAATTTCGATAATATTTATTAATAATTACCGCTAGTCTGGCAAGGGTTGCACAATGCACGGTGAACTAGCAAACTTCAACGAATATATTGACAGTCCGATTGTATCGCTTACTTTGACAGCTGCTTAATCGGAAAAACTTTTCTTGCTCCCTGGTTCTTCATTTTTATTTGGCCTTAACTACCAGTCTCTTCAGACAGCGCGGTCTCTGGCTAGCTGTCTCCAGTTTCGCACGCCAAGGTGGTTGAAGTCCTTGACACGTGGCACGTACCGACTTAGAATCAGGTGTCCACTGTTGCTTTGTCGCAGAGGTTCCTACAAAATATGATTTATATTGCCTACGATTTACTTAACGCACGTGACTAGAATCATATCGCAGCCAGTGTATACTTCGTGGTTGAATCCTTCTCAGGCGACACCGAAGCTCACAGGATCAAAGAATGCACTCAAAACTTTTCTTTGAGATGATCATTGCCTCATGTAAAGGCTACTTGATCCATTGCAAGAGGATTCTATTACACAATTGCTCCTAGAGATCAAGGTAATAGCGATTGGCAAGAGATATCTGCGATTAATCTCGATAGTTATGGTATTCAATATTAATACTGAACGTGGCCAAATTTCCAATGGTGTGCCCTTCTTTGGAGATAGTAACGCACGATGCACGATGGTAATTGAGAGTCACACCTTAACGTCACGTTGTCTTGTCAAACATAATTTGACGTTTCTTTGAGTATTTCACAAATTCATCCTTTGAGCAGCGCGTTAGCTTTGTTGAAGCCCTTTACGAAAATTATTTTTTTGGTCAGCATAATCGACCAAATGTGTCCACAATCTGTAGAATTGTGCCCAAATTTGAGCAAGACGGGCAAATGAGAATCCACGTGTGACTGTTGAAAAGCCGATGTATCTACAAAGAGTGACTGCTTGTGCGGTTTATGGGCTGTTGGCGTCATTGGGGGGTACTTCTTCGAAAATAAGGTCGGAAAAGCTGTTGCAGTGAATATTGTTAGCTATCGAGAGTTGATAACGGACTTCTTGGGGCCAAAAATTAAGGATATGGACCTGGACGACATGTGCTTCCAACAGGATGGTGCCACTTGTCACACAGCCAATGGAATAATGGCTCCTTTGCGCGAGAAATTCAATGGCAGTGATATCTCACGTCGCGGCGATGTTAATTGGCCGGGCCGAACATGTCATTTGACACCGTTGGACTTCTTTCTTAGAGGATAATTAAAAGAAAAAGTATACGTCAATATGCCAAGAACAATTCAAAAGCAAAGGACGAGATATTTTGGCCCATTAACATACATTGAACTTTAATTATGCCTCAGATTGAAAATATGGACCATTGGATAGAGGTATGCCACCGAAGCCGTGGCGAGCACTTAACTGATATTTTGTTTCACACAGATCACAGATCCTTCTATAATAATAAAAAATATATAGATAATTCTCTGAAAACTTTTGTGTTTTATTTACAATTATCATCGTCCGCTTTCGTTGGACCACCCTTTATGCACTCCGATTTCTAATCAGTCAACAATAAACCCCCCGATTCAATGCCAGCAAACACTTCATTGACGCCATGATGTGTTTGACCAATCACGTTAATGTCTTTCGCTTATGTTAGCAATTGAACGGACTCTTGCGTTGGCTAATGAATTCTGCACGACTTTCTCAAGAATTATGTTGAGAAAGTTACATGACAGTGGGTCGCCTTGTCTTAATCCTTTTTTGATATTCTAAGTTTCAATTAGTTGGTTACTGGCCTTGATGGAGCAGCGAGGATTCCCCACAGCCATCCTTCTCAATCTGACGAGTTTGGCAGGAATGTCAAATGTAGATATTGCTCGTATAGTTCGTTGCATGCGGACTAGAATTAACGAATGGGTAACGAGGATAGATCTCGATTCCTTGATTTTGGTCCATGCTTTTCCATTGTGTGGAGATCTGGTAGACGGTGGGCTTCCACGGTCTGAAACGGGAGTGATATGAATCTACCAAATTATTCACGAAAGATTTCAGGCGCTCACACAAACTGATCGAGAAGATAGGAGATCACTGAGGGGCAGCGATGTTCAGAAGGCTTATCCATCACCCAGTCAAAAGGGGTCTCTTTTGTTGTTAATCAATTACTGGATAGAGAAATTACATTCCATACAGTAGAATTAACAATCCTTGCATCCATGCCAATTAAAAGATTAACACCTCGTCCCTATACGACTGGATGGCGCAGTTGGTAGAGTGCCTGCCCCTGGTTAATGGGGTCCCCGGTTCGAATCACAGTGAAAACAAAATTAATACGCTTTTATCTAGTTTTCAAATCTGATCCAGTCCCATTTTGCCGTTGGTATCAATTTAACGGCACTATCACTGGAGTAGTCAATCAGTGGTAGTGGTTTGACAATGGACATGGGATATGGTCTAAGTGTGCTGGTGAATGTACCAGCAGCCCCTCTAGCCTAACCTAATTAATCCAACACCTCGTCCCTCAAATCATGTTCAATCCTATGCTGAAACATTGCATTCGAAGGAAAAATAAACAATGGAGATGCGGTCTGGAAAAAATCAATTAGCTGCCACCCATCGTAAGTGACCCCGACCAGGGCTGCTTGCCAAATTAAATACTTCAAGGCTTGATTCAAAGTTTTTCGGCGACAAAACGCCACCAAATTCCCGCTTAATTAACACAAGATGGCGGAACAAAATTCACAAGCGATAACAGTCAAGGGGATGATGGTCTATCACATTTCACGTCAGCCACGTTAGGTAGTCAAATTCGTTTTGCCGTTTTGTTGGAACTGAAAATTATTCGAAACGCATACAATTGCGTCGCCCATGAATAATTTATGACTTCGGAGCAGCGTCCTCAACCAGAAGCCATCGCGCACATGTAAGCTCCTGACTCGGCATACGTTTCAATTATTAAATAATTAATCAACACGCGACAAAGCACGCCAGCCGATTGTCGTGAGTGTGGGTGTCCTGTTGTTGTTGTTGTTTTTGTTTACCGAACGTCAAACCGAAAAGATACACAAGACCTTTTGCCTTTAATTCGAGAACGAACGGTGTCAGATGTCAATTAAAGTTACGCAAATAAACCATCCGGCAAGAGGTTCGGTTTCACGGTTTCACTGAGTGAACGTCGCGTCGCGAAGGTTACGAGTCTAAATTTGGATACTCCAACCTCATGTGGAACGAGCACTGGCACGCAATCGTCGGACAGCCACGGACTAGTTATCACAATTTAACCTCTATCAGTGCTTCAATTAATCAAGTGTCACGCAGCGAATGCCGACAAAGTACACACACAATCCGAAAGGACAATAATGTTCACTTAAGGCATAAAAGCCGTTTGTTCCAGCAGAGGGGACAACAAAGGATTCTGACCTTTTCAAAACATCGCCAAGTCGGCGGTGGTGCGTCGCAAACGAAGAAAGGCACAATAAATTAAAACAGATTTTCCATAAGATCATCAATCAAAGTGTGAGGGAGGTGGGTGTCCTTTGACTCATTGTCGTTGAAATGGGACAAGAAAAAGTACGCCAGTGAAGGGCAACCAGATTGATAGACGATTTTCGAGAGGACCTTTCTCTGGAAAATGGTCCGCTCCAAATTGGCTGTGCAGGGATTGCGACTTGCAGGAGGTGAGGTGCCAAAACAGGCCTCGAAAGCATGTGCTGCCGAGGCAGTGCCACTTAAGAAGATCTAGATATTAACGAATCTAAGGCATTTCTTGGAAAAACTCAAGAGTCGCTGTCACTGGTCCGGATGGCAAGGCGGATGTGGCATGAGTGAGGCTGAGAAGGGTCTGATTCTTTCGCAGAAAAGCGGCATTTTTGTGGAAGCTCTTTTCGCTGATAGATATTTCTGGAGGAATGTTGTGGAGGAATAATGCGAATACGAATATGAGTAGGCGGCGACGACTTCGTGGAACTCGAGGTGTGAACGGTGTGGGATGTCTTAAATATTTCCAGCAATTTACGCGTGTGGAGAAGCAATAAAAAGCTTGTTACGGCATACTTGACAAAAGTGCAAGTGGTTTGGGGGACTCTTGACTGGGAGCAGATGTATTTAATCTGAGGCCTTTTTTCACTCGGTTTCAAAGAGAGAGAGAGTGAGCTTTGAGTGGGACTGGCTCTTTTCCGAGGATTGGTTCTAAGTTAATTTAACGCTCACTGAATTTTTTTGTCTTTTAGTGGTTTGTTCTAGGAAATTTCAAGCATTTCGTGGGAATTTTCATTCACCGAGTGTGGAGAGGGTGTCGTTTGATTGCTTGAGTGTCACAGTTCATGTCTCAAAGCTGAATCCAGTCGTTCAGTCGCGACTTGAAAGGCCGCTCTCGTCGCAAAGAGAGAGGATATCTCGTTCAAGAAATAATTGAGTGCGTGGGATGTGTTTGCATAAATCGATGTTGGGAGAAGGTGACTGAACAGAGGTTTGGTGTCACGGAAAATTTATAGGAATTACTTACACTCTATAGTTTCACGAATCAACTTACCACAACTCACTCAGACACTTGTCTGACATCTGCTAAGGTATCTGTAATGAACCGAGTGACTGCGGCATATTATAACAAATAAATAAATAAATAATTAAATATATCAAAGCATGTCAAAATTCATCTGTATCTGGATTCAGTCCGAGTTAACATCTCACCGCGGGCGTTTGACTTTGGCAGGAGTACGTTTTGTCACCTGATTTTTCATTATACTACATATATCGACTGGATGATGCAGAGCAGCCGAGGCAAAGAAAGTTTGGGAGAGTTGATTGTAAGTCATCTTCTTCATCGACAGGCTTACGGCGGTATGTTCTGATGCTGGTATGGACAAATCACATGTAATGTTCATTTCCAGAACGTATGTTCAATGCAATCTGCGTAAAGTAAGTATGTAAAGGCTTTCACGAGTGGTGCAAGGGGCTGCACTTTAAGTAGGTCTGTAGTCAGTAAGGCCGGGCTTGGTGTCAAACCCAAGTTAGATGTTTTCTACTCAGTACTTATTTCAACCATCACATTCTTCCCTATTTTACTGGCGCTGAGCTTAGACCTGAGCCTCATCAAGCCTCTCCAGCTGACACGAACTTTTCAACTGTCTCCAATTCCGAATGCCGAAGGTATGACCCTATAATTTAAGGCTATGGCGAAGGTTCGAATTGCCTAGAGATCTTTCGTGATTGTTTTGACCTCGTGATCCCTTTAGTGGATTATGGGAGAATTTGAAGAAGAGATGAGACGAGGTAAACAGTCGAAAGACATCTCAGACAAGCTACTGTGTACCCTGCCAAGCACGACAAATAATTACCTCTCCCTTCCGAAAATATTAAGCAAATGCCAAAATCTGCAAGCACAATTTAAAATGAAAACTATTTTCATCCTCAATCGAATGCCCTCCTACATGAAAGCAGAACTGATGACTTCCTCAAAACAAACCCTTAGAATGGCGGCTGTAAGCTCAGGACACTGGCCCATGTTGTGTTAGACTTAGATTCACACTGTCTTGCCTCGACACTTTATCAGAGGAAAGACTACCTCACGTTAACTGCGACTGTCCGTGACTAGCCAAACAAAGACATATCGCGTTCAGCAAACCTTTCCCCTTGGGGACCTCTCAGACATCCCTAATCAAAGTAAAACTAATAATGTCGAATTCCTAAACTGCACAGGTTAGATCTAGCTAATCCAAAGAACTCAGGTTTGCGAGGTGTGGTATCAAAATGGGTCACAATGCTCTACTTGTACCCTGATTGAGCACAAATCGGCTTTGACAAAGTAAACCATAAGATACTTTGCTGGAAAATGAAAAATCCATTTTTGTGTGGCGAATGTTCGCTGAGACTGATCAAACTGATCACTAGCTTCTTTTCACAGACTTTTGTGCTTCTGCCAGTCTAGAAAGGTGTCCCACAAGGACCAATCCTGGCTCCAGTTATCTTTAGTTTATTTGTAAATGACTCACCATCAGTGTTTAAATATACCACTGTTCACTTATATCATGTTCAACTATACTCATCGAACCAAAATAATGATTTAGCGGAACGTTTGAACGAATCAAATGGCAATCTTACCAGTATCTAGAGTTGGCCTGCGAGAAATGGATTATACCTCTATACCAAGAAGTCGAGAGTTATTACCATTTGTGATAAAACAGTATCATTCAAGTGCTTCCCTAAGATCGCTCTCGCCGAGGACAAACTTGAGTGTGTAGAAATTGTTACCAGTCTAGGCTATGTTTTGAATTCTGAATTGTCAGAATACGATCATATAAGGTTGCCTTCGCAAGCTCTAGCTTACCTCCAGTAGGGCTAGGAGCGCATATGCGTTTTCAATCGCACGACAATTCAGTCGCAAAAAGTGGAACACATAACTTTCAATGTGAACGACGCTACATGACACCTCACAATAGCAACGATTTAGAGTCGACAATTTATCCCATTTTTCTTGCGACGCTATTGTCGCAAATTAAAATGAATCATACGTCCTGTCAAGAATATACACACACATGCGATTTAAATCATTGCGATTAAAAAATCGTTTTCGCAAAGAGATGTGGGTGTGCACACACATGCGATTTTCTATGGGATCATACTTGAGCCGGAAAAAATTAAACAGATTGTATTATACATGACTGCACATGCGACTAAATATGCGCCGCAATTAAAAAAAGCAACTAGCCTCATTTTAAAGACGATTTTTTTGCCGCAAATTTAAATTGGACACATGGATTTGTATGGATCATATCACACTTGCGACTGCGATAGAAGCAGCTTTACCAGATCTAACAGTTTCCTGCGATTTTATCAGGATTTGCCCATAAAATAAGACGTAACCAATTTTTTAGTATTTTTAAAAGTTCAACAGTTTTTAGTAGCTTTGAAAAAATTTGGTTTTAAAAGAAAAGGTGTCAATGTGCGAGGCACATTAGTAGGCACACTGTAGCACACAATGTAGCGAAGAACAGTGCATTCATTCGTCGAATAAAGAAGGTATAAATATTTTTAATGTTTCCATGAATTTTTATTTAAACTTTGTATATAATTTAAGTCGAGATTACCCATTGACGATTTACTAAATCGAGGCATTATATTTTTAAATCCTTAAAAAAAATTTTAAAATGTCCACAATTGGCGATATCGGCAAATAAAAATTGATAAATAATATGCATGAGATCCTTTGACATCGTTTTAACAACAATGAGTTTGAACAAAAAATATTTTCACATTTTGTTTGAACTAAAAACAGTAATCGCTTCAGTAACGAAAATGTTGCTTCAATTTTGCAAGTAATTCAGGGAACGTCTGAATGTAAAATCTGTTACAACTTCATTCCAACAAATCAAATTTTATCTTTAATGAATTCGATTCAGAATAATTTCAGTGAATAACTTTGTAAATATGTAAATTTAGAAATGATCATCCTTTATAAATTTACATCTTCTATGACAGTAATTATTAATCACGAATAACAGATGCTAAATACCTACTGCCTTATGTCGACCCCGAACGGCCAACTTCTTGAAGCTTTTCCTAGACAGTTATTACACTTTGAGAAAGAGTTTAAGGTGGTCCGCGAAAATTATTTTTTACGTACCGAGAATCGAACCCGGTGCTAGGTTCAGTTGCTTGGAAGTCGATGAATAGACTCACAACCCCACGGTTACCGCAATGTATACTTAATACAACTGTGTAAATGCACAGCACTTAAATTAAACTTAAAAATAAAAAATTGATTTCTTCAGGAGAAATCGATCGCAGTTAGTTTAGCATTTCTTTCTTACTTGTCTACCCGATTTAGCAGTTTTCGTCCTAGCTTTAGCAGGTTTGAACAAAATCTTTTAACACTGGATAGAAGGCTTGATAGGATAAAAATGTATTTCAGGTGGAAGTACTGTGTTGTTGCTTTTTTGTTAAAAACTAATAAAATGCGTAAAAACTTACCCTTTAGATTTTTATCATATAGAGATTGTAATTTTTCTACCTCTATTATTAATTTGTCAATATCACTTAAAGCTGTCAATGATATTTTACTACTTAACCAGATATTAAGCAAATTGTATACTTTGTCAAGAAACAAGTCGCAAGTGCGTGAGAGGTTATGATTATACCCACATCGCAACGGCGCGTTCAGGCGTTGGGGCTTTGACCTTTTTAGTAGGATACATGCAAATCCTATGTTAAAGACGAAATGCGGCGGTCGTGCGGTGAATTTTCAAAGACCTTTATGTAGTAAGCCCGTGTAAAAATTTTTAGGTAGAGCTACTATCCAGTCACTCGGGATTTTTGACATCTATGAGATTTTTTTTTGTAATTTATTTCTTAATTTGAATTATTGGCAAACCAATTAAGTAATTAATTTTTTAGTATTTTAGATTTTTTTGTTAATTTTTTCTTAGGATTTTCTATTTATAATAAAAATAATAATAATATGGATGGCGCTACAGTCCGAGGTGGACCTGGGCCTAGCTTCTGAGCAACTACTCGTGTTGTACGTGCTATTGTTATCTCACGCGTGGAAGGGACATACAGTTCAATGCCGACTCCGAACGGCGAAGTTGAGAAACTTTTTCTAGACAAGAGTACTCTTTGAGCATTGTCAGTGACTCGAAAGAGGTGGAGCCGTGAATCAAAAATGAAATCAAAGATTTGGGTATCGAACCTCGCACCCTCTGCGTAGCAGTCGACGGACTTACCCACTACGCCACGGCGACCAAGGATTTTGAATTTAGTAGTTTCATATATTGTCTTGAAAATTATATTTCAAACCATTTGAGTAGAGCGTCAGTTCATTTCGATATGGAAAACTGGGGCTGCCGTTTTCTGACACAACATTCTCGTAAGCTCGATAAAACGCGTAGCAACGCCTATCAAAGACCTACCGCGCGAAAGCTCCCTTGCGATTCAGCCCTCATCCATATGACCCAGTTTATTTTGCCGAAAAACGATCTTCAACACAGTCCAGTTGGTTAATCGTTCCTTATTATTATTTGGTCGCATGTGATCACGATTTTTCTATCGTTGGGATGAACAACCGCGTGTGAGATCCTAGCCCTATACACCTGCCGATACAAGACAGAAACTCGTTTCCACACATATTTTACCACTCATTACTTATGGTGACATTATTTTTTATAAGTTTGTTTCGTCGTCAAAGAGTATAAGTATCTGGGAATCTTGCTTACAAGCAAATGAAATATTTATAAAAATATATAATATATATAATAAATATATATATATAATAAAAAGGGCGAATTTTCGTCACCCACCTCGTACCGACCCATAGCACTTACGTCCCTTCTTTCTAAGGTCATGGAAACGCTGATAAATCGTCAGCTTATGAAATATCTTGAATCGCGGAAGCTTCTTAATGACCGACAATATGGTTTCCGCAGCGACAGGTCCACTGGTGATCTGATAGCTTATCTCACCGAAAAGTGGAACCAGTCTTTGCACAATGCAGGCGACAGCAAGATCGTTGCGCTTGATATTTTTGAAGCATTTGACAGAGTTTGGCATCAAGCTTCTTCTATGGATTAGAAACTAGCTTTCGAACCGTTCAATTCAAGTTGTTTTGGATGGGTTCAAGTCTGATATCCACCAAATAAATGCTGGTGTTCCCCAAGGCTCAGTTCTGTCTCCGACACTCTTTCTCATTTTTACTCATTGCTACTTCTAATCCAATCCATTCCTTCGCTGATGACAGTGCCCTTAGCTTTTCAGATTCGTTCCAAGACCCACGACCCCGAACTTCGGCCGTAGAATTGGAACGGCAGCGCGCGTTAAGCACATTGAATTCCGATCTTGACAGCATAATTAACTGGGGAAAAAACAATAGAGTGGAATTCAATGCTTCAAAAACTCAAAGCTGTCTGCTGTCACTCAAGCGAACCCTTGGCAATCAGCCATTATCCATGAATGGCGCTTGTGTCGGAAAGCTTTCCATCCCTGGTATGTGTATCAACACAACACTTTTGGAAGTTGGAACGATCACATATTTGAGGTCGCCAAAAATGCTGCGAAATGTTTAGGTTTTCTTAATCGATGCAAGAAATATTTCACCCCTTCTGATTTGGCTTTAATTTATAAGGCGTACGTCCGCCCCAAGCTTGAGTATAACGCTCATATCTGGTCTGGTGCCCCAAGACCACCCTGTACCTACTTGATAGAATCCAAAAGCGAGCGATAGAACTTATAGGAGACAACAATATCGCAGAGTCATTAGATTCTCTCGAACATCGACGTACCGTCTCTTCTTTGTCCGTGTTTTTTCGTTATTTCAACAAACGATGCTCAAGTGAGCTAGCCAACTGCATTCCTCCCCTCCATGAATTCACCCGCAATACTTGTCTCCCCAGGAATGCCCATCAGTATACCCTTAAGCCTACTTTCGGACGCACAGTTAAATTCAGAGACTCGTTCTTCAGCCGCACTGCACGAATATGGAATGCTCTTCCCAACCTAATATTTCCCACAGACTACAACCCGCAGATATTTAAGACCAATGTGCACGGATACCTCCTCTTCCTTTCTCCCTCTATACCTTCGGCCCGTGCTGTGTCCTGATCCCGGACACATAAGGGTACTAGCAATATTTTGAGCACACGCAAATTATAAAAAAAAATACATAAAAAGGCATCTGAACTGATCCAGCACAGCAGTAAGTTTAAATTATACGAAGCTGTATTCGAGACGATAATGCTATACGCGGCGCTGATTTGGGGGTATAAGGCTTATGAGGAGGAGGAGAAATTGCAGCGATTTTTTATTAAAAAATTTTATATTTAATAAAAATATGTTTAAACTCCCTCCGAAGACTTCGAACAGGCATATCTCCACTATACATAAAAACACTAAAGATGCAAATAAATTACATACTTCGAATAATGAACATGACAGACAACAGACTCCCAAAGATAGTGGCGATGCAAACCGTTCGAAAGAATACTGCATGGTTCAAAGAGTGGATTAAATTAGCTGATGAATATGGAGTAGTACCGAATGCAGATGGTAGAAATTGGGGTAACTTATTACGCCAATTAATAAAGCAGGTCGACGAGCAGGCAAGAATACAGTTCTTAGAAAAAGCGGCGTGATCAATACCTGGGGAGCCGAAATTACTTTAAATATATCCATAAGATCCACTAAATTTCCGCGAAATTTCGAGGAAACTTAGAGGCGAACTTCTAAAACTGAATTTTGTACAGCATAGAGAAGATCTCAATATACTCTGCGGTATGTGTAATTTGGAAGAGAGAGAAGATATCATACATTTCCTAAGCAAGTGTCCGATCCTAAGGGAAACTAGGAGATCCTTTTTTGGAAATAACTACTTATCAAAACAAGAAATCCTATCACTCCTAATCGAAATGAACCTTCACAAGTTGTTTAAATACTGCAAAATATCACTAAAATACAGAGATAATATCCTAACAGGCAACTTTTGAAATTTGTATTATTCCACATGGAGAGCTAATAATTATTACTCTTATATTATAAACTATAGTCAATCCGGCAGACGGCAAAGCCATGCTGATCTTAATATAATAATATGGGTGGCGCGACAGTGCGAAGTGGACCTGGGCCTAGCTTCTGAGCAACCACGTTTGTTGTGCGTGCTATTGTTCTTTTGTTAAATTTTTGTAAAAGGAACATTATTCAAAATAATAAAAATTCAATTTATCTAATCTATCTATCTATCTGATTTTATATCTTAAAGAAAGCTACAGCAATCAATGACGCTGTCAGGTTACTAAGGACAGGACCACAGTCTTTTTCCACATATCCTCCCTTTCCATATTTTCCCTCCCATTCCACCCATTTCTTTTCTACTTCCGTCCTGTTTTTATTTTCAAGTTGTTTTAGTTATTCGTTAAAATTGTTGAAACTTAATTGTATCCCTTCACCATTCTATTAATAAATTGAAATTGAAAATTGAATTGAATTGAATTTTGTACGAATCCTTTTGGAATGCAACCGAGTCCTAAACGAATGATTTTTGATGTGCTCATCGACTTTGGATGTAGTCTAAAGATACTCATGGTGCAGCTTTGGCATTGGTATGTTTGCAAACAATTTCCAAGCCGGAATTATCTCCTGCGTTCTCATCCAAATGAGTAACATTCCCCAGTCCCTCTTTGAGCTGGAAGCGATATCCCATTCCAAACACACTCGTAATCACTTCAAAGGGAAACCAAGAATCTGCTCATAAGTCTCTTTTGTCAGTCGGTGAAATCAAATATTTTCCAAATGCCATCTCAGGGACTAAGGAGAACTCCTTCCACCGCTGAAAGTCCTCCCTCTCACTTCCTTGAGTCGAAGTGGTTACTAAACTATCATGCAATGCGCGTCCCACAATGAACGTTCATACATTTCCGTGTGATGTTTCAGGACATTTCGTCTTGTGAAAGGAAACGAGCAAAAGAAAAAAAAAATTAAGGATAAACATATTCAGTGGCAGCACATTGAATGCAAGGCAAGAGAGGATGATGAGTGAATAAGGGACACAAGGACATTACTCAGATTGATCCTGACTTGCATACAGAGTGCAGTGCGGCCATATCCATGGATGGCTGCTGCTCGTAAGTGGGTGAGGACTACGAGTAACCATCGGAATGACAATCGTGACCAGTGGCGGTGTCCTGGTGTCAGATGAACGAGTGGCAATACAGCAGCTTTCAGATGGAGCGGCGGTGGAGAGGTCAGTGAAATGTTTTTATTTGCATGGTCGATGTGCAGGCGACTGCACAAGTGATGGGAAAAGAATTTTTTTTGTAGCGTGACACTCTCCTTCGGTTACTGCAGCATTCTGCTTGAATGGTGACAAGACAAGCAAGTGTGCCAATGGGAGATCCCAGATCTACCCGTGGCCATTGCACGAGGGCTGATGGACGATTTATGACATCTGTGCGATGTCAGGTACCTATTCGATTTAAAGGGAATGATGTTCATTCCACGAATCGGAGATTCAATGGCGAGATGGATGTCTTTGGTGCTTGCTCTTTCAGTGCCCTTATCGATTTTTCGATCGATGGCGATTTGAGACGGAGAGTTTTAGTGCGATCTAAGGATTCTAAGTAGCCTATCCAGGATACTAGTTACGAGCCTTGTAAGGGATCTATGAGAAACTGCATTCAGATGTAAAGCGTGGCTGCCGTTGACTGCGAACGTTGTGACTTGTTTACATCCTCCAAACACGTCAAGTGGTGGAGAATCTTATGGACATGCATAAGTCGTTTAGCATCAAACCTGCAGGAGAGGCTGAGTATTTGGAACCTGTTTCTGAAGGTAGACTTGTTATACAGAAATCAAGCGACAGAGTTATAGGGTGAACTACTAAACCAGTAGCGAGCCTTATTAAGGAATGTTTTGAGTTCGTTGTTCTCTTAAAATCAAGTATTAGATGAGTTAAAACAATTTTATAATTTCTAGAATGCTTGATGTATTACTGGGTGGTATAAATAATAACTATTTGTAAGTATGGGAGTCAAATTTAATAAATTTAAATAAAGTAGAAAATGAGACATGAGCCAGTAACGAGCCCCTCTGTTCCTAATTGGAGCCCTTAAGTTTCCAGTAACCAGCACGCCATATAAATCATATCGCAGAAATGAAATCATCGTTATTTTACAGTAAATTTACTTAAAAGGTGAAAAATGAAAAAATATAGTATTTAATAAATTCATGACAAAAATTAACAAAAGCAGTCAAAAACATCAAAAATTAATAAAAACATTAATGACGTTATATTTTCTTTTTGTGTCGATTTTTTTCTCGTTAGCATTTCAATGGGTTTTGAATTAATAACAAATGGAAGGAATGAAAAAGTCATAGCTCCAAAATATAATTTTAATTGAAACATTTATGAAAATATTTACATATGTATTTACACGATAAAAGACAATAACATAAAACATGATTATAAAGTAAAAATTAGTCAAAAACATAAAAAATAAACAAATGTGAATAACGTTGTATATTTGCGTCCATTCTTTTCTTGTTGATAGATCATTGGGTTGGTAAATGAATAACCAACGGATGGAATGAACAAATCTTAGCTCCAAAACATAATTTTAATTGAAATGTTAATTATGTTAATTATACAATATATTTATACATATGTATTTACACGTTAAAAAACTAACATAAAACATAATTGTTAACTATCCAAAAACATTGGTAGCTTGCCCTATACGATGCTGTACGAAATAACAGCAAATAGGACCATTCGGAAACATAAAGGTTTTCATATGTAAACATTAAAAGTTTGGGTCCCCGTTGACGGGTTGTTATAAATATCTAATTTGAACTTGTATCCAAGCCGATCAATCTAAGACGGTTGGACAAAAATTGCATTGTCTTGGTTGTGAAAACATACCTAATCGGACTCTTACAGTTCAAATGGCATTATTTCTATATGTAACAAATTTTTTGGGGGTGGGTCGCCGTCTCGTAATGTGTTAGTGCGTCGATTCCTACGCAGAGGGTGCCAGGTTTGATACCCGAATTTACCACCTTTCATATTTCACGGCTCCACCTTTTTCGAGTCACTGACAATGCTCAGAGAGTATTCCCGTCTAGAAAAAGCTTCTCAAGCTTGGCCGTTCGGAGTCGGCATTAAACTGTAGGTCCCTTCCACTCGTGAAAGAACAATAGCATGCACAACATGAGCGGTTGCTGAGAAGCTAGGTCCAGGTCCACCTCGGACTGTAGCGCCACCCATATTATTATTATAATTATAACAAATTTTTTAGCAAAGCTTGGAATAAATATACTTAAATACTTATCACATATTGCATAAAAACATTAATAAGAAATGCAATTAGTAAAAAGTCTATCTTCATAAAATGCCGTATTTGAATTTTTGGTTGAAAATTGGCCTGACTCGTTGCTGGAACTTGATTATTTTTTGTGAACTCAATAATGAGAACCCCCTCTAGGTCAGGCTTACCATCATAACTGAGTCATGCTGCACTCCAGTTACTGAGTCCCAGTTTGAGCAGAGTGGAAAATTTGTGCTTCAAATATTTGGGAGACCTAGGGATATCCTATATAATATTGTCCTGATAATATTGATTGTCGCTGCTGTACGCCGCAGAAGAATGGACAATCCCAAAGGCGACTTAAGAAGTTTTTGCTAACTTTGAAAGAAATGTTCTTTATTCCTCGTCCTGTTTGAAGAGAAGATTCAACAACCAACTGTATGGGGTGTAGAGCGATATGATTCTATTCACGTGTCTTCAGAGCGAAAACGTAAGGCGACTAGTGTGATTTGAAGAGCGTAAGGGCGCGCCTTGTAGAGAAAGTAAAGCTAGTACACTATTCCGCAAAGACGGACGACCATGCTTCATTAACTGCCATGCATGTTCTTAGGGGAAGTCCCGCTCCATTCTCGGTTTCAAAAAATTTCTCTTGATGATGTAGTCGATTTATGAATGAACGTAGATAGTTTTATACCCAAAAATTTGCATCTCAAAACTTTAAACTGGCGCATGATGTTACTCAAAAACTATTAATACAATCGGTTCCAAATTTTAATACCTTATTCTTCTATACATATCCAGCTATGGTATGAACTAGGATAAATAAAATCGGTGGAGATCTTCTTTACTTTTTAACTTGATATGCGGCTGAAAAAGAGGTGATTTTCAAAAAAAAAAATTCAAAGCTCCGCAATTTTTGTCCGAAATTAATAATCCTAGTTTATAGTAGAGTCAAACACTTACTCTTTCTAACCCCGTTTGAATTTTTGGTTTCAGATTTTCCAGGAAGCGAAAATCTCATGCGCCGCAGTTGTTGTGTTGTTGTTTAATCACAAAAACATGTCTTTTAGAAATTAATTTAAAGTCTGACCTGCCTACTGAATTAATTTACTGATGGCCGCATTTTTTTAATGGCCGCAGTATATTAACTGTACAAAGGTAGCATAATCATTAGTCTTTTGATTGAAGGATGGAATGAAAAGTTGGACTGAATATTAACTGTTTCGTTTAGATTTATAATAGAATTTTACTTTTTAGTCAAAAGCTAAAATAAATTTAAAAGACGAGACGTAAAGTAAAATTGTTTTCTTCTTTTTTAAGTCATCAAATAAATGTATTTAAAGTTACAAGCCAAAACAATTATTTACGTTCATTTATCAGCAGATTGAAAATCATCAAACTTTGAAATAGACAATGGGGGTGGGGGCTTAAGGTCGATGAATATATTCTTACGTTTTTCAAAAATGAGGTTTTGTCCACAAACAATAGAGTTCGATCACTGGATTGTGATGACACACAGAAGTTCACTTGCACACGAAAGTATTTACGGGCTCCTTAAAGAACACTATTACTTTACACAAACTGTACACAATTCTTTGCTGCCTTTCAGGCTGAACAGATTTAACACTTTGAACACTGTTTAAATCCCAAACTGAATTGTAAAACTGAACTGTGATAGTTACCAAACTGTACTGCCTGCGTTGCTTCGGCTGCCGTCCTGATATTTATACCTCTGAATGATTATGTACATAATTCTTAGTATTCCATCTGCCTATAGGTGGCGGGATTTACATACGATCGTGTACAACAATTATTTTGGGAATTGGGACGTATGATCAGTTCCTCCATTAGTGTAGAGATGGGGAGTCTGTGGTGTGCACTGAAAGGTGGTCGCATGATTTGTGGACTGAGAGTTGGTCTCCTGGTGGTTGTTGCTCACACGTCATACTATTCATGTCACATTAGCTGTGTTTTTTTGCAAGCGTATATACGCTTAATTTTGAAGTGCACAAAAAAACGATCATCGGCGTTTAATGATTCATCATAAAATCTCGGCAGCGCCGACGACATTTATGACATTTGCTAAGCAGTCAGGGGTGTAATCGTGGTTGATCTTTAATGGTCACAATCTTAGTTTTGTGACTGTGTAGCGTGACCATCACTTTAAAAGCAAAAACACTTAACAATTATAAAATAAAAAAAAATCTTCATCTAATGAAAAGAATCGTTTACGAAACGTTAACGGAATGTATAGCAGAGACACTCTGGGTATACCAAAAGTTGCATACTTGTGGATGCAAAAACATTTTAAAAATGATCTAATACATCAACCACATCTACAAATGTAAGCCACATACAGCAACCTAAACAATGAACGAATAAATTCAGGAATGAACACACAGAAATTAATGATTGGAAGCATTGTTTTTATCCGCGCTTGTTTCTTAAGCGGCGATAGATATGATGAGTAAGTTAAGGGGTTATAGGATTTGTTGTTAGTGTATTTTACATGCAAATTGAAATTTAGGCGTATATACGCTTGCAACAAAACATACCTAATATGTTGGATAGGAGAAGACATACTCGCTCGGCCACATCCAGCTCACGAATACCTACGCTTCTAGTAAGGAGGATCTTCGAATCCGATCCTCCTGATTCGAGAAGAGAATTACATCTCCGGTGTAAGAACTACAACTTGATATTGATTTGGGCTTGGTCCTGAGCGATGGAAGAAGAGATTACTTAGGCTGCCTGATTCGTAGGCCAAGGCATATATATAATATTTGTTCAATGATACATTGATCAATTAGGTTATTGACGTAGGTTTCCAGACGCTTTAACAAGACGGCAGAGATTACCTTGTGTTCGATATTCAGGAGACTTGTACCTCTGTAGTTGGCAAAGTTAGAGGGTCTCCTCTCTTTATGATCTTTTTGACAAAGGCTTTATTCTAGGCCTTGTTTGCTGTCAATACTCCCAACAATTTTCTCGCAAATCCATTAATTCACAGACATCGTCATAATTACTTGAGCCTATAAAATTAACGTCAAAACAAACTTATAATCGATGACTGATGATGCCATGACACTACAATCCAATGCGTCCCCCTCCCTAACTAAAATCAGTCATTCGCTATGTCAACAGCGTTTATTCACAGATTTCCTTTTAATTACGTGTCCCATCTTCGGTTCCATTCGCTGATCATTAATGGCAATCCATGCGCAAGATACCAGAAAAAGAAGAAGAATCAAACCCATCACATCAGCCTCTACCACCCACCCACCCACAGCCATAATTATTGTCATCACAAAATGAGTTCCATTCCTCCCCACAAACAGCAGCAGGCTAAGGGAGAGATAATGCGGGAACATTTGCAGCAAAATAAATTCTCATTCTAATCTTAATCCGTTGTAACGCCCCGAAATTGTGTCTCCTCAGATAGGAGGGAGTGGCGGCGTGGCGCGTCCATTGCCCGTGACAGGCTCTCTGTGTAATTTGTTCACGTGCTAATTATAACCGGATTACATATTTATCTTCAGAGAATGTGCGCGAACAACAAAGATGACAGCGAATCCACCAGATACACGGCTTCCTCCCAAGCCACCACCATCACCCCCGGTGGGGCCAGGTGCCTTCAGATATCCCCCCTATATCTTTATAACCGAACAGTAAAAACGTTAGTTAAGTGTATGCGGACGAAAATATTGTGGCCCTCGGCTAATAAGATGGCGGGCATACCCAAGGAAACGGAAGAGGAAGAAAAAAAAACAAACGACCAAGGGCAGATACGTCGAAGAGGTGGGAAAAGCAATCTACCCAGTCCATGGCCTGAACTGAGAGTGGCGTCCAAAAGTCTTACTTTTGCCTGCACTGAAGCATGTGCTACTGAGGTTAACATTTGCGAAACGAGCAGAAATAATTAGCACACGATACATAAAAGCAAAACTAAGAGGAGGACATCCAGCAGTGCCCGGGACAGTATAGAAGGACGAACCAGAGCGAGAGTGAGAGAGAGCTCGAATAAGGAAGAGAAGTAAGAAAAGGAATCCGGAGCGTTTAACCCGGAAAAATTAAATTGGATGATTATGCAAAACTGCGAATAAATTAAGGTCAAATTGGGACTTACGAGAGACCGAAGGACAGTGCTGGCGCTGAAGTGGGTAAGTCGGTCAGGGCACCAGCTTCAACGTGTGCGGCCGAACGACTTTGTGTAATTAAAACTGCGGCGAGCATCTCGAATGGGGCTATAAAATGTTATGATTAAAATAATTTTTCCTTAAAGCAAATCCGCTTAAAGTCGTTGCCATGGCGATATCTGCGCTAGGCCCATGCTCCCACTTGACTCGGGCCGGATGTGGATCCCACAGAAGTGGGCTCGGATCTTGAGGCCGTTTCACTGGCCTTCGTATCAATCTCGCCGGCAGTCATTAAACTTGAACACCTCTTCCGGGATGCAGAACGAAGCTTCCGAAGCGAAATTAAGCACTTATTGAGGCCCCACAGTGACTGAAACGGATAACATGCGCCAACAGAATCTCCTCGCAATGTAATGAAACTTCAGTTCCTCTCTGCAGTTTATATGCCCCCCATTACTCGTTCAGTCAGAGCGCTCCTTAACAGGAGTTGCCGAGCGTGTAAAGCGCGGGACACGTCCAACAATCAATTCCCTCACAATTTCACCCTCTTTCCCCGTTATTAAAATATTTAATTTGATTTTCAAACCGAAAAATGCATAAACCGTTCGCATAAAGTTTTTTTCTTTCCTCCCACCAGCGCGGTCTTTGCTTATGTTCAGGAGCCGCCTCCACACTCGACCCTCCCCCTCCCATCGCCCACATGTTGTACACGAGTGTATGAAAGAAAAACACTTTTAAACGGTTCCTCGCATCCGCTGGATATAAATCAATTTCCATCACAAAGGAAGGAATATTCAGGATATTTGTTGTATTGTGCGCGCCGACATGGCTGATGGAATATTGAACGAATTTATGCAAAATATTAATAATGCGTGATTGCAAATGTCATCCATAATTGCGTCAGATGTGAGCGTTGGCTTAAGTCGCCAACAGCCCCCACTCTACGAAAAAATGTAAATCAAAATGCTGTACAAGAAAATGTGTGTAGATGGTCCCATGGAGGGATGGGTCTTTGAGAAGGGCGTTGGAAAAATTACTCTTTTTCCTCGTGCCAACGAAGCCAAACTCTGCTTGAGGTCTTGCCCAACCCTTTACCCACCTCGACAATATAATTCTCTGAATTTGTTCACAAATTCACACAGACTTGTCTAGGTTAGGGGCCATCACGCGGGATCACGGGAAATAAGATCGCCGATGAACTTGCTAGGCAAGGATGAGAGGAGGTAGTCGTTAGAACCTACGTTGGTACTGTCCGCGTCCCTGGTTAGGGTTTCCATGCATGGGGCCTCCCGGGAGCAAAATCAGAGGTGGCATGACCTTCCATGATCAAGACAGACCGATCGCATGTTCCGTAAAGTCTGTAAGCAATTCGCGGCATTCTTAATTGACAGAAAGGACTGCAGAAGACTTACATTAAGCGTATTAAAGGGAGAAGATGATGACACTGCAGAGCCTTCCTCTGTCACTGCCAGGCCTTTGCTCGCATCAGGTGGAAGTTATTCGGTGCTAATGATACAGGCTCATCATAACAAGCTGCTCTAAAAAATGCCAACAAAATCTGTTTGTTGACTGGTTGTAGAAAGGAATATATTGGATGCAAATCCAGTGCCTCAGTGTATTGTTCAAAACCTCCAACAAAAAAGACACTACATATTATCTGTGCAGCCTTTCGAATAGGTCACAAACTTGTAACGGAAACTGGCGGGGTAAAGACATAATAAAGGCCTTGAAACTAAAACGAATTCATGCAAGGACACCATGTAAAGTTGACGTTAGCGAGGTTAGGTAGAGTACGTACTAATCCACAGCCAGACCTCTTCAACCACTTCTCACGGGACTGCCTTGGCGAGCCTAGTTATCAATTATGTTCTGTTGTCAGGAGCTGCATCTTCCGCTGTTAATCTTTCTGCACTGCGAAGTTTGAGCTACACACACAGTAGGACTAAACAGATGTCCATTCAGTCTTGCCTTGATTGCGTCTTGTATCTGATTATGTTATCTGGGCCTTGCAGTTGAGATCTTTCCTCTAGAAAGTCTCTACAGTGGAACAACATGTGCCTAGTATCCTCTTTTGTTCTTGGAAATTCGGGCAGAGAGGCGAGCATTCGTGTCATTCAGGCAGAAATTATACCGATAAAGGAAGCTTTCTATTGAGAAACTTAAAGCAGTCTTATATCAAGTATGAGTGTGAAACAGATACTAGAAACACAGTGTTATATCAAGTATGATCAAATCTGTGAGTGCCGTCCCTTCCCTAAATTATCGCTTATCTCTCAATAAGATCATCCAGTGTTTTAGTATCCGAATGATGTGGGAAGGAACTATTGGGCGTCTTCTTTGCAATTGCAGCGCTCTTTCCTCGCAAATAAGAAGTCAAAAGCCGCCCACTACTATCACTACTACTAGCCTACTACCTACTCCTAGCATTAGTATCAGTCTTCTCAATCACTCACAGATCAACTCACTTCACTCACATCAAAACCACCAACAAGTTTCCGGAATAGGATCAATTAAATCCGCCTGGTACTCAGGAGTGTCAACCAGCAGTCAACCACTTTACTTACTCTATGCTTATTTTGAACTAGTAACCTCCTGTTTAGAATCATTACACTGAGGCCTCGAAGTCAAATCAATAAGCTGTCTTAAGGGACAGAATACGGAAGTATACGCCGTCATTCATGTTAACTGGGCTCGTCGAAATTCGACAATTAAATTTAAATACTTGCTCTGATTCTCTTACTCACTTGAATAATATATCACGTTCGATTAAATTTGTTGTTGCGTGAACAGTGAGGTAGAGACAAACAGAAATTACTTTTCCAATGGTGTAGGTATCCTCTCATTCGGTTGAGTAGAACAGTGTATGATTTGCCTACCACAAAAATGGCCGGCGCGCATTAACATAGAAATTCATAATCATCGTCGAGCCATTCGTCAGCAAGTTTCAACCATTTGTTGCTGAAAACAATCCTACCAAAATTATAAACTAGAAAACTTGGATGTTTTGTATATTTGTGAAGCTCTAGCTTCTGAACGATTGTCCGTAACTCACTGTTGTTCTGGATTAGAAAAATAATCTACTAAATGTAACTAAATACATTTTTCCACTGAATGAAGCTTGGGAAGTTTTGTCCTGGAAATGGGATTTCAATGGGTGCTGAAGCCATTTAAATCATCGAGCAAGTTATCAGGGGAACAGGTGCATTTTATCGTATGCTCTCCAGTGGTAGTCAGTACCAACGTACCATCATACCAGACCTACCAGACTATTCTAGATGTATTGCACCTCAACCCTTCTTGGTAAATTGGTTTGCAACTTCCTATGGCAACAGCTTGAACTTAGCAAGAACCTAATGCTCGTATGACAATGTACAAGCTCTGTTGGCAGGATGGATCCACTGAGTTCGTCAGCCAAGAACCTCATGCTCGCACAATGTACAAGCTATGTTGACAAGATGGATCCAGTGAGTTCGTCAGCCACAAAGTTTCATAGGATGTCTCTGTGGCCTGATAACCAACACATGTGAATGTTGACTGTTCAGCCGTCTCCTTTCTAATCATATATGTAGGATTTCACTCCTCGAGAATAAAAAACGTGATAAATTATATAACTTTATTTATTCCAAAGTACGTGTGTCTGTCTGTATGTTCGTATGTGTGTATGTGCGTATACTGTCTGCGAATTTGAGTGGCGTGTGTCGTGTGAAGCTCTTTGTTCTCAGTAATATGTGTTCTGTTGGGTCGTTGTAACTGTCCTCTTCGTCGACGTGTGTGAATGTATTTGTCTACTTGCGTTGTTCTGTTTGTACTCTGTCGTCGATCAGGCGATCGTGAACCGTTTGTCCTGTTGAGTGGTCTGTATGTTCTGCGTTATGTTTGTAGTGTATCGTCGGTTGGTCTGGCTCCAAATCCCACACATATATGATATGTATATCCGCAATCAAGTTGTAATTACTGTCTTGTGGAATTGGTCACATTAAAATCCCAGTTTGTATCCAAATAAATAGAGGAGACGACCCGAGACAGGGCAGTGGTTGTCAAATGTGGTACCCTTAGTCTATCTAAAAACTCTTAGCTTGAAAAAAGTATGCAACAGACACAATATCTTTATAAACTTAAGTCACAAATAAGGTGACTGAATTTTTTGACATGAAACTGGCAACTCCACCATTCTATCACCGTCCATCTTCATCCACAATTCGTACTGCTATAAACCTAATTGTTATTTACCTATGTTCTTAAGCCCATCGGTGGGCATAGGACGAAACCCATGCCTGCGCCACGCCGCGTCTCCTTCGGAGTTCTACAACTCATTTGAACACTCTTCCACTCATTCCCAAAGACCTCAATTACGCTTCCATTGTTGTGCCCCACTTTAGCCTAGGGTACAACAGCATGGCATACTTCGTCCAATCCACTACCACTCTATAGTTCGTATAATGATATTTATGGGTTCATGGCACTTTCGCACGTAAAATTCTTCGTCGGAGATACGCTTCAGCCAAAACGTTCTAGGATGATTTCTCAGCATTTGCTTATGAAATAGTACAGCTTTCATGTGGTAATCCTGTCCACTTTCCAGGTACTGAAACCAACAAACGGAACCAATTTCACATTGGATTGGAACAGTTGCCTATATGGCTATGTTTCTTTAGGCACGGATGTTGTACATGCTTAGGGCTATAGTTGTTATTTCCCTCATATCCCACTTTGCCTCAGCTTCTAAAGATATATCGTGGGACATAAAGTGAAGGTCCAGTATCAAATGCTTAAGTGGAAAAGGATCGTAAGCGTAGTAAATTAAGACGTCCTACTCCATCGGATTCCATAACATTCTTCCGTCAATGATGCATCGCTGATAACCATCAAAAACAATAATGGTGACAGTATACACCCTTGACGAACTCCACTATGGACGTCAAACTGCTAGACTTTCTAATAGATACTTACTACCTTCACATTGTAGTCTTTAGAAACCATCAGCCATCTCCGATCAGATCACACCTCATGCAACATCAAATAAAACACAGAGCCAACGATTTAAGTTTACATCATTTTGTTAATTTTCTTTTATTTTGATTTTATCAATTAAAAACAATTATTTAGTTTAATCTTATTACACTAAACGTTCAATTATTCTAAATTTTCAGTTGGTTGTTCTTCACTGCTCTCCGGCCAGCCAACGTGTGTAGTTGCCGTACGGCATCAGCGACTTTGAATTTCATTAAATCTATCTTATCAATAACATTAGATACCATCTGTTCTCTGTTAAATTACTTCTCTCATGATTTAATAACTGCTCGTATAGACGTATATATCTTGTTTCATTTCTATTATAATTTTATTAGAATTCTCATTTGGTTTTTGTAATTTCATTTGTTTTTCGATTTGCATATATGATATACAAACAAAAATGTGTGTTGCCCTTTTGTTATTGTATGTCAACTGAAACTGGGAAAATGAAATTGTTACAACTACATTTAGTATATCAATTTTTTCGATCTTAATCTAGATTTACTCGTACATTTGTTTTTGTTATTAATTTATTTATTTATTTCCTATTATTTAGATAAAATAAAATAATTTACACACACTTGTTCACTTTTCTCAATTTACATCGTCGACAGTTGTTTTTCTTTAATTCTGTTCTGTTCTGTCACACAGTCCAGCGGATAGGTACTGGACATCAACAAATCTATATATTTATATATTTAGATACTTTTTAAAATATAAATTTTCAGAGAGGACATAGAGGAATTTTATTTTACAATATTTTCTGTTTAATTTTTGTTTCTTGTTGAATATCTGTCATCAACCTTACACACACATGTATTCTTAATTTTTATTCTTTATTTATATATGCTCTTTAATTTATTTAAATTACATTTAATGTAAAAAAGTAGTACTTACAACTTAAAGTTAACAAAGATACATCCATACGGCAAATGTTTCTCTGTAATTTGTTTCTTTTTTTTTCTTTGTTTTGTTTGTCTTTATCTTTCAAATGGTTTTTTCTTTTTCATATTTCGGTCTATCTTTTGTATTTTTTTTTCATTTTTCATTCTTGTCTTATGGTTGTTCCATTTATTTCATTTTTTTTCTAAAACTATTTTAATGATAACAGGATAATAAATCTTACACAGACAATTCCATTGTGGGCTATGTACTTGGCAGCAGCTTTGTATTTTTCCATCGAATCTTGTGGTGAAATCGCAATGTAATTGCCAGCGATAACAATAGGAGTAGTGCATCTGGTAGTCTACACTTGGGGGATACACCGCCGTGATGCATTGCTGCTGGATGTTCGCCTGTGGAAGATACAATGTTATGAGTGTTCACAGAGACTACATACAATTTATTTCGAGCAATTACTACTCCATTTGGGGATGGGATGTGCGTTAACAAATTGCTGTTGCACAACAAGGAGTGAAATTGGGATGTTCAACGCTTTACGGCAGGCGAATTTCTTGTAAATTTATGAGTAGTGATTAGAGAGGAGGGGACTTGTCGATTTTCTATGAGTAGAGATAAGAGAGGAGGGCACTTGTCGATCTTCTATGAGTTCTCTATAAGAGAGGAGGGAACTTGTCGATTTTCCTGAAGATTACTTAAACTACGAGCATGACGAAACCATCTTGTAGTCATTTGTTAAAGAATCCCGTGTGGCGTCAAGATAATGGGAAAAAATCACAAGTATGTTTATTGTGAAAAAACTCACTCTTCCTTCTCGTTGGAATTGCTTCGAAGACGTGTCAGAAATTCTGTTGAAATAAAATCGTTTAAAAAATGCGTTACAAGTGTAGGATGACTACGGTAACGAAAAACGTTAACACCACGTCACCTATATTATATTGTTATGCTATGAATAATAATGATATGAGTGGCGCTACAGCCCGTAGAGAGCCAGAGCCTAACTTCTCCGCAACCACTTGTGTTGTGCGTGCTATTGTTCTCTCAAGCGTGGAAGGGACCTACAGTTTAATACCGACTCAGAACGGCGTAGTTCAGAATTTTTTTCTAGACAAGAAATTCTCTTTGAGCATTTTCAGTGACTCAAAAGAGGTGGAGCCGTGAAATATGAAAGGTGGTAAATTCGTGTATCGAACCTGGCACCCTCTGCGAGTCGACGCACTAACCCACTACGTTACACCGATCCATATTGTTTTGAACTGCTACTAATATTACTGACATTTTACAGGTTGCAGCTTAAGTGCCTACCTCACTGCGTCCATCCTTGACTTTGTGGCTTAAGAGAGCTTGGTTGCGTATAGGCTTGGCCAAACCAAAGTTAAAAAATCGATTGGCCACCACGACGTGATCAGGGAATTTTTTAAATGGCTGCGGCAGAAGAGCGTTGATTTACTTATTCCTGAAGACATTGACGGTAGAAGTGAGGTATAAAGGCCACCCTATATTGGTCATAAGCAAACTTGTCAAGGTAAGGCTTGGGGATAAGTATTCGATACATGTTCACTCACTGAAGTTACATGAGCGGCTCTTCGCCAAGACCGCATTCACTGGTTACAGGCGTTGGCTGAGGAATTAACACGAGAACGAAGAATCGCGCGTAGGAACACAGTAGCTTAAATGCTGGCCATGTGTTTCTGTATACAATCAGAACACAGAAAAACCAGCGCTGTACATGCCCTTTTCAGCAGAAACGTGCCCGGTCATTGGGACATCGTAGTCCCATTATTTTGTATCCATTAGATATAAGATGAATTTTATAAATGAAAATAAATTAACTTATCTCAAGTCAACCTGTCGAAGTCATGTAAATACGCAGAAACACTACAACCGCAATTAACATTTCCCTCAGTTTCGTTAAGTTTCGTTCAATTTAGCTTATTTAACTGACATCGTTATCAATCTCGTAGTACGTAAGTTAACGCCAGTATATGCAAGAATTTCCAACAAATTAAGAGACATTTAGGATAAGGCCAAGCTTTTGGCTACTTTTCGTTCAGTTCTAACTGAAGATTTAACTCACGTAAGAGAATTTTTGATGGATATTAACTCTTGTGCCTCGGAATAATAGAAGTTCGGCGTCGATATAAGAGTTCACCTGTTGCAATCATGTACAAGACAAGTGGTGCTCCGGAACCTACATAGATACACATGACTGCAGGGAAGAAGATAAGGCATTAAACAAAGCGGTAAGTCGATAGACGACAGACTAATGATCGTTGTCAAATCGATGAATGGGGTTACTGTCTCAGACACTGAAACTGACAAGCTTCAGAACTCTTGTACGAGACATATTTCATTTGACATCTATTTCAAGTGCACGAAGCTACCCTACCCCAGTAGTAACATGTATGCATCCAGTTATTGCCAATATGCCAATCTAAGCTCAACTTCAACCCGTAACGCACGCTTTGGTTATTCAAGTAAACAAGCGGCCCTTATTTTGTACACGGCTCACATGTACCAGCAAAACTTAGCTCAATCTGATGCATCACAGGAAAACAACCGTCAGTCCATTTGCACACGGCTCACATGTACAAGAAAAACAAGTGTAATTTCTGGTAAGCTAGCTGGTAAGCATTACTCTAGTTTTCGACTCTGCTTTGCTTTGCTACTTCATATCATTCATATGCTCCTTCATACGCGGCACACTCAATCTTTCAACTTCATTTATGTTAGAAGAGAAAGTCCTACAAATGTAAAATATTAATTTTAAACCCCATTCCGGAATTAATATAGTTTAATTCCACAGTGAACTAAGCCAAGTAAACAACTCAGTATTAACTGTGTATCCACTCAAGGCCCGTGAGAGTCCCAAGATCCTTATTATTTCGCTTCCACTATCCTAATCCCATTATAAACAACACACAAATCCGCTGCAGCTCCTCCACGCTTCGCCAGCAACCACCATTTCATGCTTAAGGACTGTTTTATTTAAATGCCAATTGGAATCCTTCATATTAACTATATGAAGGAATTTTAAATCCCACAGTCTCTCTTTCTCTAATCCGATTACATACGCAAGTGCATGCATAGTGATTCGGTTTCATGCCAGCCAGGGCTTCGTTTGGGGTCCCTTGCCTTGCTCGCTCGCTCGCTTGTTGCCATTCCACATCCTGCTTCGACGTCCTTAAAATGAATCCATTAATTTTTCATAAAGATTGTGCTCCTTCCACTGTTGTTGTGTATTTTTCATTTCTCTCCCGCAGCTGGGCTGGCTGCAGGACTACACGTGGGCTCATGAGGACACAGCGTTAAAAATAGCACACGGAAGTTTCGATGTTTTGCATAAGATACAAAACTCTGTGACGGCATGTATAAATCAAGGCAAAAGGAACCACGTCCTGTGATCACCGTATGCGGAGATATGTGTGAGATTAAATTTGCTCCTTGCTCTACACTCAAAACCCGAGCAGCGACGCAGGCTGTGGAAGAGATATTGAATTTTTAAAAATTTCATATCCATGCGAGACGTCACCGGCTTCTCTCTGGAGATCCATTATGTGAGCTCTGCTTGTGCGTCAAAACCCATCCAGCATCCAGGTAACAGGTTGACAAAGGCAGAATGGCAAAATGAGATGCCTTCTAGCCGTGACCTTCCGGACGGGTGGTTGAGTTGCGCTCAGAATTCCGTCAGTTGGGGTGGGAGAAGGAGCAGATTATGGCATCGAATCGGTCGGCAATTACTTCCAATTATTGATATGAAAATCTAATCCCACTTGAGTGAGCCCTCACTCATCATCGCGCCCGGCTCACAATTCAATTTATTTCGTTTGCAATTGCAAAGTGTCTACCAACGAATGCTTATCAATGAATTTGCACCACGGGCCGCTGGGATATTAATCCCGGCGCGAACTTTTCGCCCTCCTCGAGAGAGAGAGTAGGCAAACACTTGGGGAATGGCTGATGAGTTCCGTTCGCTTTTTATCATCATCGCTTCCGGTTTACGTTCTCATTTATTGGAATCAAATTCTGCGCTTCAACTGAGTGCCTTCGAGTGGGTTTTATTGCATCAATTAAGATAATAGCCAATAAATCGGGAATTTTTTTTAAAATTCATTAAAATTTTTTGTTCGTTTAATTAGAAAATTTGAAGTGATGATGCTGGTGTGGCAAATTGAGATGTGGCAGTGTTTGCTAAGCAAAAACCGGACATGGACGATTTTTTGAAATTCTGTGTTGTTTTGATTGGGGGAGCAGGAGTGTTTCTGACGAAAGTGTGATCATCTCTAAGGTCTAAGTAGACGGTGTGTAATTTCAAATCTAACAAGACCTTCGCATTCTGGTTACCTTGTGGCCGAAGGATCCCGTGTGAGATGTCAAACCAAAAATTAGAACGATCTGGATTTTCACAAAAGGTTCGAAAGAGAAAAAAAATTATAGACGCTGAAAATAGTGATGGCTTGTACGCTGCCTACTACTTAAAATCCAAAGGCATAGTACGGTGCCTTCTCATGAAGTAACGCATACGCCCAGTGGCCTTAGCAGGCTGCTCTTAAAGCAACTCAACGTCCTTCTAAGAATGTTAAATACACGCCCCGTGGCCTTACCAGGTAGCTCCACGTCCCTCTGCAGAATGTTTCGTATACCCCCCGCGGCCTTACAAGGCTGCTCTTAGACCGCTCAATGTTCTTCTGCAGGACACTCCAAGCGAAACAGAAAAGTCCAAATTAATACACACATTATGTATGTATAAGCAAACTCGCACAAGATCATGAGGAAAAAGGCATCAAACCCTATTGATCGCTCTGCTGATGGTTTTCCAAGCGCACAATTTCCGCATAGCACTGCTGCTGCAGTTCTGGTGGACGAAGCATTGGCCGATGCGGGAAGATCCAACAGAAGAAGTAAGCCCTCCCCCGGTTATTCGAGTGAGCAAGACGCGAATGAAACCTGTGCTCCAACGAGTAAGGGCGGCAGATCCGGTGAAAGGAAATTGACCGATGTAGGAAAACAAAAACCGAGAAAAGAAAAAAACATTGTGTGCAAAGGGCGACAGTTGCGGCCCTAAAAAAGAGCTTTCTGAATTCTATTTAAGCATTTTCAAAGACTCGAAAGAGGTTAGCCGTTAGACGTATGAGACAAGGCAACCTCGGGTGCAATATCCTCTGGGACACGCCTTTAAACTTATTACATCACTTAGTCCAGATCGAGTGATGTCGGGGCAGGATTTGCAAAGGAACTCAGATCTGAACATGCATATTAATTGAAATTGTATACGATTGACAGCTGAGGATGTGAAATGTTTTACTTCATGCTTACATAGACGAGAGAAGCACATGAATATTAGATAGAGTGAGCATCCCATGAGTTAGATATTTGCATATTTCCGGTACGGTGTGACAAGGACTAGCGTGTGTAAAAAAATGGTTTGTGTATGTTAAATGTGGGTCGCCGTGGTGCAATGGGTAAGTGCGTCGACTCCTACGCAGAGGGTGCCAGAAATTACCACCTATCATAATTCACGGCTCCACCTCTTTCGAGTAACTGACAATGCTCAAAGAGTATTCCTGTCTAGAAAAGGTTACTCAAATTCGCCGTTCGGAGTCGGCATTAAACTGTAGGTCCCTTCCACGCGTGAAAGAACAATAGCACGCACAACACAAGTGGTTGCTGAGAAGCTAGGCCCAGGTCCACCTCGAACTGTCGCGCCGCCGATATTATTGTTATTAGTAGTATGTTAAATGAATTGAAAACATCCTCGTTGTCGCTCTGTCAGGGCTTTAGTTGACACAATGATAATAGAGTTCAATTCATTTTGAGGACTGAAAACGTGAAAAGTCAAATCTCATATTAGTAGTGGTGTGGACAGTAGTAGCAGTGAAGTGCTACATGCTTAGGAATATTGGGGGTGAAACTAGCTGAACGAAATCTCTCACACATCTTGGCGAGCGCATGCTCTAAGCAGGTAACTTAAGTACAGCCTTACCCATGCATGGAGGGTCTGTGCGGGTGAATTGTCATTTTCTGGCCTCATTGGACCAAAATCTACAAACCGTGAACTCAAATAAATCAATAATATCAAATGAAACAGACAAAAATTTTAATCCGAAAGTCAACGAAATAATGGAAAGTAGTGATATCCATCGCACAATTAGAAATCAACAAACAAACAAAAATAAGCACCATAACTTCGCAGTCGACGTCCGACAAAATGCTAGTGGAGGCCTTGACGCCACGGGAAGTGACGAAGCCCTGCCAGTGAAGGAAATCTCTTTGGAATTGGAGGAGCAACTATTAGCTGAACCACTTGAGAGGACTCCCGGAAAGACCACCTGGAGACAAATATCTTGGAAGGGCTATGTATTTTCATTCCGCAAAGCGCTGCATAAAAATAATAATGTGTGTGTAAACGAGAAGGAGATCAACTCTGACGACTAGTGAACGACGAGCTAACCAGACCAAAAATTCGGAGTCAACTCAAGGACCCAGAGAAGAGTGCCGTCACAAAGATCGGCAGCAATAAGGCAGGCTTAAGACCAGCTAACTTTCGATAAAGGAAATCCCTACACGAAAAAGCAGCATCGACATTGCAAAGTCCAATGGAAGCCCTTAATATGAGGAGTTAAGAGTAAGGTAACCCAGAGTAAGGTTATGGAATTCCAGGTTTATCGAAGTCAGTGTGAATGTTCCCAAACGTGCAAACACAAGACATCTAGCGTCCAATGCTGAACGCAAAGAGATCTTAAATTAGCGTAAGATTCCTGAGCTAAACACAAGACAAAAGACACAAGCAACATTGCCACGTTAACATCGCCATCTCTGGCTCGTGCAGGAGTCTTTGGACTCAACACGAAGATTTCCGACAAAAGGGGTCGAGTCCTAAAGTGTTACAAGCCAAAATCCATGCCATCGAGATCTGCGCCAGACATAACCTCCACAAAGTTATCAAAGGCGCAATAATACACATATTCTTAAACAGTCAAGCAGCACTAAAGGCACTTTCGTCTAATCCAGTGGAATCCAAAACAGTCAAGTGCTGTTTTGACGCTTTGCAGTCCCTTGGCATGCACAACAAAGTGAAACTTGGCTGGGTCCCTAGACACAGACGGATTACAGACGACTAATCCACAGATGAGCTTGTGAGAGCTGGCTCTGAATCAGCGTCCATCGGTCCAGAACCGTTCTGCAATATCAACTGGACAGCAGCTACAAGTCTGATTAACGAATGGGAAACAAACTTCGCCTAGACCAGTGGGCAGTCCAAGAGATTAATCAGGCCTTAGTCATGGAATATGTCCTTATTCCATCTTAATAGGGATAGTTTATGATTGTGAACAAGCTTTCTTACCGGCCACTGCGGCCTGAAATATCACCTAGACAAACTAAAGCTGTGTCAAGACATGGTTTGTCGGCTTTGGCTCGAAAATGGTGAGACTTCCCAGCAACTCTTGTGTGAAGGGCACTAAATGCAACGTTAGTTGGATAATCAGTTCAAGATAGATCCAAAAGCTTGAAGAACAACATTTGGTTTTTCTCGTATCCAAACATAGACCGGGGGTAGTCCCTGAAACTTCCATTTGGGAGAGTGTGCAAGGAGGCCTGGCATTCTGAGCAAAGACTTCCTCAGAAGTTGCCTTTATGAGTGGCAAACGGAAACTGTTCAGTATACAGACGATGGCATCTTGGAGACTTCCTCGTACACGCCTTCAGCGATTGCATTCTTCGATAGTCTATTTCGATTCGTAGATATCTTATATTGGTTTCCGGTTTGCAGATGGTTGAGAACGTGGTGGAGGCAGCTAGCCCAAGATCGAGTTGGTTGCAGACGCTGGTTGTCCACACCGGACTGTAGCTCCACCTTAACCCCCCAAGATTCCTCTACCCATGCATGTGTAGTTTCGTCTCACGAGCACGCGTGGACTCATCGGTGGTCAGATCACAAGAGGCCTGAGACAAGATTGAACATGCAATCAACCGATCCATTTTACGATCTTGCCCGTTTGAGGATTAACTAAGTTAGTTGGTTGAATTGACTCTCGGTCGTTCCATGTGTTGGCAGAATGATTCTTGGTTATTCTTGATTTAGTGGGCCTACTAGTAGCCACTTCAAAATCTTGACTCTTTAAGGCAAATGGATTCTTGAATTCAATTGCCTCGACAAATTCATTGATATCCTCACTGATAGCTTGTTGTGTAATATCAACGATAAGACTGTATCCGTCATCGATGGAAGTCGACTTACGTCTTTGTGAAAAATGCATTCAACTTTTGTTGACAATCAGACCAAGTCAAGGTATCGTCGGCAAATGTAGCTCGAAAGACAAAAAAAATACCAGATCCTTGTGGATGACAAGTAAATTCCTCTTCTCTGCACATATGTTCCTTCAGCAGAACATTAATTCATACCAACATGACGGCCTTAAAAAACAACTCGGTAACAGGTAGACGCTGAAGTTTTTGCCCCTAATCACACCACTTTTGGTATAATTGACACCAGTGGCCCACTTGGCTACGAATAACAGAAGAAGTGCATATTTCAATTTCGCCAGTCAAGCGCATTGTCTTTAACGGCGTCAGCAAATCCTCCATGATCCTATCCAGTTTCACTTGGTTCAACTTTTTATCCTTTTCCTCACACTCCCCTCTCCTCTAGATGGTACAGGCGCGGAAATGAAATTATAAAGGACCTCTACCATCGTCACCATCGTCACCACACCAGGAAGCATCCTTTCCTCAGAAATCCTGTTCGTTGCAAGAAATTACCAATATACCGACGTTCTTGCTTCCAAATACGGTTTTCGGGAAATGCAATTTCTTCTATTTCCATGCATGGTTACCGAAGCGAGGAGTCTTACTTTGTGTGTGTGTGTGTATGTGTTGTTTTTTTCTATCCTTATCGGAAAACTAAGGCGTCAGCAACATCGACAAACCCAGAGCCAGAGAACACAGTTCTGAGTTTCTGCCGTCGTCGTTTCTCCCCCATCCAGTGGGAAATTCAATGGAAGAGGCGAAGGTGAAGGCGAAGGCGAAGGGAGTCCCCGTGTGCGCTTTCAGCACTTCTTGAGGTATACTCCAAGTTAGAAGCTGTAAGGATGCATAGCGCCTTCCCGTGTTCTGCTGCTGCCTCCTTGCGAGGCGAGTCCTAGCCGTATTGCATTTACCCGTTCTTTGGTGTCGTTTTCATCTGTTTAACTGGGACTCTCCGGCGTTGTTTTGTCTTTTGTATCACATCTTATGTTATTATTTCTGTGCTTTGATATTATTGTTTGCAGCAGGAGTCCCTTGAAACGATGTGACTCGTACTTACAAAGATGCACCCTCTCCTACGGCTTCCGATGTCGATGGGGGCCGGCAGGCAGCGTGGATGGCATGATTTTAAAATAACTTGCTGATGGATTTTAAATGGAAATGTGAGCAGTCTCGGTGAGTATTAGTTGAACGGGTAGATGTCATGAAGCGCTAGAATTTATGGAAGGATAACTGGTTGCAGCTGACGGAGGCACGGAGCTGTTTTGTCTGTCTGTGGGTGGCGATGGTGTGTGAGAAGGGAGCCGCTAAAAGTGCATATTGTAGTAGTAATTTCAAAAAGTCAATTTCAAGTATTTAAGAAACATAAGTTGTATTCTCTCTGCGAGAAGCTCAATGGCAGCTGACGAAAGACCTTACAATGAGTGGGATGCTGTGGGTGCCGACGGGAGGGCACTTAAGAATAATAGGTACACAAGTGAAGACTATAGTGACTTGAAGAAAAGCAACCGTCTGGTTCCCATGGAGCGAGTGTACATAGACGAAATCAAACAAATTAAAGAGAGTTTGAGAATTTAGTACCGATTCCCCGAATTCCTTGCGTTATTTGATGAGCTTGCGCATAAAACGTGTTGTTTTTACTGCGAACTCTTGAATTTCCATTCTGGATGCAGAATTTCGACTCGTTTTCTGAAAATCGGATGTATTTAATTTGTTCCAGAAACTGTTGGAAGTAAGTGAATTACCGAGAGAGAGCTTACGTTTTCTTGGACGGTCTTGTAACTAGAAGAAGGTGGTTCATGTGATTGAATTTAATTAATTTCACCAAAACAATGGTTCGTGATGCTGAAGGGTAGTCCATTATGTACCACTCTCTGTGGCATTTTAACACTTTCTGTGAAGTAGCTGGAAATGAACAGCCTTTCCATCTTCAGTCGTAACCATAGACCGTCAATTTTAGAACAGTTCATCAGAACAGCTCGAATGTGAGTGGCAAGCAGTCTGTGCTAGCTTTAACAAATTCTACTGGGAAGCGCTCCTCCTCTGCAAACGAACATCTAAGGGCGGATCCTTGCCTAGCTATTTCAACGGCCTTCTCATTTCCTGAGATCTCACTGTGGACTGTAACCCAGATAAGAGAAGCGTTGAGGTGGGCTGTCTGACGCGTTGAGTCTTTATCAGAACAGCTCGAATGTGAGTGGCAAGCAGTCTGTGCTAGCTTTAACAAATTCTACTGGGAAGCGCTCCTCCTCTGCAAACGAACATCTAAGGGCGGATCATTGCCTAGCTATTTCAACGGCCTTCTCATTTCCTGAGATCTCACTGTGGACTGTAAACCAGATAAGAGAAAAGTTTGAGCTGGGGTTCTCACGACGCTGGCTCAGCCCGACATTCCTCTACTTGTCTTGAATATGATGTTAAGGAGGCTATATCTTCGTATATTGCAACCTTTGATATATTTTGACTTGACGACATACTTCCCGAGTTGCTAATATTCCGTCTGTGACATAGTGGAATCGTCGGGCAGCCTGTAGGCCTTAGAAAGGTTTAGGAATTCCTAGAATACACCTGCACTCACTCGAAGTCTGGGGATCAGATATGGTCTGTTGATACCATAGGTTAGTACTGTTCAGCACCACTTCCGTGCCGGATTGCGCGGTATGCTCTATTGTTTTTTTTATTAGGGAGAAGATGGCGTTGTAACAGAGACGACCGTAATGCGGATGTGGTACCAATGAATGATCTTTGTACCTGTTTGTATTTTGTACTAAACGGCTGTTTGAGACCGGCAGTCATTTTAGTCCTGTGGAATGTAATATTTCTCCTACTTTTGTCATGAGTCGGTATTACGGTTGTCGATTAAATATCACAAAACGACTACTTAAACGACAGAGTCCGGCGTTTAGGATTCTCGTGAGAGTTAACTGAAAACCTTTTACTTGGTTTTCCTTTTACTTGTTTGGTGAAATTATTTTAAGAGAGTGTGATAGAATAGAAGGAGAACCGTCTAAGAGAAAATCCCGTTGTGAAATCGACGAAGCGTTGGGTAAACTTCTTTCAACACATTAGACCCCGAAGAAAAAGTGTTCGGCTGCAATGAGGAAGACGTACCAGATGTCAGAACTTCATTAGGTTGCATCAACATCAAGCGCAAATAATGCACCCATGGAAAACGGGTTCTGTTCTCGGGACAAAGTTATAAATATAAATAAAAACATTGCGGGCCCAACAAAAACTAACTAAAAATTTTATTTAAATTTATTGATAAATAAATAAAACCATAAGTAAAATAAAAAATGGGTCGCCGTGGCGTAGTGGGTACGTGTGTCGACTCCTACGCAGAGAGTGCCAGGTTCGATACCCGAATTTACCACCTTTCATATTTCACGGCTCCACCTCTTTCGAGTCACTGACAATGCTCCTGTCTAGAAAAAGCTTCTCAACTTCGCCGTTCGGAGTCGGCATTAAACTGTAGGTCCCTTCTACTCGTGAAAGAACAATAGCACGCACAACACGAGTGGTTGCTGTGAAGCTAGGCCCAGGTCCGCCTAGGACTGTAGCGCCACCCATAGTATTATTATAAGAAAAATAAAGTCGTTCATCAAAATTTGGTTTTTACAAACACTATATTTTGTTGCCAAAGTCGCTGTAGTCATTACAAACTATTTTCAATTAGCTTTTGATGTGGAATGCATTCCACACGTAAATGAAGGGGAAGTCGAGTCGTTTAAGTTACGCAATACCGACTCCGATCACACGATTCTCAAAACGCCTCGGGTAGAATAAATAAGACCGACAGCCGGAATAGGGGGAATATTGTATTTTTGCAGTGTACTAGTGTATCGGGCGAATCACCGTTTTATATAATCAAAGGATCAACTTTGTTTCTGGTGTACTGGTACATCTGACTTCGTGGGCTCTCCTCGGAAATACGAAGTCAGGTTTGCTACTTCAACATGTATTGTTTCAACGTTTAAAGAACCTGCAGTATTGTTTCGATCATATTCCAAATCACGGCTCAGTTGTTAATACGCAACCTGAATTTCGTATTGCTGCACGCAATTCGTGGAATCGTCGAAAAGTTAGGGCCTGAGTACCCTCTTCGGGACCTCAAGTCATGTACCAGAAATGTAGTGTACCAGGAAGATAGTGTTGTGAAATGGAGAAAACAAAGCCCTTGTGGAAGCAGGGTGGACAAAGATTATTATTACTTCAACAAAGATAGACTGTAGAAGGATACCGAAAGCCATGTAGACTGATCATAATGGCTTTCGAATTAACTGGCTTTCTGTGGCTATAGCTTAACAAAAATCTATACATCCGAGCTGTGGTTCCACTAAGACGGCCTTTAGACGGCCATAAGTAAGACAAAACGCTCCAATTTGCAGAGGAAACATTTGGGTCATCTCATCGATTGGCCGCCGTGATGCGACTTGAGACCAGACCAGACCAGTCTATTACTGGTTATATGAAGTCTGTGGTTTACAAACGTTCAGAATAACTCCGTAGGTAATGGAGAGGCCGAAGCTGCCATTTGAGTTAATGTCACGAATGTCATTTAAAAATAATTCATAGCTATGCATGTATTTCACACTGTTTTACACAAGTGTCTCACCCTTTAATTCTCTGAGCAAGGCTGCCGAAGTAAATCTCATTAATTTGTTATCTGAACTATTTGTATCAGAACTTCAATTTTAGCTCATTTGTCTGATTTCTTATTCGCCTTCTTAATCAATTCAAATTTGAAAAAAATATTTCGAGCCCTTGTTGTGTGACTTGTCACTTGTGGCTGCCATAGCACATGCTGAGCACCGAGGAAGATCGATTGACTTCAAAGCCAAGATAGTGATCAACATAATCCAATTTATTTGACTAAAGGTTCCTGGGGCAACTAGCTGATACCGAATTATCAGACATGATCTTTGGGACATGAAACCGTCTTCTGATGGTGAAACCAAAACAGATTCAGGTGAAGCTTTCAAAGAGGGGATTTGAAACTCTTAAGGCTCAGGATTCACAGATACAACACTACACACCAGTATTAAAGGAACAAACAAAAACAATGGGCATCGGCAGGCGAACGTGCTCCAAGAGGCAAGGCGAGGCGGAGTTAAGTAAGTTGGAATATTGTTGGGACGACTACAATCGATTACATTTTATTGAGATACATCGGGCTTAACTTGTTGGACGCAACTAGGCGCGTGTCCGAAGTCTGGAAATGCGAAGTAAGTTTCCGTTCTTTTTCATTCGTCGAAGTTAAGCGGCTGTATTGCGATGTCCCAATAAAGCGGAGACAACTGTATTCGATTTCAAAGTCACAGTCATATCATACACATGTAGTGCAACACTTTTCCTTGTACAATCATATCTCTAAGCCCTCATTTAAGACTAGAACATTCAAAACGTAAATATTTCCCAAATACACCGACCACTGAAGTTAGTGGAAGTTTGCGTGACAAACGAATGTGTTCAGAAAACAAATCGCAGATAACCGCTAATCGTAATCAACAGCTGAAATTGTGTTTTCCATTTATGGCGACAATGAGCTGACATTCCTCAGAGGACGAAAACTAGCCTTTCAGTGCATCAATTTGTATCAAACATCCAAATACTCCCCATTGCGTGTGCGGACTGTAAGCAATTTAAATGGATGGCCGTCGCTTCTACTGACCACAGATTGCTTTGAAAAAGCCAACGACTCCGACTCAGGCGGTGGCATGTCTGCACGCTTTGAATACAATGCAAATGCACCCCAATAACCATGCGATCCGACCTAGATTCCATAAACAACTTAATTTCCCTTAGCCGCCATAAACGCGACTCGCGTAAAACCCTTGCCGTTCAGTCCATTCTTTCGTTCCAAGTGTTCCTTTATAATTGGCGTTTAATTCGCTAACCTGTCAGGCTCATCCCACCAGCTCCCCAACTCACCAACTCGCCAACTCCCCACTTACCTAGCGTAACTTTTCAAGTTAATTACGATGAAATTCCCCCAAGGAGCCGTCCAACCAATTATGTAAACTACTGCCGTAGAACGGCTACAAGACAAACTAAACTAATTAACGAAAGTAGTTCAGCGATAAATTGATATTTTGCATTGCATACACGCACATCCCCACGACCGGGGTCGGGGGGAGAAATCAGGATCGGCCAACAGGACTCGCACCCGCACTCGCACTCACCAATCAGGGAAATGTTTTAAATATTCATGGCATCCAACGTTTTGGGACCTTGCGCCCAGCGGAGCGAAACTTTTCCCCCAAATTCCGCTCTCATACAGCACATGCACAATAAGACACACAACCCATTCCCGTTTCAGCGATCATCCTTCTCGCAGACGAGTCCCGTGTGACTAGACTACATCGATGATAAAAACTTATTGTATTCCACTTTCCGATTGAAAGTTTGCCACCCCTCCACCACTCCACGGCCACGGTAAATAAACTCCTCGCAAAAACTTGTACAATTAAACGAAACAAGAGAAACTTTCCGCATCCCTAGCTGAATGGCAAATGTGATGAGCAAGGACCTCCATGGCTGTGCCGAACACGGCCCGTCTCTGCGGCGAATATGCTCTGAATTAATCCAATCCACTTAACCTATTCGATTCGTAATAATTGACTTTTAGATATTTTCCGCAGAAACGGACAAAATTGCCTCGATTGACGGATAAGAGGGCGGCGCACCCACACCGAGCCGCATCCACATTCGAGTTCACTTCAATTCACAAAACCGAACCGAATTGCCGAGTCATGAAATTCGTTTCAGAAGACGCCCTCCGACTCGTCCATGCCAGTGGGCCAGCTTATCCCTTTAGAAATGGTCGAGACAATTTTTATAACCGGACATGAAATCGTCATCAGATACCGCACACGGCGCACACCCCAACCCCGAAGTCCCCGCAACGCAATCATGCCCAGCCCTCACCCACTTCACTTACCATCGACGATATGTACTCGAACCGACGTTGGATTTGCATTTGATGGCGTACACGTATACAATCCCGAGTCCTGCTGGATGGCTTTCTGAACCAATAACCGGCTGGTTGTAAGGACACCTTTTTCTGTTACTAATGATATTCCACCTCTGGGGGAATCGAAATTTATGACCTGAAACGACACAAAGGCAAGCAGATTCGAACTATACGGGTGGACTCTTGATAAGATGTACAATACACAAACGTGGTCGTATACTCTACGTTAGAGGTAGACATTTCTAGGAGCAGGGATTATCCTTCCTATCGATGGAACGAGGCCATCATCTGCATGGAGTGGATCGGCCATTCCATACAGATGTGTGGCACACATCCGTGTGTTCGTCTAACGTAGACGACGACGACGATGGGTTATGAATATGGCTAATTGACTTACTTGCCGGTTGTGCGACCAAATAACTGTGGGCGGAGGCTCTGGAGCAAATTTCACTATACACGTCAGGTTTATTGTTGATCCTCTGTTGATGTGGAGCTCTGGACCGCCAATTACCTCGGTAATTGGTTCTGAAATGCAGAAGAAATTCAAATTATTCGATGTTGATTAGACGTGCGGAGATCGTAAATTAATTTGTTGCCTCAAATTATCCGGTGAAGGCAATCTATTCCTAAAATTGGCTAAATTGTTGGTTTTACTACTAACAAATGATTCAATATGAACCTGTGAATGTCACTGTCTATTAGCTTGGAGCCTCTATAAATTAAGACGTAAAAAAAAGTTGAATGAAGATCAAAGTTGTAAGCCTCAAATTGTATGAGGACCTCTTAAAACTCATTTGCATACTAACAAGTATCGCAGTAAGGAGGTTGAGACATTCATCGGAAGTGGATTGTTTTTATTGGCAGCATGCTTTGGACGGGATAAGAGGATGGAGATAGATAAGATTGATCAATGTTTCACAAAAGAAAATACGTTTCGTTGTTATGACGAATTCGGTGTGCGATGGAGTTAGTCACAGATTGGAGCTTTTGTTTATTGGTAGATAGAAAATTGATGCAATTAGTGTCACTTCTAATGGTGACTGGATAGTATTCCCTAAGGCGTTTTTTGTAAGATTACATCTTTTGAACAAGACCCAATGAAAATCTGAAAGAAATGTGATTGAATATAGTAAGTGCGGCAAATATGGCCCAAACTCATATGTCCTAAAAGTGGAACGCACAGAGTTAAACTTACTTACATTACAAACATATTAGAATCGATTTCGCATTCGAGGCTACCGTCTTTGGGCTGATGCGAGTAATGTGCAACATGTGAGTATAATTGTGTTTTTTATGTTTTCACAGTGAATGCTCATTGATTTCGTGATATCTTTTGAGGCTCAATAGTACTCGATGTGGTGTTATTTAAGTCATATCAAAGTTAAAAAACAAGTTTATGAAGAGTGATGCAATTGATCATTGGTAAAAAACAACAGCAATTGTGTGTAATATAGCCTATCTCATGTGACGTCAATATCGCCTAGTAGGCCATACTTAACATATGATCTGTGCCAGATGCATCTATTGCGCTAGCTTGCGTACTATGTGTTCGATGCTCAATGTGTGTACAACTAGGCAGAACAGGCAACGAGCAGCAATATATGTAAGTAATGGTGCAGTAAACCCAAACGACAATACCAAGTCATATTTAATACCAAAGCAAAGATTCGGTTCGACTGCTCCTTCTCCAGCCACAAGGCTCCAATTCGACACGCATAGCTAGAGCACTGGTGTTCATGCTCCCGATGTGGCCGAGCCAGTGTGCTTTTTCCTTTGTAAACAGGATCATATATCGGACGGATAATTCTTCAAGCAAGAATCATCTCTGCTGTTTTCTTATCATCCAGATTTCGGATCCCCGTAGTAGGAATGTCAAAATAAAAACACCTTCATGTTAAGACCATGACGAATTGTGCGATAAAAGATGTGTCCCTTATAGTAGGGAACGGGCGTCCTTGTCGTTGTCATCTGCCTAAACCAACAGCTGGACTTACTTGTAGTCAATAGTGCCTTCATTGTTTACATCTGCCAGCCGAACTATCTTGTCCAGTACATGACTGAGGAAATCACACGACAGAAATTTTCGAAAGGCGGGGTCCTTGTGCCGAACTGTAGGGTGCATCCTCTATGTGTTACCGTGGCTCGACGTCGTATAGCCAGTTCTGTTATTAAGTTTTTTCCAAATGTTTCTTAATATTTAATTGTACAGTTAAAGCAAGTTTTCTTTAAATTCATAGATCCTTAGCTTAAGTCGAAGGACATAGAATAAGATTAAGTTTAGCTTAGAGTGCCTGCCGAAGAGTAAGTTAAAAATAGTAAAAATGTTCGTCCAACTAGTTTTAAGCATTTTTGTCTAGTATGTAAGTCTTCATGAATTTCGAAAATAAAAATGAATTAAAAAAGAAAAAAACCGTGGCTCGACTCAACCAGATAATTTTCCCGTGATGATGAATTATGGTATCTATCGCTCGAATAGTTCCTTGCGATGAATGTTTTCCTATGCGGCGGTAAAATCGATAAAAAGGATGTATCCATTTGAAACTCGCTAGACTTCTCCAGGATTTTCCCTAGTGGGAAAAATTGGTCTATAGTCTATAGCTACGTGGGAGATTGAATTGACATTGCAGTCCAAGAGAGCTGACTGTACTCTTGATACGAGATGTAGTCCAAGAGGTATTTCTGGTATCCGGCCTGGATGGTTGTATAGCGAGCGAAGATATCATATCCTTTTCTTTTTTTTTTTTGCAATGTGTTTTGCATTGACACTGCATAAGACGGTGTGTAAAATGCGCGTCCCTTGATCTACTATTCGGCCATGGTGGCGTATACTTAACATTTTTTTTTCATTTTACGTATGAGTCTCCTCTCTGAATAGCCACTTCCAATCTTGATTTTCTGTAGCCTTTCTAGTGTCAGCGAGAGCCGCTTACAAAAAGCAGGGCTTAGCTGACCTTAAATCGGGAGCCCATAATCCTCAAAAGCACTCAACACAATACTCCAAGCACAAATTTAATAAACAGATAGCATGCCTTCCCACCCCCAGTCAAGGCACTCTGCAAATGAGAAGGAAAAAGTTCAAACGTCTTCATCAATACACCCCTTCATCCAACCGTTGCCATGGCTGATAATGATCTAATTAAAATTCATTCCCATCTAACTGCACTTAATTAAATTCTGATTTAAATTCACCGAAGCACGCGAGTTATGTCAAACGAAATCCTATTTCTTACGAATTTCAACCCACGACATCCGGTCCTGTGCGCCCACTTTCCGGGGACCACTCTCAGTTGTACAACAATATCCTTTCTAAGACCGCATCACATCATGCCGAACAATGGAATTATTGAGCTCAACCCAAATGACGAAAGGCGGAAGAGGACGATCATCCGAGTAGAAAATCTCCCGTGAAATATGAACTCGCAACAGAGATGAGTCCTTTCAGGAGACGCAGCCATTTTGTGCGGGTCTGTGTAGTTCCTTGGAAGAGCACTGAGTTCCCGCACCCATCGCCTTACCTGTTGCTGTGCTCAACTCGCCTCCGCATTACCGTGATCCTTTTAGACGACAACGACGCACTTGTTCGGACGTAACAAAGCGAATCACTTTTGGCAGCGGTAATTCGAGCGAAAAATAAAAGAGCGAAAGCCATCCGCTTCCACCGAGTCTCAGTAATAATAAATCAGCAAAGCTGGAGGAATTCGCAAAAAAAAAAAGAACCAGCAAATGGTAGGGAATCGTGAAATTAATTAAGGTCAAGTAGAAAGTCGCTCATCCTTGCTGCCGGTAAACCCAGCCAAACATAATTTATTTGTTGTAAAAGATGAAAGCCCCGACCGGCAACAATATGCAAAAATCGAAAAATTGAAGGATGTGGGTCAGGCTGCCAGATAAACCGAACAAGTGATTGACTTGGGCTTTCATCCGTTCAACATGCGGCACGGTCCGCGAATACTCGTACACGTCGACCGTGGGTGGTGTGTCACGTCCATTCAACACTGCAGTTCGCTATCGAACGGTGGGTCTGGACGGGGCATGACCATCTCCGCGTGATGTGATAAATAAATTTCGCCGTTCGTAGCCAGCCGCTTGAGAAATTCAGATAATGGGAAAGTATTCGCGGCGCTTGACAGAATCAGCTGAACGCGAGTCATTTCGGAGTTCATTACTGGAATGTCGCTCGCGGCATGGACGTGGTGTTTTTCCGGGTGTCTTTGGTAAGGCTCGTGGTTGCATGTTGCGGTTTTCATTTAACACTGCTTCCGCTGGCTGACAGCCGAGCGATTGAGATTTTCTCTGCGGATTCTCCCACTCTCTGTCTCCCTCACGAGAGCTTAAAGTCCACGGCACGTGGCTGGGTATATTGAAAATTGAAACTGAAATTCGATTCTAAAGTTTTACAAAAATTTAAAAATTTTAAATGCAGAGTATGATGGACATGTGTGCTGACATTGTTCAGAGATGGGAAACATTGTAGCGAATTCCTTTTAATGCAAGTCGTTGTGGCTTAGCGGTTGCACCTAGACTTAGGATTGTAAATTGCACTGTCATGTTGGATTGGTCTGGAATTGCTTATTCAATGGTCGGGTCTAACGGAGGCTTTGTGGTTTCTCTTCTTGGACAAGCCATGTCGTCACTACAAATGACTCCGCGACGTGAAGAGATCTATATTGTCGCCAAGAGTTGGAGTTAATCCAGAAGACGTACTGCTTATCTTTTAAATGATAGTATGTGGTTTTATAGTTCATATCTTTAGTTCCAGATGGCGTTATTCACATCCTCTGAGTTGGTAGTAGTAGAAGGCAAGATTTCGGCACGCCTTGATCCGTCCTCCTTGTCGGAGTCTAGCTGCTTGTTTGCGAGGAGACCAGTTGTGGCCAAAGGTGAAGTGGACATTAGAAGCTCTATAGCACCGTGACTGTTGGTGTCTGTTTTTATGAAAATCATCAGAGACCATTCTCTTCTTTTTTAACTTCTGAAGAGATTTCGAACCTACGAGTCGTCGAGAATAGTGTATAGCCTAAGCAGCACCCGATAACGCAGGGAAGGCTGGATTGAAACCGATAGTCACGAAGATTTTCAGTGTCCGCATATGGAATACTAAGCACTCTCCTAGCCACGCATTCCTCGGCTTACGCTTACAGAAGTCTCTGTAAGCTCCTTAAGTCACTGAATATGTACAGTTGCAAGACGAAGCAAAGAGGGCAGGTGTAGGAGAACAAATTATCAGTTTAGCAAGCTTGGCATGATCGACTTATAACTCGCTGTAGCATTTATTGCCAGACAGTTAGTATTACCGGTTATTCGATAGAGATGTTCGCTGAGACTTAGCACCAACGAGCCCGAACTGGTCCACCGCCGCTGAAAATAGCAGATACTCTCCTTGTAAATACACCTTTTGCTGAAATCATTCGCTAAGACGCCACCCAGGATCCAGTAGTCTTCCATCTATTTTAGGATCCAATGACATCTTGAATGTTGGGTCTTACGAAAAACTTTCTTACGCAGCAATTATACTCCAACCTTTATAGATACAGATACAGCTGGTGCACATGTCCGTATTGTTAAGCTTATTCTTAATTAAGTTAGAAAAAAAGTAAACCGATTTTGTCACCAGTTTTCTTTGTCATGCAGTTCGGTCAAGGACTTCTGAGCAGATTGAAACCTCCACCTGATTTTAGTAAGGTGACGAGCTGTAGTGTGATTTATTCAGTCTCGTGCGCGTTCCAAGTGTACGGTAGTGGAAGCATTTTAAGAATAGAGGAAGCCAGTTGATTTTAAGGTCAATGAGGAATACCTCGTATAAGGCAATGTCTTCTTTAACCCCTTCACAAAGGACAATTATTCTGGTCCTGCTGCTGTCCGCTAAGGAGATGTTTCACTCCATATGACGTCGACCAAGAATCGTTCCATCCCACCCCATGCATGGGACAAAACATGACGATCGACAGCTGCAATTTCGAGGTAGCAAAGGAGCTTAGTTTGGGGCAAACGAGATCCTAGTGGAGATGAGACAAAGAATCGGCCTTGGTAACGAGTACTACTGACGACTGGATGGCGACGACTGGTGGAGTGCCTGCCCCTGGTTAGGGTGGTCTTCGGTTCGAATCACAGTGAAAGCAAAGTTAATACGCTTTTATCTGGTTTTCAAATCAATTCCAGTCACCATTTTCCGTTGGGATCAAATAAACGGCGCCATCACTGGAGTAGTCAATCCGCAGTAGTAGTCTGACAATGGGTATCAAAATGGACCAATAATGGTCTAAGTGTGCTGGTGAATGCACTAGCAGCCCGCCTACCTAACCTCACCTAACTAGTACTACTTCAGTTGCAGACCATCAACAAAATCTACAGTTTTTTGGAGCAAAAACCTAGACGATAAGTTAAATAGAACAGCTGATTCTTGCAACATTGTGCCTATTCAGGAAGCAAAAAATCAGTGGACTGCACTGGCTCTACCAAGCATTGTGTAAGTTAATCGCCATCTCTTCAACGCGGACCCTACCGCCCTATGCCTTACAAAGTGAGGCCCACTCTTCTTATATGTCCCTTCAAGAAAGGCAAAAACTGCTGCTGTTATTTTTGAGTCCACACTGAATTCAAGACTGACTTTATTTTCCAAAACTTTTCAAAACTTGACACTTTCGTGCATCTGGGGCGATTCAATGTTATTCGTACTGTGTGCTTACGTAGGATCTATGTGCGTCTTCTGTCTGCTTCCATTGGATCACACTACTATTTGTGTCCATGACAATACGCCAGCTAAGAGATTTTTCGAACCCAAGCCTCCTGGTTCGAGAAGACAGCTTGTTCTTTTTGGCAGAAAGCAGCATGTCCAAGACGGTCACCTATGGAAGACACAGCTATGACAATTGAATGAGTCTATGTTCAGTCAAAGGTGGACCTGGCCTAGCTTCTTAGCAACAACTCGTGTTGTGCGTGCTACTGTTCTATCACGCGTGGAAGGGACGTAAAGCTTAATGCCGACTCCGAACGGCGAAGTTGAGAAACTTTCTCTAGACAGAAACACTCTTTGAGCATTGTCAGTGACACGAAATAGGTGGGGCCGTGAATTATCAAAGGTGAAGAATTCGGGTATCGAACCTGGCACCCTCTGCGTAGGAGTCGACGCACTTACCCACTACGCCACGGCGACCCCCACGTCTGAGTCTATGTTATGTAGTATAATATTCGCCGGGCATAGAGATAGTACTGATAATTGTTCAGGGGACTGATTAAACAGGCACGCAATATGTCTGCCAACTCAATCCACTAAACAAACTCAGAACGAGGAATACCTTGTTCGGCAAGGTTTTCTTGGAACTGGTTCTGTTGTTTGAGATGAGGCACCGTCTTGTTGAAACCACAATTTCCAAGCTACCCACTTCACTCGAAAGCGCGCACCAACTACTTCCACTCAAACCATACAACTAAATCAAAAGAGTTTTGAAAATCACTCATCCCAGTTCCAAACAACTCTTCAGTGCATCGCGGATAATTGCTGATCGCAAGGAACCTCCCCTCAATCTCCTTTAAGCTTATGGTGCGCCGCTATTTTCCAAATCAATAAATTCAAGTTTATTAAGTATTAAAAGAAAACTCCCCCACGACAAAAAGGACTCGTAACTGGAAAAATTTCAAAAGCAAAAAAATGCACATAACTTTTAAAACAATGTCAGGAGAGAGAGAGAAGGAAAAAAATGAGGAATAGCTTCTGCCAAGGCAACTGAAAAGAGGAGAGCCAGGCGCAGAAACTTGCCTCTCTGCAGCCATCTAACAAACTGGGAAAATCTTCAGGCAATAATAATTCAGAATTTATTTTTTTTCGCATTTTTTCTCTTCGCAATCCGCTGTCCTTTTTGTACGACGACCGGCGACGACGGGTGGCTCCTTGAAGACGTTATTGCTTCCCCTTTCACTTACGGATTCGCGTTGTTCCATTCAATTGTCCTTGAAACTGCTGACAATACTTCAACTTGTGTCGGGGAAACGACAAACTTGTCCTGCTCGACGTGCGCCCGTTGCAAGGAGTGATTATGACGAAAGGAATGCCGCACTAATAGCACATTAATTGGGTCGACCAAAACTTCCAAGTGGGTCTGAGGAATACACGCAGCATTTGAGATCCTTCGGTCCGAAGCGGTAGGAGTTGCCAGCGACAAGAGTCAAATGGATGACTTCGTCGCAGTCGGAGATGGGTAATTAGACTGTCCTCGGAGTTTTCCTTTCCGTCTTCGGCTGAGTTTATTTTCGGCAATTATCAAGGGGGGACAAATCGGAATTAAATGTGTTCCGTTAATTAACGAAATAATGCGAATTGACAGCCGGGCGGGGGTATGTTTCCGCGAATTCGATAGTTACTCAAGCAGGCGAAGCCCGTGAGTGGGCAGCAACAAGAAATGTGCATTTGTCGTTTATAAATATTGATTAAGATGGTGCTTACGAGGAAATGCCACCAGTGGAGTGGGACTTGTTGAATTTCCCAGAACTGAGTTGAATTATAACTCTGGCAGCACTGAATTCGGAGAAATGAGCTCTTGGGCTGAAGGAGAGAGATTTGGATGGGTTCCTTGAAAATTGTCTATCTGGATGTGTGGGGGAAGGATGATGGCTCTTATTGAAGTGAGCCCTTGTAATGTTAACAGGATCGTACATATAAGCACTCAACTGCCATGGCAGCCATTCAGTCATAATGCTATTGATGTAAGGATAATAAATGGGAATAATTTGAGTCTGTACCCGATTCCGGCAAAAGAAATGAAGAAATCATCTAATAAAAGCTGTGTTTTTTTGCAAGCGTATATACGCTTAATTTTGAAGTGCACAAAAAAACGATCATTGGCGCTTAATGATTCATCATGAAATCTTGGCAGCACCGACGACCTTTATAACATTTGTGGCAGTCAAGGGTGGAACCGGTTAAGGTGATGGTTGATCGTTAATGGTCACAATCTTCGGCTTGCGATTTTGTAGCAAAAACGCTTAACAATTATAAAACAAAGAAAATTATTCATCAAATGAAAAGAATCGTTTACGAAACCTAAATGGAATGTATAGCAGAGACATTCTGGGTATACCGAAAATTGCATACTTATGGATGCCAATACAATTAAAAATGATCTAATACATCAACCACACCTTCAAATGCCTTCACAAAATGGAGCAGGGGCTAATCTCGTAAACCACATACACCAACCTAATTTTTTACAATAATCTAAGCTCATCAGAGTTGCTGCTGAGGTAACTTAAACCTTCAAATGCAGTAGTACCGCGATTCTTGCTCGCAATGAAAACCGGGCTAGGTTCAAGTTTGAAGGATGTTGCAAGTAAATTATAAAGCCATTATAAGTCTAAAAAAGACATTATGAGGTCAAAATTACGTTTAATATAATGTAGATATTATATAGAATTATTAAACTCTATAATTGGAGTTTGTTTTGTAAAGACGCGCTTGTTCAGTACCGCCTTACTTCTAAGCCTCTGAAGCGTCATGACATCATCTAAGGCCGCATTTGTTTGCTCCGCCCATTCCAAACGAATATCAAATGCTAATATAGCCTCCTCCGGAATTAGTATATTCTTTTTACTGAGCACCACCAAGTCGTCAGTTTCTTCATCTCCGGTAATGAATTTTATTTTTACAAAATGTGCAAGAAAAGGAGAGACGGCTTAAAAATGTATGTATGAGGTATTTCCTCGAATTGGATCAACTAAAAGAGACGTCATCTGCAGGAGCAAAATAAAAATGATCGCAAGTACTGAGTTCAAACTCTTTGGGTTTTGCAAGTGCTGAGTACGTAATGTAGAACAATTGTAAAACAAATGTAGCAAGAATCGAGTTGTGCATGAACCGCGGTATTACTGTATATGATTTCGAAATATTATAAAAAGCAAGGAATGTAAATGACTACCTTGTGGGACTCCAGAAGAGCATCAGATAGGCCTTGAATAGTGGTTATCAAGGGAGACTTTTGGCACCCTCCACTATAGAAACGAGGAGATCCAGTCAAAGACATTCGAAATGGATGGCATGGACAATCTCAAAAGCGGATGAAGAAGCACTTGGTCTTTTCGAGAGAAAAGTTCTGTATTCAATCTTTGGCCCTTTGTGCGTTGATGGTTATTGGAGAAGAAGATTCAACCACGAACTGTATGGGCTGTACAGCGGCATGAGCCTAGTCAGGTGTCTAGGGATTCAACGCCTAAGATGGCTAGGTCATGGAGAGCGCATGGACAACACTGCTCCAGCCCGAAGAGGCTTCGACTCCGAAGCAGTGGGACAGCGCAATTGAGGACGCCCACGGAACCGATGGCGCACCCAGGTGGAGAAAGACCTCAATCGACTAGGTGTGCGCAGTTGGAGACAGCTGGCTAAAGATCGTCCCGGCTGGAGAGGCTTACTGGTTGAGGCACAGGTCCACCCCGGACTGTAGCGCCACCAGAATGAGAAGGAGAAATTGCACAAAACAGACAAAATCTTAGTTTGATGCATCCGCATAGCTCAGTTCTCTTAATGAAGTATATTTGAGGTGGAACCTTGAAGGAAAAGAATTTCACTCTACAGTTTTAGATCAGAATCCTTAACATCACTTCTGAGTTCATCAAAATTGTCCTTGGTCATCAAAGGTCGAAGACTGAAATTCGCTTTGAATTGAGTGCTGGTAGTCGGCACCCTATACATCCACTGAATTTTGTTTTATTTTTCAGCTTTGTACCACTTATTACATATACAGGGTGGGCAAAATAGAAGTTTCTCTTTAAAAATGCCATAAGATGAATATGATTAAATTTAATATATTACGACATTCTTAGTACGAACACACATTCCCATTAATTATGAAATGCAACGTCCGTTCAAGTGGCTGCCTCGATTGGATTAGCAGTTCTGTCACCCTAAGCTTCCAATTCCTTGTTAAGGATTTCGCTCCATAGCTCACGGATTGCTTGGACGATATTGGATTCAAGTGCTTGAATCTTTTTCCGGATTGTTGGCATAATCCAGCTCCAAGGCGGCCAAATGACATCGCCAAGACGGCTGATAACATGAATAAGGCGCGTGAAAGATCGACTGTCGAATGGGCTGGGTGGCATGACGAGTCATCCTGCATGAGAGGCAGCCTAAATCCATGACTTTAATTTCAATAAAAAAAAAGTCGGTTTACATAGCAACTTCCACTGTTGACCGATACGTGTTTCCCAGCCTCATTTTCGAAGGAAAATGGTCCAATTATACTCTCGGTCACAGCAGCCACTTTCTCATCTACGTGCATCGTGCGTTGATGGGGACCAGGAGTGATATCCACAATTGTGTCACGATCTTTTTGCACAAACTTGCGTTGTTGCATCTACGTGCATCGTGCGTTGATGGGGACCAGGAGTGATATCCACAATTGTGTCACGATCTTTTTGCACAAACTTGCGTACATCGGTCGCGGTGGGTGCTTCATTTCGGCCAAAAACTCTTTCCAATAAACGCATTGTTTGGCGTGTAGGCTACACAGCACTCACTTTGGAAATAAGTTTTCAATATTTTCCAACGTTGTTGAACCGTAAAGCGACTCATTTCGCTCCGCAGAGGTATGATACTGATTTTCTGCCAAGATTTCGAGCGAAAAAGTAACACCCAATTAAAAAAAAACACGATGGCCCACTTTCCACTTTCCAGCTTATGCCAAATCACTAAAATACTGATTTGTTAAACACGCACAACTATACAAAAAATAAAAATCACCACTTAGGGTAGGTAGTGGGGCTGCTAGTGAATTTACCAGCACTCTTAGACCATATTGGTCCATTGTGATACCCATATATAGTCAGACTACTACCACCGATTGACCAGTCCAGTGATAGAGCTGTTAGTTTCATCTTGACGGCAAATGCTGACTGAACCAGATTTGAAAACCTGATAAAAGCGTATTAACATTGCTTTCACTGGGATTCGAACCGGAAACCCCGCTAACCAGGGGAAGGCACCCTACAAACTGCGCCATCCAGTCGTTAACTAGCACCACTTTCTTATACGATCGCGAATGCGCCCTGACTGATTTGTTTCTACCATTTGCAGTATGTAAGAAAATATTTCGAACATGGTACTGAACGACTCCATGCACCTCGGCTCCCAAGTAATCAGTACGAACAACACCAGTACTGAGATAAATTGAGTAGCAGAGCCCTCTCTAGAAGGACCAATATAAAACCATATAAGTCCTTGATCATCTCTGTCCTGCTCTAGGGCGCGGAAACATGGACAGCGGATTAAGAAGTCTTCTTTTTTCGAGAGAAAAGCTCTGCGTTCAATCTTTGGTCCTGTTTGCGTTGATGGTTTTTGGAGAAGAAGATTCAACTATGCACGGGCTGTACAAGGACATGAGACCACCCAGGCGTTTGCGAATTCAACACATAAGCTTGCTAGGCCTTGTATCGCTGGGAAGGCCTTTATCCGTTTTGGGTTAAATCCTCCACATTAACATCAATTAAATTCACAGCATCACTTCTCTCGAGTTGTTAATTTCGACTCATTAATTTTTAATCTCTCCCCGCAAAATGTACTCGTCAGCACCAGACAAGTCCTATACAACTGCCTGCCCAGACAGATGATTTATAGCTGATTTTTTCCAACGCGATTAGGCATACTTTGCATTCTCCGCATTCGTTTCCCCTCCCGTTGTGAGCGTTCCCAAGGACATTTAATTAGCTTTTAAAGACGACCCTAGACCCTAGACGACAACAAGCCCATCCATCGTTTTCCACATTTCCCACACATACATCATTCATATCGAAGCTCTGGTCCTATCGATTTTTTCTCGAGCAAAAAATAGAGAAAAGGAAAAGAAAAAAACATCAACATAAACCTCATCTCAAATGATGGTCATTAAAAAGTGGCTTCTCGAATAGGCAATGGATAGCAAGAAATCTATCACAATCTCTCAGCGCGAAGGAACGCCAACAAATCTCCCACACGGATAGTGAGCGGGAGCCAGGAGAAAAAAAATGGGAAACTTGTCAACCCCACTATCTATCACCCGTTCTATCATTTCGGGTTCTTATCCCCTCGTCGAGATCGAGAAGTGCACTTGTATCTGCTGCCAGGCGAAGCTGTACAAGGGAGATTGATGGATTCCTTCGATAAAATTAAATAGAAAACTGAAACCAACAGGAAAAGGAGAGAGCGCGCAATAAAAATAAACGAATTACGAATGAGAGGAAGCAAAAAATAATCTAATCTAACGACGAGGATGGATATGTTTTAGGGTTTTCAGATACACTCTATCCCCCGCCCATTCCACTTTCGGTGGCTGTCGGTCGTCTTTTAATCAAAAAGGCGAAGTGCTTTCATTTAAATGGCGGCTCTCGCAGCGCCCTTGGCTTAATCTCCTTCTTCTCCTGGCTCGCTTCATGCCCTTTTATGCGCACTTCCGTGCGCTGCCAATGAGCAACGACTTTCAGCTGAAATTATGTGCGAGACAGAGAGCGGCGAACAAATTATTTATGTGTGTTATTTTTTCTTCTGCCCCAGGAATATTGTATCTTATCGTCGCTGTGGGAGAGATCGGAGCTGGAAAAAATTCAATCCAAATTCCCTGGTCAGGAGGACACATTTAAATATGTATCTCTGGTGCTCCATTCGAGTTTGAGGCCATGGGGAGTCCACAGTGGAGTGGGGAACTCAGTACAGCACAACAAGCCCCGAAAAGGGGTTTCGGTTTTTTTCTTCTTTTGCTTCCTTCCCTTGGTTGGGTCGTCTGCGAGGAGCCATGATGAAGAAATAAAGGAGAACACAGAAGAAGGATACCTCACCTAAATGGAAGGGATATCCCCGAAAAAGAATGCTTCATCTTGAGATCCTTATGGTTTTTTATATTTACAGGGATTACGGTCAACACCTTATGGAGCAGTTGGTAAGCCTCGCGGCTTGTGCCCTTTTTTATTTGCTGGTCCATTCAATGGGTTCGGTGGAGATATAAACTTTCGGAAAGTTTGCCTTCCTCCTCATAATTTAGTAGTTCACTTTGTGAAAGACGGAGTCCTTTAACTCTTGAATGGGCGAAGAAAGGAAATTCTTGTGGGCGTTTTGTGTCACACGCTGATGAATTCTTTCTGTGCCTCCTTGCCTCTCGCCTCTGCCACCACCTCCTGGGAAGATCATTCGCCGCAGGACTTTCACCATAATGTGGTAGTCGGGAATGGGAAGGCACAGGGACAAAGGAGAAGGGAAAGCATTAAACAAATGGTAACATGTGTTATAAATTTCAAAATTATGACATCGCTCGTGCCGTGGGTGGATGAGGTTTCTGGGAATAAATATTGATTTGGTTTATTTTTACGAGTGTCAATATTTAAATGGTTAACAAAGAGGGTGTTACGACTTTGACCACGGCATAGCTAATAAAATGGATAATGTTCTGTCATAAGACTGGACCAAGGGATTGGTTCATTTTATTGCAATCCTATTTGGGGCGACACAGGGGCCTGGTTATCGCACACTCGGCGAACCTTGTCCGGTGACGATAAAGGTATGACACATGGTCGTGAGGACAAATTTTGATGGTTGTTTATGGTGACATGGGGCTATTGGGGCGAGTTACGCCATGACAAAGGGCTTCCCATAAACCTGGGGGTTTGTTATTGCCATGAGATGATATGGTATTTGGTTAAGAACTAAGTCGACAGCACGGATGGATTGACATCTGCGTAACTGCGTAAGTCCAAGGAGCTAGTGGTATTTGATCATAAACTGATTTATTGACATCAGGGCTGGCTATGAAAATTTCTCATGTCTCAGGCATAATATGTGCCAATTTCAAGGTTAACTTGTTTAAGAGTCAGGAGAAGGACAAGTCATGTGGAATGACTACATAAACATTTGTAATGACGTTTAAAACAAGCATCAGTCTAGACTGACAAGGATACTCGTTTGCCTTTCGATAATATTCGTCGTCGTCTGCATTTTCTGGATGGGTTAAGTCTGTCTCTCGTTAGCAAGCAATTTACACATCTTGTGTCTTATTACACGAGTGTACAAAAGTGCTCCATCACGTTTTTTTTATGTTCGATGACCGTATATTCTTTAACAACTTTTGAACGAAGTACAGGTCATTCATTTTAATTGAGTTCGTGGAATATGTGGTCTTTAACGTCTTGAATAAAATATAACAATGTTCAAGGCGCAGAAAATGAGCTGAAGGGATCGCAAGGACCACAGCGATTCCTTGAAAAAAGGGGTGTAACCTATCCGCCCACAGCAGCACCCCATAAATGTCTCCAAATGTCATCCATCAAAATAAACATATAACAAATATAAACAGGATAAATACGATTGCACTTAATAAAATAAATTACTTCTTTTTATAACCTTGGTCAAAAACAGCGTGTTTATTTTAGTGCGGTAGAAATTATACCAACAGTAAGTTTTCCTTTGTTGAATTAATTCTTTGTTCATAATCCGAATTTGGTCCTTCGAGCCGGATCCATCCCACCCTATATATATACAACAAAGTGAATTCTATATATATACAAACATATTTATATATTCACCCGCGCAAATCTACATAAGACAGTGATTTACAAACTTAAATTAAAATAAAACAAATTAAATAAAACAATTTCAAATACAACGAGTTATTGTGTAAATTAACACTAATCAATAAGAAGAGAATAACATTTCATTTTTCTTAGTTCGCGGATTACTTATGTTATTTCAGCAATTCCGTTTCGAGTACTGTCCGTATTCATAGACATCTTGGTGTGTTCCAGTGGTGTGGGGTCCACCTTCTGCCTTAATTTTTGCATTATTTGGCGGAGGGGGGGTCAATTTCAGTCAAAATTTATATGAATATATGAAATATGTCTCGTAAGACCTAAGGCATGTCCTGTAAAATTATTAGTCTGTCTGAGGTGTAATATTGGACAGTCTGTTTCAGGATCATCATCATCATTATCATCTTCTGACCCTTTGGACACACTAAAGGGGTCGAGTGGGCAAACCACTGGTCACGTAGTTATCACTCTGGCATCGAGTCTAATTATCGGGGGTTATGGCAAAGCGTAGCTAGGCCAGTTTATGGAATTGGTCAAACTACCTCGTAATGCGTTTTCCATGAGGTCTACTGACCTGATATAAGGACACACGCCTGCAAAACATTATGATCCTGCACTGAGCTCCAAAACTCGTGGACATCAATGCGAATTGCTTTGCACCAAAATACCATTGCCTTTCTATCTTCTAAGTGTGGCAAAGTGACCGTATTGTTTTGCCTTCCTAATGACTCGAGCTGTACAGAAGCTATCAGGATGAGAGTGTTGAATTTCCGGACATACAAAGCCAACCCCACTGAGGCAAACCGGAACAAGCTTAAACGTGCCAGAAATGACTGCAATGCAACAACACGGACGTGTGAAATTCTCTTATGAGCAAAAGTTGAGGCAAAGAGTGCTACAATGTCCCAAGGGTAGCAGAAACTTTTGGTATTTGTAAAAAACATAAAGAATTCCGCCTAGTCTTCAATTTAAACGCTCATTTAATCACATTCCGCTGCCAGATCCTTAGACAAAGCTTATCTGCTTGCTGATCATTTTGCAGCCAGCTCAACACTGCCAGATTCCAATATGTCTCCAGCTGTACTTGAGGGCGGTGATTTCATCATGGGACAAATCCACTTCCGCAAGAGTACTGAAAGATCTCGACGTGTTGGCCCGGATGGTATTCCCCCTATACTTCTGAAGAGGAGTTCTTCTGCGCTGGCAAAACCGTGTTTGTCTGTGTTTATCGTTATTTCAACAAACGATGCTCAAGTGAGCTAGCCAACTGCATTCCTCCCCTCTATGAATTCAGCCGCAATACCCGTCTCGCCGGGAATGCCCATCAGTATACCCTTAAGCCTCCTTTGGGACGCGCAATTAAATTCAGGGACTCGTTCTTCAGCCGCACTGCACGAATATGGAATGCTCTTCCCAGCCTAATATTTCCCACTGACTTCAACCCGTAGATATTTAAGACCAATGTACACAGGTACCTCCTCTCCCTTTCTCCCTCTATACCTTCGGCCCGTGTTGTGTCTTGACCCCGGACACATAAGGTTATTAAAAATCCCATGAGCTCACGCTAATTATAATAAAACCCCCCTTACCGAGTCTCAATCAGAAAAGGTTGGTTTGGTGCTTGTCTAGAGGAAGGAGGAAGAGAATGGGCTCGAAAGATGCCTCCGATGTTGTTCTGCTTTTCGGTTCGCATTCTTTAAATGGATTAACTTATAGGAAAGACTATAATTGCTTCAATAATTAATACTAACTTTTTTACACTTAACTGACACACTCATCAATTCTTGCCACTAATTTCGGAGTGATGAAATTTAAATTATCCTTCATAGAAGATATTACTACTGTCTTCGATCTCCTGAAACTGTGTCGTTTGAGGTGTCATTCGAATTGATGAATTTTCTTTTAAATCAATTATTTCAGAAACAGAAAAAACATGGAGCCAGTTTTTGATCAACACCATCTAAGTTACCAGATCGACGAGGCTCTCTCAAGCGGCACTAAAATCGTATCTTCATTTATAAATATTACTCCCATAGAAACAAACTCAAGTTGCAGCTGCCCAAATACACCTCGTTTTTTGTGTGAATTTGAAATTTCTGAAAATTTCTCTCAAGTTGATATAATTTATCAAGTTTGTAAACACAGGTAGGAAAATATTAATTCACTATTCCACGAACTCACGAACAGCAAGATTTGCTTTTCCATTAGCACTTAAATACACTTGACGAATTTTATAGAACATAATTGCAAGTACCCGTCCATTAGAGGAAAGTTAGCAGCCCGTCATTTGATGTTTTACGTTCCCTAACACCTCAAATCCACTGATTTACTGACTAAATGTAAACAACACGTTAACAACCAAACGCACAAACAACTAAAATCTAAACTATAGTTCTCCTTATTCTCCTAGTCATGCCACATTTCACTGTGACACATTTGTACTGTTTTACTCACTTTATGTGACAAGTGACTAATTGGATACAAATTTGTCACATTAACATATGATAAGACCAACAGAATAAGGGTGAGTCTCTCTTTCTTGCCCGTACCAATATATAGCATAATTAAATGATAGACAACAAAAGTATAACTTTTGCTTCATGACAATGAACAGTTGCGCCAAAAAGGCAATTCTTATATCTTTCAAAAAATAAATTTGTATTTTTTACACAAAGTTTCCCGGTTTACATTTACAGAACGAGTATAAGGATTATGTTTCCTGTCACTATTACGGCTCTGCATGCATTCCTAAGCCTTAAGTTGAAATCTATGTTCCGACAAGCCACGTGGTGAAGTGTCCCTACGCAAGTCGCGAGAGCCAAAGAACAACAATGTTCTTACTATCTACCATCACGTCAGTTAGAATACCACACCACTCTTATCAAGACCTCGTTAAGGAGAAAAAGGAACAAACAAAAAAAAATAACACCCCTCTGAACCCACCCACCGACTAATATCAAATCGAAACCACAAACCATCCCAGCAACTGTCCACTGACATGTGCAGAAAATATTTCCCATAAATCTCTCAATCCAACTATTGCCAACTCGGAACTTTCAGAAACACCCATTAAATCTGGACCGCAGTCATAAATCATAAACTAACAAGTCCCATTGTCAAAATTCCGCAAAAATCCATCCGCCCGCCATCGACACTCAAGAAGGACATCGCAACACAACTTCCGCGTCTGTTTGGATAAAACTGAAGGCATCTCTGTAAATCATGTCGATTTTCAATAAAAGCGAAACCCCAGCTCAATGGACGTACACATATGCACATGCACGAGGCTCTCCGCGGTATGCGTACATTGGTATGCAATTGCAAAAGTTTTGAATAAATATCTCGACTTTTGCTTGCATCGCAAACGCATCAGGGAATCGGTTGCGATAGAGTCGAAGGCAGCCCCTTTGAAGCGCTCTGCAATTCAAATAACGCACTCAACCGTGGTAAGTGAATTTACTACCACGGATTGATGTACACGTCGAGATGCGAGTGAAAAGTCTGTCAGCAGGCATCCTCAAAAGGGCTCGATTGAAGAGCGCAGGAGAGCAGAAAGCAAATTGGCAATCGATACAAATGAATGAACTTCAATGCTGGCAGGTTGACCTTTTTTTTTTGCCCACCTCTCAGACTGTGCATTAGAATGACAGAGGACTCTGAAGCTAATACCTGATCTCTTGGGTGTATGTGCTGAGAGGGAGCCCTGCTCCCCGAGGGAAGGCAACACAATGTAAGCATAAAATCGAACGTCCTTCTCCCGGGCGGATCGAAGAAGAAAGGAAACTTAATCCCACCACAAGACGTCACTTGTGAAGCAACCTGCCATCGCATCTGAAGATAACCGAAGGGATAAGAAACAACTGATGCAGAAATAGCTGAAGGGAGGAGCACATGCCGCATTGAACCTCTAGGTGTACGTCATCGACGCCAATTCTAAAGTACACAGCTTCAACAATGTTCATCCAGCATAAATAAAGCATTATCCTTGATATGCTCTTGCCTCTCGACGTACGCACTGCTGTGTATGGTGTATGTATATTTCCGTATGTGTGACTGGGAGTTGGAGGTCACGTGGGACACAAACAATGGAGGTGATCGATGATTTCATGTCGAACGAGGAGGCGGTGCTGTGGGGTGCCTTCTTGGAATGTGACTAGTTTGTGTTAGTTTCGCAGGTGCTTCTTCTTCAGCTTCCGATTGCGTTACAGCCCGGAGTCTGCTTCTAAAGCAACCACCTCAGTTGTGCTCATCCAACAGTGGAAGGGGTTTTGAGTTTTATGACGACACCGAGGGACGAAATTTGAGAATTTCTCCTTGGCAGTTACCTATTCCGTCGTTTGACCGATCCACAAGAAAGGAGACCCCTTCAACTGCGCCAACTACCGAGGGATAGGTCTCCTCAACATCGCATATAAGATCCTCTCTGTCGTTTTGTGTAAGCGCCTGAAACCATTCGTCAACAACCTGATAGGTCCTTATCAGTGCGGTTTCAGGCCGGGGAAGTCCACCATCGACCAAATCTGCACATTACGGCAGATCCCGGAAAAAATCCAAGAAATGCAGATCGGCACCCACCACCTTATCGTCGAAGGCCGCATATAACAACATGCATAGGGACGAGCTATACAACGCCATGTCTAGTTTTGACATTCCTGCCAAACTCTTCAGGTTGTGCAGGATGACGGTGGAGAATTCTCGCTGCCCCATCAAGGTCGGTAACGAACTCACCGAGACCTTCAATGTCAAAAAAGGTTTTAGACAAGCCGACGCGCTGTCATGTGATTTCTTTAACATCATCCTGGAAAAGGTCGTCCAAGACTCACACGCCAACACTAGAGGCACGATCTTCCAGAAGTCCGTACGACTGCTAGCATACGCGGATGACATTGACGTGGTTGGCAGAACACAGCGAGCCGTCAATGAAGCGTTTGCTGGTATTGAAGCGGAAGCGGTGAACGAGGGCAAAACGAAATATATGCTGTCATCGAGAAAGGACGCACAACATCGACGACTTGGCCAAAACGTCACCATAGGCAGCTTTAACTTCGAGGTAGTGAAGGACTTCGTCTACCTCGGCTCGCAAGTGAACAGTACGAACAACACCAGCACCGAGATAAAACGCAGAATTACTCTTGCCAATCGCTGTTTCTTTGGACTCAAGAGGCAATTAAGTAGTAGAGTCCTCACCAGAAGAAGAAGAAGAAGTTACCTATTCCTGTGAGCGCTGAGACTTAAAATGGCTCCGTAAAAATGAAAGTTGCCATGTCCGGGATCGAACCATGGGATGTCGGTGTTGAAGTCGACTTAGTTAGCCAATACACAACTGTGGCCAGAGATGTTGTTTAAGCTCCAACTCCCTCCAAGTCCAACTCCTACCCCAACTTATTGATATCAGCTGTAATTTGCATCATAAATCTCACTCACTATCCTCATGGATAACGTTTAAAGAATTGCCACTTTTTCATGTTCACGTGCAGTCAATCGATAATCCCAACGATATCGTCAGACGATTGTCGCAATGCGTGAGTAAAAATCAAGCGTTCAGTCCGCGATGTTCAAGTCAATATTTTTATTGGAATAGTCTAGGGATAAACAGCAGAAAAGAGTATTTTATTAAAAAAAAAGGAAAAAGTCGGGCATCCGTTTCTTTTTTCTGATTACACAAAGGTCCGGGATGAACTTGGGCCTAAAACAACAAGCTTCTCTAGCTGGCACGATATTTAGCCAGCTGCCTGCAATTACGTGTCACTCCAATCGTCTGGAGCATCATCATCGTGAGCGTCCTCTATTGCGCTGTCGCACAGGCAGAAAGCCGAAGACTCTACGAGCTGAAGTATTGTTGCCAAAAGCGCAACACGTTATAGACCAACATCGCCCCGATTTACGTCAAACGCCACTACAGATGACATCTACAACCATAACAAAGATGACGTCTAGGATGTCTTAGAAAGGACACACAATCAATCAATGCTAAGATTTCGACGCAAGAATGGATAAGTAATGTCATCGGTAATTTTGGCCGATACGCCGCCAAGCCCGATAATGGGCTCAGGCTAGCAGACATTGTTACGGAGCGGAGATCAAAGAACACGGCGTACCCCGCACTTAAGCAACGTTTCCTTAGCACAACATATCGCTCAGTTTGGAGAAGCTTGGTGGTTGGAATGAGTGAGCAGCCTAAGGATCGCTGCGGATTGTAGGGCTACAGAAAGTAGAAGTAGGACGCTACTATGTTACCTTCACAGGAAGTTGACTGCTGCTCTTGTTCAGCTCCTCTACTGCGTAATCTCACAGTCTTCCTTTGGACCATGTTTAAATTATTCACCGAGAAAGTTGAACAAATTTCGGAAAGCAAAGTAAAAAGCTCACGTAATTATGACGCCCACAATACAAATAGCCCAACCCCTGCATGGCATAGTTTTCCACCTCTATGTAGAGATACGAATGCGCCCCCGGGTCCCCACAAGTCAAAGGTCACCACGGTACAAGTTCAAACAAGAACCCAAACATGTTTCGCCATCAGGCGATGTCAGCCCTCGATATGGAAAAACATTCTCAAACCAATCCTCTTTGTCGTATACGTAATCTTTTTTTGGTGGTCTGGAGTAACCGCCTCAGCGGCGTCATCGCCTGCGGTCATTGCCAGAAAAAGGCATCTGTTGAAGGAAATCAAGTGAAATGGAAATAAATAATCAATCCCCTCCGGCCGGCGCTCTCTGACTTCAGGAAGCAGGTAAACAAAGGAAGTGCAAACAGGAGTCTACTTGATTTTGCCCTGGGCGGCATCTGCGGCACCACTGTGCCATATTCGTGCTACCCGCCCTCCAGCACAAGGCGATGAAAAGAATATTACGCGCGTAGATTGCCTTCTTTGTGAGGGAGGATATTCATCAATGGAATTTATTCGAATTATGAGAAGAGAAGAAAGAGAAGAATACGAGTACAGACAGATTGATGCTGCTGCTTGTGCCGTAATCAAACATAACCACTCGCTGTTGGCTGGAATCACGAAATAAGCCACAAACACTCGCGCACACACACGCCTGCCTTCCATGGCCCCATGTGGGTTAAGTCATCTGTGCCTGGCTGAGTTATGTTGAATATTTCCATGCGATAATGGAAATATTGCTCGAAGTTATTCACATCCATGGAATGTGTCTGCGTGAGTGTGTGCCTTCGCCTTCGAGATGAGCAGATGGAAGAAGGAAGGAAAAATTGGAGGAATTCATTATGGCTCCGAAAATAAGGCAGGTGCCCGCCAGAGCTCCACCAAGCTGGGCATCCATCATCCCACTTCCCCGTCCGAGTCCATGTGCATCACACATATGGGTCCGGTTTGGATGAAGCTCACATCGGCCCCAGGGTCCTTTTATCGAAAACCAAATAGTCCAACTAACGTAGCACAAAGGAATTTTATTCCTAAATTTACACACACACACACGGAGACGGGGCAAACGCAGACACAACGAATGCGATGTTCATCCTTCGGATGGGAAATTTATAACCAATTCATGGAGCCTGCAATAGGATTCCATTAATCATCTTCGCCAATGCAAACGTGCCGCATATGCCGAAACCGATTCATCTACATAATACGGTAGTTTGAGTTCCCCCCTCTCTCCCTCCACCAACAGACCGTGTGGATGATCCCGGAGATGAAGGAAAAAAACCGTGTGAAATCGAATAGTTATAATAATAAATTAATCTTTGACTGGGAGGGTATTTATGGCTCGGTCCGGAGATGTATGCCTCGCATGAGCAACGAGGCTTAAAAGACTTAATTGTCCTTTGGAGACTTACACGCTTCCACAATTCAGAAATCCATTCAAACGGCCTGTGGGCGAGTGAGTGAGTCAGTGAGAGAGAGAGAAAGGCGAAAAGAGGAAAATATGAAAATGAGATATTCCCTCGGTGGTCCTATTCAAAAACGATTATGATTTATTAAAGATGCTGCAGGAACTGATGTGAAACTAGGATAATGGGCAGGATACCTGGATGGGGTTGTGTGGGGCTTACGGGCGCCTGCCGGAGATGGATTTCTGTTTAATAGAGAAAATCTAACCCCAAGCATTGTGCCGATGCCATGGTGTGAAGTTGAACAATGGCTACAGCGGGAATAATAAATCTTCGAGGTAATTACAATTCGATGTAGCGTCACATAAATTAAGTTCGTGAATGCAACTAACCGTTGTGATGGGTCCTCGGCTGGACTTACATAATTTTATGCAGGTGATTTCACGGCCAGTGGAGGGGTGGGGATTTCTACTTTCCTTTTCGGCGGCCTTCGTGTAGCAGCTGAGATTCGAGATCTGCTTTTGAATGATGGATGATGGTTGGTCAGGCGGTGCGATTTGCGGTGCAGGAGGTGCTATACAGTCACCAACCAGTACTGAAGCCAAGTTGGGCATCATCGCGAGGGACTAGAAAAAAAGTTGTACACACAAAATTGTAACCACTGAAGTGTCTTCCTCTTTACAGTGCGGGGCGGACATGGGCGTCAACCAACAACCCTCTCCAGATATCACGGTCTCTTGCTAGCCGTCTCCAGTGTCGCACGCCAAGTTGGTTGACGTCCTTCTCCATCTGGGTGCCCCACCTTAAGCGCGGGCGTCCTCTGTTGCGTATTCCCGAGGGGTTCGGAGTCGAAGACTCTTCGGGCCGGAGCTGAGTTGTCCGTACGCTCTACATGGCCTAGGCTTTGAATCCGAATATGCCTGACTAGACTCATGTCGCAGCCCGTACAGTTCGTGGTTGGATCTTCTCCTCCAGAAACCGTCAACGCAAACAGGACCAAAGATCGCGCGCAGAGCTTTCCTCTCGAAGATACCAAGGCCTTCCCCATCCGCTTTTGAGATAGTACAGCAGGACTGGGATGATCAAGGTGTTATATAATGTTAGCTTGGTCCTTCGAGAGAGGGCTCTACTACTCCAAGTTATGGGCTAAGTCTTCTAGTTTTTTCTTAATAGAGCTGAGCGGCGCGATTTCTGATATTCTCTTAGCTATGAAACCTTCTTTCGCGAGACTTTTCATTAAATTTCAGTATGAGTTCCAGAGACTGACACTGGACAGTATTCGCGTAGCGAGTTCAAGAAATTTTCATCGGACTGGATATTCGACCATGTTACTAGCTCCGTCGAGTTGACCGAGGGTCAACGAGTACGTACGAGAAACAACTCCAACCAGGAATAGAAAGCAGCATTCATCGAGAGTAGAGTCCATCCGCGGTATTGCCGTGCTTGCGAAAGCTTTGATACAGACGAGTAACGTCAAAAACGTCAGCACTCCCACAATTCTAGGAAATATTGAAGTGTTGACATTTTTCCGAGAATATTCATCGCAGTGTCGCCATAGAAGAAGGAGGGCAAAACGAAGTATATGCTGCAATCAAGAAAGGACACACAACATCGACGTCTTGGACAGAGCGTCACAATGGGCAGCTATAACTTCGAGGTAGTCAAGGACTTCGTCTACCTCGGCTCCGCAGTAAATAGTACAAACAACATCAGTACCGAGATCAAACGCAGAGTAACCTTTGCCAACCGCTGTTTCTATGGGCTCAAGAGGCAATTGAGTAGTAGAGCCATCTCTCGAAGGACCAAGCTGACCCTATACAAGACCTTGATCATCCCAGTCCTGCTGTACGGCGCGGAGGCATGGACAATCTCAAAAGCGGATGAGGAAGTCCTTGGTATTTTCGGGAGAAAAGCTCTGCGTGCGATCTTTGGTCCTGTTTGCGTTGACGGTTTTTGGAGGAGAAGATTCAACCACGAACTGTACGGGCTGTACAGCGACATGAGTCTAGTCAGGCGTCTTCGGATCCAACGCCTAAGATGGCTAGGCCATGTAGAGCGTATGGACAACTCAGCACCGGCCCGGAGAGTCTTCGACTCCGAACCCGTGGGACAGCGCAACAGAGGACGCCCGCGTTTAAGGTGGCGCACCCAGGTGGAGAAGGACCTCAACCAACTTGGCGTGCGACACTGGAGATAGCTAGCCAGAGACCGTGCTAGCTGGAGAGGCTTGTTGGTTGAGGCCCAGGTCCACCCCGGACTGTAGCGCCAAATGAAGAAGAAGAAGTGTCGCCATATTATCTGATCCCGTCTGGACAGATCGTGCAACTCTGCTGATGCATGCATTTATGTACCACACATAATTTAATTGAGTAAAATTAAGATTCAGTTTGAAAACTCATCTCAAGTCGTGTGGTCTTGTTATTTTGTGTCGTCTGGTCTCGTTATTGGCGCAGCCGAAATACACAAGCTACCCCATCTCGGATCACCCCCAAACGCAGTTAACCCCTATAAACAATCCACCGGATCAAGAACTTTATCTGATACTATAAGCATTCCCAATTCACCTAACTCCTCAACTAACCTCCCAACTAGCTCCCCCAACAAACATCTGCAAAAAGCGGGCTGACCGGATTATCAAGTCACCAGAAGGACTTACTTACCAACCAACACACATAAGGCCAGTGCTGCGTAAGGGAGCTGCAAGGTGGTGTTGCTTTAAGCACTTAAGTCCCCTACTCGTCAAACTAGGAAGCTTACAGCCGGCATGATTGTCATCCCTTGCAACGTGATATACCTTCACACACTTCCTTCATTAATTTTTTCTGCCTCGTTGTATTATCAATTGAATCAAAATTAATAAATAGAATCGAGCAAAACTATTTTTAATGTTTAATTGGGTACTGCAACCCAACAGAGAGTCACTGAATTCACAAATTATATCTCACTGATGGTCTGCCTGCATATGTGATGGCCTTTATTACCGCTTGGCTGTCAGAGAAAATGTTAATCAATTTGCCGATTACGCTATGATCTCTTATCGCGAGTATCGCCTCGTTTATCGCAGCCACTTCGGCTCGCAAAAGTGATGCGCTCGTCCCTGAGAAAGATTGTTCGAAGATGTCACAGAAGACCCCGCACTGTATAGAGTTATCTCCCGCTCTTGGTTCTTACAAACCTGATTTCAAAACAAGCCCACAAAAGGAAATCTAATGACATTAAATCAACAATTAAAAGGGGGCCAATTCTGATCACCGAAAAGGGGGATTGCATGACCGGGAAATGTGTCATGCAGTAAATGAAATGTTTCACGGGTCGTATAAAGAATTACCTTCGCTGCGGTCATTAGGCTTCAGTTGTGCTGTTAATTGAAATTTGTAAGCATGGAGACCTATTTCGGTAGTATAACCTGTACAGGGCTTGAGCCACTTGTTGATCGGGGATTTTCACCAACACTCTCACGCACTGAAGTATTGCCAGATTGTAGGGAACTCCCCTTTTCAGGGAACTCCCCTTTCGAATTCAGGTATAAAATCGGGCAATCTATAATCAGGTAAAACAAAATATGGGAAAACTGAGATAAAATCGAACTTATTTATCAATTTTTAGTTTTGCGATTCATAGTTACTATATTTTGTTTGTCGGATTTTGTAATGAATTGAAAGTGTGTTTCTATTATAGATCTGGTATATTATTTGGGTTTTTTTTTTCAAGCGTATATACGCTTAGATTTCAATTTGCATGTAAAATACACTAACAACAAGTCCTATATTCGCTTAACTTACTCATCATATCTATCGCCGCTTAAGGAATAAGCGCGGATAAAAACAATGCTTCCAATCATTAATTTATGTGTGCTCATTCCTGAATTTATTCGTTCATTGTTTAGGTTGCTGTATGTGGCTTACATTTGTAGGTGTGGTTGATGTATTAGATGATTTTTAAGTTGTTTTTGCATCCATAAGTATGCAACTTTTGGTATACCCAGAGTGTCTCTGCTATATATTCCGTGTAGGTTTTGTAATCGATTATTTTCATTTGACGAAAATTGCTTTTATTTTATAATTATTAATTGTTTTTATTTTAAAGTGATGGTCACGCTACACAGTCACAAAACGAAGATTGTGACCATCAAAGATCAACCATCACCTTCCACGACTACACCCCTGACTGCTTAGCAAATGTCATAAATGTCGTCGGTGCTGCCAAGATTTTATGATAAATCATTAAGCGCCGATGATCGTTTTTTTGTGCACTTATAAATTAAGCGTAAATACGCTTGCAAAAAAAACAGCTATTGTGAACAAGTTTTTTAATGTTTTGTTTTTTTTTTTCGTATAAATCAAACATGTGTATACGCCCGGCTAACTTGTCGAAAACCAAAAATAATATTTTTACTTTCCAGAACTTAAAGCTAGAAGTGCCCAAACCCAAGCAGCTTCGTGGAAATTATAGATAATCTTTAAAAAATGTGCTGCCTGGCTTATATTATATTTGTTTGTCCGAATCCAAATTTCACAATATCGAGTGGAGTGGTAGACTGGCTTGTCACGTTTCTGGCTATCGGACATGGTAATTATTTTGCATTTTATTACGTATTGTTGCCACAATCATGTTTCCCATGAATAATTGTTGATTGTTGATTACTTAAATCTTCATTTTTGAAACAATCTGGTTTATCATGCTAATGTAATGCCCCTTAATTCAACTATGATAACCGGTAAGACAGAGTTAATCAAGCTCTTTAAAATAGCAAAAAAAAAAACTGCATCCCTTTAATGGATTCAATTGTCAGCAACGAGGCCTCTGTTGTCAACGAGAAAAGTTTGACAACAGTTGAACTAGTAAAAACAAACATTACATAAGTTTATAGCCTTAATACCATATATTACCCATTGGGGCGTCATTTAGAATAATATAATATAATATGGGTGGCGCGACAGTCCGAGGTGGACCTGGGCCTAGCTTCTCAGCAACCACTAGTGTTGTGCGTGCTATTGTTCTTTCACGAGTGGAAAGGACCTACAGTTTAATGAAGACTCCGAAAGGCGAAGTTGAGAAGCTTTTTTTAGACAGGAATACTCTTTGAGCATTGTCAGTGTCTCGAAAGAGGTAGAGCCGTGAATTGTGATGGGTGATAAATTCGGCTATCGAACCTGACACACTCTGCGTAGGAGCCGACACACTTACCCACTATGACACGGCGACCTTATTTAGAATACCTACTCTTCCATTATTTGGGATTCCTCATATGTATAGTGTTCAAGCACTTAATCGTTACTCGAAAGAGTAAATTGAATAGGTTTGACGAATTTCCTCCTTGTGACAAATGATACAAGATCATTGCCTTGCAAGATTTAAGTTTCATGGGGAAGGCATCTCGAGTCATTTTTATTTGCGGCATAATTAATTATCCTACAAATCCTCCCGAATTGGTTTCGATTAGAAATACTTATGCTCCCCAAAGATATCTTCGGGTGGGAAAGATACTCTTCTATTTTTTATTTTTTTATAATTTGCACGTGATCAAAATATTGCTAGTACCCTTATGTGTCCGGGGTCAAGACACAGCACGTTCCGAAGGTATAGAGGGAGAAAGGAAGAGGAGGTGCCTGTACAGACTGGTCTTAAATATCTACGGTTTGTAGTCTGTGGGAAATATTAGTTTGGGAAGAGCATTCCATATTCGTGCAGAGCGGCTGAAGAACGAGTCTCTGAATTTAACTGTGCGTCCGAAAGTAGGCTTAAGGGTATGCTGATGGGCACTCCTGGCGAGACGGGTATTAGGGGTGAATTCATGGAGAGGAGGAATGCAGTTGGCTAGATCACTTGAGCATGGATTGTTGAAATAAAGATAAAACACGGACAAAGAAGAGACGGTACGTCGATGTTCGAGCGAGTCTAATGACTCTGCGATATTATTGTCTCGTATAAGTTTTATCCCTCGCTTGGATTCTAACAAGTACTCAAGTACTCAAGCTTGGGGCGGACGTACGCCTTATAAATTAAAGCCAAATCAGAAGGGGTAAAATATTTCTTACATCGATTAAGGAAACCTAAACAATTCGCAGCATTTTTGGCGACCTCAAATATAAAAGCTAAAAGTTGTGTCGACACACATACCAAGGATGGAATGTTTTCCGGTTTCATCGACACAAGCGCCATTCATGGATAATGGCTGATCATCAAGGGTTCGCTTGAGTGGCAGCAGACAGCAGTGAGTTTTTGAAGCATTGAATTCCACTCTATTGTTTTTTCCCCAGTTAATTATGCTGTCAAGATCGGAATTCAATGTGCTTAACATACGCTGCCGATCCAATTCTACGGCCGAAGTTCAGGGTCGCGAATCTTGGAACTAATATGTAAAGATGAGGGTGATGTCACCGGCGAAGGAATGGATTGGATTAGAAGTAACAGACAAGAGATCATTTATAAAAATGAGAATGAGTGTCGGAGACAGAACTGAGCCTTGGGGAACACGAGCATTTGTTTGGTGGATATCAGACTTAAACCCAACCAAAACAACTTGAATTGAGCGGTTCGAAAAGTAATTTCTAATCCATAGAAGAAGAGATTCATCGATACCATAGGCACACATTTTCGACAAGAGAGCTTGATGCCAAACTCTGTCAAATGCTTCAAAAATATCAAGCGCAACGATCTTGCTTTCGCTCGGCCTGCCGCTGGCGAAACCATATTGTCGGTCATTAAGGAGCATCCGCGTGGGTCGCCGTGGCGTAGTGGGTTAGTGCGTCGACTCCTACGAAGAGGGTGCCAGGTTCGATACCCGAATTTACCACCTATCATATTTCAAGGCTCCACCTCTTTCGAGTCACTGACAATGCTCAAAGAGTATTCCTGTCTAAAAAAAAAGCTTCTCAACTTCGCCTTTCGGAGTCTTCATTAAACTGTAGGTCCTTTCTACTCGAGAAAGAACAATAGCAAGCACAACACTAGTGGTTGCTGAGAAGCTAGGCCCTGGCCCCCTACGGGCTGTAGCGCCACCCACAAGGAGCTTCCGCGCTTCACGGTATTTCATAAGCTGACGATTTATCATCGTTTCCCTGACCTTAGAAAGAAGAGACGTAAGTGCTATGGGTCGGTACGAGGTGAGTGACGAATATTCGCCCTTTTTAGGGACGGGCTGGACAATTGCTGTTTGCCATCTGTTCGGAAAGAGACCTAAAGAGTAGGATAGATGAGAAAAGCTTACGCAGTGGTTTTCCAGCACAGAAGAACACCTCTTCAGAAGTATAGGGGGAATGCCATCCGGGCCAGCGGATTGGTGCACGTCGAGATCTTTCAGTACTTTTGCAACTGTACGAGTGCTGAAGTGGATTTGTCCCATGGTGAAATCATCGCTCTCAAGTACAGGTGGAGGAATCTGGCAGAGAGTTGAGCTGGCTGCAAAATGAGCCGCAACCAGATTAGCTTTGTCTAAGGAATGTCATTGTAAATGACGAGGCAGAATTCTTTATGTTTTTTATAAACTACCAAAAGTTTTTGCTACCCTTGGCACATTGTAGAACTTTTTGTCTCAACTTTTGCTCATAAGGGAATTTCACACGTCTGTGTTGTTGCATTGCATCCATTACTGGCCCGTTTAAACTTGTTCCAGTTTCCCTCAGTTGGGTTGGCTTTTTATGTCCGGAAATTCAACTCTCTCATCCTAACAGCCCCTTTACAGCTCGAGACACACCATTCGTTTGCTTTGGGCTTGATACTCTTCACTCTGTGAGGAATGAAGGTTCTCATGCCCAGCAGAAGAATATTTGGGATCATATCAGCAGCGGCATCAACGTCACTATCGAGGAAACAAAGTGACCAGTTAAAATTCCTTAAGAAGTTGTTCAGTTCGTTCGAATCGGCAGCCATACTGCCAGCCATACAAAATTAAAATTGAAAATACAGTGGACTCCCCCTAAGTCGAATTGTCACGGGAAGGCATGATTTGTTCGAGATAGGGGGAGTTTGACTTAGAGAGAGGTTTTTGTAAGGAAAATTGAGAGAAATGTTTATAAAATATATCGAAAAAGTTCGAGTTAGAGAGAGTTTCGACTGTAATTTTAAAAAAAAAAATAAACAAATTGCATATTTCTTTTAAGAAAGTTACTCGCATGTTTCCGCGTCAGGAACAATCTCGTTCCATGTTCCAACAAACAGAAAACATATAACAACTATTGGCTGCAATAAACTTATTTCTAAGCGCATAAGAACATTTGATAAACTTTTGAAGAAAATTGTCTCCATTTGGATTTAAAAATGTGTTTGTTTCAGATTAGTAGAATTATAGTTTATTTAAATTATCAGAGAGATGAAAAATCGGTAGACTATCCTTAATCACGCAGCAAACATCAGTTACTTTTACCGATGCTGAGGGCATACACACACTAAGAGAACGTGGTGTTTTATGAATTCCCTGTGATGAATGGGACGGAAAAATTTTATGTGCATAATTTACTGTGGCTTTGTATAATATTATATTCGTGTGTTCAATAACGTCGTTTGTTCATTATCTATTGGTATGATCTAACGCGTTGCGTGTAAAGTGTTGCATAACTTCTCGAATTTGGCTTTGGATGTGCTTCTGAGAGAGTACATGAGACCATGTATGAATTCATTGATAAATTCATACACTCATCACCATCGGGTCACGGGTGCCAACCATGCACGAGGAATCTCCTGGCCACTTGATCCACCGCCATGGACTCTATCTTATCAGGAATAATGGCCATATGCAAATTTTTGGACATGCTCTAACCATACCGAGCGGCCGTTAGGTAATGTAACTCAAAATCCAAAGTGATTCCCTTAATATTTTCCGCAGTCGTTAAGGTCGATAAGCCTGATTGCTCTCTTGCTGTCTGAGCGATAAGTAACCACTTCTCAGGGGGTACACAAAGTTCTCGGTAAGTTTCCGCATGATTTAATATGGTTGCACCGGTGTCATCTTTCAACCCCACAGGCTAAAGTCGCACAGACCCAACGTAGGCATTTTTCTGAAGTTCTTGACACGGTTCCCTCTTAATCCATCACACATTCGTGTCTGCTCTAGTTTCTGTGGTTCTGCCCCATCAAGCCTACACAAATCCCTCTTTTTGCCGTACAGCATGTATCCAGCTCTCGGCGTGCATCGTCCTCGCAAGTAATGCGATGCCATCACTTAACCAACATCTCGCCAAAGTAAGTTTTCTCAAAAATGCAAAGTTTTTACGCCCAAACGTGCTTGGTTCCTCGCTAGTGAATGGCATTAGTAAGCACTAGGCTCACAGCATGAGCTTCTTGCTGAGTACGTCGTTAAAGATCCGACTTCCCGACTGTAGTCCCTCCCCCAGCCATTTTGCATTTAAGTTATCAACCAAATGAAGAAAACGTGTTCGACTTCAAGCCGAATGACACGCCCTATGCAATCCAATTACCAGACGCAAAAAAAAAATAAGACGCAACACTCCTCCGAAGAGATGGCAAACCCTAATACTACCGAAAAGATATCCCTAAACAAAGCAGCAGACAAACACAGATACAAGCAGGAAATCGTTGCTCTCGCTCCCAAAGTCAGTTTAACCATTAATTCGAAGAGACAATAAAAGCAGCCCCTGTCAACTAGAATAAATTATTTTGTTGTGAAATTAATTGTGCAGAAACCTGATGGGAAATAAAAGGTCCTTCGTGCGGGCTTCCCGAAATAACTCGTTTCCTCGGGTTTTTCTTGTGTTCTCGTTGCCGCCCGGACCCTCATGCCGTGCGTCGGCGTCGCGTCGTTTAATTTCAATTCTTCTCGCTGTGAGAAGGCCTATCACATTCAGACTCGAGTTGCTTCGGCGTGCACAGTTATCATAACTTTTTTTTTGCGCTGCCGAAAATTGCTGTAGCCCACTGAATCCTGTTGCTTTGACAATCTCGTTTATTGCCGCATTTTTGTGGCCTCTCCGCTAATCGGCCGCCCTCACATCCCTTTATGATAATGATGTACGAGGAGCTGAGGAACAGCAAAAACAATTTCGTTTCTTTTCTCTGCAGACGCACCAACGTAAGGTGAAATGCTTCAGCGAGTAGAATGCCACTTGCCTGCCGGCATCTTCCGGTTAATAGATCATTGCCAGGCGGGCGGTGCTAAACCAGCAGCAGCGACAGCAGCCAACAGTAAGTGGGACGTCATCTTGGGAGGAGATGAATTCGCCTTGGCCACCAGGCAAATAGGGTCGGATCTACTTTTCCCTCTGTGTGGGGAAAGATAAATTGTCACTTCGCATATGAGACTAATGATAAACAGACACATCCACAGCCACGCGGCCACCATCCGCGCACGCAAGCCAGCTGAATGGAGCCACAGCCAGGGGCTTGTTATTCTTGCTTGTCTTCATATATTCACATCCCCGGGATGCTAAGATTTTCATAGAATTATTGCAAATAACCAGAGGTTGGCGTGTGGGGGTTGCCGTCTGAAGCAAGACAGTGCCACACGGCTGCGGCAACTGCGGAGGCAGCGGTGGCGTGCAAGAGAAAATGTTATTTTCCCAAGATTTCCCCAGATTGACTGGGATTAATGATTGCGTTGTTGCGCCGCGGAGAGAGATCACCCCCCAAACAATGTGCCTACAATGTGATTATGGAATTCTGTGGTTTTATGAACCATAAAGGAGCCTAATGTGAATTTGTTTCGACTCCTCCGTCGTCGGGGCGTCGCCGTTGCTTTAACGCTTTAAAGCCGTAAAGTTAATTATGACACACACACCGAATCCGAAGTCTTCGCATACACAGACGAGGGAAGTCACCCGGCCGGCATACGGGTGATCTGTGACGTGCGCGTCGTTTGTGTCCTTGTCCCGGAACCGGAAGTGGCGGTGGCAGTGGCGATGGTGGTGCGGCGGCGACTGTGGCGGCGTGGCGTTTTGGTGGCTCACGATGAAATGAGATTTTCTCCGCTCGCCTTCGTTTCCTATACTTAAGTGCTGTTAACCGCCACTGGTGTCATGTAGAGCGAGCGTACACCATCAAATTAAAAGAGCAAACACGAAACCGAGAGTAAAACACCAAAATTCTGCACAGCAAGGACAAATGGGGGGGCAAAAATAAGAAGGATTTTATTCTGCATCCGCTTCCGAGGCAACCGGAGTTTTGCAGTTTTTTCCCACACACCGAGGCGAGTAGGAAAACAACGCTATAACTTAAACACACAAATCCTTTGGAACTGGCCAAAGTGTTTTCTGTATTCTTGTGTCCTGTCCCCCTAGCTCGCCGCCGTTGGTCTTACTTAAAAGTTCCCCTGTTTTGTGTCGTTTTTTTTTCGACCAAGTTTTTCTCATTTTTTGCATTGAAAAGAGCAAAAGGATTCACACCATCTGCGACGTAGTAAATCTATCTAGGAGTGGAAGGAGGAAAGTTTTTGTAGCGTGTTGAGATCCTTTCTTTCTTTTTTTTGCTTTTTTGCGCAGTTTTCTGCTCCAATTGAATGAGTGGCCTCTTTTTAAGCTTCCATTGGCGGTGGCGGTAGTGTTAGCTGATGTTCATTGTGTCGCCGCTCGGTATTATTATCCTTTTGCTAGTTGTACTCTTTCCGTGTACAATTCCGTTCCCATGGAATTTGTTTCGTACTTTTTCTTTGCATTTTTGTCTCCACCCACTCTTTTCTCGCAGTGACCTCTTATCCTCGGTGCAAGCAGAGTTTTGAATGCACAACAACGCGTTTTCATTGCTCGTGGATAGTGTTCGCGGAATGAATGGGCGATGGGGCTGGAAGATGTTGGTAACTTAAAGCCCTTTGATTAGACAATGTAGTGAACGAATGAGTATCCTCTTTGAAATGGTGAGTGCTGGCACAGGGGTCTTTGAACAAAAGGGACATGCGATCTTATTTATCTTGGACTTCCGTTTAGTATGCACACTTCCGGAGGACATGCGTAATCGCTGAGACAAACATGATGCATATTAGCTTGGTCTTTGAAAGGGAAATAGGGTTCTTATCGGGGAATTTGTACGACTTTCAAAAGGATTTAAAGCTCAACCTCTGCAGATTTTCACCATTCAAGAGTTTAAGAGACTCATCACTCATTCTCAAGACCGATCTGGTGAAATTAATTCTCTGAGCAACAACTCCGAGCACATTGTTCGAGCAGAATTGATTTGCACACCAAATGGCATAATACCATGTTCACAAACATAAATCGCGTGATTTGGAGGAACGCATACTGAATCGGAAATAGTTGATCCCACACAGTTGAAGTGATTTCAAATGTCATTAGCTCGTTTATTTTAAAAGGCCGCAAAAACAGCTGTCTGTTGACAAGAAATACTAGAATAAGATAGAGGAATAGAGAGAGAGAGATAGAATGAGAAAATTAATACCAAAATGATGAAAAGTTGACGCTGTAGACTTGTTCGGTTAGACAAACTAAGCTAAATCGCTAGGGAACGAAATCTTGATAATGCATGGCGAAACCTAGGACATTAAGAGAGATTTGATGAAATCTCGGGATTTAGTTCGGTAGGATAAGAATATAAGAATACTTTCGATTTTGTACGATCTTTTCTTCGCCTACTCATATTACAAATACGAATGTTTGGATTTTTCGATGGGATGGTAGGTGGATTACTTATTTGTTTGTGTTGCTCCATGAGGCATTTTAAAAGAAGTAATAATAATATTCTCTAAAGTCCAAAGAGGGCCAGGTCCTGGCTTCCTCACCAGCTGCTCCACTTGTGCGGGCTATTGTTCTCCCACGAGTGGAAGGGACCTATAGTTTTACGCCGACTCCGAATGGCCAAGGTCGGAATGTGGGTACCACACGAGTAAACGCCAAAGAACCTCATGGACTGAGTCACCGCTGAATCGAATCGAGATCGATTACTTTCGGGTTCAATCGCAGTGAGTCGGCGCACTGTGTATCCAAGCTAGGATTAACGGTCAGGAAGTTCTTACCGTATGCTTGGTGAAATTGGCAGGGATTCATCTGCTATGATCCCATAATGTAAAAATCTTAAGGCAGTCGCGGCTAAGCTTATAGGAATTGCTTTCCCTAAACACAACCCCAGATCAAATAAATCGCCAGATCTAGCGACTCGGCAGAAAAGTCGGGAACTTGGTTGGGATGTCCTCCTGCAAGCGTATAGTCCAGATTTAGCACTAAGTGATTACATCCTGTGGCTGTCCATAGGTAACGATTTTGACGGTAAAAGTTTGCCTCAAGAGAGAGAAAAAATCTCTTTTCACTACATCTTATATTCAGCGAGAGAGCTATGTAGTGGCAATATTCACAAAATGGCCCAAGTGGGCCCATCGTGCAAGTTGTAGAAGAAAGACGACTTATTCCTAACCACCAGTTCGGTTTTCGAAGCAAGCATGATCAAGTTCATCGCATAATTGATGTTATAGAAAAATCGTTTAAACATAAGCAAGTCTGCTCAGCTGTATTTCTCGACGTTTCTCAAGCCTTGGACAAGGTTTGGCACGAAGGCTTCAAACACAATCTTCAACAATTCCTCCCGAGAAAACTTTGAACAATGTTATAGAACTATCTATTGGATAGAATCTTCCGTGTGAAATATGGGAAAAAATACTCCCTATTTAAATTCATACAAGGTGGAGTACCACACGGAAGTGTTCTTGGTCCCCTCCTTTACTTACTGTATAGCAGCGAAATACCGCATGACATAGGCACATTAGCTGACGACACCGCCATTTTGGTAACTGCCAAAACGGTCGAAGAATCAACTAGAAAATTGCAATGTGCTTTGGAGCGCATACACGAATGGACAAACACTCAGCGAATTGAGCTTAACGAAGCTAAATCCGTTCATATAAATTTAACGTATGAGAATGTGAATCACTTTCCCGTTTTTATAAATAACTTTAAATACCCTTCCGGCGAAATACCCCGGAATGAGTTTCGATGTAAAGCTTAAATGGAAAGAGCACGTCAAAAAGAAACGAGATGAGCTGCAATTAAGATACAAAGACATATACTGGCTTATTGGAAAATATTCCAAGCTAAGTGCTGACACCAAACTGCTTATATACAAGCAAGTGCTAAATCCCGTCTGGACGCACGGTATACAACTATGGGGTTGTACCAAAGAAAGTAATAGAAACATACTACAAACTTTTCAAAATAAAGTGCTAAGGGCCATCGTCAATGCATCCTGATATATGCGAAATACCGATATCTACAGAGATCTTGGAATTTCATCAGTCCAAGATGAAGTTACGAGTTTTCCTCGTAAGCATAAACGACGCATGGAAGAGCATATAAACTATGCTTTCCTTCCAATTCTCCACGTAAGAAACTCTTTTCGTCATCTTCAAAGGGCGAAACCCCTTCACCTAGCACGGTGAATCCAACCCGCGCTTTGCTGCTGTGTTAGCAAGAACTCTCAATGAAGAATCTCTTGCTAAATGCGGAAAACTGCTGGATAAGTGTAAAGCTTAGTTGTAGTGGAAATATATTTTATTTGAAAGGAGGAGTTTTTACTTGGTAAGAAACGAAATTTGTAATGTATTTATTCTGAATCAATCTTTGGATCGACACTTAAGCTTATTAATGAACAACATACAATTGTTACATTTAATTACGTACCCTAAATAAGGAAGTATGGACTTCCTCTACCTCGGTTTGCAAGTGAACAGTACGAACAACACCAGTACCGAGATTAAACGCTGAATTACTGTTACCAATCGGTGTGTCTTTGGGCTCAAGAAGCAATTGAGTAGTAGAGTCCTCTCTCGAAGGACCTAGCTAACATTATATAACACCTTGATCATCCCTGTCCTGCTCTATGGTGCGGAGGCATGGATAATATCAAAAGCAGATGAAGAAGCACTTGGTCTTTTCGAGAGAAAAGTTCTGCGTTCAATCTTTGGTCTTGTTTGCGTTGATGGTTATTAGAGAAGAAGATTCAACCACGAACTGTACGCGTTGTACTAGGCATGAGCCTGGTCAGGCATCTATGGATTCATCGCCTAAGACGGCTAGGCCATGTAGAGCGCATGGACAACACGGCTCTAGTCAGAAGAGTCTTCGACTCCGAACCAGTGGGGACAACTGAATAGAAGAGGCCCACGGAACCGATGGCGGACACAGGTGGAGAAGGACCTCAATCGACTTGGTGTGCGCAGTTGGAGGCAGCTGGCTAAGGATCGTGCTGGCTGCATAGGCTTACTGGTTGAGGCCCAGGTCCACCCGGACTGTAGCGCCACCAGAAGAAGAAGAAGAAATAAGGAGAAAGAATAATTCAAAAGGAACAGAACTGAGCTTATAATTTAAAATCGTATGTAGACATTTGTGACTACTATGTGCTGTGTACTACTGTGTGTACATTAGCCTTAAAAAGACCTAAAGTTAGCACGGGAGTGGGAATAATCACCGGAAACTGCCTTTTGGGACTACACGCGAAAAGACTAAGACTGCATAAGTTGCCGACACGAAGAAGAAGAGGAACGTGTGCAACACTTTCTCTGCATCTGCTCTGCACTTGCCTCAGCTAGGAAAGCTACTCTAGGCTCCTACTTTTAAGCAATCGGAGAGTGACATCAATCAAATCGCTATTAGACTTCATTGACAGATCTGGCTGGCTGTCGATAGAATCACCCCAGCTCTACCCCTCTCTTTAGACAAACCCACGTGGCAGTACAACGGGCCTAGTTTGGCCTATGGGCATCCAAGCCACGTAGTACCTACCTACCTAGGTGTGCTTTATCAAGTACATAACACATAAATTTTTTTACATAATGAATTAATTACTCTGGTGTCGCCTTTAAACGCATGCAATTCAATGTCTTTGCACAAAGGCGTCGGCCTGTATTGGTAAAATTATAGAAGTGAGGGGATCATAGTAACGAAAAGTATACGTAAAACGTAAGACGAACCCACGTCATTATCAGGGATGAGAAAGCCGAGCCCGTCGATTTAAAGATAACAATTTCTGCCTTCCTTATCCGTTATATCTCTAAAAAAGTAGTGTATTCCTCATCCTCATAGAGATCGTATTTCATTTGCATTGTGGCTATTCACGATGTTCTTGTGTGCACTCGTGTTAAATAACTTCTTATAAAAGTTGTTTTTTTATACATCTAAAGACTTTGGTGTATGAACAAAGTTTCTTTTATCAGTTTTTTTCTTATAAGCGGTTTTCTTATACATATTCTTTTATACATGCCGTTGTATGAAATAGTGGACGGGGTATTAGCTTGCATTTCTTATAAGCGATTCTTTCCTATAATTATAATAATAATAATAACATAATAAAAAAAATATAATAAAAATTATGTGCGCGACAGTCCGAGGGACCTACAGTTTAATGCTGACTCTGAACGGCGAATTTGAGAAGTACTCTTTGAGCATTGTGAGTGACTCGAAAGAGGTGGAGCCGTGAATTATCAAAGGTGGTAAGGTGGTAAATTCGGGTATCGAACCTGGCGTAGGAGTCGACGCACTTACCCACTACGCCACGGCGACCACTTCTTTCTTATGCACGACATATGACCGATACATACTATACTCAAGAATCCTCAACACCACACAAAAACTGTTTCCCTGAACTCCAATTGTCCGTTATTTTCAAACATTTATTAAATTGCTTGTTTCTTGTTATTTATTATGTTTCTCTCGAACTCATTACGAACTTGGAAATGAACTCATCTCAACACTTCTCTCTTCCCCCGACGAACTATATATTTGGCATTATTTCTGCCCTATTTTTTATTATTTTATCTATTTTTGTTTAATGAAGGTTTTTAGTGGCTTTTCCTTCAAATCAACATAAAACTATAATATTTGCACATTGATTGACAATTTGTATTATTTTGTAGATGTAAGATTAAATAATAATCAAATCTCTGTAAGTAAATATTGTAAATAATTAATTGTAAAATTCATGCCACAATAAAAAAAAATAAAAAAAAAAAAAAAAAAATAAAAGAACTCCAATTGATTGAATTGATTGACGACAATGCAAGCAAGAGCATTGCACTCACAGCAAGATGCAAATCACAAATGCAATTCAAATTCAAGTTCCTCTCAAATCTCTGTGTCCCCTCAGATCAAGATTTCATCGCACAAATTTGATCTCTCGAAAGGCACTCGAAAGGAATCCTCAAAAGAATTGCTTACCGTCATCCGCACTCGAACTCAGAATTTTAATTTTTTTTTTCTTCGTTAATTAACGATTTCATTTCGCTGAAACAACACGGATGTCCTTCTCAACTCATTTGCACATCTTCAAATGCACGAGGCGACGCCCTCGAATTCGGAGTAGATTGGCGAAAGAAAAACGAGGGAAAACAAAAATAAAATTAGCATATCGCTCCACGCCCATCGCTATCATCATCGTCGTCTTCGGGCGAATTGTTTATTTGTCATTTAAATAATCGTAATGGAACGATTAGTTGCAGATCTAATTCGCCAGTCAGTCCGACGCATTCGAAATCCTTTCTATTTATTTTTCTGCTTGGTGTCCCATATCGTCCCCTTGACGTCCCCCGCTCGCCGACCAATTCAAATGTATACAATCGAGCGAAAGGCGAGGCATTGAAATCATTTCGAAAGTGACTGCTCCCCGATGGAATTTGAACGGTTTCCTTTTATTTGCGTGAAGATCCCTCGAACGTCCTTATCTCCCCCTCCCACCATCAGGGTGTGGTGCGCTATTTTGAAAACGAATAAATGAAAGTGTTTCTCTTTCTCTTATCTTGACTATTTTCTTTTTTTTTTCTGTTTCTTTCATTTCCTCCTTAAGTTCGAGGATTTTCTTCGCGCATTATGCAAGTGTGAAGACTGTGGGGAGCAAAAAATGAAACGAAACTTTTCATTAAAATTAAAATGATATCCTTTATTCGCAGTTAACTGCTGTGCTAGTGTGGGTGGTTTGAAGGGAGGAGTGGGTTCGTTTTTTGGGAGTGTGAGCTATGCCATTTGTATCCTTTATCCGGCTTCTTTTTCACACGTCGCTTAAGGAATTCTTTCCAATTAGTTACGAGGGCTGGGTCGTTGCATAGTTCGGTAGGGTGATCCTTTGGATTTGGGGGTGAATATGAGTTTGCCAAGGGGTTACGATAAATTTGCGGATCCTGGGCGTCTTCAACAAAGGTATCTACACAATATCCTCTCACATCCTTCCTAATTAAATTTGGTTTTTCATTAAATTGTTTTGTTTTTTTTTTGCCTGAGGAAATTGAATTCTTTTGTACATAGGGCGGAGACAACTGGCGACGGTGGTTTGTTTACTCGGTTTTAGTGGTAATATCGTGTGTGGGGGATAACACTGTCGAAAACATGTGTACAGAATTTAAGAGAACCCGACAATAGTCCTGGTATAGGGACAAGTTTTGAAAATGTGTTCACCCAAATTGATGTCTGTTCACTTAGGGAAATCGCTTTATTTTCCAAAAGCAACCCAATGGGGTTCCTTTAGCGAATTCACTGAAATCAGTGATATGGGACATGGGACCTTATGTTGGGTTTCTTATATGACATCGACATCATCGTGTGTTCTCAACGTGGCGAAGCGATCGAAGTACGGGCCAAACGAGCTGGACCTAAGGTCATTGAGCGCAATACGAAATTTATGCTACCGGGCAAATCGCTCTATCACACACTCCACGGTACAACGCATCACGATCCACAGTTACGAGAGTGAAGGCGTTTGTTTATATTAAACGTGAACTCAACGAACGAAGTCCTAGTGGAGATCCAATGCAGATTCACCCTAGGCAACCGGTGCTACTTTTTTTTTGTCGAATCAACCTACCTCAAGACTCTTTACTCCAAGGACCGAGATGATTCTCTAAAAAATTTTTATTTTGCCACGTGGAGCCAACAACTGGACGAAAAGCAAACCAACAGAACTGAATCTTGGCCTGCTTTGTATGTATGGGCCCGTCGACTAGGACACGACCGGGAACTACAGCTTGTAACCAAGATGTAGATCAAGGCTAGCAGGCGAACACTTGCTCGGTACATCGAGTGCATGGACATTTATCCTCCAGCTGAGACAGTCTTTTAATCCGAGTCCCTGATATGATATCTGGTATAAGGTTAGGTTAGGTAGGCGGGCTGCTAGTGCATTCACCAGCACACTTGGACCATATTGGTACATTGTGATACCCATTGTCAGACTACTACCACTGATTGACTAGTGCAGTGATAGTGGCGTTAATTTGATCCTAACGGCAACTGGTGGCTGGTGAAAAGCGTATTAACTTTGCTTGCACTGGGATTCGAATCGGGGTTCCCGCTAACCAGGGCCAGGCACTCTACAAACTACCATCCAGTCGTCATCTCTAGTATAAAGGTCATTGCGAACGCATAGCAGCTTAGTCTTGATGACTGGAAGTGAATTATATATTTATATTATAGTTGGATATGGTTCGCCGTGGCGTAGTGGGTTAGTGCGTCGACTCCTACGCAGAGGGTGCCAGGTTCGATAACCGAATTTACCACCTTTCATATTTCACGGATCCACCTCTTTCGAGTCACTGACAATGCTCCTGTCTAGAAAAAGCTTCTCAAACTTGGCCGTTCGGAGTCGGCATTTAAATTGTAGGTCCCTTCCACGCGTGAGAGAACAATAGCACGCACAACACGAGTGGTTGCTGAGAAGCTAGGCCCAGGTCCGCCTCGGACTGTAGAGCCACCCATATTATTATTATTATATTATATTATGGATGTAGTATCCAAAATAAAAATAAAAAAAGAGAGGAAGAAATTAAATCAAAAGAACACACTTGCTACAATATTTAAAACATTTATTTTAAAAAGGAAAGAATCTTTAACACTAACTGTGAGAACTCAACATGTTCTCGGCGAACTGGGGACTGCCACGATTGTTCTATCAATCTGCATTGCATCCCTTTCATGATCGATCGTTTTTTTAACATTTCTTTTATGTGGCATAAAATCTACAATACACACAATTTTAAAATTTTGAATTACAGAGATATGGTAAAAGTACCTTACTACTATAATATAAATACAATTGTTTAAAATAATATCGCGTAATTTTTCAAATTTAGAAGGAAAAGCCAGATCGATCGTTATCGCACAGTGAGCTCAAGTGGTTAGTCCATTTTATTATCGCGTACTATAACATCCGATCTCAAGTGGATTTACTATTTATTTAACGATCGTTCCATTTAGCGATAGTACGACCGCATCGTCATTTGGGACTATAACATCCTTATCTATTGGAGTGTGAGTATGGGTAACCCCTGGTAACCCCATATCCAAGATTGCTGGCGTTGACATGTACATGATAAGCGTGCCCTGAAGAATGAACGACGAAAGGTAGGTGTTGCTCAGGCCCTGACTTCATGGGTGGCTGACTTGATAAGTAAGTAACATGACCTTGTAAGACCCGCCTAGGCAGTTTGGCTATTCATAAAGATATGCACGTTTTTAGCGCTACCAATGTGGCTTACATCTAGGTCGATGATTACGATTTAAAAAATGTCAGCCTTTTAAGAGATTGGTAGGTAAGGTATCTAAAGCGCGTCTAAGCTATAAAAATCCCGCTCCAGTTAGACCAATCGGTCCATTGTTCTGTCACTATACGGCTTCGCTTTCTAGGTTCATCGCTGACCTAGTTGTTGTCCTGCATATCCTATTAGAATCGTTTGGTCATGATATTATTTGACCCCTTCATAGCCAGTTAGTGGCTTTGAGATACTTTAAGATATCGAAGATTCTTTTACTTGCTATGTCTACAAGGCAGGTGAAATAATACTGGACAAGTAATTTTCTTCTCGTTTCTGCAAATGTCGGGCATATTAATAGATAGTCTACATTTGTTTCTTGTTCTTCTTCGTCCATGTAACTTTCGCAGAAGTTGTTATAGAGTGCTCTCAGTCTTCTGGCGTTGTTGCCCACTAGACAGTGGCCAGTTAAAACGCCTATTAGCCTACTAATGTTCTTCCGGTTTCCATTAGTTCTTTAGTCTTCCTTTGGTCTAATGTAGGCGTTGACACGTGACCATTTCTGCTCATCTTCGATTTTTATCTGATAGGGCTTTTGTTTTTTCTAGCGTTCTTTGCCTTCAATGGGGGTGGGGTTTATTTTGAGTTGCTGCCGATGACAGACTCGCCCCCTCTCTTGCTAGTTCGTCGACTCTTTCATTGCCTGGAATATCCTTGTGCCCGGGGACCCAGCATTGGGTGAGATTGCATCTGTCCGCAATCTCCCTTAGAGATAAGCGGCAGAGTTTTATCATCTTGGATTTGATTAAAGGTGTTTCCAGAGCCTTAATGGCCGTCTTACTATCTATGTATAAAACAATAGATAAGCCATCCATCGGAATCATTGACAGTCGGTGTCAATGCCTGTCAATTTCCCGCCTGACTATCTGCGATTCTAAGTACTGTTGAAAACAACAACCCCATTGCTGTGGGTTTGTTTTCAGTCATCTATTAAGACGACAAAGTGAAGGAATTGCGTCAAGACATCTTATCAAACTGAAACGAGAATTTCCAGGTATATCAAAGTGACAAACATAATTCTTTCTCAAATAAAAAAGAGTGGTCCGATAAGTACTTCGCCTTACCGCTCGATGGCGCCACTATGGCACGAGAAAATTCCTCACTTGTAGTATCTTCTCGGCTACTGTGGAAATTTCAGCCGAATCGGAATCGTTATTTTGTTTTGTAGAAGCGGGCGTGGCCTCGGTCTTTAGAAAAATAACAGAGAAGAGAAATCGGGCAGGGAAATCATTGAGTGCTTGGATACTGTGTAGAACATCAAAAGCGATGTGGCCTGCACTAGACCAAAGGAAAACTAAAGAACTCCTGGAAATAGAACGGAAGGACATTAATAAGCTAATAAGTGTTTTAACAGACCACTGTCTGATGGGCAACCATGCCAGAAGACTGAGAACATCCTATAGCGACTTCTGCAGAAGTTGACATGGACGAAGAAGAAGAGGAAACAATTCTACTCTTTTTCTTCAACATCAACGCCCAGGTGCCTCAAACACAGCTAACTCGTAGGATAGCATGACTAAAAAACCACGATATCGAATTGATAGCCCGTGGATTGATGCTGCGCGAGTTAGATGAGACAGAGGACATCTCAAAAGAGCTTTTAGTGCCGCGTTTTTTCACTTCGAACAAGTGATACCTTCGCCGTTCGCACGACCAAATTGGCTACGGACTGCAGTCTCATCCACCGTATTGTCCAGATTTAACGCCGTGCTTCTTCCAATGATGGAAGATGTTATCGCAGCCACTGATGCCTTCTTTGCAAACCTCCACAACACGTATTTTTCAGACGGGCCAAAGACGTTGGGTATCGAGCTAAGCGGAGGCTATGTCGAGAAACAAATCACAACTTTTCCAAAATGTTCGTTGTTTTCTTGTAGGCTAAGTACTTCTCGGACTCACCTCATAAATGTCGTCAATTATAGCAACTGATTTATTTTCTCATAAAAACAGAGAATTTTTAGTTGACACTTAAGATTCCGCTCTTCTTTCGGACTTCTGGACATAGACTCGTCCCATTAAGTCCCAGGCGGGTAAATGGCATCAAAATTCTACAGCGGCCTTAGATGAAAGAAGGCATAAATTCGACTTGACGATGACTTGTTCTAAAAACAATCATCACCCTCTCCTACAAATTAACTGCATCTCCTTTTCGAAAGGTCATTCCTCAAGGAATTCCCCAAAGGTCAGACTGCATCACTCCAGCTAAGCATTTCAAAGAAAATACCAGTTTACTTTGGCCGTCCTTTGCTTCGAGCGGCAAGCCATTGTTCTAGGATAATACGACGTCTGTCCAATGGATCGATCAAATTGATGACCCATCAACGGATGGATTGCAATTAATTTGCACTTGCTAGCAAGGACGACCAGGATGTCTGGGAAATTAATTTTCTTTTGTTCACAATGCACGACAAGATTGATATCTCCTTGATTCCCCCCCTCCCCCCTAGCCTCACCCAATCGGTCCGCCTGAACTTTTGCACTTGTTTTATTTTTCTGCTTCAAGCGCCAAACGCCAGCTGAGGCTGACGTAACCGCCACTGACCGGTGACAACAACAGTCAGACCAAAAATAATAGATGCCCATTTGGTTAATGTGTTCTTGGGCGGCATCGAAGCACCGGGCTGACCCCTTTTGTGTCTGGCATTCATGACCATTCAAATGAGAAATCGATCGATGAATTATACGGCAACAAACAAAAAAAATATGTCCCCTCCCTGTAATGGATGACAATGTCATTATGGGTGAAATTTTGTCACGCTATCCAGTTCACTTCGACATCCTGATGTCGGAAGAAAGTTACGGATTGGGTTGAAATGAATTTGGTTTATTCTGTTCGTGTGTTTTTTCTTTCCTGTTTCACTCGGGGCTGGGTCGGGGGTTGCGCATCAGCATGACATGTGATGTTATTGATTTTGAAACTGGAATTTATATGAATCCCTTCCGACGACGGGGCACGATGATGCCGGAAGTCAGTGTTAAACTATTTCTCATCGGCGATGATGGCAGGAGGGCGGGCTGGGCTGTAAAAGTCGTTCCGTGGAGATGTACAGATAGTGATTCATTTTGATGGAAAGCCATTGGTTTGAAAGTAATTTGTTGGTCTGCTGATGGATTGATAAATTTGACGTTTGAAGGAAGGATTCGAATAGAAAATTATTGAAAATTGTCCGGTTTAGATAGGACTTCCTCCGCATGTGTGGATGCAGATGAAATCTACGAAAAAGAGCCGTGAATTCAAAGTGGAAGCAAATCGTACGGAATGCGTCAACGGTGGGAAAAGGGACATCTTTCTGTTTTGTTTTGGGAAAGGAACGAGGAAAATGAATTCGTCACGACTTTTCACAAGATCATGATTCAGTTGATCTAGGAATTGAATTGGCTCTTCAGAGTTCAGTAAATTTTATTTGCTCACTTTAATTCGTATAAAACCTTCTTCGCTAATAAGATCGAGCTGACTCACTATGAATCTATCATTACATAAAAGAGTCGGAAGATATTTTTTCGCTCGTCCATAAATGTCGAAAACATCACATTTTGTTGTCACTTCTGGTCTGACAGGATCATCAAAAAACATTTCAATAAATTTGCGCCCGGCACGAAGCCATGGCATACTGGTTTTGGTGTCAAAGAAATCCCTTAAACGGTAGTTAAGGCCTTGTGGTTCATAGCAGGATGGACATATTGACCTACTACTTGGGGAAACTTATTTACTTCCCGGGCAATTGAACACGAATTTAGTTTTGACATTTTGAGATGACCCACCTCGAAACATGCAGGAACAGAATGAAGTTTCTGAAGTCCTCCTTTAATCCTTTAATAATTCTATTTCGGAAATTAATCCACACATCTCATGAAAAATGCATTCGCCTATTAGGTAGCATTTGGTTTTTTGCTTCCTGCTGTCTCTTAGGTTTATCGATGTGGCTTCATGCCGGGAAAATCTAAAATAGATCAGACCAGAGTCTATGGATTAGATCCGTAGAACGATAAGAGAAATGTGCATATAGCCACTCACCACTTATACGTCGATATCAATGCGACTAGCAGCCGTGTCTAATTTTGACATAAGGTGGTGGTGACGGAGAAATCTTGCTGCTCCCTTAAGGTGGTCCTTCGTGCGGCTGTGCACCTTGTACCGGTCTGAAGGATCAGTAAAGGTCAATGACTCTAGCTAAGATGCAGCTTTCTCCTCCCTTTCTTACTACCTTATCCTCTCTCCTTCCTTTCCACTTACACGAACCGTGCCGAAGATCAGCTTGGCTGGGGCCCCCTCTAAAATCTAGTACAGTCGCGAACGGTATGCCGGAGCCACTTGGCGACCCGCCGGGATAATAAGCTTTAGAAGCTAAACTGAGGATCCCTGCGTAGTCTGACCTTCCTTTCTCCGAAACTCGTCCGATCAAATGAACTAAGGTCGGTAACGAACTTACCGAGACCTTGAATACCTAAAAGGGTTGAAATAAGGCGACGCACTGTCATGACTTCTTCAACTGGCTCTGGAGAAGATCTTGTAAATGTAACATCGGAGAAGTGATGCTCTCCAGTTTGCATGACAAGGACTGCATTGGTCGAAGATTGCGGCTTATTAATGAGGCATTTAATAGCATTGACATGGAATCGTAATGGATCTGGCGGTGCATTCATTGCCAATGGAAGTATTAGCTGTACACAAGAAAGAACGCAAGTCGACGCCGTGGACAGAACTTAATCGTAATTGGTAATTTCGACGTAGTCACGGACTTTGCCTGCCATGGTGAAATAATAAATCACAGTACCGACATCAAAGGAAAGTGACTCTTGCCAATCGTACTTAAGAGATATTTAAGCCCTCTTGCGAAGGTTTAGACTTTGGTTTTATGCAAGATATTGATGATGTCTCTACATCATGAGGTGCATAGGCAGGAAAGTTCGTTAACTTGCGAAAAATGTTCTGTCTGCCTTCTTTCGTCCTGCTGCGTTGATCGCAAATGAAACAGAAGATTCTATCAATAGCAAACTGTATTCGCACTGCATACTAGTGACTGGTGATTGTTAATTGCTGCCTGGTTAGTTTAGAAAGCCAGTCACCTTTCATGTTGAAAAACAATCAAGTTGCCTTTTACTTTGAATAGCCGCAGGGTCGCGGTGATCGTGCCTAATTTACGCAGAACCGCAATTCTGAGCTCAAAAAGAGCAGTCAGCCTTATTGAGCAGCGCAAGAGGTTAGCAAGGCGTTGAAATAATTCACAAAAACGAGATATTGGCTAGTAATGTTTACATGTATTGGCGCAGAATCAGACCTTGTTCCATACGTTCGCCAAAGGTATTGGGGACTACCGGAAGAAGCCACAATTCTGCATTTTCGTACAATTCAGTAAACAAACATTTTGTTTCGTGCAACTGCCCTAACACTTACCTGAATCACATCACGGGACTTGAGTTCACACCCAATTAAGACCGCTATTTACACTCTTGTTCGGCAGGAGATTAGCTCCTCAAGGGCCAGGACCAAATTAGACTAGCATTCGACACAAGGTGCTAAAGGACTATTTTTGTTATGATGGCAAAGTGTGCAGAGTTTGGGGCTTGCCGTCCACCGGCAGCGATTTGCTCTGCCGGCTGGAGATCATTTGAGCCCGCCCGAGGCCTTGAGTCTTGTCGTTTCTACCTATCTATCTATCTCACCTTAACACAATTTTTAAGGAGCGTGCTCACCGTAATTGCTTACTTCGTATGAAACCTAAAACGATCTAGAGTAGAGCCCTGTCAGTGCGGCCGTTCTTTGCCTAGGCCAGCCTTCAGGAGGTGTATCCTCTTATCAGAATTATTATATTAAGTTATTGCAATATGCTTCGCAGGGGCGTTGCATGCCCCAAGCCTTGTTTATATAGTGCACTAATGTGGATAACGAACGACGATTAGAGGAGCCCTCCTGCTGAATTGATGGCAACTGGAGGAGAACATATAAATACATGAAAATATACAAATAACATGACCCTATCCAGCTGTCTACATATCCAAAGCCAAAGGGGACTAGGCCTCGAAGATCGTTTTTCTTGCGCCCTTGCTAAGAGTCTGAAAATATGAGCCGATGGGACACCCCAGCAGAGGATTATTGCATTTAAGCTGACGCACAAAAGTAGCGACTGACGTCAACCAAGTTGGTACGCGCAACTGGATACATTTACCAGAAGTCGTTGGTATAGACTCATCCCAACCCCGGAGTTTGTGAAGAAGTAGATGTGCCTTAAGGTTCTGCTTGGTGTCCAACTCTTTTTTGAAGTTTTTATCAATCATTCCCTATCTTCCGCTGTCCAGCCAAGCCATCCAGCCAATTAGAGTGAAGTATAATGTTACTTATTCTCTTTTAAGCGCTAGAGAACGAATGTTGGGGGGGGGGATCTTCCATAACCGAACGCAACCACGATAAATTAAGAAGTAGATCCTTAATCCGAACCCTGCAGCTTACATCACATATTGAAACAAATCCAATGAAGTCCTACTAACTATTTTACAACTCTCAAGACCATTTATTCGAACGTGTCTTTGAAACTGTCGGCACACTATATGCAACTCGCTTTCCCCTTTGGAGCAAAAGTTGAATTGTTTCACGAAGAAAAGGAAAAACTCGAAGGTTTCTTGAAACCATTTAGCACACAAGTCCTTTCGTTTCCATTCCCGAATGTACAACTCTCCTCACGGCACTCGCTGCAGCAGCGCTCGTCAACATGTCATACGTGCTCAAAAGTTTATTTCACTTTAAGGCCGACCTTAGAAAGGAACGAACACAAAAAAAAAAAATACCGACACAATCTATAAGCGTTGTTATGCAGAAGGAACAACTCAGAGAATGCCATCTATTCTCCTTCGATTTATTGCATCTCGTATGGTGTGCTGCTGGGGAATAAAAATGTCAAATAGCACTCTCCACAAGACTTGACACACATACCCATTCCCTCCCAGCGGCGGCGGCGCATGGCTGAGGCAACGTGGGCGAAAAGCCACCAGCAGCGTCAACAATAAAACGAAAGGAGAAAAAAGCACATACACACTATTTCTCTAAGTTATCCTTTCCATCACATCCTGTGATGATGGGGTGAGGGATTCAAATTTATTCGTGACGCTCTCGCTGTGGGCCCTGTGTGCACTACTGACACAGATTGCGATTTGGTTTCCTCGCAATTGATCCCCAAAAGTCGAAGAAAATGTTGTTATACTGCCTAGCAAGGGGACTTATGAATTTCCATATCCCCTGCATGGAATTCCTGGCTCAAGTCGCCGTGAAATATCACGCTCAAGTGCCGAACAAAGCAATCAAATTGATTGTCACAGTGGCTGGTTGAGAACCCAGAGGGACGTGTCGTGGGGAGCATGCTTACGTTTCTCAACGAACCTTCATCAACTGTTGAAAGAGGGTTGAGTTCGACGAATGCGAAAGTCGTGAGTTTTTATGCTTTTCCAGTAGGAAGGCAAACTAATTCGATTTCTGGATGTCCACAAATAGACCGCAAATGGAATTTGTTTGAAGAAATGGATGAATTTTGTATCCAAACTATCGGAAAATATTTTGCCATATGAGGTTCACAAGGAGCGGATTTCTCAAGCATCCGAGGAGACAAAAGTAACACAAATAATAAAAATAAGACAAACAAAACATTACTTAGCCTCAAGATGGATTAATCTGTGAGTGGTTCCTCAGAATCAGAGTTTTTTGGGTTACACTTGATATATTTTGTTTCGCCCCGCCCAACTTGTTGGTATGGATATCCATCGGCAAACCCACGACAGCTTAAGAAGAAACCACATGATCTCCCTGAAGGTGAAATTGAGGACTTAGTACTATGCTCTTAATTTGGGGAAGAATTTTCCTTTCCGACAAATTTCTTTACATTGTGAGTGGGATCATAGCTAGAAGTGTCATATCATCATGGGTCAGCACCCATGATACTTGATCCGTAAAAGAGAATAAGTAACGCGACTCGGTTCGTGGCATCAATCGAAGGCCTGGAGAAGACTTACGAGTTTCAGATCAGCTCACGATGCTGATGCCATACACGACAGCATTTATCGCAAAGAGCTGCTATGGCAAGTTTCTGGTTTCTAGGAGAATTTATCAATTTCTGTTGCAACACGTCAACACATGCGGGTGCCTAAGTACAGTTCGACAGGTGACATTCCGAATAATGTAAAACTTCCAGCTTCCACGGAGATGCGCAGTTCTACTGTTTACTAGAGATAATACTGCTGGGGGCAGCTGTTCAAATTGAAGGCAATATCTTCTAAAAATCAGTTGGATTGTTGGGTTATGTTGACGATATCACCATGGTTGTACTTTTCCAATCAGGGAGAGTGCTGGTTTATAGCGACTGAGGACACAATTTAATATATGCTTCAGAGCATGCACACCAAAATACCACAATGCAAAACATAGCAGTCAACACCTTCAATTTTTCAGTTTGACTATATCGGAGGTAACGTGATCTTCACCATTGATGGCCTTCTGACGTTGAATCACGAAAGACCAAAACTCTTATTTTGCCAGTCCTGCTTTACGAATCCGAAGGCTGAATGAGCACAGCAACAGACTGTTCGTCTATATTAAATATACTACTCCTTAAGGTGTCTCGCGGCTCATCAATTTGCCGACGAAATCGTGCGACTGGACACCAATCGATTATTTTCTCTGGGGCTCCGTCAAGTCACTAGTCACAAGCTGAGTACTTTGAACGAGCTCGATGCCAACATACGAGATGATTAGCGGAATAACGCCCCACATATTGGACCGAGAAACCAAAAATTGAACCGTTCGCTTGAAGCGCTGCAAGATTAACCGAGGCAGACATTTAAATGGTGTGCTGTTTCATATGACATGGATATACAGTGGACTCCCCCTAAGTCGAATTGTGACGGGATAGCCAAATTTGTCGGAGTTAGAGAGAGTTTCGACTTAGGGAGAGTTCGACTTACACACTGTCCACTGTAATTTGAAAATAAAGCTGTAATGAATATTATATTTCAAATCGTTAGTTTTTTGTGGTCGCCGTGGCGTAGTGGGTAAGTGCGTCAACTCCTACGCAGAGGGTGCCAGGTTCGATACCCGAATTTACCACCTTTCATATTTCACGGCTCCACCTCTTTCGAGTCACTGACAATGCTCAAAGAGTACCCCTGTCTAGAAAGAGCTTCTCAACTTCGCCGTTCCGAGTCGGCATTAAACTGTAGGTCCCTTCCACTAGTGAAAGAACAATAGCACGCACAACACGAGTGGTTGCTGAGAAGCTAGGCCCAAGTCCACCTCGTATTGTCGCTCCACCCATATTATATATTATATAGTTTTTTGTGGAGGACTATGCAATTGAACTGCGCTGCCTGAGGTCGATTTACGACCTATTTCTAGTCACTGACAATGCTTAAATAATAATAACTGTGAAGAAAAGTCATCTAGGCCAAACTTGGCCGGTCGGAATCGGCATTACACTGTAGGTCCCTTCAACCTGTGATGGCACAATAGCACGCACAATACGAGTGGTTGCTGTAGAAGCTAGACCTTGTCTCTCTACGGGCTATAGCGACAACCACATTATTATTATTATTAAAAAAAATTAAAAATTAAAATTACTAAAAACAACTTTTCAGCTGGCAAAAGCACTGACATGGTAATTTTGGATGTGGATAAAGCATTTGACACCGTTTTGCATTATGGTTTACTACTAAGACTTAACTTTCCACTGTATATTATTAGAATTATTCAATCGTTCCTAACATCCCGAAGTTTCAATGTGTCGATAAACCAAAGTCTTTCAGGAAATCAAATGATTAATGCAAGTGTCCCACAAGGTTCTGTTATTGCTCCAGTCCTCTTTAATATATATACTTCTGACTTCCCCAACTTGACAAACTGTAACATTGCCTTATTCGCTGACGATACTTGCATTTATTCTTCAGATGCAATTGGTTTCAACATTGAAACTAATTTGCAATCTGGTTTAAATGTTGTTGAAGTATATTGTAGTGATTGGAAAATAAACATTAATGCTTCTAAGACTCAGGCTATCTTTTTTACTCGTAAAAGAAAAGCCTGCTTACTTCCAAGCAACAATCTCCTTATCAACGGTACTCAAGTTGAGTGGAAATCGAATGTAAAGTATCTTGGCATATATTTAGATAAGCGACTTACATTCAATCTTCATGTTCAGGAAGTTATTAGAAAGGTTAATACGACAATAAGAGTGCTCTACCCATTCATATGCCGGAATTCAAATTTGAGTGACGCCAACAAATTATTAATCTTCAAAGCAATATTCCAAGCAATTATGTTTTACGTATCTCCTGTGTGGGGCAAGTGTGCAAGAAGCCATCTGCGCAAGCTGCAAATAGCACAAAACAAATTGCTCAAAATGATACTCAATCTTCCCTGGTTTTTCTCAACAGAGGAACTACATAAAATGGCTAACATTGAAATGGTCTCAGATAGAATGGTAAAACTAAGCAATCAGTATAATATCTCTTGCTCTTCATCTGACAACGACTTGATTTCAAACTTAGTCTAGCGATGAGTGCAATATAAAAATTGTTTGTAAATTTATTCGTTTATTTATTTATTTATTTATATATTTATTTATTTATTTATTTATTTATTTATTTTCTATTCATTCACTTGTTACATCTATTATATTTATTAATTCATTTTTCATCATTTTTGTCTCACATTATCATTGTACACTGAAATCAAGTGTTGAAACCGCTTCTCTCTTCCCCCTGCGGATTTGTTTTGTTTTAATGAAGGTTTTTAGTGGCTTTTCCTTCGAATTGCATATTAATCTGTGATATTATCTTTAATAAGAAATTGTACAAATATTTTAGTAGTAAGGTACCAAACCAAATCTCTGTACCCCTAAAATTGTATCCAAAAATGTAACTTCTTGTCACAATAAAATATCTATCTATCTATCTATTATTATTATTATTATTATCACTATTGTTGGTTTTTATTTAAATTTAGGTATTTTCCTTGTCTATTTATGTCTATTTTTACTTTATTTATTTTAGTACACTTAACAAAAATGTGGACACGGCCTTAGCTTTCACTGAAGACCATAACTATTACATGGTTGTTGTTGTGCTTGATTGTTTGTTATTATGAGTAGATGAGCCCCATGATAAACATCGCACAAGGTAATATGTGAGGGAGCCTTATTTTTTTATGTGCGTGTTGTCAATTTTTTAGCTGCAGTGCTTAGAAAATTTAGTTTAACTCAATTTTTGATCAGTAGTACTGTGCTTAAATTGAATTAAATATATATATATAAAATATTTTCGAAAATGGAAAATTGGGTAGCGTATATACAATCAAAGACGGAAAAGGTAGAAAAAGCTAAAATAATATAAAATCAATATTACTTATAAGATCAGTATTATTTAATTTTGCATACAATATTATTTATAATATTTCTGATTTAAAAAGCACATAAAAACAAGGGAAACACAAATCTTCTGCTCATGCAGCTAAACAAAAATTACGTCACTCTTCCTTCCGACAGTTACCGAACATATAACCTTGAATTCTGTTTATCATTGATGGAACCTACAGCCCGTCTTCTGACGGAGAGGATTACTCCTTGTGAGTCAGTCAGTGACTGAATTATAAGTCGTGAATTATGAGAGATGGTAAATTTTTTCCTGATTATACTCCCGGCGTACTAGTCGATGCATCCATTTTTTATTTGCTCTGTCTTAATGCGTTCCAAAATACTTTAAAACGTTTAATCTTTCGTAATGTAAAATTCAAATAAAAACTTGTTCCCTTGTCTTTTTCGTTCTTCAAATATTCTTAGAGATCCTCTGACATTACTCTTACCAACTGCATTAGTTTGTAGTAAAAGAATGTCCACGCGGACTATGGAGTTACACAGCGAAGAAGATTAAGTAGACAGATTAATAGATCTCATATAATGGCTGATAGCTTTCTTAAGAATGTAATGCCATTCTTCCGCTTATAGTAGTAGTAGCAGGTCGCCTCAAAGTAGAAGGGAAAGATAAAACCGCTCTGTAGGTAGCCCATTAGCCAGGTTAAACTCTCGCTTAAATAAAAGTTGGGAATCTCAAAATCTCGAGTAGCTAACTCTATTCATGAATTCTTAGCTATGTACTACTATAATCCAGTCTTCTTGTTGTAGAGCACCATTGAAGTGTACAAAGGACGTGTTAGGAAACAAAAGTCTTCCATTGCATTCAACAAGAATGGTAATGCACTTTTGTATATCTTGGTGACTCGGTGAACTTGTACATTCCAAAAGTATTCTCCCTTTCTTGTCCATCTGAAAGGAGGTTCGTGAGTGACCGAATGTAAATTCCATATGTGGTCCATTCGGTTTAGTTTTTGTTAAGTCACCCTGTCCATCAGTTAATAAAGTGACTCTTCTCTTCAATCTACGGTTACTTGCTTTGTATAAGCGTCGCACAGCCGGATATTCCCCGAAAAGCCAATGCGGTCAACCACAAGAGAATAATTTCACAGAAAAAAAAAATCATTAGAAAGTGAAATCCTTAATAATGAATCAAGAATCCTTGACTCTTAGAGTGTTAGAAAAATATCCGAAAGCTTACACTAAGCCCAGCGTCAGGGATGAGATAATTGTGATCTGGTTCATCTGGCACACGATTCCCTCGCCAAGCGTCTAATTGATGTCGACGAAATCATTTCTAATTTGCACCACATTACGAGGCCTGATCATCGGGAATCATTCAGTCTCCCCTGAGCCCTACTGTTCATCTCTGTGAAACGAGCTTTTAATGCGAAAATTGTTAATTTTGTGCCGCAATAAATGATATTACTAGAAAATATAGAGTTGAAAAACTAGTCTTCAGAAATAGGTTCCAAAATTGGTATTAAATTGGAAGTAACAGGTTGCATGTTTTCCGTCAGTCGTTGTCAGGATACCAACACACAACACTTTCCAAAGATCACTTCTACAAGCACGTACATATGTCAGTGCACCCTAAACTATCGCATCATTAAATTGACATCTGCAGCCTTCAGTTACATTCGTCCCCATCCACTAAACTAGAACTCAACAACCCACCCATCAGTTCAGTTCCCTTTGCTAAACCATCATCAGAATGAAAATCCAAAAAAAAAAAACCTGATTCAGGAAATCAAATAACACTGAGTGCTAGATTCAACTTCAACGGCATCAAGGGCAATTGGGTTCCCCGAATTCAATGCCGCACCATACAATAAAAACTTGATTGCATTCACCGGTTAGTGTCACAAGTCACTTACCAACAACGTTCAAATACACCGAATGCCCAATTGGTGGAGTTGTCGATATTTGACATTCATAGATGCCCGAGTCCTTTCTCTGTGCATAGCGTATCCGCAGTGTCCAGTCCTCAGCGTGTGGCGAGTGCATGGCTTCGAAACGTTGATCTGATGTATACGTGTAACGGCCAACAGTGAGCAGGTGAATATCACGATGTCGCACCCACGAGACCTGAAACGAATACAAATCAACAGGCAATTTGTTAACTTAGAAACCAAATTTTTGTATGTACGTGCGAAAAAGCAAAAAATCAAATCAAAAAAATATCTATTCGATGGATCACACCCCCACCCGAAAAATCATCGGGATGTTCAACCTCTCTTGGCGTGGACAAGTGCGTTATGTATTCAGATGGCAGAAGGAAAAACGAATTTATTGTGAGTGAAAGGTTTGTCCTTTTGATTGCATATCGGATGAAGGCTTTGGTTTTCCATTCGAAATAATTGGGAAGCATATTTTTTCGAAGGGTTTTTCATAAATTCAATTTGCATCAATTACTTTGGGCTGATACTTGGACTTAGTAGATAATTCGTATTCCGGTTGGGCTTCATTTCAGAGATGAGTTGGCAGTGTGCAAATGCACCCAGTTTGCCAAAAGGTTCTTCATTGAGGTAGTTATGCATAATTCTTAAATAAAAAAAGTTCTTGAAAAATGTAGATCATAAATGAAACAGAGCAGAAGAATGGAGTTAAAACTCAAAAATTCCACAAAAGCCTCTAAAGAAGAATGTGAACGGCAGGAGATAAATGGTGTCGCAAAATGTAGCAATTTTAGAATAAAACACAGTTTTCATAGTCTTTAGATTTTTATTTTTTTACTAATTAAGAAGTACATAGGAGTTGAAATTGTTGACCACTCCCATCTTGGCGGGATGACTGCAACGATCCTTGTTGATGCACAGGTCAAGTTGACATACAGCCTAGTCGCGGCGCGGCGTCCCGTGGATAGCCTTCACAACACCCGTTGTGTGGTGAATTAATGTATGCAGCGGTCCCCTTGTGGGCTAATAACCCACATACAAAAATACCACGATTTGAGAGAGCAAGCTGCCTCGGAAATACAGACGGTAAAACGACATTGCGCGAAAAAGGACAATGATTTGCGAGTGTGCTCTGTAAGAACACTCTAAACTTAAGGTGCCGCCCATAAATTGGAAAAGATCCTCACGCAGTATACGGCGGATATTACTGCGATCCAGGAAATACGCTGGTTAGGACAGGGAATGATTAGAAAAAACGAGTGCGACATATATTAGGTTAGGTTACGTAGGCGGGCTGCTAGTGCATTCACCAGCACACTTAGACCATATTGGTCCATTGTGACACCCATAGTCCGACTACTACCACTGCTTGACTAATCCAGTGAATTTGATTCCAACGGAAAATTGGGAGTGGATCAGATTTGAAAACCAGATAAAATCGTATTACCTTTGCTTTCACTGAGATTCGAACCAGGGACCCCGCTTACCAGGGTCAAGCACTCTATCAACTGCGCCATCCAGTCGTGCGACATATATTACATTCCCGAAAAAGGAAAGGATTAAGGTCGATGGTTATCGATTGGCTGTGATCCGCATCCAAGGCAGATTCTACAACATCAGCCTCATATGTGCACTCACCCTTACCGACGAGGCTGAAGACTCAGTCAAAGAGGACTATTATGACTTGCAGAGCCTGTCCGAAGTAAGATGCAAAAATGGGTTAGGAAAACATGTTTGGTGGAGTGGTCGGAAAGTACAGCCTGCCCAACACAAGAACAGGTAACAGCTTCCGACAAAAAGGCTTTGTGACAGCACATTATATTATAATAAGTAGCACGAGGTTCCCTCGCAAAAGAATCCACACAGCAACCGGGCGATCTCGGGATGGTCGATGGTCCGAACCAAATCGATCAAGTCCTCATTTACGCAAGGCAGCCTGCAAATATACTGGATGTGCGAACATATAGGGGGGCAAAAATCGACTCTGAGCATTTCGTCCTATCAGCAAGATTCAGAGCTTGACTGTCCAATGTCAGAAAGGTGCAGAACCCAACAAAGAATAGTTTCCACATTGGACGCCTGAGCAAACGGGAAATTGCCAGATGCTACGAAGAGCAACTAAGTAAGAGACTCTCCGGTATGCCTACGTCGAACATCAACTCCAACGCGATGTGGTTGCATTGCCGTTCAGCCATTAATAAGACAGCCGAAGCAACCCTAGACTACCTCCCACCTCCGACAAGAAACCCGTGGTACAATGGCGTGAGTGAACAGGAGATACGTGCAACCGACGTAGTATACCAAAAGGCGCTGCAACGAAAAACAAGAGCAGCGCAAGATGAGTACCGGACTAGAAGACAGCAGGAAGAGCAAATTCTGTGCCTGAAGAATAGGTCTCTCGCAACCTCCCGAAAATCGAACAGCCTAGGGATAAACAGAAAATATGGGCATTTTATAAGAAAGCCATAAGCATCGCCATTGGCTTTGGGAAAAGCACACAGGCTCTTCGAAGTTGTGAGGGGAACCTTGTTACTGGCCCGCAGGAAATAGTCGATGTGTCTATGCGGCGCTTCCAAGAGCTGCTTAGCGGACTTGACCAGGAGTGAATCAAGAACTCCGAACTGTGGATGAAGTAGTCTTCCTACCTTGCTTTGAAGAAATCGGAAAATCCATTAAAATGCTGAAGAACAACAAAGCAGCAGGCTCCGATGGCTTACCGAGGCTTACAGAGGCCGGTGGAGATGTTCTGCTAGGAAGCATGCTCAAGATCATCTGCAGAATATGGGAAGTAGGCATGCACGACGACTGGAATGTCAGGTCCTTAGGCCCCATTCACAATAACGGCGATCCTACCTCTTGTATCAGCTATAAAGGTATATCCCTGCTCAACGTCGCCCACAAGATCCTGTCCAGCGTATTGTGTGACCGTCTAAGACCGCACTAAATGGCACGAACCAGTTCGGCTTCCGTCTCAGCAAATTGACTATAAACCAAATCATCAGACAAAGCCAATCCTGGAGAAGACCAGCGAGTTTCAAATCGATACGCACCAGCTTTTCATCGATTTTAAAGTCGCAGCATTCATCGGAAGGAACTATTTGATGAGAGTTCGGGATCCCGGAAAAACTGATCCGGTTGTGTCACACCACACGCTGAAACATACGCGATGTACCATGCAGTTCGGCTCAAGGACCTCCGGTCCGTTTGAAACATGCACCGGATTTTGGCAAGGGAGTGCGCTGTCATGTGACCTCTTCAATTTGGTACTGGATAAGTGCGGCGAACAGCTGTAAACATTGATGCCACAATCTCCTACAAGTCAGCCCAACTACTACATTATGCAGACGAAACCAACATCGTCACGCGTTCCAAACTTGCCATAGCGGATGTTTTCACGGCAGTTGAAGGAGAGGCGAAAATACTGACGACCGTCAGCAATAGAAGGTAACTATTTGGTCTGTCTCAGACCTTCCATGGCTCTGTTGACAAGTAAGTGAGTGAATATCTTGAAATTCATTTTGTTTTTGGTCCTCAGAGTTCCAAGCATGTTAGTCCTTTTCACAAATATCCACACGAGCATTTATCTGCTGTTATTTTTTCGAATTCATTTCAGAAAGGATGTCTGCAGTCTTTCACTTCTCTAGAGCACTGGAGACTAACTCCCACTGAACCTATCCGTAGTTCGTAGTTCGTTAAGTCGCTCTAAAGTTAACTGGACCCAGAGTCCTAGCGAAAAAGCATTTCCACATCTATTACATTTTTCCAGTATCACCTGAACTTCTGTGGATTGCTATGGAAGCGTGCCCACACATCCTCCAAGCTACAAGTGCAGATTGAATTTTAATCAAAAGCATTCCAACATCGCCGAACACCGTGAAGTCCCTTCAAACTCGTTTCGTTTGAAAACTAATTGAAAATCGAATCGGTTTCTTTGCTTGTGTATCCTATAAATTCAATGAACCGCAACCATCCTAAATCACTCGTTACCTTTGTGACAATCCCAAGCACATGCACACACACGCGCCCACACACAAGCCCATCCAGCTGCTGATTGATTTGATTGTTCGTCACACAGAGAGGAGATCCACTTGAAATCCAATAGAGCTCCATTTGTCACCCCAAATTGTGAGAACGCAAATCGGAAACCTTTTTGAGGGTACAATCCACCCTAATGGTTCGCCATTATCGTGTGTGTTTATTGTGTACCCCACGAATATGCTCACAGTCGCTCCGCCGCCCGTGAGTGTTTGCCTTGCATTGCCGACAGTTCGACGACCACTCCCAGTCGAGCGGGGGTGCTTAAGTGCATGTTCACACGCACAATGACTTTGTCAAAAAGGACGGGAGATAATCCCTCACATGTACTGACATCACTGTGTCTGAGAACTTGGATACCAATCTCTCATTACAATCGGCAAACGACGGGCATGGGTGAGGTGGATTCCACGACGACGATGGAATTCATTCTGTGGAATCCATTGCCATAGATAGGCAGCCGGAGGGAAATCTTGTGGAGTAAATGATCTCCTATCTGATTGCCTACCCTCGGGAGGGGATGCGGCATGTGGCAGGAGTTCGGCTTTGGAATTTAAAGCACGAGCTCGGGGTTTGGTTTTTTTTTTTTTCCTTCTTTCTTCCTCGCCACGTCCACCTTTGACTACCCACGTGTCGTCGCCGCGAGAACGTTTTGCAATCAAAGCGAACCGTAAATCTAAATTTGACGAAGACATATGAGGCGGTACTTCCGGAGGTCGTGTTGGTGAGTGAAATCCGAAATCCAAAATCCGAAATCTGCTTGGCAATTGTTTCCGCCGCCATTCACCGTGAGGTAGGCAAAAACGCTAACAACGGATAGACAGAGTGTGGGGGGGAGGAGCAAAAAAGGATAACACAGACTTTAAGGAACAATACAAACAAAGTGTTTCTTCTGCCCTTGGCCCAGGGTGTCGTGTATTTGTGTCCTTAGCCGGGAGCGGTGTGCTGCGCAAAAACGACGCCCTGATTTATGTGCTCCCTTCGTGTGTGGGACAGTCACATATGGAGGGCTGGCGGCTGGCTCGGAAGGTGCCGCAGGATGCCTTGCCATGATCAATCAAAGATTTACAATTACCTTCGGGATGAAAAATGAACGTTACGCTAGCCTTGGGCGATGGGGGGAGACGACGACAGTGTATTACGAGCTCTGAAAGTCTTTATCCTGATCGGGTGGTCGAGGAGGAGGGGGGACTACGACGTCCAAATCAGAGCAATACAAAAATAATGTTATTCGTCTTTCGCTGGCGCAGTTAATAAATCCGTGAGTGTCCGGGGGTGTTTTAAAATGCTTAGGATTGCCTTGCCATTTTCTGCGAGCATTTCAATAATAAATGAAAGGGATCACGCTGATGGTGGGTGTCCCGTTTTTTTGTTTCGGAAGACCCTCCGTGGCGTGGCATATAGCATTACGTATGCAATGGTTTTGGCTGTCCTTCGGCTGACAAACGACAATCTGTCTCGTGGAGAAGTAAGCTTGTTTTTTCATTTTTTTCTATTTTTGTTTGCAAATCACAAACACGCTTCGTACGGTCCAAGGTCGAATCAACTGAGGAATGTGTGACACGATAAGAATCATTACGTTAGTCCCTCTCGGTTGAAGGGCAAGCGACCATCATCAGATGTGTGCCATTTCATTGCAATCCCTTTCCCATCACCAGAAACTATTTACTACTTACTTCTTGATTAAGATCAGAAGTCTGCCTGAATGAATCCACACACGAGTGTGTGATTGCCGAGGAATCGTTTCAAAAGGACCACCCACGTGTGTATGTGATCCACAGAAGGAGGCGTGTCACATTTATCGATATATCTTCCCATTACGTCAGTGTATCCTTCCAAGGATACATTAGCTCGACACAGCCACAGGATGGCGGTGACCATCAGGAGGGGATGTGTGAGGGGAGGGGATATATTTCATCAGTATCCAACCCCCGCCTCCCTAGGTGTAATAAACCCAGCTTCCAATCTGTGATAATGTTGACATCAATTCGAATGACTTTTCGTGGACAAACGCACACACACAAACACACTGTCATTGGATACCCACAAATGGCGCACCTGTAACAAAACCGCACACCCGCACACATAGATCGAAAATCCCCAATCTATGAGATGAGATACCAAGGACACAGTGGAAGTAATGGGTTCACCAACATTGATTGCTCTCTAATGGAAATGCTGCTCAGGACTGCGACAACCCTTGAGGTGGCCACGTCAGTTGGCCGCCCTCCCGGTGGGTGGTCCTCATCCAAGACATGCTACATTAATTTATTTATACGCATCCTCATGGACTTATGTTAATTTAATTGGCATCTCCGAAAGCGAGTGGATATCCAGTCGAGTGCCATGGGTGCCATTCGGAATACACCTCAAGGCGAATTCAAGGAGCACCATCATCGTCGTCGTTACTAATTATCATTAAGGCACGTATCAATTCTTTCCTCTACTCGTGGGTCTCCATTGCCCTAATTGAGGAGTCTGTACAGCTCGATGAATCGAGATGCCGATGCCGGATTTATTTCGTGATTTTTATGCGAGCTTAAGTGCAACGAAATGAGACATTAAGTGGAACCGGGACCTTAAAGTGGGTCGGGGCAAGTGAATCGGTGGATGGGTGTGAGTGTCGGTGTCCCCAGACGGTCAGTGGGGTTGATTGCTGCGCGTGTTAATTGAATTATAAATGGACGAGTTTATCTTTGAATGGTTTGCCTGATTTAATTGAATGTGTGTCAATTACCCGCGGGAGTAAATAATTTCGAAACAAAAAAAATCTTAACGATAACAGTGCGAGTCATTCAATCGCCTGCGGAAAGTAGACACAAGTTAAACATAAATGCTCTTTAATGTTGCTCAATTGTAGGCAGTCAGTTAATCTAATAGTGCCCAGCGGCGATGAATGAGAAATAACTTCAAAAGCAGACTGCCGTTCCAAAAGTTATTGTTCGGAGAAATGGAATTTGCGAGGTGTCTAAAACACACGAAGTTAAGCAAATTTTAAAGAAAGACCAGCAGAAGATAGGACTTCAGGCTTCGACATAATCCCCGGCTTAACGTAAGATGTTTGATGTGTTTCTCGCAACAAAGTGGGGGGAATGGGTGCATATGAAATCTATCTACGTGTAAAGACGGTTTTGTTGGATCGTTCGACATTGCCTTCAGTGACAGAAGTGTTATTGGTCAAAATGATGTCCATCAACCATAACGAATCGCTGTTTCGAAGAGCCCCAGACAACTCTTGGCGGCGGACAATTTTCACCTCAAAATCAAGTCGATATGGGTCCTCTGTACAACTACTGCTACTGACCTTGGTAAACGAATATCGTTTACAATTTTGTGGTAATTAGAATTGTGTCGGACGCCCAGGACCAAGGACATCATTTCATTGAAAATTCACATTTAGATTCAGAGGGATGGATCACAGGATGACTTCAGGAAAGGAGAGTAAATTATGCGATGCAGTTAAAGAATATTTGAACGCAACAGATGAATATTATGCTTACTAATTTTCTCGATAACACCACTATAAGGCAAGCAGCTGAAGTAAAATAGCAGCTTCGAGTTGGACAATTGAAAGCCGCTAGGTGATAAGTCGGTATATGAATTTGGTGCACAAAGGACCGAGTGGGGCATGGGCTGTGCGGCATGGCATGACACGGAGGTCGCCCAAGTCCATGTCTTCAAATTCATCAAAAAAAAAGCCGGTTAACTGAGACGTTGTTCTGTCAAGATTTCGAGCAGGAAACAGAAGTCAGTTTTGAAATACAGTGGACTCTCCATAACTCGAACTCTCCCTTAGTCAAAACTCTCTCTAAATCGACCTTTTTCGCCATATTTTACATACATTTCCCCTCATTTCCCATACAAAAACCTCTCTCTAAGTCAAACTCTCTCTAACTCGAAACGATTATGGGATCCCATGACAATTCGACTTAGGGGTAGTCCACTGTAACTTATGATTAAAAAAAAAGCCAGTAGATGAGGCATCTACTTGTACCTGTACTTGCAAAAATGTGGAATCAGAAGCTTCAGGGAGGTAGTTGAATTATTTAATAGAAAATATGGGATAGTGGAAGGATGTGTTTTTTCTTGGGCTTTAATGGGTGCCTGTGGAATGCACTCTTCATTTTAGTGGAGTCCCTTTGAAGGAGGTGGAGAAGTTTAAGTGTCTCGGAGTGTTCTTCACGAGTGATAGGAGGAATGATGCTGAACTTTCCTGTAGAAGTGGTTCATCTGGGTCAGTTTCAACAGTGCTTGGGAGATCTGTAATCGGGATGGCGAGCGTCGTATGAAAGTCAAATTAGCTGTTGTCCACTGAGTATTTGTAGCAACTACCACCCATGGTCATGAAATTTGGGTAATGACCGAAAGAATACAAGATGCTAAGATGAGATTTCTTCGTGCTGTTGTCGGAATTACTCGCCGAGTACAGCGGTGCGCGAGGAACTCAACGTTGAGCAGCATATTGTTCAAACGGCAAGAGCTTTGCTTCGATAGTGGCAAGAATATCTTCAACGACTTCCAAGAAGCGTGTTGATTTCGATTCCATCAGGTAGGTGACCCCCCCCCCATTACAACTTCCGAGACGCATTTATTTTGCTTTCACCAGGTAGGCGTCCACCCACGGTAAAGTGGTTGAACAAAGTCTATAAAGTCGCCTGGTTACGCTTGGGCATAAGCCCTGATGAGTTAGAGTCGATGGCGGAGGATCGAGTTGCCCGGACATCTCTCGTGCGTGGTTTCCCCACGACCTCTTCAGTGAACTATGCGGGTCGGAAGATGATGACGAAAAGAGGAAATGAACATATGTAAAAAAGAAAAATTCTTTTGTCTTTTTTAAAATTTAAGCCTCAAGTAGGTTTCTACGTTTGATTGATTTGAAGGCCGCTTATTTATTTCCATTTTATAGTTATATGAGTTTAACTGAAAAGCAAAGTGCTTATCTGCCGGTGGTACTAAATCCTTCTACATGGAGACATCATTTGGATATAATCTGACCTCTTGCCTTTTGGGTTGAAAAGAAAAAAATTGTAAACCAGGTGAAATTTTAAAATTGTGTTTTTGTGCATTTTTAAAATTTAATTTTCTCATCGCCTTTTTTTCGAATTGTTACAAATTCATCAAAAGCTTGATATTTCGGAGTAGGTTCAACTTCAAATGTTTTATTTTTAACGAATCTATAGTGGCAATTTTGGAGAAAATGTTATTATATATGTGCACTCATGCTCATACAATTAAGCCACATATGCGATAATGAAGTACCTGCTATCTCACGTCTACTTCCCCGTTCTTTGTTTGCGTTATTATAGGTTATACTGTCCACTATTCGATATATCGATAAACTAATCTAAAAAAGCTTTAACATATTTCAGCTTCATTCATTGCAACAATAGCAATTGCTACGGCAAGTACTTCCTTATGGCATATTTGGCTTAATTGTATGAGCATGAGTGTATATGAATTTACACATAAAATTAAGCAGCAAATGCACTATCATAAAATATATGCGATACATATCACTTGATTTCGCAATTAATATCAACATTATTTTTAAAGAAAAAATAAACAGTCAAAATCGGATTTAAGCAAAGAAAAAAAAAATATTAAACAGTCGGTATGCCCATATTGTGGGTGCCGTGCCGTAGTGGATTAGAGCATCGACTCCTACGCAGAGGGTGCCACGTTCGAATCCTCAATTTGTCAACTTTCATGATTCACGGCTGCACCTCTTTCGAGTTACTGCCATGGCTCAAGGAGTAATAAATCAGTGGCCACAATCCATAACCGCTTAACTCGAGTTAGAACAAAATTGAGTTATTAGCACCACCGTGTTTAGGATGCCCAGATTGATTAGCAGTTAATTTTGTTTGTATGTAGCATTTATAAATCAGACGTTATTCTCCAAAAACATAATAGCCAAAGTCAAGTTTGCTTAGCAGTAATTTTGGTATAACGGCTTAACTCAGGTTTTTGTAGAAATAACTTCAACGCCAATTTCCTAAAGCAACCAATGTTAAGTTTGGTTCTTATTCATATTTAATTTTATGAAATCTTCATTTTGGAATAACAGCATAAGTTGAGATAAGACTTTCCGAGTCAGCTTATTATTTAAAACTGTATTTTTTTTTTATTAAAAACCAAAGTCTAGTTTGGTTATTACTACAGGAAATAAAAAATCAATTTCATTCTCCTAACTTGAGTTAGAACTTGAGTTAGGTTGTTATTCCAAAATACAATTTTGTTTGAAGGTCATCTTATTTCAAGTTACGTTTTTTTTCCTAGTCAGAAAATTAAGTTCCTGGAATCCTTTCTATAGTTTGGTTTTTATTCCGAAAATAAATTCTTAAGTAGCAGAGGCAAAATCGATTTAAGTTACTATTCCAAACGAATTTGAAAGTAAAATATCTGTAAAATAATAATAATAATATGGGTGGCGCTACAGTCCGAGGCGGACCTGGGCCTAGCTTCTCAGCAACCACTCGTGCTGTGCGTGCTATTGTTCTTTCAGGAGTGGAAGGGACCTACAGTTTAAAGCCGACTCCGAACGGCGAATTTGAGAAGCTTTTTCTAGACAGCAATACTCTTTGAGCATTGTCAGTGACTCGAAAGAGGCGGAGCCGTGAATTATTAAAGGTGGTAAATTCGGGTATCGAACCTGGCACCCTCTGCGTAGGAGTCGACGCACTTACTCACTACGCCACGGCGACCAAAATATCTGAAAAAAGTCATCATAAATTGAGTTAAGTTTGTTTGAACAGTTGTATTATTTGTGTGATGCTAAGTGTTCATAAAAGTTTTAAAGTGCAAACATGTCTTTTCGCGCAAGTATAATTTTGGAATTAGCCAAGATATTGAACGAGAGTTAAAAAGCTAAAGGTAAATACTAACTATTTCAATTTAAGTGACTAACATGGTGAAATATTATTTTTAACCGAAGTTAATGAGAAAATTATTCTTGTTTGGTTCTTGAAGAAAAAAAATGTCCTTGAGTTAGCATTCAAGTAAGCATATAATATGTAAGACGAAGTTCGTGTTACTCAGTATTATTTTTTTATTTCACATAACGGAAAATTAGTATGTAACACAAAATTTTGAACTTGCTTCTAGAAAATATTTCGGGCTCTGAAAACAGTACGTTTCAAAACGAAAATATTGACAGCGGTACTTAAATATGTACAAAAATATAGTTATTGATTTGTAGGAACGGCTTCAAACTTTAAACTGCTCTCCTGAAAAATAAGAAAAACCGACTTTGGTTTTTATGCCTTGTGACCACTGAAATGTCTAGTAAAAGCTTCTCTAACTTCTCTTACGGAGTGCGAAAGCACGCACAACACTAAGTGATTGCTGGAAAGCTAGGAACAGACATGTGGAATACATCCAATTTCGCTTTATTTATTATTTTTTATTTATTTTAAATAGATTTATACATAAATTAAGTACAAAAAATTGATTGAACAAAGGAAATATATTTTCTGAAATAATGCAAAAAGTTTCAATTGCCCTAATCCAACGCACAAATTGTTCCCGGCACTTGTCCCACTGTGTGTGATGAATGATAATACAAACGTGTTATACTTTTCAATATTAAATAAAAGGCATTTTTTAGATTTTTCAATTGAAAGGGTTTCTTGCTCCAGCCTACAATCGTGTCCGAATCAAGACTAAGTACTGTACCGTCTTCGAGTGTATGCCATGCATCGAACTCGCGTCAAGGTTCTGCTTACTCGACATCATTCCACCGGATACGTGTGGAAATCGTGAAAGCAATATGATATTTTGCTCGATAAACCATCGGACGTGCGTGGATTTCGCATACGCGAATAATGCGATGTAATTATTGTCTGCACCAAATACTTTGCATCGAGTTGATAAAGCATTCGGCACAAACAATCCACACAAGAGTTCTATTCACATGCATAACAAACGATGAGGCCCCGGGATGATAGCGAAACTTATCTGAATTTAAGAACCACCACTATCAAGATTTTTATCGAAGGAGCAGATTGTACGTAAATTGAGAGAAGGACGGATTGGGTGAATTTTTTCTGCTTTGATTGTACAAAATTGAAGCAAACATCTTCCAATTGGAAAAAAAATCTTAGCGATCCCCGAAAAAAATTCACGGTCGCCTTCCCATTTGGCTAACAACTCCAGTCCTATTTATCAAAATCTAAGTTTCGATTGGATGATAAAGCCCTCTCCTCATATCACAAGACTGGATGTTAATTTGCTGAATGACCAGCAGAATAGTGTTTAGCGAACATCACTTGATGGACGTTAGAGCGCACGAATCTCTTGTTTTTCTGTTCGGTTTGTAACACTTCAGATTACTGGCATCACTTGTACGATGCGAAAATATTATTGGATATTTGTAAAAGTTCGTGCATTCATGGATGAAAGCTCGCAGTGTTACGCAATCATTGATTGTTTTATAAACTTGTTGTATGCCAATGCATAAGTGGTTGAATCAGATGTTAACGCTAGACCCTGTTGAGTTATATTTTCTAAAAAGGAGACCAAAAAGTTACACCTTCTCCATGTAATGCTCTACGAGTTTCGTAAAGGAGTGAGTGTTGGATCTGCCACAAGAAACATTCAGAGCTGTCTATTATGCTGTTCGTACTCCGTTAAAAAGTGGGTTGGTAGATGTCGCAACTGTAAAATACAGCCATTTATCTAGGGATTGCAATCAAATTTCGTCTTTCAATAACGATTAAAAGATTTTATTTTCTTAAGATAAGGAAAACTAAAATTCTTGAATTTAAGGGTCATTTAAAAAAAGGGTCAGTTCGGTATTCCAAACAGAAACGATACGATTCCAAAAAAAAGTGTCTGAAGTCAGCAGCAATCTGATGACATGAACTGCCCTCCATTTTTAATGGTGATTCTACATTCCACATTTATGTTAGAACTCATCGAGATGAGGTGAGAATGTTAAACTCTAAAAAGAGAAGAAGAAAAGAAGATCAATTGCTCATCAAAAACAAAAGAATTCGCACATTCTGAAATATTCTGAGAACATTAATGTTTTCAAAAAAGCCTTCCTCTCGCTTTCAAAACTTAAAGACTTAAATGCTGTTTAGTCTACAAGCCTCATCCGCTCCTACATACAACCACTCCCCCGAAAAATTTACGTTCAGTTGCCCACATCTCTTGAACTTCGTCTAGAATATCCTTGGAAACAGCCTCGAAAGTAACCACAACAACCCAACCACTCTCGCGAATCTTTGCTCCGCCGTTAAGCATATTTACCTTAGGTGTCAGATGCCACGGCTGAAGCACAAATGAAACATAAATAAATTATCCAACACGACAATCTCCTTAGCCGGGCAAGTTTTCACCAAAATTTCCTTCCCGCCTTTGCTTCCCATCTCGCCATCCATTCAGTTCTAGAACAACACCTCATCGCGCATTGGTCTCCCGCTCCGCACTAATTGCCGAGAATGAAAAATTCAAAAATCTCATCACACCACACAGCCGTGGTGTGGTCTCTTGACACAAAATCAACATTCAAATCCCACAGCAAATATTTATTAATTCTACCACCGCCATAGCCGCCGCGCCGCTTTCATCGCCACCGCCGCCGTCGCCCGTGTCGTCAGAGCCGCTCAGCCTCGGGAAACTTTAAATAAGTTTCGCCACAGAGAAGCCGACAAGACAAAAGTTCGTTTATACAGTTTTTTTCTTGCTTTTGTTTCGAAAATGGCAGAGATACAAAAAAAAAAAAACCAAGAACGAAGCCAACCAAAAGTAGGCGAGAACTTCGTCCTGACAGCATCCGAAGATGGATCCGACCGAAAACGAGGCCTGAGCACTACACAAATCACCACTTGGCCTCGGCGGCGCAAGGAACATAATGCTCGGCAGTATTCCACGAGATTTCCATAATATCCGATTAAGGTTTCCGACAGAACTCATCGGGGGAGTAGAAGAGAGGGAGAAAGAGAACATCACCAGATACGGATGAAGATGCTGGCGGCTGCTGGCGAAGGACATCGCCAAGGACGTGCACAACTATGTTGATGATGTCTTGTCGTGATCCACTTTTCTGCGGTGACTGGTGACTGCCGGTGATTTTGGTCAATGTAAAGTAAACACAAACAGGAAGTGTTTCCTGCCACCAGCACGCCTCTCAGTCAATTGTCAGGATCACCACCATTCCGCGATAAGAAACTGGCAAAAAAAAAAACACGGAGACAACCCACAAGAATGCCTTACTTAGAGCCTTCATCCCAGCGGTTACCTGGTGACGGCTGGCGCGGACGAGGGTGGGAGCTTTGACATTGTCCTTGGGGAACGGTGGTGTTAATCATTAACACCGAGTGCTGCCATTAACCGTCCCACGGGAGATGTTTAAATTCAGAGAGAGGAAGTGAGGGATTTTCAATTCGCTCGCACAGGAACATAATCTGTCCTCGAGTTGCTGCACCCCAAGGAGTACGACGACGATGTGTGCTTGTGTAGGTCACGTACAATCGTTTCCTGCGAACAGCCATTTTATTCGCCCCTCGGCACTTGGAGAATTTGATTTTATTCTCCCTGTCTCCTCTCCGCTTCCGGATGGCTGACGGAAGGAAATGGACGTCTTGACGCCAGAAAATGGGTCAAATCGATTTGCAGACTGTGACTGGCATGGGGGCGAGTAAACACTGAACTCGTTCCCGGGAACCAAATGGAACAATGCTCTTTTGTTTTGAGTCGGAAAATAAACAGGTTAACACATGGGATACATAATTTTTGTTTGAAATTGTTCCTTGTTCCTTGTTGCTCGTCACAAGTTCAGCCAGTCTAACGGGGGAATACATGGGTTTGGCTGAGCATCTCGGTCCTGCTCGCCCGGATTGTGTGTTGCGGAAGGAAAATATTTTGAGAGGAAATCACCTTTGAGATGAACTTTTGATGTTGAGCACTGAGAATCTGAGAACGAGGAGGAGGAATGACATACGAGATGTTGTGCTAAGATCTCGTGCGGGTATCTGTGGGTGACAGACATGTTGAGGATAAGTGGATGCATGCGTGTGTACTGGAGCGTGTGGATCTGAACAAATGTTTGTATATTCACAAATGCTCGCGAGAAATTCCGTGAAGCAACGAATGGATCAAAGAAGAGTGGTAAATGTTGGAGGGGGTATGCTTCGCATGTGCATACAAAGCATCAACCTTATCTGAAATTTCGGTGAATAGAATTCACTTCATGACGTTGTGTTTAATATTATTGATGTTAGTATCACGAAGTAGATACCTTCACTTGAAGGTTACATTTAGAGTTAGTGCCTGAGGTTTTCTACGATTCATCATTTTTCAACGGAGAACTTGTCAATATGCCGCGGGAAATTCAATCTTTTTAAAATTAAATCACTTTATATGAATGTTTACACAAAACATATATCTTTTTGAAAATGTTATCGGCATAATAGATATAGTGGACTCTCCCTAAGTCGAAACTCTCTCTAACTCTAACTTTTTCGCCATAATTTACATACATTTCCCTCAATTTTCCATACAAAAACCTCTCTGTAAGTCAAACTCTCTATAATTCGAACAAATTATGCTGTCCCGTGACAATTCGACTTAGGGGGAGTCCACTGTATTATCTTTTCTTTTGGTCAACATTCTTAAGAGGGGGTATTGGATTTTCTTGCCCTTCTCTGATTTTCCTATAATTTTCTCAGGGAGATCCATATTTACGTAGGGCTATGTCAGCAACCAAATTTTTTGTTCTTGAAGCGAACACATTCCACGGATTATCCTGTACAGAGGTCCCAACTAAACCAGACATGTTGCATGTAGCCATAAATAAATACAAGTGACGCAACGCTCTATGTTGTCAAGGTGAAATTTGTGGAATTGCTAACCTCAAGACGAAGTTTCGCAGATGGCCCCACGAGCCCTTAACAAGCCAAACATTTTGGACGAGTTAGAGGGACGAGGCCAACGTTCAAGGGTTTTGTGGGGGAATACCCCCGTACATTTAGACCGAGGCTTCATACATTGGATGGACAGTAATAGCAAAGTCGGTGCTGCGATTTAAACTATATGCCATTGTCATGCCAAAATGAAATCGATTGCTGTTTCTAAATAAAGAGACAAACAATGTTTTATCTGATTTCGTTGTTGTTTTACTTAAATTTCTTTCCAGACAGTATTTGTATCACATTTTTTTTCTCATAACCTTATATCCTCTACGCTCTTGCCAAATTACCCATAAGAAGAAAAAAAATATGTTTTTACAATTTTGTTTAGTACCAACTGCGAGTACTAATTTTTAGTACAATTTCAGGGCTACCTTTTAGTACACATTTTTTTAGTACTATTAACTTTATCAGTACCAAAACTTACGTTGAGGACTAGTACATTTATTTTAGCTGATTTAAAGGTGCAAGGATTAAGAAATGAGTAAGAGTTCGATAGAGGTGCGAAGTCAATATATAATGCCTTCGAGCAATATCTCTCATCTGTATCCAACCATTACATGATCTACGTTGTTTAGCAGTATAGAACAGCCGTAATCGAAACAATGTCGTGAGACACCGCAACGCAACAAAGAACCAACATTACCAACCTCTGCGGATCGAGTCTTTAAAAGGAAGAAGGTCCTTGTAGGTGCATCAGCAATATCAGCTATTGAACTTTGGATAAAGCAAAATGACATCTCACCCAAAATGTATTAATTCGGTTATTTTTGAGTACGCTCAGCTTCACCATAAATCTTGTTTAGCAGGCTTTCTTCGAGTGTCTGCGTTATGAGTGTCAGAGTGATTCCATGAAAAATTTGCTAAAACGACTACCACCGGACCACACCATTAAATTAATGTTAAAAATCGAATTGTACTTCGAACAATGCGGGACCTGATCACGTTACAAGAGCTCCACCACCATCTATCAATGCTTCATGAGGAAATAATGATATCCGAATAAAGAGGTTGCAAACAAACCTTCCCACCTTGCATCTTGCTCGCGATAAGGATACCAATAGTGAATAACAGTAACAGTTGCTCTCAGTTCTCAGTACTCAACTCCGATTTGCTTGAAATATATTTAGTACATAGTCTACCACTTAGAAGGTTAAATCAAACGGTTTCGTGTGCAAACCACTGGAAAGGTCGAAAAGGATATTTGAAAATCCTTCTAAGCAAAAATTCAAATACAGTCGAACTCCGATCACTCGAATATTTGTTAACTCGAAATTGAAATTTTTTAAAAATAGCCCCAAGACTGAAAATTACTTACTCCAATACTCCAATATTTGATAACTCGAATAAAATTTGTTGGCAATAACGCCAAAACGGAAATTATAATTTGACTTCGAAATTGTTCTTTGACCAGATAATTCGAACTTTGATTATTCGAGTGTCTTGATAACTCGAACAGATTTTTTGGCATCACCTTAGATTAGTCGAATTCCGAAGAGAAATTTCCAAATTCTGCGTATTCAATAAGTTCGTTTTATAACGAATCACTGTCGGGGCACTGCGTTTGTATGTTCCTTTGAGTATAAACAAAATCCTGGGGGCCAACTATGTAACTTGATTCTACAAAATTATTGTTCGAATTCGAAAAGTCAGTACCATTTTATTATTCTGCGATAGTCGAAATAATCAAGTACTGCCAAGTTTTGTTTGGTTTCCTTTTCGCATATCTAGTACCATGTAATCCGAAAATAAATGTCAAAATCAACTAAATTTGAAAACATCAAATGTTCGACATCAAATGTGTCATCGAGTAGGAAGGAACAAGAATTTGTTTTCTCTAAAATGTAAGTAATATTAATCGGCATGTTAAACACATAATCTGATTTATAAAGGGAATCAACAAAAACAGCTAACACAAAGGTCTCTCAATTTGAAATCCTCGTAGAACATATGTGCAAGCATCCGGACCTATCAAAAGGGTATTTGAAGTCAACAGAAGTGAGACAAAAATCGAATAATTTGTGGAGAAACTTGGCGAATGATTTTAACGCCGATGGACCACCTCAACGCTATGTAGCTGGTTGGAAAAAGGTGCAATGAAAAGCAAAAAGAATTTATTCAATCCAACTTTAATTTTTATTTATTCAAGGTTTGGGCTGATTTCAAGGTTCATACAAAATCAAAACTGAGGAAAAATAAACAGGCATTATCCGGAACTGGTGGAGGTCCATCAAAATATTGCTCCCTTACACCACTGGAAGTAAAGGTTTCAGAGTTATTGGACCTAAGACAAATCACCAACAAATTTGTATTTACACTTAATAAATTTCTTTAAAATAATTTTTTTAGTTTGACATGTATTCTGTCAAATTTCAAACGATACTCGATCGAAAGTAGGAAATTTTGCAATATATTTGGCATAACCGGCATTCGATTCTACTTTCATACATGGTACCAATGCAGTGTAGAATCGGAAACAACTTTCGAATAGAAACAGAATTAGAATCGAGTTACATATTTGGCTCCCTGGTTCTTGTGAATATTATGAGTAGGGGAGATGATGATGAAATTGATTGATTTTCAGAACTGAACGCCCAATCGAAAGAAATGAGGGAGAAATTCAACTGCAGATGGAATTTGAAGCTGAAAAAATACCAGAAATATACAAGGTGTTACGTATGATGATTTTCTGCAGGTGGACGGGAGATATTGTGAGGCAATATTGTTATGGCGATATTCGAAGGAGTTTTCCGACAGATGAAGATATTGTCGATATATTTAAACGATCGACAATGACAGCGACAGTGATGTACTGTTAAAAGACTTCTCGACAAAGCCTCTTTCAAATTAATAACTGATTTTGCGTTTATATTTAATCATTTATACAAATGATCCTGTGTAGCTACCATGGTTGTTTTGAAAAGCAAAATAACAATTTCCGCTCTTAAATCATGTATAACAGAATATTTCAAATTATACGTTTTTCTAAGTCTACGTTTTATGTGTTATATCGCAGAAAAGTATTTATTTTTATCTTTTTTGTATTTTACTTGATTACTGGAAGTTTTGCTTGTTGCAAGTGGTACTTTGATTTATCGAAGTTCGACTGTAAGTTCAAAGCCATAAGGCGTACGTGGGTAAACTGTGGCCCCTATTGCGAGTTTCGACTATCGACCGAATCGCTTGTCGACAAATTTAGGCGTGGAGTCAGCATTGGTGCTCATTAAGGCCCTCATGTTTGCGGACGACATCGTGCTGTTAGCGAACTCACCGGTATCTCTGCTACAATGATTTTCAAAAAAGGTGGTGCGAGAGTTGCCTCCAACGAGAAGTGGCATTTTAGAGGGACAATCCTAGAGGTCGTCAAAGAGTATAAATATCTAGAAATCTTGCTTACAAGCAATTTAAATATAAAAAGGCATCTGAACGACAAACTTACAAAGGCTACAAATGCTATCAGTGTAGCCTGGAAAAAGGCTTCAAAAATCCTTATATCCAGCAAAGCAGAAAGTTTAAATTATACGAAGCTGTATCCGAGACGATAAAGCTATACGCAGCACAGGTTTGGGGGTATAAGGCTTAGGAGGAGGTGGAGAAAGTGCAGCGGTTTTTTATTAAAACTACATGCTCATGGTTGAAACAGGCATATCTCCACTATATATAAAACCACTAAAGATGCAAATGAATTACATAGACCGAGTAATGAACATGGCAGACAAACTGGCTCCCAAAGATAATGGCGATGCAAACCGTTCGAAATAAAACTGCATGGTTCAAAGAGTGGATTAGCTGGTGAATGTGGAGTAGACTGAACGCAGATGGTAGTAATTGGGGTAACTCACTATGCCAATTAATAAAGCAGGTCGACGAGCAGGCAGGAATACAGTTCTTAGAAAAAGTGGCGGGATACATCACATTACATACAGCCGGCTCAGCCTGGGGAGTCAAAATTACTTTCAAGATTTCCATAGCATTCAGGAAATTTCTGTGATGTTCGAACTTAGAGGCGAACTTCCAAAGCTGAATTTTGTACCGCATAGAGATATACTATACTCTGCAGTATGTGTAATTTGGAAGAGAGAGAAGATATCATGCATTTTCTAGGCAAGTGTCCGATCCTAAGGGAAACTAGGAGATCCTTTTTTGAAAAGAACTACTTATCGGAACAAGAAATCCTATCTCTCCTAAACGAAATGGACGTAAGCAAGTTGTTTAAATACTGGAAACTATCACTAAAAAACAGAGATAATATCCTAACAGGGAACTTTTGAAGTGAGCATTTTTCTACATGGAGAACTAATAATTATTACTTGTACATAATAAATTATAGTCAATCCAGCAGACAGGAAAACCATGCTGATTCTGATTTAATTAAATTTTTGTCAAAGGAACGTTATTCGAAATAGTAAAATCAATGTAAGTCTAAAAAAAAATCTAAAACAAAACATTTAATCATCATTAGGCATCAGTTGTGTTGTGAATCAGACGAAGAAATTTCAAGTGATTTCCTTAAAATTGCACGTAAAAGGAGGCGGCTAACGGGTACTTCCACCCTTTCGAAATATATGACAAACTGTAAGTAGGTTCTTTAATAATTCTATTTCATTACTTATATATTCGTTACAGTTTTCTGAATTACTTTCTAAAAAGGGATTCAAAGAATCTTCTTTCGATGAAATACAGATTAGTACATATCTGCCTAATATCATTTAAGCTCCGACGTCTCTGTGATTATGTACTCAAGATCACTACCAAAATAGTGTCGGCAATGAATTTTGCGTTGATTTAATGCAATCAATTTTATTTCCTGTTTTTAAAGAAATTCTTGTAAAAAAGCAAATAAATCGTCTCTAAAAACGTTGTTTATTTTTCTGGAAGACACTGATTTCTGGATTTCTCTTCTAAAATGTCTGGATTTTCCACTAAAATCCAAGCTTGCTTCTTATTTGTTACATGCAGTGGCATAAAATCGCTTCACATTACAAAAACCCAAGCGATTTTTCGGAATATACTAGCATTTTCAGTCTAAAATTCTTAGTCGACAAGCAGTGATCACAAATTTGCAATCGCTAAAAAAAATGCTGTAAAGTCGACAAATATCGACTGCGTACGACGTTCGCAATACCAAACTTCAGAATCGATATTAGACAGTCGACAACTAGCGATTATCAGTCGATAGTCGACACTCGCAGTAGGGGTCTATATCTCAAATTAAATATACAATTGAAGACTTTCAAAAACCTTCTGATGTGGTAGACTATGTGTGTACTTTTTGAAACTCTTTCCCAAATTTAATTTAAAATGTGGCATAGCGATGCCTATAGTTTTTGAAATGGTCTATATAATTAAGCTACATACTTGCTTTAGAAAGCCGCATTTAAGATTTTTTTTGGGATCCTGTTTGGAATTAATTTTTAGTTGAGAGACCTTTGGAACTGCCTGACAACTTCATACTCCGAGGTTTCAAAGTGTGTCCCATCATTGCTAAAAAATCAAGTTTACTAACGTTGGTCAAGTTTGCAATCTAGCGTCGCGCGTTTGCTTACTGTCCACACTAAATTTCCCAAAACGATGTCGCGTATCTTAGTTGATTCCAATTCAACGCCAAGTCTTTCGTTACCTTCAAGGCTTCAAAGCCTAGTTGTTCTCCTCGACACGTGCCCTTTATTAGAACCTCGTTGACGGAACTCCTGTATCGCCTTCCTTCAATTTCCAAGCACTTCACCCATCCATTCAAATAGTCATTGTGAACTAATTCCGTTCAACATTTCACATCAATGAAACACGTCCCTTAAGACATTTTCCCTTCAATCTGTCACATCTCTTCCACTCAGTTGGGCATTTGCATTTGCTCAAAAGAAAGAAAGCGAACTCTAAAAATCCCTCGAGCATTAAGTTAATTACTAGTCAAAAAATACGTGAACCCCTCGACACAGTAGACTGCTGCTGATGATGTTGACCAAAACTCCAGTCCCATTCATGCCCCTCACATTCAGACTTCCGTAAAAGTTTGCCTAAGCAAATACCACAATACCTAGGGGGAATACTCGTATACACAACATACCTCCTTGAGCTCATCGGTTTCGACCTGATTAAGAACAGTAAACTACGTGTTTTGAATGGCAGATCCCTTCATTGCGCTTCACTTGATAAATGCCACCCCTGGAGCTGGCCATCGTGCCGCAGCAGGGTTCAGATAAAGGATTGCGCTCAAATCAACAACACTCAAAGAATTCAATTGGAAATTCAATTTCCACCTAAATACACATCGTCACTGCTGAACCCATCGATCCAACCGGCCGCTCACACACCTAAAATCCAGCGCCGCCCCATCGACGTCGGCGACGTATTGTTCCCGCAGACAATCGACTCCTCGGAGAAAACGAACCAAAAAGAAATGTTTCTTTATTTTTGTCGAATTTAATTCTTTCCGCCAGGACACACCAGCACGGCAAGACCGGTCTGCTTTCTGGAGGTTCACCAAACAGACAAACGGCAAGACAATCAGAACAGAAAAAGCATTTTCTCTTGTTTTGTTTGTCGAATGTGTTTGTATGTGTTTGTGTCTTCCAATTGTGCAGGACTCTATTTACCTAAGATCGCTCCTACATGCTTGACCAGCTGGCCGGTGGGCTGGCAGAGGGCAGAGGGCAGCGGAGGAGGGACCAAGCTTAGCGGACACGTTTCAATTTCATCCCACAGATTCAGGAATGTCCTTCTTGGGGAGTGCTGTCGTCTGTCTGTTTCAACACCCGGTCTGTCGAAATTGGATTGAACTCGGGACTAATCACTTGGCAACGGATTCGAAGGAAATGCGACTCAACTAGGGGCACTCGCTTCGATTTCACTGACCCTTTCCTGCTGACTGATTCGGACTTTCGAAGCTCGTGCTATTGGCACAGCTGAGACCAACGATATTCCCAACGAGCAACAGCTTTACATTATCCCTTTTCTCTGAGTCCTCTGTCCTTGGAAGTGTAACAAGCTGAAATTCACTTGGAAAATAAATCTTGTCGAGGAATCAATTTCTTAAAGGGTTATTTATTAAATGTTGCATGGGGTGACACAGGAGGGGAATCAGTAGGTTTAGGGGTGCCAGCTTCTGCTCCCAAGATTGTCTTAGTTCTAAGTGCCTATCATTGCTTGGGTGTGAAGGACATGAGCTTAATTTGTTTTATTGCCTCGAATTTCAAAATTAGATCTCATAACTAGAGATTTTCTATGAATAAGTGTCCAGTGATCTATTTTGCTTTTATTTTGTTAGAGGCAGGGCATAGCTTGCCGCGGAAAATATTTAAAGGTAAGTCGGAAAAAAACATTAGCCTGCAAACGCTTTCTGAAATTGTATTGTGTATTGCTATTTTGGTAATCACATACAAGTTAAGCAATTATGCGTGCATCCAGTCATTAAAAGTTAAGTTAACAATGAACCTAAAGAATAATAAAAGTGGTTTCGAAAGAAACCTTGACCTTGACGGCTCCAAAAACGAGAGGAATTTGAAAAAACGAGACAAGGAATTACTAGTCAACCAAGTATATCTTTGACATATGGATGCAATGTAATGCGAAGCAAAACCATCCTTGTGGTTATAATATATTTTTATTGAAAGAAAAGAGCGTCGTAACTATATGACTTTTTTTCTTTTTGAGAAAATTCAAAAATCATTAGCCGTGTTTTTTTTCAAAAATCTATAAATAGTGAAGTAGGATTTTGCACGTAAAGCACGTACAACAACCTACTGCCTATAATATCGGTAGTGAAAAGTGGCTGCCGATCAAAATTCGACTTCAAATATTTTTTTTTCATACATTTTGACATCAATTTTGAACACATTTCTTTTTCATAAGCAAATGCTCTTGCACAATCATTTTCAAATAACCACGTCGTGGCTAGTGGTCTAAGTGACCAAGGCACACGCGACACACAGAACAGCTCTCAGCAAATCCCTTCTGCTGTTTATGTGTCAGAAGACGACATTGCATTTTTCGTCAACAACTTAAATGTTCGCAAAAAGGGAGGGCTTGATCTGATTAGAAACATCTATATCAAGCAGCTGCCCAAAAGTGGAATAAAGTTTTTAACATTTCTTATAAATGCGTGTCTCAAAATGGAATATTTTCCTGACTCCTGGAAATTAGCCAAAGTTATTCCTATACCAAAAGGAGGCAAGCCTCCTGAAAATCCTGAAAGCTACAGGCCACTTTTTGAGAAAGTTCTTAAGGAAGTGATTTTAAAACATATTTCTGAAAACAATATATTCCCCAATGAACAATTTGGATTTAGGGCACACCACAGCTGCACCCATCAAGTATTAAGAATCTGCAATCACATAAAGTCAAACCGTGCTATAGGCAAATCAACTGGGATGGTTCTACTTGACATAGGGAAAGCATTTGATACTGTCTGGTGCGACGGACTTTTGTATAAATTGATACACCTCCGGTTTCCTCCTTATATATGTAAAATTGTCCAAAGTTTCTTATCTCGTCGTCGTTTCGTAGTCCAAGTGAACAGTGGTGTTTCTGACCTAATTTTTTTCAATTCTGGTGTTCCACAGGGTTCAGTTCTAGCTCCAATTTTATATAATATTTATGTATCAGACTTCCCAAAATTGCCAAGTTGTCACACTGCGATTTTTGCAGATGATACCGCCATATTTTCTTCACACGAATTAGCTCTCAATATTGAGAGCAATCTCTCAAATGTGATCAAAATTGTGGAAAAATATTTCAGCAAATGGAACATCAAGTTGAATGAGGAAAAGACGCAGGCTATCTTTTTTACACGAAAAAGAAAGCCCTGTTTTGTTCCTACAAGGCAATTGCAGTTATGGATTGTCTATAAATTGGGAAAAAACTCCGTACGTTACTTGGGTATTAATCTAGACACGAAACTAACTTTTAATGATCACATTAGTAAAACAATTAAAAAGGTAGGGGTAGCAACAAAAATGTTATACCCATTTATAAATAGGAAATCGTTACTTTCACTTGAAAATAAAATGATTATTTATAAGGTGATTTTTCAAGCCATTATGCTATATGGATGTCAAGTATGGGGTAACAGTGCGAAATGTCACATAAAAAGATTGCAAGTATCTCCAAATAAACTTCTTAAAATGATGTTAAACTTGCCTTGGCATCACTCAACTAAAGACATACACAAAAGAGCGAATGTTGAATTGATTTCTGATAGCATACAGAAACTGAAATTAAAATTCCAAGAACGCTGTAGTTTTGTTGAAAACCCGCTTATTAATATTCTAAGTGATACTCTATTGTTTATTCAATGTTACTGTGTTATATTTATTTATTTGCTTATTTTTTTATTTATTTATTTATTTATTTATTTATTTATTTATTTATTTATTTATTTATTTATTTATTTATTTATTTATTTATTTATTTATTTATTTATTTATTTATTTATTTATTTATTTATTTATTTACTTACTTATTTACTTATTTATTTATTTATTTATTTATTATTTATTTTACTTTTTACTATTTACTTTTTACTATTATTTATATACTTTTGTTTTTTTTTCACATTGGAGGTTTTTTTTCGTATTTTCCTCCAAAGTATAATCATATTGTTTTGAAAAACATAATTTTATACATAATTTAAAACATAATTACATGTAAAATATTATAGAAGAAAGATATTACAATATCATAACTCTAATCTGTAAAATGTGCGGTAACAATACTTATGTCATCAATATTATGCGAAATAAAAGATCTATCTATCTATCTATCTTTCTTTTTCATATATTTTGGCAGATAAAAATCACAGCCTCTGCGAATCGTTTTTCAGAATCTTACTTCACTTCACTATCGATAGTGTTGAAAAAAACACGGCTATTTTCTTTACAATTTACTGTTGACAATGCATTTTCTCCTAATAATTAATTGAAATTAGATGTATCTTACTGAAAATATCACAACTTGAAATTATCCCACTTTGCACTGTTTCTAATTCAAGTTTTATTGCACAACAATAATTACACTCAAGATCACTTTCAGTTACATTGCAGTCTGCCTCATAACTAATTTTTTCAAACACAAATAAAATGACAAAGAATAAAATCTAAAAGAAAACAATGCAAAATCACCAAATAAGTCGAAACGCGAGCTATTTTTTGCATAAGAAAGCATGAGGTAAAAAAAGAGGAGTCAACCACATCGAACAAGGATAGAGAACCAATTGGTTCTAACCAGCCAGATATTGTACAACCCAAGATTTTACGGGTTACTATGATTTTTCACCCTTTATTTTGCCGCCGCTTTGTTGTTGTTATCTTATGGGCTATGGGGTATGTGTCATGTGATGTTGGAGAAGATGCATGCAATGATGTGAATAGTGTGTGTTTACCTAGAGCAGTGGAACGATATGAAGGCAAATGACAAGCCGGTTGTGGGCTTGTGTGTTAGTAGAATTTGTCTCTTGCATGGGCAGGGTCGACGTGGCGTAGTGGGTAAATGCATCGACTCCTACGCAGAGGGTGCCAGGTTCGATACCCGAATTTACCTCCTTACCACCTTTGATAATTCACGGCTCCACCTCTTTCGAGTCACTGACAATGCTCAAAGAGTATTCTTGTCTAGAAAAAGCTTCTCATTCGCCGTTCGAAGTCGGCATTAAACTGTAGGTCTCTTCCACTAGTGAAAGAACAACAGCACGCACAGCACAAGGGGGTGCTGAGAAGGAAGCTAGGCCCATATCCGCCTCGGCCTGTCGCGCCACCCATATTGTATTATTATTATTATTACATGGGCAGGTGTAGGAATTAGACAATTATTATGTTTATATGCACATATTAAGATTCATGTTCCTTGTTGTATTAAAAATCACCAGCACACTTAGACCATCGTGATCCACAGTCAGACTACTTCCACTGATTGACCACTCCCAACGGCATATGGTGACTGGACCTGATTTGAAAACCAGATGAAAGCGTATTAACTTTGCTTTCACTGGGACTCGAACCGAGACCCCACAAACCAATGGCAGGCGCTTAACGAAACGCGTCATTCAGTCGTACTATCGGATCAAGGCTTCATCCCGACTTCAGGGGAATGAGTTTCTCTCTGGATACCCTCATTCCATTAATCTGTCATTTCGCTTTGAAATTTTCTTTTCTATCTCCTCTTAGTGTTCAAAGCTATTTAAGTTCTTTGTCTGGCCATAAGCTGAAGGCGGCTGTCCTATTATCAGGCCAAGATCCATTGGATCTCGTGAGGTACTTAGAGGTCTATAAAAAGCCAAAGAACGGAACGGATGAAAAGACCGAAGTGTCGTATCTGCTGCTACGAAGAATCAAGATTATCAAAAACTGATTCTTCGTCAGGCGTGGACACTAAGTCTTGGAGCTTAGCTAGAGAGAAAACCCGCAACTGACATCTCAGCCAGCCAATCAAATGGTTTCGACAGTTGAAAGTTGTGGTTGGATGAAAGAATTGATCCTAGGCACTAGCCACAGTCGGAAGTGATTTGACGGAATCTGACAATGTGAAATCCATAGAGTTGTACCGGAGAATCAAAGTTTACTTCCACAATGCTTATTGGTCTAAAATAAGAAGAAGACATGGATTGAAGAAGGTAAGCGCCGTACTGGAGACGGATGCTCTTTATATAATTGTTGTGATGCTACTCCTTTTGAAAATGTCCCTACAGTGATGAAGATACATACTCATATGACCACTGAGAGTCTGGATTAGATTTCTTGTCGATAATACTTCAGCCATCAAATACAGTGACATTTTGGTGACGTGTAGATATATATATATATGTAGTAAAAGATGAAGTTAAAGAAATCCATTATTTTTGAATACAATTTAACCCATAATTGAAACTCTCTCATTTTGTCGAATCGTTTGTTGCCATTTTGATGGCAAAGTCGACTCTCACTCGTAAAAGCTCTAAGCTGAGAGCATTTTTGGGAGCAGCAACATCGTTTGCCATGAATAGGACCCTGTGGTATCCACTTGGTGCTTGGTTCGGACTATAAGTGGGATGCAAAAAAGACTTCGCAACCAAGCCTCCCCTGTCGATGTCTGCGTCCTGGTTAAATCCTTATGGAACACAACCCCTCTCCTGGGGGCCAAGGCTAGCCATTTCTGAGCTATTGCTTAATTCAGGCGGCTCAATTATTGACAACACAGGCCGGAATTATGAATCGAAGGAGATGAGCTCGTAGAAGATGACGCCGTGCCAATCCCACCAAGTGCACAATAGGATTACTCGCTTGGCCACGGTTTTCGCCGACTCACCGCGATGTAGGCACGACTGTTTTGACTTGACGCTGTCTTAATTGAATCACTTTTCGTCACCAGTCACTATCCGCTTCACAAATGGGACGATTCGAAAGTTCCTAGTCGTTAACTCCTGTGGTACCCATACATCGAGCTTCAGTTTGTATCCAGCCTTGTCCCTTGTCCAGACTCGAGGATTGCCATGATTTTCCATGACTTTATTTGGATTTTCGAAAATTGGCCTTCCAGTGCATGGTGAGCCCTTGACCATAAGCATTATTCAGATTTTTCGGTCCAGGCGACAGAGTGACTTGAGTTTTTGCCCTTATCCAAGAAAAACATAAAATATGGTGCATTTTCTCTTTGCTGGCGTCCATCTTTGTTGCGCGCTCAAACAAAAATCGTTGTGTGATTTATTAAGTTCGAAATCGTATCTTTCTATACGCCTCCACTCACTTTCCACCAGAATTAACTCAGAATTCACGGTATTCCTCGGCCATTAGCAACCACTTCCGCTTATTCATTCAACTGCGTTTTGATTTCCAACTGCAATAGCAACTAACCTCATCATGTGTACATTCAGCAAATGCCACAAGTTCAGGCCAAGGACACTTATATTTTTATTTTCAATCAGAATGCAGCACCGAGCATGAATTGACATGCGCCCATGTTCCAGCTACAAATCGAGGCTAATTTAAAACACATACCACCAACGTACGAATGTAAATTGAAGCATTTCAAAAACTCTCCTTCCGCAACATCATCTCAATACTCAGCCCTTCGCACACGACTGAAGGCCTCTCTCGTCTCCTATTACCTTGGGTGGCAGTTAGCAGACTTATTTCGAATTGCAACCTTCCTCGGTTGCAATTAAAACGTCACCAGCATTGGGTTTCATTTAAACTTGCAAACTGCTTCATTGCCAGGACACTCTGCTGCACTCTCTATGTGCGTTCAATGGAGTTGAATGTCATCAGAACTACAAGAGCCACCCCGCTCCGATGCGAATGTCATACACCTCGAATGTGGCTCATGTCCCAAGGACAAAACGTGCACAAATTTGCCACAAGCCAAATGAGTGAACAGTAAAGAAAAAATTTGAAAAAAAAGCTAAAACGAAACAAAAATCAAGCAACCGAAAGTGGGCGAGGGATACACACATGTATCTCATCGTTGGGAAAACACTTATGTAAAATGCTGCCAAGAATTATTACCCCATATGCTAACCTCTCCGACATGGCTACGAGTGGAAATGAAAAGTGGCTGCAGAAGTCAGAGTTTGGAGATGCTCTGTCGGTTGATATAGAGTCCTCTTGGCTCTCGAGGGAGATGTTTTATGTTTTTATTTAACGAAAATTCCTTTTCCCCTTGTTTGTTTTTTTTTATTTCTCTAAGTTTGATGAGGTGTCATAAAATGTATGAAAATGTAATAAGCATTCGGGGTTATTGCGGTGCTGCTGGTCTTTTTTCTTGTTTCCTGGTACCGCACAGATGGAGTGTGCTTGGAATATCATTGCGCCCGCTCTGCCATCCTCTGCAGCGTGGGTGTCCGGAGCGGATGAAATGTAATTTGGTGCCATGTTCGCAACCATCACGAACCATTCCTAGAATTCTGGTTAATACCTGGAAACACTGCAAAAGCTAATGGGGCAGCTGCAGTAATCTTTATCAATTCAGTCTGCTTCGTTTCTGCATCATCAGAAGCAGCTATGCAGAGAGAGTTATAGATTCAAAGGGTGGCGAATTCTTGTCAATACTCCGTGTTCGACCTTCCATGGTCGATGCTTCAGAGCTAGGGATATAAAAACGATGACTACGAACTGGGGATTTAAGGCTCCTGGAGAATGAAACACAAGCGAGGAGTTACTGTTGTAGTACTTAACCAGCTTTTTAAGCTGCATCCTCTTCACATCGAAACGAATTCAAGAGAATACGTACTTGTGAAATGTCAGGCCAGGTTGTTTCAAAACGTCGACGATGTAAATAGTTATCAGCACTTGCGATGTTCTTTAAATGTTAATCCTTCTCCAGAAAGGTGATTTTGCTATGTTTCCACCAAAAGAAATCGAGAGGTTTCCTCAATTATCTCCTGGCCTACCAGGTTTCTTAGAAAGCGATTTGCAGCTCCCTTGAGTTCTTCCGTCCGTGAGAGGTTGTCTAACCGAACAAGCCTACAGCGTGAACTTGATCAAAATGAACTGTATTTTGATCATTTTGGTGTTCATTTTCTCATACTATGTCTTTCTACTTTCAACAACAGACATTTGGTCTCGTGGCCATATACAAACTGAAAGCGAGTGACATATGTTTTGGGGGGCACCTATAAATTGAGAGCGAGTGACTTGAAAATTGAGAGTGAAAGAAATTCATCCGAATATTGGGTTTCGGTTCCGATAGACTAGATCAGTTAGGGTATAGTATAAGGTTGCCGCTGAAAATTTTGAGAAAGTCGCAAAAAAGTATCACGGAGTGAAAAAAATTGCAATAAAAACAATTAACAAAGAAAGAATGCAATTTTCAATGCTCTGGCCTTGCCACGGATACTTAAAGTGGAAAAATGTGTCCGACTAGATCTTCTTAAACTTATGATGTAAATGAAGATTTATAGAAAACTAATCCCATCAACTAATTACAAATTAGCGTAATGCTTGCAGAATAAATCGACAATACGTATCCCGATAAATGGTTGCGTGTGGCTTTGCCAGTTTCGACATCCAATCAAAGAATAGTTTTTTTCAGAGCGTACAAGGACCGGTTTGATTTCATCATGCAGGAGGTGCAGTCTTTCAGTTGCATCTTCTAATTTTCTTGGAAATTTCAATGTTTCCAAATGTTTTTTGTGATTTAAATTGTTCTTTAGGCTCGGAAACAATCATTGGCACACATTCCAGAATGGTCGCTTTGTTTCCAGATCTTGACTCATCCATGAAAATTACATTTCCCTTCCATTAAAATAATTCCTTTTGAAACTAATTTCAAATATTGTGGCTCTTCATCAGAATCCCGATGATCTGATTCTGACATGACTCCGAATCTTTTTGTTCTTTATTTTGCGCTACAGTCTGGGGTGGATCTGGGCCTCAACCAACAAGCCTCTCCAGCTAGCACGGTCTCTGGCTAGCTGTCTCCAGTGTTGCACGCCAAGTTGGTTGAGGTCCTTCTTCATCTGGGTGCGCCATCTTAAACGCGGGCGTCCTCTGTTGCGTTGTCCCACGGGTTCGGAGTCGAAGACTCTCCGGGCCGGAGCTGAGTTGTCCATACGCTCTACATGGCCCAGCCATCTTAGGCGTTGGATCCGAAGACGCCTGACTAGACTCATGTCGCTGTACAGCCCGTAGAGTTCGTGGTTGAATCTTCTCCTTCAGAAACCGTCAACGCAAACAGGACCAAAGTTCGCACGCAGAACTTTTCTCTCGAAAATACCAAGGACTTCCTCATCCGTTTTGAGATTGTCCATGCCTCCGCGCCGTACAGCAGGACTGGGATGATCAAGGTCTTGTATAAAGTCAGCTTGGTCCTTCGAGAGATGGCTCTACTTCTCAATTGCCCTTTGAGCCCATAGAAACAGCAGTTGGCAAGAGTTACTCGACGTTTGATCTCGGTACTGGTGTTTTTCGTACCATTTACTGCGGAGCTGAGGTAGACGAAGTCCTTGACTACCTCGAAGTTATAGCTGCCCATTGTGACGCTCTGTCCAAGACGTCGATGTTGTGTGTCCTTTCTTGATGATAGCATATACTTCGTTTTGCCCTCATTCACCGCTAGACCCATTGCCAGCAAACGCCTAATTGACGGCTCGCTGTGTTCTGCCAATTACGTCAATGTCATCCGCGTATGCCAACAGTTGTGCGGACTTCTGGAAGATCGTGACCCTAGTGTTGGCGTGTGAGTCTTGCACGATCTTCTCGAGGTTGATGTTAAAGAAGTCCCATGACTGCGCGTCGCCTTGTCTAAAACCTTTTTTTGACATTGAAGGTCTCGGTGAGTTCGTTTCCGACCTTGATGGAACAGCGAGAATTCTCCATCGTCATCCTGCACAACCTGACGAGTTTGGCAGGAATGTCAAAACTAGACATGGCGTTGTATAGCTCGTCCCTATGCACGCTGTCATATGCGGTCTTGAAATCGACGAGATGGTGGTGGGTTTCGATCTTCATCTCTTGGGTCTTTTGCAGGATCTGCCGTAGTGTGAGAATCTGGCCGATGGTGCACTTCCGTGGCCTGAAGCCACACTGATATGGACCACGTTAGTTATAAACGGCTTCAGGCGAGTACACAAAACGACAGAGAAGATCTTGTAAGCGAGGTTCAGGAGACTTATCCCTCGGTAGTTGGCGCAGTTGAAGGGGTCTCCTTTCTTGTGGATCGGGCAAACGATACTGAGATTCCACTCATCGGGCATGGTTTCCTCCGACCATATCTTACAGATGAGCTGGTGCATGCGCCCTACCAGATCATCTCAAGCTGCCTTAAAGATTTCAGCGGACAGTCCGTCCGCACCGGCAGCTTTGTTAGACTTTAGTCTTGATATTGCTATCTTGACCTCGTCTAAGTCGGGGGGACGGAATTATCGTCGATCATAGTCCATATTGAGTGGGACATTCTGTCTGACAGCGGTATTGGTGTCATCCATTTGGAAGTCTGCAGAAATGGTTCTTCCAAATTCTCAGTATCGTCACTCCGAATCTGTTATACAGGAGAAAAGTTTGTTATAAAATGGTCTCCAAGAGTCGCAAGAAAATTTAAAAGGGTGTCAAAATGTTGTGTCACGGTATCTGGGCGTCAAGAGGGTCAAGAGTCGCATTGCGGCAAACCTGATAGGAGACGCTAAGCATACTGTTAATCCAAAAAAATAGCTATATACCGGAAAAGGCCGTGAGAGAGTTCATATTTTTTTTTTAAATGAGGCTGGTCAAGCAACGACTGTTGCTGTTCCATTAATACTTTTGATTAGATTTTCGCTGGCGCACATTCCAATTTTTGAGGATTTCTGCTTACTACACTGTACGACTCGATAGATACAGACGTCCTTGTGTTGAGATCAAACAAGTCAGCCCCTACTAGTTTTGTTGAGAAACTCTTAAATTTATTTGTATAAATTGTGTTAAGATTATTAATTTGATTTTCGTAAAATGTATTTTGATGAAGTACTTTGCCAAACATTCTATTGGTACCCTACGACCATGCTTATTATGTCAGTTTTTGCACTTGTGATGTACCATACATACATACATGCATACTTATACCTGCACTGGCATTGGTACCAGCAATAATGCTGCGGGTGTGTGTAAATGTATGTGATTTCTGATTGGCACTTGCTATTGATTTGAGATGATCTCGGAGAACAACCGTAAGGCCTAATGCAGATTATTGGTGACGTGTGCAACACTGGCTTGGGCAAGTGGCTAATCTTATTTTGCAATAGAGAAAAACTTACTTCTTGCAGTAACCACCAAACCAGCCGTGTCGTGTCATAGGGAAACCTTTTGCTTGGCTTGATAGATTGTTTATAGTTTATGTTTGAAATTAAATAAAGTTTATAACGTGTTGAACAGTTTTAATCTTTAATTTCAAGTTTTGTTTATTGCAATTCTTAATCAAGTTCATTGGTTCATTTTTTGATCAGATGACACTTCTAGGGACTAGTATTGGAACATCATTTATCCAATTCTTACGATCCAATATTTCAATCACAAATAACCTGGTGAAATACTGCTGCCTGACCATTTTATATGGCGTTGTAAACAAATTTCGCCTAAATGTGGCTAGCAGGTTAGTCCTGCAAAATTTAGAGAGCGCGTATGCCAGCACTGGACCGATGTGTTTTGCCTATCATGAATCTCGCAAACACTAACAGTTCTATGGCATGAACAATTCGGAAAGACGAACGAATTTGTAAAACATCTTTATTCCGAGCGAAAGTCTATCATAGATCAGTTTAAAAAAAAAACATCGTCTTTTTACCTTTTGTAAATAACATTTTTGCTTACTTTTGTTTTAATAAAATTAAATGTTTTCTTCGTGAAAGGATGCACGGAGCATATATCTTTCGAAGAGTTTGTGTACTTTTTTTTTCTTTTAAATTTGGGGCACCCTTTGTAAACCTACGTAACATAATCCGCTTGGCACAAATGTAATCTGAACACATGCTGATCATCTCTTTTGAAATTTGTCTGTATCCTCAGAGTTTTTGGTGACATTAAGGACCCACTTGCTAATCAAACCTCATCTTGAGGATGCATTTTTTTTCGAAGAATGGTTGTTAAATGTGTCAGATGTTCAAAATGATTCCGCTTGCTTTTGGAATTTGACCCAAATTTTTCTGAACCGAACAATTGATTTGGCTACCTCCTAAATTGTACCTTTTAAAGGATTTTAAGAGACGATTCATAAGAAAGGCATTCGAGTTGAATCTATTTCCACTCATTTTGACAACAATGTGACAAAAATTTCTTCATAAACGAAAAAATTAGTTCAAAATTGGACTGTTTTAAATTTATTGATTTCATCAGAAAATTTTAACGCTAACGGATTGCATTGATTATTTCTCTATATGGCAGATGAAAAAGCCTGTCCCGGTTTTCCACCAAGCGTCACCGTACAATGCAAATGTGACCCAAAAGCAATCTGCAGTCGACACATAAAAAGAGTCCATTTTTAAAATTGGAAATTGAACAGAGCCGAAATCACATGTCAGTCGTCATATCTGCTGTCGCTAAAAAGTGTGTTGCCAATGAGAAAAATCCGCGTCAACCAAATCCGCCCGCATTGTCCTGTTTTTTCTCCGTCCCATCCACATTGGGAAATCGTAACCCTTAAACCCGGACAGCCAACTCAACCAACCACATCTGTGTGCCCGAACATCACTAATGAGTGTTGAAAATATTCCACCCGCCCTGCATCAGTGTGTAAACGAGCACCAATCACATTAGGTCCTTTTCACCGAACAGTTCCTAATTAATAATTCCCTCGTATAAATGAACAAAAAAAAAAATGCAGTTTAAAAGACTTTAGCGCTGCTTAAAATGTAATTTTATCCGAAATTTACATTTTCATTGTGCTTCATCCGCGGCTGGGGGTGGATAGTTGGGGGGTGAACGACTGAATCGGGGCTGTGACCTTAAAGCCACCGCAGCGAAACCTGTTGTGGCTACATTTGTGAATTTCATTTCAAACTCACTGATTTCGAATGCAAAGTTAATTCCTCTCAGCTCTTTTCTTTTTTTGCAATTTTTGCAATTTTTATTCAATTTTTTTTTACCTCATTTCTGCTCGATCCCCAGGACCACAGCGATATCCTTCCTTCCCCCAACGCTGCCGTTGGTCGCCCTGTCATCGCACTTATTTTCATCAAATGAATTAAACGAAGCGGAAAATTGTAGCGTGAATGTTGGACGTTTTTTTTTTTTGTTCGCTACATCAATTTTTTTTGTGTTCAGTTTTTTTTGGTTGTACCATTTTTTTTTCCCGCAAAGTAAACTTTACTTTTTTTTTCGAAGGATCGGGGCGTGGTTTCCGGAGCAAACATTTGTTGTGCTTTTTATTTTACAAATTTTCAGCGTGTGCAGAGAGTAAATTGTCGGGCTAGTGTCAGTGGGAACTGCAGTGGTGGGTCTCGCTATATATTCGTTGAATCATTTTGATAATGGAGAGTCCTCCCCATGGATTCGATGCGAGTTATTTTAGGGATTGTACAATTTTGATGAGTTGCATGGTTATTTTTACTCCAATCTAGGGGTGGTCGTTCTTATAAATAACTTCAAAGGAAAAGTCCCTTGGTCGAAGTTAATTAATAGCTCAGGTGTTTATTTTGGAAAAAATGGAGGAATTATAAAATTGTATCGTTTCGAAGTCAACAGGTGCTGACAAACCAAGTCGAAAGGTGCTTGACCTACATCCACTTTCCTCAGTCGCATGGTGACAAGGGGGAATGCCATTTCTTTCCAGTTCCATGAAGCGACTCTCTTGCCAAGCAGTTAAAGTGGTCACTTTGGGAAAATGTGTGTACGCGCATAGCTGTTTGACGTCCGGCGGAAAAAATTAAGCAGATTTGAAAAATCCTGACAATGAAGACATTTTTCCTTCAAAGGCATCTAGGAATCAATGGAATATGTAGTCGAGTGGCAAAGAAGATGCAAGGAAGATGTAATGACTCATGGTGCATGAAAAGGTCAGCTCGAGGATCTCGATGGTTTTGCCGAAGCGAGTAGTACGTCATTTTGTGGATATTTGTGTTGAGTGATCAATAAGAGTGTCAACATTGCGTATGCTCTGAAGGCAATCAAAATTTTGCGCTTGTAAGCGATTTGCCTGTTGTCGCCGTGGCGTAGTGGCGTATTGGCGTCGATTCCTAAGCAGAGGGTGCCAGGTTCGATATCCGAATTTACCACCTATCATAATTCACGGCTCCACCTCTTTCGAGTCACTGACGATGCTCAAAGAGTATTCCTGTCTAGAAAAAGCTTCTCAACTTTACCGTTCGGTCCCTTCAACTCTTGAAAGAACAATAGCACGCACAACACGAGTGGTTGCTGAGAAGCTAGGCCCAGGTCCACATCGGAGTGTCGCGCCACCCATATTATATTTTATTGTTATTATAAGCGATTTTCCTAACCACTACAAGTTAATAAGATGAACAAATAGTACGTTCTCGATTTTCGCAACAGCTAAATTTAATTTTTATCATTATTGACGCAGTAATCGCAACTTTTTACATTGACAGAATCACGATAGCTGCAACTACCACAGTTTCTAGTTGTTATAATCGAGTTAGAACTGTATAAAGTACTTCTGCACCATTGCTTTACTCTGGCATTGCATTGCATTACCCTGGCACAATAACTCAACATCATCATTTTCGCACTAGCTTTACCCCATTACAATCCGATTGATTCTTAGTGCTAAGATCGATTAGTTTTAAGTTTTATGACAGAAAATAAAAGCAGTTATGATAGGACTGGAAAAGAAGACAGAACTAGCTTAACTTACACAGTCGTTAAATAATGGGTGCTGTTTTCTGTGTCAGTTGATTTGACGGGTGTTTGTAAATTAGTTTGGCTTGGCAACTCGTCATGAATAGACTCAGACACTTCATCAAAACTTATGACAAAGTCATTGTCATGTCACGGAAGAGTCGCCTTGTGTGAGCCTTATAAGCCGGTATCATTCTATCATAGATTAGATTTGTAACTAACTCAGTTCTTTTATATTTTCATTTAGTAAACATACAAGATAGGTAGATAGGTAGGTAGTAGGACCTGACAGTGAAGTCAATAGTAAACTTAGACCATGTTGCTTTCATTTCGACACCCACAGTCAGACTACATCCACTGATCAACCATTCCAAGGGCAGTGCCGTTAATTTACAGACAGAACCAGATTTGAAAACCAGATAAAATCGTATTGACTTTGCTCTCACTATGAACCCTGAAACCCCCTAACCAGGGCCAGCCACTTTACCGACTGCACCACCCAATCGTAGAAACAGTAGTCGGACAACATGTGAACCAAAGTTGAATTCCGAACACCATGTAAGGGTATTCTCTTGAGTTGCAACATCGATTTCGAACAATGAATATGAAATTTTATTTTACAGGTCACAGGAGTAGGGCGTCAATCAACTTGACGTGCACAATCGGCGGCAGCTGACAAAATATCGATACAGCTAGGGACGCTGGAGGCCCAGGTAAATCGGGGACCTGAGCGCCATCAGAAGAATAAGAAGAAGATCAACTAGAGGAAAAATAATGAATTTTTGTGTGTGATGGTTGATCAAAAGATCAACCACACAATTGAAAATGGATTTACGATGGTTTAAACTCTAAACATAGCCGATAGTGACTAATGGCAAGAGCCTTAAGTTTAAAATTTCAAAGAGTTTCTCACCAAAAACATTAGTCAAGGGGATCAGGTCTAAGAAAACGGATCTTTTCGCTGGTCTTCTTATTAAACTTCACTTCAGTTTCTGGTCTCTTAAGTAACCACTTTCGATGTCTGGTTGAAAGCTTATAACATGGATAATATTGAGTGCCTTGCTGACAAATGGCAGTTGTGATTGTCGTCGTAATTGTAAGTAAAACTCCCTCCGAACTTTTTCTCTTTTTGCCTTTCAGTAAAAGAATAAGTTAGGGAGGGATTTTATTCATAATAGGCATGTATGGCTAATAATAATTAGATCAAATTATTAAATTGTTCAATATAACCCGAGGTATTGTTGAGAATCTAGGCCCTCTAATCTCGGCCCTCTATTGTTCTGTCAAGAGTGGAAAGGACTTTCGAGCATTGTCAGTGACTCGAAAGAGTTGGGACCGTGATAATTACGTTGCCCCCCATGCGGCGATGTTAGGGTGCGTAGGGGTCGAGGTGCATACCCACAACGTCACGGCCACTATGTAAAATAAGAAGTTAAAAGACTTCTGTCTTCTTTTCCAGTCCGATTGTGACTGCCTTTATTTTCTATTATACAACTAAAGATTGACATATCTTAATGCTAACAATTAGGGTGATTGTGCTGGGGAAATGCAGGTGCGGAAATGCTTAATATGTTCATCCTATTAACTTACACACATGAGGTCATCGCGACTTACGAGGTGTAGCTTGGATGAATGATTCTCTCAGGTACGCAACAGCTTAGTAGACCCAAGACAAGGTAGATGTAATAAGTCCTTCCCCGTCTTAACAAATGACCGCTATCTGTCTTCTCTCACTCTATCTCTTTCCCTCTCTATCTATCTATCTATCTACCAAAGCTAAGTAACTAGGCATCACTTTGAATCCCAAACTCAACTGGAAGGTTGACGCCTGAAATGAAAATGTCTTTAAAATATTGGGGTGTCCAACCAAAGTTGATCCTATGGATGTATGTAGTTAATTACCCGAATGTATAAACAATATACTTCGATACCACTGAAGAGCACTCAATGATTGTTTAGAGAAATATAATATTTTCAGCGTGACCATATTTATCAATTAGGCTTTCCAGAAAGCAATACGTTCGTTTATGGCGAAATGCTTTTATCTCGTATAGTTTAAGCATATTTTTGTTTATAATAACATTTAAAGGAATATCACCTCGACGTTCATTCTCAAGATGCTGCTCCTGGCTCCCTGAGTTAGTTTGAAATGTGAACTCGGTTGAGACAAGTTGCATTGATAAAGGGTTTGTACCCCGAAAAATATATTTTTTTGTTTCATTTAAAACAAATGAATTTAATTTGCATAGGCATCACAGGCATTTTTCTGTCGACTCTCTCTCGACTACTGTCGGCCAGGCGGAAGTATTTACAAATCGGAAAGCGAATCGTGAAGTTCAAATACAACCAAAAATCTTGACATGACAGAAGATTGCAATATGCGTTGATATTCAAGGAGTTACAAAAGGTATTGCCTTATTTACTTCATATACTAACCAAGTGGAGGAATTCTGGGCTGAGTAACCATCCTTAGTAGGTTAGCTCAAAATCTCCCTTACCTTGGTTTCAGGTCACAGTCACATCCCATAAAATGAGAAAACCGAGTGGCTGGCAGAAATCTGACCTTCCGTGCTCGGCTTAAATCAATTGACAAACGTTGACACGCATATATTTAAAAAATTACAACCAAAAAAAAAATCAAGTTATATAAGTTATCATAGCAAAGAATATGACGAAAAAAGTTTCCTTCTCAAAACCGGGATAAATTGTTTACTACCTTTCGTTCCAAATGCATGAACCCCTGCGCTGGTTTCTTAAAAGCCAAGTTTTCCTTTTGTAAAAGCTTCTACTGCAGCCTGAAAAAGTGGTCCACCTTTCAAAATATTGTTCATTCCCTTCTTCAAATAGAAAAAGGCCAACAAAAATGGAACGTATTGTTCAAAGGAAATTTTCGTTGTGTGAAAAACTGTTGTGTGCTTTTGACATTCTCCCTGCTTTGCTTGTTGATTGCAATTAAATGCAATTAAAATAAATTGTATCAAATTTCTTCGACGATATCACTACCGAGTGTAATTTTTCAACTATCTTTTCTCATTGCTGGATACAGTGGTGAAAACTGAATACATAATTTTAGTTTTTGTGGTTTTTCATTTATAAAATAGTATCCTTACAACGGATTTAATTGAAATTATCAGATTCCTTCTGCAATTCTGTTTTATATTTTCATTGTAGAAATTTGATCTGGCCTTTATTATTATTTTTTTGTACAGTGCTGTTTTTTTTTATTTTTAGCTACTAAAAATTCCAGGACACTAGCCCATTTCTACCCAGGATCTTTGTAAAATTTCACATAATTGCTTTGGGTACTGTGGAATCCACTTTTGTCATACCGATCCCAATGAGGTGGGAATAAAGAGTTTTAGGCACTCGCCATTGATATGCACGATTTCAATTGATTTCCCCATTTTGTAACATAAGTACATTGCGGTGACATAGAACGCATTTCTGTGCTACTTCGCATGATTAAAGACTTTTTGAGATAGTAAAACGATGTTGTTCTGAGTATGTTTTATATATTTTATTCTATATTATTTTCTTAAAATTAAATTTTAAAAATTTAGAAATATAAACCTAATTTTCAACTTTAATGTCGGTGTTAGCGCTAAGTATGTTCCCAAGATCATATTAACGAAATGTCATAAAGTATGATACACCACGTTTAGACGTAACGGTGAGTGCAAGAAAGGAAAGGAAGAAGGACAACATGCAAAACTGGATAGATGGGATCCTCATATTGATATCATTATTGTACGATTTCTTCCATCGATACCTCTTTCTTTTAGTAACTAAATAAGAAAACGGCTCTGAATCAGCTTTCAATTTTTTTGCAAGCGTATATACGCCTAAATTTCAATTTGCATTAAAAAACACTAACAACAAGTCCTATATCCGCTTAAGTTACTCATCATATCTATCGCCGCTTAAAAAATAAGCGCGGATAAAAACAATGCTTCCAATCATTATTTTCTGTGTGTTCATTCTTGAATCTATTCATTCATTAATTAGGTTGGTGTATGTGGTTTACGAGATTAGGCCCTGCTCCATTTTGTTAATGCATTTGTAGGTGTGGTTGATGTATTAGATCATTTTTGATTGTTTTGGCATCCATAAGTATGCAATTTTTTGGTATACCCAGAGAGTCTCTGCTATACATTCCGTTTAAGTTTCTTAATCGATTCATTTTATTTTATAATTATTAAGTGTTTTTGCTTTTGAATGATGATCACGCTACGCAGTCACAAAACGAAGATTGTGACTATCCAAGATCAACCATCGCCTTCCACGACTACACCCTGACTGCGACGGTGCTGGCAAGATTTTATGATGAATCATTAAGCGCCGATGATTGTTTTTTTGTGCACTTATAAATTAAGCGTATATACGCTTGAAAAAAAAACACAGGTATTGTCAGTCTCTTTTAATTATACCAATATTCAATTCAATCACTATTCACTATTAGCGGAAATGGTAACAGACGTCACATTCATGTCAATTACTGCGCCAAAATTACGTTTTCAGAAGACACCGTTGCTCAAATGACACCACTCACATGTTATAATTGACTGTCACTTGATTTTGTTCAGCAACGCTGGGCCAAAGAAGCTGGCGCCACAAAAAAGGATGAAGAGAGGAGGAAGAACCACGAGCACAAATGATGTCATATTGACTTCAAAGTCTCATTGCCATTTATCATCACAAAGCGCCCCCCGAACCCATTCAAAACTGCAGCATTTCACTGCGGGCTCCACGAAAGCCATTTAAACTTCGCAATTTATTATCCCAACCCAATCGACGGAGTACATCTTTTATGCATCTCGCTAGTTTGTGCAGAGAGGTTCCACCGCACTCCGAATGGATGCTCTTTTCCGGGGGGAAAAAAAGCAAATTATATCTTCACAAGACAGAGATTACGAAATACGAGTACGAAAAGAAATCTCAGGTAAGGACCAATATTTTCCATGTCCCAGCATAGAGGAAAACCCTCTCAAAATACTTCATCTAAATACCAACGCTCGAGGGGAAAAGACAACCGAGCTGTAACAGCAAGGCCATAAGCATGGATGCGGAGATTGGGAACATTGCCTTAGGTTAGCCAGAGATTCCTTACAACAACCACCACGACCGCTATCATACAGCACGCAGTTAGGACTCAGGACACACTCACACTCTCACACACACGAGAGAGGAAGGCTACCGAAGAAACGTGTGGGGGAATAGTTTCCAGAGAATCTGTGTTTGAATTCCATCGGCACTGCCGCCATTTGAAATTTTCCATTTTTATCCTTCACTCGTGGCGTGGATTGGGCGGCAGGCAGTGCGGCGGGAAGCTTGTTTTCTTCATCTTCTGGATAAATCCATTTGAGAATCCTCCGGGTATATGTTTATGTCTATTCCTCCTTCAATTGGATCATTTTCATGTGAAAAGAAATTTATTCTATTCTTTCGGCTCGCCTGCTTTGCATGGCAAAATTTATTCCCCCCCGTGACCTTAGGGGCCGAACGAACATTGCATTGCACGGACTAAAGTCGTCGTCAGTGTCAGACGGAATGGTGGTTCTGTGGAATGGGAATTAGATAAATTCTGGCAACTGGCACAACTGGCATTCGGCAATCATCTGCACCATATCGCGCGGTGTTATGTGACTTACGCTCCATTTAACTTGGCAAACTTTCAGAACAATAATTATCTCGTCGGCTAATTTGATTGCAGAACCTGTCAGGGGCTGAATTCAGATTGGATATGTTTTAGGCGCCTAATTGGATGTGTGTGCAGCGCCACGGGAAAAGGAGCGTTACTCAATACCGGTACGTGTCGGCCTGGGGTTTTGTTTAAATTACTCATGTGGCGCGGATCCGAATTAATTCTCGAGTGCTCCTAACTGCACGCAAGCCCCGAATTGATATTAATCTCGCCAGTCCGACGGCTCGAGGGGTGTCGGGTGGGTGGCGGATGTGTCGGGTGTGTCGGCCTACTGGAGGTTAGCTCGAAAATGTGCCGATGGTAATTGTTATTGTCTGACCGGCTGACTGGTTGGCCGACGGAAGTCATCGTTGTTGCGATTACTTTTTACAGCCGTCATTAGGTTCGGCTGCTTTGGTTTTTCGGGTGAATATCTGAACGAGTGCGGCGCAACTCTGTGGCGGGGTAATGAATGGAAGCATAACCAGGGGATATGCGAGTGAGATGGCTCTGGTTTCAGTGATTAGGGATCGCATTTCGTGTTAACATACCACCGGCAGGTGGATTGTATGTTTATAAATTATGCTTCTGTGGGCAGTACAGTCGTTGAGCGCATCGCCAGCTGGCAGGAGGTGTCCTAATGTGTTACATGGCGCTGTTATGGTCGCTTGTTGTGCAAATAAGTGAGCATGACAGGCGGTTATTCGACACTGAATACTGATGGGGGCATGGCTTGTGACGGCAATGATGGTGTCTCTTTGAATTGTTCGTGAATGTTTGATTCGATGGAACTGTTCCAATAATCATGTTGATGGTTGGGCGCATTGAGGAGTACATCGGTAGGTCTTGTTTCGCAGGCACTGTTAATGTTTAACATTTGCGACTCCCCTGATTCGTGTGTCACCTTAAAGCTACCATCTTTAGCTAAGTTGGCTCAGCGGCTGGGAATCGGAGATTCATTTTTACGGAGCTAAGTTGCTCTTGGCTTGTTGAGACTCATTTTAGAGTTCCTTCCCTGGTTTAATCACTTCCTCATATCAAAGCAAACAGGACCAAGGATCGATCGAAAATACCAATTCGATTTTGAGATGGTGTGCTTGTCCACTCGGACCTAGAAGAGTGCAGGGATGATCATTTTCTTATATAACGCCTACTCGCCCATTCGAGAAGATTCTCGATTTATCATTTCCATCGTGAGTCCAAATAAACAAAGCTTGTCAAGAGCTATTTTGGTTTTATTTTGGTAGCAATGTCGTTAATACTGTTCACTGGTTCAGATTGAGAAGACTGACCACATCAGTCTCGGCGCGGTAATAGCTCTGTCCAAAACATTAAAGTTGTATGCCCGTCCTTAACGACTTGATGGCACAGTTGGTAGAGTGCCTGCCCCTGGACCTAGGGGTCCCCGGTTCGAATCCCAGTGAAAGCATTGTTAATACGCTTTTATCTGGTTTCCAAATCTGGTCCAGTCACCATTTGCCGTTGGGATCAAATTAACGGCACTATCACTGCAGTAGTCAATCAGTGGTATTAGTCTGACCATGGGTATCACAAGGCACCAATATGGTCAAAGTTTGCTGGTGAATGCACTTGCAGCCCGCCTACCTAACCTAACCTATGCCCAACCTTGAGGACAGCACATTCTTGCTTTTCGCCTATTCTTATGGGTACCAGGAAACACTGGCATCCAATGAAACAAAAAAGCGGACAGTCTTGCGAAAAATGTATCTGAGCCTTATGCATTCACTCCGCTTATCTCCATAAAGAAAAAAATTGTCAGACGAAGCCCTGAAAAGAGACAGAATTTGATGGCATGATTCGTAAACTGAAACATCAATGCAACAGCAATGCTCCATGAGAAAAAAATACATGAAGGTACTGATCAGTTTTCGGCAAGGATTTGTGTCATAGACACTCACGCATTGCCACTGAAGTTACACAAGCTGCGAATGCCCAGCCTTAGCAAAGAAAAATGGGCGTTCCTAGGAAAGCACTTCTTCAAAGATGTGGAGGACTTGGAAACATGCCAAGATTCATAAATTGAAGATATCAGCGCAAAAGTAGCGTAACCCACTAAAATTGAAATAAGAAAGCACTGAGTGCCTTAAAGGTCGTTATTTAGACACTTTCTGGTTTTGTGTGCTACTCCACTTTTGCGGTAATAGTATAATAACCACCCAATTAGTCTGCATGGTCTTAGGAGTAAGGTCTTATAGTAAAAAGACATCCCACCAGGGTAATAGACCAAACATATTTGCCTAAGTTGACCACGAACGCAAGGGTACTCATACCTACCTACCAACCTTTCCATGTCCTTCGACAGACCCATTGTGGCCACTTCTATCTCAATGCCAGCAACAATGCCGCATTGACAACTCTCAGCGTGCTGGCAATCATACCAGTGTCTTCCGTATATGCTAACTCCTAAGCGGACTGAAAGATCATGCATCTAGTGTTGGCGTGTGAGTTTCGCATGATAATCTCAAGAATGATTATGAAGAAGTCACATGACAGCGAGTTCCTATGTCTCAATCCCTCTTTGAAATTGAATACCTCAGTGCTTTCGATATCGATGCTGAGCTGCGAGAACTCTGCATCGTCATCCAGAACAGACTGACGAGTTTAGAAGGAATGTCAAACAAGACAAGGCGATTTAAATCTCATTTCTAAGTATACTGAATATGCGTCCTTGAAATCGAAGAATGGGTGGTGCGGGTCGATCTGCACTTCTTGGGTCCTTGTCAGAACATGTCGCAGACTAAAGAACGCATCAGACAGATTGGTTACCACCATGACCTGAAGCCATTCTGTCAAGGACATATGAAATTACTTTTGAAAAGTTTCAGACGAGCACACAAAAGATATGATTTTTTACCCAAAGTTGAGGACACTTATCATTCGATAGTTGCCACAGTAGAGGTGGTCTCCTTTTTGTGAAGCTGGGCCCTGTCATCTGCGAGAAAATGAATTCTAGCAGATTACTTCCTTAAAGTGTGATGAAGTAAACTCTGCGGCATATGCTAAAAGACTGACTGGGCTCTCATCGCATAACTTTTGAGACCACTAGTGTGTGTGAATCGTCAGGATGCGAGACTTTTATCCCAAAGAAAAAAATGATTATCGTTCCTTGTCTGTTCCAGTGGCGGCATGATAGACAATATGCTATAAGGGATGTTGAGCGTCCTTACCTACCTACCTACACTGCCCACCTTATATCAATTATCCATCTGGATCAATTCTGTCCACGGTAGAAATTGTTTTTGAGGACCTAGGTGCAGTGCTTGTCCGCCCTGACTTGACATATGTGTATCTTACTTGTACATCCAGAGATTCGCCTCCATTGATTAATGGAGCCGACCCAAGTGATCCGAGGGGCATTAGTGCCATTCGAACAGTATCTTAAGTAGATCCATCTGCTTTTCAGGTCTCTAATTGTAGCTCACCATTGGATCATTTGTTGCAAATGATAAACTCCTGACGTCACCCACTCCCTCTTAAGTGGATAGTGCCTCTCCATCCCCTTTGTTGACATCCGCAATAACATAGATTCCATTTCAACAACTCGCCACGTTGTCTGCTCCCTCCGCAGAGCAAGTCACAGTTTATCAACCTCCCCTAAGACAGAAGTGACATCGAATATCCTACCGCCATTACTCCATTCGGTAGGGGAATTATTTACTCTTCCTTTCGGATTCAATTGATTGGGCCACAAATTAAGCACTCAAACTTAATGAAATGCGAATCGATGTCGTCGTGATTTCAGCCAAGGGGACCACATCAAACCGAAACAGATGGCGTCCATTAGCTTAGACGACTATTTTAAGTACATAAATATTTGAGTGTACTAGCCCTGAGTGAAAAGAAAAGGAAGCAACGAAGATGAAGGAAAGCGTTCGAAATTGGTTTCGAGAAGAATTTATGCCCGAAAACGCAATTGTATGCGGATGAAGTGGTATCAGAGCAGTCTGCCATTCCCGCTTGAGTGTCGGAGTGAAGTGCCAACGTGCAGTGTGCGGACTGACCTCGCCCGATGAACGACCAAAAAGCGCTGTAAGCAGTTGGAAATGTAAACCCAGCGACGAGACCCGTATCTGGTTTGGTAAAGATATCGAGTTTCGGTAATCATATCGAATTCAATGCTCCACAGCCAACAAATTTGATTCCGATTTGATCCCCTGCCCATACCCGTCGTAATGGTTCGCGCACAGTTCCGATGTCGGTGGCAGCTCGGCAACGTCAAAGGCAAACACATTCGGATGATGTCCTGCGGGCGGACGGGTGCGAACGCTGAGCACTGTGGACAATATGCTTTAACAATATCCTGACAGATAATGCAAATGGCGGTGTCCACCGGAATGCAAGCGAGCAAAAATGATACGACATCCACATCGACATTGAGAGTTGGGACGATTCGTCGAACCAAAGATGTGCCATGCCGTCGTTCCACGACAACGATGCTATTTTGAGGATATCCCTTCGAGGTTCTGTCGAGTGTGTAACCCCAATTTGAATTTCCATTTACGATGCAATGATCCTTCCACTTCTGGATCTCATCTGAATGTATTGATTCATCTGCCAGCGAGGATTGTACAACTGCACAACTGCTGTCGTTGTTGCTGCGATGCGGTTACACTACACGGTGAAGGATATGGCGGGGAAAGTCAATCGCAAAATAATAATAAAAACTGTAACTATATTCGGAAAATACAAAATCGATGAATGTGTGTGGAGCGGGTCACAGGCAGTGGGATGCACAGCACAGCGCCGTGCCAGGGCATCGGAGACCTGGGATTCCTTCTGACATCTGCCTGTTCCGGTTTCATGCTGCACGTGCTTACTTATTGCACAGGCCTACCATCGTCATCCTTGGCTGTGATATTGGTTTTTTGAGTTGTAACAACTCGCAAGTTGCAGTGAAGTAGGGGGCCTGGGGACGGGTGGTTTCAATGTAGAACATCGGAACGAAATTAATTCTGATGTTTGACTGAGGCCATTTCGAAAGATGGCGGTGTTTCCCACGGATATCGATTTGCCGACGCAGTTGATGCTTTGGAGTGGAATGACGACTGCAGTATCGAATGTCTCAGTGGTTCGTTGGGTTAGGTGAACCGGTGATGTCGAGACTTTAATGAAATATCCCCGCGTTTAAGTGCGGTTTGGTAACTCGGTGTTTGCTACTTTAGGATGAGGATTGTTGACAGTTGACTGGAATTGTTTCCTGGTTTCATCTGGTGTCAATGGATCCTCAATTGCTAAAATATGCGACCAATAGCTCGCTCTAAACGAAAACCGAGGTCAATGAGGAAGTGTCTTATTACATATTCATACTCACCACAATTCATATTCAGCACAATCAACAAAAGTAAAGATTCATCAAATTTGGTCCCACCGTTGGAAAACCCCGTAGGTTCACAACAAATGCAGGCAGGGACAAGTATTGAACCTGGAAGCCTGTAAGATAGCTTTGCATTGAACAAGGAGCGGTGTTTTTTAAATTCTAAGAATGGAGAAGATAAAATAATGACAGCAAGGAAGGAAGGTCCGCTCAAGATGATGGTAAGGTGCTATTGCAGGAATATTGTCCGAAGGTTTCACAAGAGGTTGAAACAATTATTCAAGGAATATATTGTGAAGACAGGAGCTTGATCGGTAATAACAATTCTTAGGAATCACTTCTGCAGAAGGGGAGGGAAACCCACCAAGACGAGATCAATATACAATATAGCACAATGGAGATGCAGTGCAGCAAGGAGTTTGACAGATTGAATAAACCGTATAGGTCGTACAATCGACAAGATAGAATAACATCTTGTCAACGCAAGCTATCGAGGAGCAAGTCTCCTTAACGTCGCATGGAAAAGGTTCTCTGGCTTTTGGTGTGCTCGACTCAAAATCTTCACTAGTAATCGGTAAATCCTTAGGAGAATGGCTTCATCGCCATGGAGGTAAACAATCTGCCTGACGTAATCTTCACTCTGCGACAGGTTCTGACAAGGACCTTAGAAATGCAGATCGACACACAACAAAACTATCTGTCGATTTCAATGACGCATATTACAGTGTGCTTGGAAATGAGATTTATTTGGTTTAGAGATCTTCAATGTCAAAAAATTATCAAGGCATGACAACGCGCTGTCTTCGCTGCTGAACGGAGTTCAGCATCATTGACTTCTTCAACATCATTTTTGAGAGTATCTTGCTTAACTCACACTCACGCAGAGGCACAATATTTTAGAAGTTCGCCTAGGAGTTAGAATATGCGGAAGACACTAGTGTGATTGCAACGCTGAGAGTTGTCAATGAGGTCTTTGCTGGCATTGAGAAGGAAGATGCCACAATGAGTTTGGCGAAGGACGTGGGAAGGTTGGTCGTTAGATATGAGTGCCCTTACAGACTAGCGGCTTAGGCAAACTCTTTCCACCCTACGACTATCTTTTACTTCTAAAACCAACCGGATTATTTGATGAATCCGACTAGGTTTTTCAGTTCCAAGGCCTCCATCTCTTCCAAGAAGTGCTTTCCTAAGAACCGCCTTCTTTACTTTGCTAGGATATGCCATCGCAGGGAAGATATTGGAAACATTCTACTTCTCACTCTTCTTCGGAGCATCTTCTGCAAAAGTCGTTGGGCGGCAGGGTCAATCGCATGCGTGCCTGTGACATAATGCCCAGTAAGTAATGTTATAAACATGCCCGTTTCCTTGCGATTGAGACTGATCAGTGATGTTGAACGCTTTTACTTAGCATATGCCATGCAACCCTTGCTGTTGGTCAAAGTTTTAGATTGAGCTATCGAGTATTCTGGCTCGGTCCAAGGCTTCGTTTATCAGTTGTTTCTCTATGGCGCTAAGAGTCATGGATGCATATGGGTTTGGGACCCATAGAATCCGTCGTGTGTGTTGCGTTATGTCACTCATAAGGCCTTATGACAGGAAGAGAGACAGTGAATACAGCCCACTAGTGAAATTCACCACGACGGATGGAATTGGGCAACTTTTGACTTTCTGTGCTCTTGACAGATGTTTCCATGGAAATTCATTCGGGTGCTCCTTTGTTTTTTCGATATTTTAAGAATGAAAGAATGCTTTTTGTTTTTTTTGAAATTGTTTTGAAAAATTCCTAATAATTCAGGAAATTTAAAATTTCGAATTTCTTAGATTTATACAAAAGCGGATTGCGTACGCTACGCAGTCATTGGGCACCTCTTTGCAATCCGGCATCTACGACCAAACGCAACGCACTCGACGGATTATATGGGCTTGGGCCTTAAGGGATTGCTCCATATTCTCCAAGTTCGAATCTATTTTTCGCAAGACTGTCCGCTTTTTCTTTCATTTGGATGACGGTGTGCCCTGGTACCCATCAGGCGAAGGGAAAACGACATATCTGCTGTTTAAGAAAGGACATACAACATCAACATCATCGACTAGTGCGTCACAGTTTGCACGTATTATATTCAGGTGGTAAGGTATCTCAACCTCAACCAGCATCAAACACTTCAAACTCTTGGCATGTGCTTTTTCGTTGGACTCAAGACACTTGTGGGTAAACAAGCCGTTTCTGGAATGATCAATATGCCTTCAATCATCCCAGTCTTATTTTTTGCAAGAACATTTTCAAAAGTGGACGAAGAAGTCCTTGGTATGTTCAAGGATAAAGTTCTGCTTTCTATTTTGCTCCTGTACACCCGATGGCATCTGAAAAAGATGACTCAACCAGGAACAGCAAGACAGTATTGCGGCATGAGTCTAACCAAACCAGACTTAAAAAGATACAAAGTCAAATCTGGGACAAGTAGACAGCATGGACATCTCGACTCCGACTTTATGGGACAAGCTGTGTCTAAGGCTGGGCGCTCGATTGCACAACTGGAGGTGGGTAGCCACAGGCCGCAGTAGCTGTAGGTTATACTTTCTGGTTAAGACACGCTTTCACCCTATCGTCAAATAAACAAGAAGAAGCAGAATGAAGTGAAACTCAGAAAAAACAAGAAATACTGAAAAGTTGAAAAAACTGGAAAATCTTGCAATCGATGAGTTGAGTCAGGACTACGACCAATACTTGGAGAGGTTGGTACCTCAAACCAGCCCAAATAACATGTTCTCACACAAATCAAAAAAAGCTAAATAAAGGGGCTTGCAAGCCTCCAGATTTAATTTGCTGGTTTCCGATCAACTGAGCCGCAATCAAAACGTCGTAAAAACTTTTTAATGAACACTGCAATTGCGGTGTCATATATTTCAAGAGCTGTCATCATTTATTTCTCTTTGACAGATCCCACTATACTGCATCCAATTGGAGTATTCATTTCGTTTATTACGTCCGTCTCTGCACCGCATCAATTCGAGCAGCCACTGCACTCTGATGTGAGGTCGAAAATATATTGACTGCAGTGCATCACGTTGCCCAGCGCCAAGACCAGTACGTGTACCATCTCCTCACAGCCGAAACGATGTGCTGGTACATTTTAAGCGCATCCCAATGCTCATACCGCACGGACGATCATAGAATCGAAACTCTCTCAAATTAAACGACCCATCAATTTCGAACTTTAATTTACCATCCTCCTCCGCATCCAGGCGTGGGCACTCCTCTCCTCAAAAGCCCTCAAAATCAAACTCGCTGATACCAATAAAGTTCGCGATTCTTATAAGTTTTCATTTCACATCTCTGGCGTTCCAGTTCCAGCTGCTGCTGCTGGGCAGGGCAGCTTTTGAAAGAAAACAAAAAAGAGGAAAATCAAAAACGAACAGACAATTGCGAGTTGTAGTGTAGCTAGTTCTTGGCAACTTCATGATGAATTCATCCCCATGGCCTTAACTGCATTTCACAGTCCCTCGGCCGTCGTTGCCAGGTCTGTACCAGAAGTGATGCACCTCCAGTTTTCCAGAACACACAAAAAAAAAGCAGCATCAGAATCCTGCAGAATCCTGACTGGACTAACTTTATGTGTAATTGTTCATCGTTGCTTGGCAAAACTCCCTTCCTCTTGGTTTATTTCAGACAATAAGTGCTAAAAGCTTCACCAGAATTGTCTTGAGCAGTTGAATTGGAGCAAATTAGTGCATCCTGGTTGGGGGATGTGGTGATGGTAGGGATGTGAGCTGTGAACAAATTTTCAGATTGGACATGTGATCATGTTCTTATTTGCCCACACACATCACGCTTGGTGGTCAGTGCATCAGGGCAAATACTTGGAATGTCTTGCTTTTACATTTTCCGGACCAATCTGATGGACTACCTGTGGACGTCTGGATGTGTGTTGGACTCAATTCACATAGAACGTGCGATCCCTTTTCGCTGGAATAATGTGAGAGTACATTCAGAGTTTCTGATTTTCTTAATGAACAGCTTTTGCTGGATGAATGAGCAGTCCTGCTCGAAATGAATTGCGGAAGAGAGTATTCACGCTTCAATCTTTCTGAGCCTATAACTTGCTTCGGTTTCGGAAACCGCAGAACCGAACAAAAGGATGTTCCAATGTTGCTAATTTATCTTCTTTTAATGAATCTGTGTTTGGTATTTTTCAGGCCGATGTGTCCATTTGTTCCCATGTGTCAAAGAGAAGCTCATCTCAGTCAACTACTTTCAATACGAGTGTCAAACTCTAGTCGACCAGGAATCAGCCAATACTCGTACGCTGACTTGAAGTTGTCACCAAAAACATTCCTGCTGAACGAAAAAGTATGCTGGGGACTTCAAGGAATCCAAATTCGCGGCACCGTCAAGAACTCGTCATTTCACTGACATCAATTTGGCGGAGTGACTGAGTGGGGAGGGCTTTTCTTACGCTCTGGTGGTATGGAACAGAAGCTGTACGCGTCTTCGGGGTATCCCTAGAAGCAGCTACACGTCGGCAGGTGGTTGTGACGTTGCATCTGGCGTTCTGGCCAGGTTCCTGGGCAACGGGTCGAGGCACTTCTGGTTGACGCAGGCTTCGTTCGATGGGCAGTCTGAGCTTACAGCGCACTCGGGGCGGCGTGCCTCGTAGGGGTTTCCGAAGAAGTCGGGCAGGCACTGCCAAGCACCGGCACCTCCCCGTTCCTCGCACTTAGCGTTGGGTCTGTATTTACAAATATTACATAATCTTACAGCACGTGGTGGCCGTGGCGTTGTGGGTATGCCTGTCGACCGATTCGCAACTTAATCTCGCTGCTTGGGTTCGATTCCCGGCCGGTTCAATCAAAAATAATTTTCACAGTCCCACCTCTTTCGAGTCACTGACAATGCTCAAGAAGGAATAACTGCCTTGAAAAAGCTTCTCTAACTCGCCGTTGAGAGTACAAAAGCACACACAACACGAGTGGTTGCTGAGAAGCTTGGCCCTGTCCATCGAAGGGCTGTAGCGAGACCCATTATTATTAATATAAACAACACCAGGAGTTGAAGAAAACGATTAGAGACAACACTGTGTGTTCGCTGACTGCTGGAGCATTTGGAGCAAAATATGAATAAATCGTCATCCAGGCGCCCCATTTTCAAAAGAACGGGTACGTCAACAGACGAATATAGTCGTCTCCGTCTAAGTTGAAATCTCACGGGATATCCAAATTAGTTCGAATTAAGGGCAGTTCGACTTTTTTAAGCCCGTGGATCACATTTCCGTCACTATAAGCTGAGATCTTTACTGGACGCTCACATGTCTTTTATTTTGACCCAGTTGAATGAGGCGAGGTATGTCATTACAGTGGACTCTCCCTAAGTCGATTTTCTACCCTACAACAATTTGTTTGCCATATTTTATATACATGCAATTTTCCATACAAAAAAAATATTCTCTAAGTCAAACTCCCTCTAACTCGAACAAAACATGGTTTCTAGTGAAAATTCGACTTAGGGGAAGTCCATTGCATTAAGTTGACGATACGTCTCACGCAACTGGTTTCTGATTGCATTCTGCACGAGTAATTTGAGGACATGGTGCGCTGGCCATAGATATCGTCTTGTGATTGTCCTTTTTTTGGTTGGGTTTCTTTACTCAAGCTAAAGGTAAAGCCCTCGGTTGGGCGCCACATTACCAAAGACGAAGATGTTCGTTTGAGCAATATCACATCTTACGAAAAGAGGAGAGTGGCTCAGAACTGTGTGACTTTATCCTTTCTCAGGATAACTAAGAAACTATCAAAGGTATATCAGAAATTCAACTAACTGGTAACGAAATTATCGACTTTCTGAACGTAGCTACTTGAATCGTTTCCAGATTGCTACGGTTCCCTAAAAAGCAAAACACCATTTGGGAATTTGGTACGCAAAAGATTGATCGTTCCATGAGTTGTGTGGCATGGCGCGAGAACCGGAGGTAGTGACAAATCCATGTCTTCAATTTAGGTAAAAAAAAAGTCGGTTACCAGGTTAGCATGGCTTTGTAACGTCCACCATTGTACAAAAGTTTGTTCCCATTTTTGAAGAAAAATGGTCCAATGATGCTCGCGCCCACATCAGCCACATTCTCATCTGTGCGCAAAAGTACGACGACGGCGACCATGAGTGTCGTCCTCTAGCCCTTACCAGTCTCATGAACTTGTTGGTCAAACTTGATGACAGCACTCGCGGTTGCTACATTCCGGCCAAAACTTCTTTCCAAAAAGGTAATGTTCGGGCTTCTCAGCACTCATTTTGGAAATAAGTTTTCAATGTTTCCCAAAGTTGTTGAAGCCTAAAGCGACGTTCAGCGAAGATATAATACTAACTTTCTGTCAAGATTACAGCTGCCCAAATAACTTATAAGCTTATATGATATGGCGCACCCTATATGCATAAGAGTTTAATTTAGAAATCGTAGGTCAGGTTAGGAAAGCTAGGGTAGTGGCTAGTGTATTCACCAACATAGAGCACAGTCAGACTACTTCAACTGATTGGCACAGTGATAGTGCCGTTAATTTGCTCCCAACGTCAAAGGGTGACTGGACCAGATTTGAGAACTAGATAAAAGCGTGTAACTCAGGGATCTCGCTAACCAGGGGCAGGCACTCTAACAACTGCGCCATCCAGTTGTATTCAAAGAAGTAAATCGTAAGATCAAGATGATCATACTTTAGAGAGGAGGCAAGTTTAAAAATGGACTTCGTCTATTCGACGACGGGTAACCTTAGTGTGTTTTAAATAAGGGAAACCGTGCAAGATTAACTAAATTAACTCATGAATTCTTGAAATTTTTTTGAATTAAATAATTTATTTTGGTAGTTCAATAACTTTTGAATATATTGCTGATTATATTCAGAACTAGAAAGCTCGAGTGATCTAATGATACGGCTCTTATTAGGGACAGCTCTCTTAGGCAGACAATTCCCGTAAGCGGACAATTTCACACGACGGTGGATCTTGGATTCCATTCTGCGGACACTCTCTAACCCGTTAGCAGCCGCAATTTTGTAAGTTTAATTCACTTGGGCGGCCAATTTATTTATTTTATTTCTTAGAACGAAATAGAGCGAATGATAGACACAATAGTCGTGTTTTTTTTGTCTTTTGAAGTAAGATGCGAAAAAACGATTCGCAGTGGCTTTAGTTTTTATCTGTCAATATATGAAGAAAACAATTTATATGTTCGAATCGCTGTCGAAATATATTTATGAACAAAATTCGAATTTGAATTTTTATCGGCAGCCACTTTTCACTGCCTATGTTATAGGCAGTTATAGGCAGTGGGTTGTTGTATGTGCTTTACGTGCAAAATTGTGTCTCCCATCTCCATTAAGCGATTATGCCTGAAACAGAATAGTGCGCTGCGCTAGCCGACTTCATGTTACGATGACGCACTGCGTTGAAATAAATACTCAATTTATCAGCTGTTCTCTCTCTCATCTACTAAATGGAAAATATTGCCGCCTTTCTGCATACACTCACTTGAAATAACTTTTGTCGTTAAATTATTTTTAATCAGCTGCTTTAGTTTCTTAAATGACAGTTGATACAGAATACTCTCAATTTGGAAGAAAACTCTCAATTTGGGAGAAAATCTCTCTCACAGCGCACCCCTCTGTCAAAAAATATCCAACATGTTGAATAATGACGTGCGAATCTCTCTCATCATTCACTGACGCAGGTCGACGCTGTATTTTGTGCTTGGCCATTGAAGTATGTGTGTTGAAAGCCAACGCCAGCGCAAACGCTCTATTGTGTTTCAGGCATTATAATTCTGGAGATGTGTTCTGTTGTCTTATTTTGCTCCTTCTGTCTTTATGATTATTTTAGTTTTTTTTACGAATTTTTTGGATTGCATATGCAATACAGTCGAACTTCAATAACTCGAACCACCTCTTGCTACAAAAAGATTTCGAGTTATAGGATTTTGACTTATCGCCAAATGACCTGTTCGAGTTGTCGAGACATTCGAATAGTAGAAGTTCGAGTAATTGAAGTCAAGTTAGAAGTACATTTCAGTCTTCGGGCTATTGCCCATCAATTTCGCGTTTCAATTCGACTGTAATAATTTCTGAATGAATTTTTTCAGAACATTTTTTCCCATGTAAGGAAAACTCCCTTATCCGGACAAAAGTGCTGCAACTGTCGCTGTCCGCATATGCGAGCATTCACTGTAATTGATCCATACAAAATTAATTGATATCAATATCAGTGTTTATCTCCATTAACTCCATTGTTAACATCCATTAGTCTTCTAAACCGAAAAAGAGACCAATCAAAGTCGACCTGGAACATAAAACCTGTGTAAGGTTTTCACTTGGACTGTGGTAATATTTCTTACTTTCTTTCCACTTTCCAGCAGCTGTGACACAGTCAGCCCTTTGGTTGCGCGGAAGGTTGATAACCACGCATTGTGCTCAGCATGAGAGAATAAGGAGAGGATGATGGGTGTTTCTCTATTTTCTGATGCGGAACGCATCAATATGGAGCGAGATCTGGACTTGCAGTTTGGCGGCGATTTTTTTCGTGAGTTCAACGTGATCTTCATTGTTGTTGAGTGGAATTCCATGAACAATTATGTCACTGAGCCTCTCTTTTCGTTGCATGTCTGCTAATTTTTCTTTAACTCTTAAATTCTCTTCCCTCAGCTCCGAGATTTTGTCGTTTTGTGATTTCGGTATTTCTTGCATTTCTTTTTTAATGTTTCCTCCGAACTCGGACAGCAACGCACTGAATTTAGACATTAAATTTGCTTCCAATTCATTTAACTAGTCGGATAATTTATTAGGCTTATCAAGTTTATGTTGTGTTTTTGATGTGATCGATGTGAGAAGCGTGATCAGGAGTGAGAAGCAGGGAGTTTTTCTCTTTCTCTTTAAGAACTTGCGATCTGGTAGCCGTGATGCAGAATGCACTTGTTAAGAATTTATTTTATATCTTTACGATTATTACGTACTAATGCACCAGTACTACAGTGAAAATTTAAAAGACGGACCGATATTTAGAAAGTGAAACACACAATTATCTTGTTTGTTGAGTCTACCGCATAAATAGGGTTCGAATGTCAGGAGCAATTGATAGACACGTCAACTCAATTGACATAGCCACTTTTTCACCCAAATAATTGTTTCCAGCTCATCATCACTGGGTGTTTAGAGTGATCACTCATTTGGGCATCGAAAAAACTTTGGAGTTTGAACACAATAAATTGAAATTGTTTCTTTTTCAAATTAAGTAAAATAAAAAAACGTCATTATATTTAAAAAATAAATTGAATTTATGTTTTAAATTTAATTAATTTCTAAAATGCAAGTAAAATAGTTTTTGAAAACCTCTGAAGCTTATTTCAGATTTCCTACCCCCGCAACAATAATTGCTTAGTTTCACTTAATGCCCCCTGAGTTCTAATCTAAATCAAGATAACAATTTCAAAATCCCCAAGAAACAGTAATTAACAGACACACCACCGAACAGGGATGTCATCTGGATAGCAGCATCCAAGCCCGTCTCTGACTGCACATCGCCTCGCATCAGCCACCTTATATGCGAGCGATATTAATTTCATAATACGAGTATGTTTAATTGAACATAAACATTATCATTCCTTTGAGAATACTTTTCGCAGCGCAAATAAGCATAGGGAACAAAAAAGGATGCCCCCCTGAAGGATATTAATTTCAATACAAGCCAGCCTGAAGCGCACTGATGGAGCTGAAGCGAGAAGTTTGTTGTTATCATTCTAATTGAGTCCTGAGCTACACACAGCACTGCCACTCGACAGAATCAAAGCATAATGGACTGCATGTGGGTGTGTATATGGCATCCATGCATGCACTGTGCATCCTTTGTGAATTAGAAGAACCAAATGTGTTGAAGTTAGGTCGTCGTAGCGTGTGCATCCGTACATCCAATGTGATTTGTGTGTTAAGCTTGGATTGCAGTTCTAATTGGGCACATGGCAGAGGCGGTGCAATATCATTTTCGGAGATTTGAATGCCCGAGCTACAAAATAGTCAAGGACTCGAATGATGTGGGAACAATTTCTGGATGCTGCGTGTTTTATTCTAAATGGGAGCGCGTATTAAAGTCATTAAAATCAAATGATTGTGAAAATTTCGGTGAATAAAAAGGAAGGAATTCGGATTTGAAATGCATGAATGTGCCACAGGGAATTTATCTGTAAAAGAGAAAGAGACTAATCTAAATTTGGGGCCTATTGTAGTGGTACGTTGGTGCTCATCACTTGTTCATGTGCAATTTTGTTCCAATGAAATAACTCTGCGTGTCGCTTTCTAATATTCCGGTTTATACTTGTTTTCTGGAATGGCACGTGACATGAGATACAGGCCATAAAAGAGAATGTAGGATCGCGGCTTCTGCATTTATTATGAACCTGTATATATAAGCATGCAGCCGCACTGAAGATTAAAGTTACCCCCAATCGACATGGAGGGAAAACTGATGCATACTAATGCGGTTGTAAGACTCAGTTTTTTGGAATACAAAAATACTGTAGTCTGTTCTAACAAGAAGAGGCTGCGTGCTTTATTTTAATGGACCATTCACAGTCAACCAACCATAAAGGCGAAGCGGATCATGAATCAATGGACTGTAAAACATTGCCGCATATCTCTAAAGGAGATATCGGTTAAATCCAAAAGTCAGCCAAAGCTTCAATAGAAGTTGGAAGCAAATGGAAACTTTTAAAGCGGCAAGGCTTACATGGTGCTCGCCTAACCCGTAAAATACCATAACCCTCCATACCCTCCTCAATAAACAGGAGGGACAGAGGCAAAGTTGTTGGCACTATTACCGGACACTGCCTCATTGGCGTCTAGGCAAGGAACATGAAGGTGGAGCCACCTACAAGGACTTCTGTAGAAGCTGTAGCGATATGGAGGAAGTGGTCACGGTTACCCTTAACCTCTTAAGACTTTTGAAAAACCGATTGACGTATTCATCAGACATACAGTTGTAGACAAACTGTCAATCTCTCAGCATGCCTTCAACATCTGCAGATCTGTCGAAATAGCCCTTCACTCGATTGTTGGCACTTGAGAAAAAACCCTTGAGGATAAGGAATTCACATTTACTGCTTTTGTTTGTGATACAACGTCAACCCCCAAAAGGTCTTAGCACTCAAAAGGCTCGGGATAGAAAAGTCCTTAGTGCCTTTTATTCATAAACTTATCCGTAACAGAGTGATGAGCTCGCAGCTAGGTGAGACAACGAACTGCAAATCTGTTAACAGAGGCACGCCACAAAGCGGTGTACTCTCCCCTCTCATGTGAAAAGTAGTAGAAAACTAACTGCCAGTGACACTCTAAGAGACTGGGTATAAGGTCATTGGCTATGCAGATGATATCTCCATTGAAGCATCAGGAAAATTGGTATCCACGATCAGGGATATTACGCATTCTTCTCTTTCCAAGCTAGTAAAAGAGATTATCGAATACAGCCTAGGCTTCAATCCACAAAAAATGGACCTAGTCCTCTTCACCAGGAAGTACAAGATCGAAAACTTCGACCCTCACTCACTGTCTAGAACTCTCTGAAAACTAAATGATAGCGCAAAATTCCAAGGTCTTTTACTAGACATAAAGCTAAGCTCGAAGCTCAATATCCAGGAACGTATCAGGAAGGCGCCTCCACGGCTGTCTACTGTTAGAAAAGGGTCATAGGTTTCAAATGGGGATCACAACCCAGAATGATCCACTGGCTATTTGTTTCAGTAGTCAGACCCATACAGCCAGTGTCTCAATTTGATAGACTGCACTCGAAAAGAAAATCAGCTTCATACTACTCGACAGAATGCTGAGGGTGACATGCATAGGTATCAACGGAACACTAAGGTCAACCTCCTCCGAAGCTCTACACATACTCCTTAACCTACCACCGATATAACTAGCTTTTTAGGCAGGCTGCAGATAATATGGCGGTCAGACTAAGATCGCTCCTCAACTGAAAAAAACTTCGGACTCTCATCGATACTCAGCATAGATACAGACCTCACTTCGAGAAGAACTTCTCAACCAACATCAGATCAGGGAGTCTGAACAACGGACGCTGGAAGGTCCACTACGAATATTTTCAGATGGATCGAAGATGGATGCAGACGTGCGAGATGATCTAAACATTAAGCTATCTTCCCATTACCTAACCATTGTACCGTCTTTCAGGTTGAAACTATAGCGATTAAGGAAGCTCAGTCCTGGCTAAAAAATATGTAATATCTCGCACAGATATCGTCATCTCTTCCGACAGCCAAGCAGCGATCAAATCTTTGAGCTTAGGCACTTTTATCTCTAAGACTTCCCTGAATTGCTGCCTATATCTTAACGAAGTGGCCAAGATTCTAAAATACATCCATCTTATGTGGGTGCCGGTACACTGTGGCTTTCCAGAGAATTGCGAAGCGGACGAACTCGTTAGAAAGAGTACAATTTCTGAGAAGCGGACGAACTTGTTAGAAAGAGCTCTCTGTGCTCTATCTTGGTGGTGATCCACCCTCCAAGCATATTGCTGCCCCAAAACATCTATTTGAGATGGAACCACTTGCTGAATTGAATCGTAGATGATAAACTGGCACAGGGTGCCTCACCCCCAAACAACTCTGGCCTACGCTCGATCATAAGCAATCGCTTAGTCTGTTCAGACTGAGAAGGCCGAATCTTAGAAAGGGCTGGTAACTATTAATGAATTTGGGAATGAGGTAATACCGTATTTTGTCGATGACTATCCAAATCGTCCTCCAAATTAACGTGGGCACAAATCATTGCCAGGACCAACCAGCCGACATCGCAATGAGTGTTGTCATGACTCGCTCCTCTTACTCCTCCCATCCAGTTTCTGTATAGAAGATGTCCTTAAATTTCTGTGGACATCGACATGTGAAAATCCATTCACAGAGCCCATTTCCTATTATACCTTATGGCGGTCCCAAAATAATCGAACTCAGAGAATTACAAATATGCACAGCCTCTGTGCCCTTGTCGCAGAATCCATTGAACACCATGGAGCCCCATGCCAGGAATCCGATTCTCAATTCGATTGAACCCAATTTTGCCGTGGGTTCCGTTCCCTATACATTAGCAAGAAACAATTTAAACATGTCCCCCTTGCACGTTTTTGAAGTAAAATGTATAATCCCGATGAGAGTGGATTCCTTGGCTCAAAGCAAGCCATCAAAAATGTTTGGCATGATCAGTCTTGTATTTCATACGAAATGGGAAATTCTTCTTTCATTCGTGACTAGTGCCGGCGAGGGCACATACCTAACCGAATGCCTCCAGCCCCCACTGGTCCCCCCCCCCCCCCCCCCAGGAAAAACCATTCATGGTCGGAAGCCTTCGGGCATAATTCTACCATAAAGGGTCAGATGATGTTATTGCGGAATTTAATTAACTTATTGAACATCCATCAAAAGTTTCCCTCATGTTGCCTCTTGTTTACATCCCCCCTCTGCCACGCTCTCGGAGTTGTAAGAATCCATCAAACCTTGTGTTCGAATGACCAATGAGAGGGAAACGGCAAAAAGAAATGGAAAACCATCATCAGTCATCAGAAAATCGAAAATGTTTCCTAAGGCGAATTTAAATATCGATATTTAAATGTCACAGGATTCCGCAGTACACAGAGAGAATGTCTACATTTCGGTGGACGTTGGCCCGTGGCTGCAGTGTCCTGGAAACAAATCCATTCCTTGCGCCAGCATTGGAGAGTAGACATTTTTTTTTTCTTTCTTGTTTCTTTTTGTGACTTTCTTTGCCTTGAGTGGCACCATCTGCGGTGTGCGAGGCAGTGAGGTGGCCCTGCCGCATGAGTCCTGATGGATAAAAAGTAATTACTTGCGGTGGTAATAAAAGTGCGATCGAAGCGGACGGAAATAGTAAAAGTTCCCGGTCCGATTGGAGTGAAATACTTTCCTTTTGTTGCAATCTGTTGCTGACTGGTAGCGGTGTAACGTGGGGTGGTTTATTTTTTTTATTACTGTCTGGAATGTGAGTCGGAATGCTTTAAGGCAAAAAGGAGCTGCAGTGACTTCAGACCCTCAGCCTGGCTGCAACTTGCGGTTTTTTATTTCATTTGCAATGATTCGTTGTGTGGTTGGTGGAAAACTGAAGTCATTGTTGAGTCAATTCATGATTTGCAACTGCTGAGCAGGTTTTGCGATTTGTTGGGGAATTTTTTAGATTGGTCAACCTGAGCGAAAGTGTCTTATGAAATGGCACTCGCTTCGTTTTCATATAAAGTGCCGATGCTGCGTAAAATGTGCTCTTCATTGTAACTCCTCTCTTTGGGACCTAGTGGCTATGTACATGAACACATGGGCAGGCGTTGTCGAGGGTCGAGTTTAGTAGCCCCAAAAAACGTTCATAATTCACGGCTTCACCTGCCGGTAGTTCTTGGCAATACTAACTTATCAGGCTTATCAGGCTTGCGACCATAGCTGGCGGTCCTGGGCACGCTACTTCCAGTCATGAACACCAAGTTGTCTTGCATCCGCGATTACTTGGTCTCAGGTTCGTTCTTTCTCTTCTTATCGAACCAGAATGCTGGGACTCGAAGACCCTCTATGCTTGGAGCATTGTTGTCCATGAAGTCCGTGTGACTGAGGCAGTGCTGTCGACAGATCTTTGCCTTTCGGACAACATCCACATCCTGGTACAGCTCGTAGAGTGCGCGGTTGTGTCTTCTCCTCCACCCGCATTCCTCGCAGACGGGACCATATCCGACGTAGAATTTTTATTTCGAAGGCACCAAGAATCAGCTCTGCAGTTTTGCTTAGCGTCCAGCTTTCAGCTCCACATAGCAGGACTGGCAAAATAAGACTTTTGTAGAGCACTATTTTGGTTACTTGACAAACCGAAGTAACAGCGGTTGCCAAAGGCTGTTCTACGTCTAATCTCCACAGTGATGTCCTTTGTGGAGTTTACGTTTGCCCCGAGTTAGGCAAACTCTCTTACTATCTCAAAATTGAAATGTCTTGGCCTAGGTGTGTCACGGACCAGCTTTTGGTCGACAGCATATACTTTGTCTTATCCTCATTGACTTTAAGACCAGCTCGCTTCGCTACTTCTTCAATTGCCGCCGTTGTCATCTGCATATCCCAACAGTTGGACTGATTTGCAGAAGATAGAGCCTTCCGCACTATCGCTGTTTCTTTGAGCTCAAGAGGTAGTTGAGTAGTAGAGTCCTCTTTCGAAGGACCAAGCTAACATTATATAACACCTTGATCATCCCTGTCCTGCTCTATGGTGCGGAGGCATGGACAATCTCAAAAGCGGATGAAGAAGCACTTGGTCTTTTCGAGAGAAAAGTTCTGCATTCGATCTTTGGTCCTGTCTGCGTTGATGGTTGTTGGAGAAGAAGATTCAACCACGAACTGTACGGGCTGTATAGCGGCGTGAGTTTAGTCAGGCGTCTACGGATTCAACGCCTAGGATAGCTGGGCCATGTAGAGCGAATGGACAACACTGCTCCAACACGAAGATTATTCGACTCCGAACCAGTGGGACAACGCAATAGATGATGCCCACGGAACCGATGGCGCACCCAGATGGAGAAGGACCTCAATCGACTTGGTGTGCGCACTTGGAGACAGCTGGCTAAATATCGTGCCGGCGGGAGAGGCTAACTGGTTGAGGCCCAGGTTCACCCCGGACTGTAGCGCCACCAGAAGATGAAGAACTGATTCTGTTATTATTAAACAATCTCCACAAATATGCAGATGCAGTCATTTAAAATATAAATTGTATGAATATCTCAGAGTATGGACACAGCCTTCCCATTGTTTGGTAATTTCTACCCGATCCTTTACCCTAATAGCGGTGTTCATTTCAAAATCAGCATTTTAGGTCACATTAAACCGTTTCTTGAAAGCAATCTTCTCCTCATTGCAATTTATATAAGCACCGCGCTATTAATTGGCAATTAGCCTTGTAATTAACGCCGTTGATAGGTTTTCCATTCTATCACCACTGCGCCATTACCTACTCGAAGTCGCCTCTGCACTCAGACCAACTCAAGTCGTTTTCTCAATGATTTCAATGCAAAATGCTTATCCCCTCCATTCCAGTCCTTCGAGTCGCACGGCGAACAAACCCGAAAATCCATTACCAGTGTCGAGCATACCGTACCCCGAGAGAAACGCATCTCCCAGCATTTGAGCCATCTAGACACCAAGTGCTTATTGCAACTTGCCGTTCGGGAACATCGCTCGTAAAGCACACGCGACTCTAAACTCCCATTACGAATATTTTATTCAACTCGAGGAAGAGGAAGATTGAGATACTTTCTATCGGCAAATTAGCATCTCCGGTAGTCATCCTCGAAACTACAATACAAACTCTCTCTCTCTCCCCATCCACACACACACACAGAGACACCTAAACGGGATAAATGAAATGGAAATGCAAATTTTGAACCAAAAACGACGGAAAATAAAATCGATTCGCAAACTCGAACCAGAGAAAGTTGCCGAGCGCCCTTTCTCTGATGCACGGGTGTGGCACGGGTGTGATTAACAGTGCTCTCGCCGTATTTGTTTGGATTATCCCTGCAGGATGCGACGCCATAGTTGCGAATTCCATTATGTATGATAATTGAAAATATTATAATTTCTTTGGGTGGATCTGAAGTGCATCACTTACCGTTCGATTTCCTAAGTTTTTCACCCGACACACCAGTTTCACCGTCTTCCCCACAAGCCCGGTGATATTCGCGGGCACTGTGGTGTCGAATGTTGGTCCTCCAGTACCGGGCGTGGGTAGTTCCTGCAGAAAATCGGTGAAGAATCGTTTTGAGGCGCCTTCAAGTGATCCTGAAAATGACAAAAGAAAACACTCATTTTTGATACAACTTGCTTGCTTGTGGTGCGCAATGCGCTGAGAAGGAAGGTGCTGATTGGGATGAGATTCGTACACACAGTCGGAGTGGGTTATTTAAATTCAAGCACCATAAACAAGAGTTCAGCGAAAATGAAAAAAAAAGTTGCTTCAGATAATAAATACATGCCAAACGACAGACGTCCTTGACAGTCCTCCAGCTTCACGTTGTTTATAATGATGTTGACAGTATCGAAATCAAAAGATAATCAAATCCCATTATCGTTCATTACTGAGTCTCTCGTATTGTTTGATGTTCTTCGCTCTGGCTCGATTCGTTTAGAAGACTTTGCATTACCAATCTGTGAAGTCAGTCGTTCATTTTTCTTCGAGGACACAGCACGAGGATCCAGATTTTTTGCGCTTTGGCAGATGTGCCGTGGGAGTTTGCTTTTATCACGAATGCAAAGTGTTCCTTGGAGAGGAAAATCCTTGGCGATGAACCACATTATCGAATGAGGGTTATGGCGAATCCGTGTGGCATAAGGACTCCTCCACTCGGCAGGCTTAATTATGAATCTGAAGAGTGTCTGCACATGTGCTTAGGAAATATTGCGTTCACTGAATGAAACAACATTGAAGGCGCGCAAATTGAAAAGGCTTTGATTGTGTTTTTTTTTTTCAAACGAGATCTGCGACAGTGCACTTGCAAATTTGATGGGACTAATTAGAGAGGACGAACGAATGGCTTTTACTACTGCCTGAACCTGAAAATTTTTCCTCAAGACGGTGCTCTAGCGAAGAAGCGGATGTCATCTTCACTGATTCTAACTCCAGTCTTTTGGATCGGGATAAGCTAAGGACGTCTCAGTTTGTTAAACAGGGATGTCCTTGTCCCACCATTCTACTCATTTACAAACAAAATAATCTCGTGCCTTTATCCAACTAAGACTGAGGAATGAGAAAGGGATAGAAAGAGTGTATATTATCATAATCTAATGCAAACTGCGTGCGGATAACTAATGACAGGACAAATTAAGAGAAGAGGTATTCAAAGCCTGTGCCTTTTGCATGAATTGAGGCCGATAGAGGGCTGACGGAGAGCTATCTTACTTAAAGTACAACACCATTCACCTACCTAGCCTTGTAACTTAACTTCATGTAAGCATAAACTAATTTAGAGCTAGCTAGATCACCTCCACACATAGTCAAAGCCCTTCCATCGTCGTTCGGCGATAAAGGTTCAAGGCTGCGACATATCCGCCTCATATCAACCGACATGACCTAAAGCGAATTTAACTGTGGCGTGAATTTTGATTTAATCTTTCTTGACTCCGAAATTAATGCAAGCAATGACGCCTTGGGACAAAATCAAGCACACGTACGTATTCCTTACTTTGCATCAGAATACTCGTTACATTTACATGGTTGTTAGTTACTTTAGTTACTTTCAAAGATTCTTCTGATTTTAAGACTTCAAATAGGAACGTTGTATTCAAATGAATATGTAAGCTGAAAATAAAGACTTAAAATGGCAGCATGAACTTATGAAACGTCACAAAATTCACATAAAAATTAACCATACAAATAACCACAGTTTTAGCTAGCAGAAAACTTTTCATTAAACCTACCACTTTGAAAATTATTGGAATTACTCAACTAAATCAAAACAATCGTCCACAAGATATTCGCATTTTCAAGAGCAGAGCATACTAAACAATAATGTATAGAAACGCTACCATACCTCATCGATATCTATCAATACGAATAAATATCTTCCAAAAATACCTAACCAAGGATACAAGATACATAGCGATACGATAGTATTCCACACACAAAATTCTAAATACAATCCTCGCATTCAAGTGAGATATAACATAGTCAGAGGAAGGAAAGGGTATACCTTTATGCGTGATGTGGCAATACACATAAAAAAAGCATAGAGACAACGTATACTAGAAGTGAAGAAATTGAACGTAACAATTTTTGTCGATAATTCCAGGTAGGCAAATAAGGTGACGATACCTTAAAAGTAACGATATACATTGAGGAGTAACGAATCCGTACATTCTGCTTCTGTACTAATGCCACCACCGCGGAGATATAACGAATCATGACCTTTGTAAATCGCTGTGTTTTTGGGCTTCAATTGAGCAATAAAGCCCTTTCTCGGAGAAAAACCGGAAATGGATATTCTTTTCCGCTTCGAGAGGATAGTCCTTTTTATGATCTTTAGTCATCTATGTACAGATAATGTTTGGAGGAGGAGACTTAACCTTATCCTGTACGGGCTATACAGCGGCATCAATCTAGTCAAATGACTTCGAGATTCTCAGATGACTAGGTCATGTAGAACGATTGGACACCAATGCTCTGGCCCGGGAAATCTTCGACTCCGATCCCGGGGGACAATGCCACGGCACAGGCAGCTGGATAGGAACCTCAATCAGCTGAATATTTTGTCATGTCCTAAGCCATTTGGTTTTTTTGTGGAATCGTCGGAATCAAAAGTCGAACATTTCATGGTTCATACATTTATGTTTCCCTTCAAAGAGAACATACGTTCCGGCAACAATTCAAAGCCCATGCAATTTATACAGCTTTCGAAAAGGTTCAACGCTAGCAACTTGCACAGTTTGTGCCTCCACCTCTCTTAAGCCGCAGGCAATAGACAAAAGCAAGCTTTCATAGTTCAGGGCAATAAGAGAGGTTGTTTTAAAAGCTGCACTAATATTCATCTCCTAATGTAGGCCAACCAGACAATATATTGTGACGTGTATGGGTGGGGATGATGGGACATGAACCAAGCGACAAATTGCCGTCTTTTGGAATCGTTCAAGACGATCGTGGGTTTTGTACACTCTGCTAGAATAAGAAGATCACCACCAAAACACATATGGAATACATTCCCGATATTCAGTGGTTGTTGTAGTGGACACATGGAAAACATTTCCGATATTCTATTGTGGTTGGTCTTGTGTTTTATATAAAGGTCACCACCATACATGGACAATACATCAAACAATTTGATTAATTTTGCGTAGACTCATTTCTGTAAAACGTAACAATATGAATGTATGGATGGAACATTGTCTAGGTCATATAGAGCTCATGATGGACTCACCGAGCCAATCGAGAGGGTAGAGGATCGGAAAGCTCCTGGTCCAGACGGCATACCAAATCGGGTTTTAAAAAAATCAATGAAGGATAGCCCAAAAGATTTCGTTTGCATGTAGACTGCATGCTTACACGAGGGAATATTTCCAGAACAATGAAAACACCAACGGTTGGTATTATTACCGAAAGGAGACAAACCACCTGAGGAGCCCTCATCTTACCGACCGCTCTGTATGCTTGACAGCATGGGCAAAATATTAGAGCCAATATGTAACAGACTACAGCCTATCATTGAAGCCAATGAGCAATAAGACTCGCGGAATATCAGTATGGCTTTAGAAAGAGCCGATCGATCATCGACGCGATTAAACTCGTAATAGACAAAGCCCAAACGGCTATAGAAGGAAGAGGATGGAAAGCAGGCAAAAAAAAAAGTACTGCGCCGTGGTAATACTTGACGAGAAAAATGCTTTAAATTCGGCGAACTGGTCGCGACTAAATGTACCGAATTACATATTAAGATTAATCAGGAGCTACTTTACTGATAGGTTGCTCCTTTACGACTCTGACGACGTGACGAAATTGTATAAAATTACAGGGGGCGTGCCTCAAGGATGAGCGTTAGGTCCCTTACTGTGGAACGTGATGTCTGACGAAGTATTACGACTCCCAGTCCCCAGGGAAGTAGGTTTTGCGGACGATATTGCTGTTGTAGTCGTGGCGAAACGGCTTGAAGAAATCGAGTTGTGTAGCAACGAAGCAATAGCACTGATAAAGAACTGGCTACGCGATATGAGTTTAGACCTCGCGGATCACAAAACGGAGTCTGTTCTCATTACGTTTCTTCTCGTAATGAGAACGGAACGGAGTGCTAGAGACCATAACGATAAAGGTCGGAGAGCACACCATTATCTCCAGTCTATTTATAAAATACCTGGGAGTGATGATTGATGCTCGGCTAAATTTCAAGCATCATCTCGCATACGCTTGCGAAAAATCGTCAAAAGCGATAGGCGCTCTTTCAAGACTCATGTCGAATATCGGCGGCCTGAAGCAAGGCAAACGATTAATGCTTGCGAGAGTTGTGGCTTCAATACAGCTGTATGTGGCACAAATATTATCTGACACTGCGAACAAAAAGACACACATGAAGGAAATCAAATCTGTGTACAGACTCTGTGCACTGCGAGTTGGAGTTGGAGATGGACGTACCGTCTTATCCCACGGATTGAATGTTGGGTACATTGAAAACACGGCGAACGTTTTCTTCGAATGTGCTCGGTATGAAAACGAACAAGCTGTAGCGGTAGTTCCGCGAGGAAACAATCGGCAATATAATAATAATAATATGGGTGGCGCTACAGCCCGTAGAGGGCCAGGGCCTAGCTTCTCAGCAACCACTGTTGTGCGTGCTATTGTTCTCTCACGTGTGGAAGGGACCTACAGTTTAATGCCAACTCCGAACGGCGTAGTTGAGAAGCTTTTTCTAGACAGGAAATACTCTTTGAGCATTGTCAGTGACTCGAAAGAGGTGGAGCCGTGAAATATGAAAGGTGGTCAATTCGGGTATCGAACCTGGCACCCTCTGCGTAGGAGTCGACGCACTAACCCATTACGTCACGGCGACCCACAACCCACAAACGGCAAGTTTACACGAAAAAAAAACGGAAAACACTGCTCCACTCAACTCCGAATAATGCGACAACGCAATAGATGACGCCCACGAATGCGATGCCGCAGACAAGTGGCGAAGCACCTCAAATAACTTGGCGTTCGGTGGAGGCAGCTGGCTTAAGATCGTGCCAGCTGGATAGGCTTTCTGGCTAACCACCTCGGACTGTAGTGTCAGTACAAAAAAGAAGAATGAAACAGAGTCCATCTTGACTTGCAACTTCTCAACTAGAAGGCCAAAACCCACGTTTCCCAAATCCTCTTGACGTTGACTCATTCTTCCGACAAAAGAAACTGGTTTTGAATGAGAGAATGGTTTGAATTGCAAATAAAATGTCTAATTAAGTGAAAACAATGTAAGTGTGACTCATCCCGCTGCAACATAGAACAGAGGGATGATGAGCAAAGTTACTTGCTTAATATTACCCAAGCTATCTAACTTATTTAAGACTGGCAAATGAATTTGGACATTTATGCCATTCACGGGTAATAAAAACCGTCATTAAATACCACTGTAAGAGTGTTAATAAACCATTTCATTACTTAAGCAGCAATTTATTTTGCGTATAAACGCCTGGAATACCTCACAGTTTATCACGCACTTAATTGCTCCAAGGTCACACTGCGCGTGTGTAGTGTGTACACCCCCTTAAGGGATAGTAAACTATCCTTTGATTAGGTTTTAATAACTAACTATCCAACAACACGTACTGACATTAAATTTTTTTTATGATTCCACACGAAGGATATGAGGGCGATGTCTGCTCACACCCACCCTAAGCAAATTCCGGCTAATTATTCGCAATGTTTGCACTTGCTCCGGTGGTGGTGTACTATATACACCAATAATTTTTTCCATTTCCGGTGTTTCAGCTCACATTTTGTAATCAAGGATACGCCTAATGACGAAAGCCTTAACGACCATCAGTCAACAGTCGTTGTAATTAACACTGTTTCTCTCTTGAGTTTAATTTGTGAAGATACCGATATGGTCAGTGTGTGGTAATTGAATAACGTTCAGGTTTCATTCCCCATCCGAAATGACTGCTTCGCGTGCCAGTGTCACATGTGGGAGGGTTATTATTTGATAATCAGAAGACGGAGTTATTTGTTTCTGTAAATGTCAATTTCATGAGGAAAATGAGGCGTGGAGTGATATGTGATACCTCCACGTGTTGCGATTTGTAAATTACAAATGTTGTGTTACATGTTTGGGAATAGAGGTGATTTTCGGTTTGACGATGGCACTGTTGTGTTCGGCGCTTGGAAACGAATATTATCATCTACTGTCATTATGACTGTATATGAGTATGTTGGATACCGGATCATGTCTAATTTATGCATTAGTTCCGTTCTACGACTTGTGTGTGTGTTCGTGTCTGCAGCGCGGCCGGATATAGGCCAGTAGTCAATATAAAAACCCATCTGTAATGGGCGAATACATGAAACAGGCTGTCCATACCTTTCACCCCCATAAATTTGATTGAAGTTTGTATCGATAAGTTTCCGAAAGTTAGTTTCCATAAAAGTTAAGTTTCGGTTAGTTTCGTTAAGTTTTACTTAAATCACTGGAATCTGAGATTATGTTTAACAGCCTCCCCAATTATGCTTCATTATGTCCCGTTATCATTGGACGCATGCTCCTTGCTTAAGGCCAACTAGGAAGTTTGATAACCTTTTTCCAGACGAGTACTTTCAGCGTTAGCTGTAGGGGTGTTAATTATGAAAATTGTTAGCTTTGGAAATTTAATACCGTTGACAAAAATTTTTTTTTGTTAAGTTTCCGCAAGTTTCGTTAAGTTTCTTTAAGTTTCGTTGAATTTTAAGTTTCGTTCATTTTTGCTAACATTACAGGACTCTGAGACTATGTTTAACAGACTCACCAATTATGTTTCATTATGTCCCATTATCATTAGACGCTTGCTCCTTGCTTGAGGCCAACTCGGAAGCCTGAGAAGCTTTTTCTAGACGGGTAGAGAGTTGTCAGAGTTTGCTCTAGGGGTGTGAATTATGAAAATTGTCAGCTTAGGAAATTTAATACTGTGGCTAAAATGATCAATGTCTTGCATAAAACTTGGAGAACTTCTTAAGACCAAAGAAACCATGATCTTCTTTCCTCGTAGTGCCAGGCGAAGACCAGTCATATCCGATGTTAATTGGTCGAAAGCCGCTGGATCACGGGATCACGGGTAACCGAAATGATTGCAGGGATCGCAGCTTCAGTAGATGCAACTGATGCAAATGATGTTCAAGTACGTATCGTTGGTAAGATAAATTTGTCTTACAGTCCATATGGTCTATCTGCTTCGCGATTGGCGAGTCTGTTATAATGGACGGGAGTCTGAATTAATGGACGTTCACATTGGATCACATATCCAAAAGAGCGATGGTCGAGAGTTATCTGTTGTTGGACTTGGACTCGGACCGAAAGGCAATCCCGTGAAGGTGGTAGTTGCTAAGAATCAGTGTTGCCGGAGGACGCTTCGTCAACGCGAAGAGGTTAATGGATTTCGATGAAGTGGAAATTCAGCGGAGCGCAGCCGCAGTCAACTTCGAGGAGTCCAAGGCGCGAAAGAGAGAGAAGGTCCATCCACGCCAAAGGCCAGCGTGGTACCAGCCAAGGGTCGTTCAACGAAAAGGCGAGACGTGCGTCGGTCGAAGAAAGCGACATCACTGTAAATAAAGCAGTCACTGAACCATAGTTGAAATCGTGTTTGTTTTATTTACTTGTACACTTTTCGGCGGTGTCTTGCTGGTTTTGAATTTAATGTTGCCAAGCCTCAGTCACCAATGTTCGAAACACGTCTTTTAAGATTTGCAATTTGGAGGTCTTGTTCAAAAATGAAGTCGTTTTCAAGTAACCATCATTTTTGGTGAACTACACGACCGCCTTGCAAGTCATTCTCCGCTTCGTTTGCAGCACTGCGCAAATGTCATACAATTCATATGTTGTGTGGAGTCTGGCACTCCTCCCGCGATCACCTGCCTTCACTGTTCATTTGATTCCCTCAACTGTATCCATCCTTGCAAAGTATGTCGACCTTCAGCTGACCATGCACGATAATGATAAATAAACCTTTTGATTCGTTTTCAAAGCCCATCAAGCAGCAACATTCACAACACTAAGGACCTGCTTGTGGCGCTGTCGTTTGTTCTTTATCATTCCAAGGGCTCCTCCGAGAGCCACCCACATAATTTACGTCCCCGCATGCACAAGCCTCGCCCCATCCCTGCATGTCTACACGTCCGGGATAAAGAGGATATACGAGTGCCATTATGCCCCGTAAAATATCGTCGCCGGTTCTCAACCCGGTGGTGTCTGAATCTGAATGAAAAAGGGCAAGTCATCCGCCAGCACTTGGCTTTGGTGAAAGACCACAAATGACTTATTCAGAGCAGGTGCTCGAACATCACACACACACACACCTTCGGGCACATGCATCGGAGTGCAATGCATGCATGTAGCCATTCGTCTTTTGTCCTCGGCGCAGAGGGCTCTTAAGGACACAAAGGGGGAATTTCAAAATTCATCTCATAGTTGACAATGCCCTTATCTCTCCCAATTGCAACTGTGAAAGGAGCAGATTATTCTGTTTCATTGAAAAATCATTGCCCCCCAGAATCAACGGGGGCTGATGCGAAAAATCCAGACATCAGCACAATGATGGAAACAATGAGAGGATGGGCACACAATCAACTGCCTCTTTAAGCCGATTGAGATGATTTCCAAACGATGGTCCTGCATCGAGCTGTGTAGACAGCCAACTCTGACAGCCAGACAGCTGTGGGGCTCAATGGGCAGCTCATATCGAACGCAGTACATGGCACGCCGCGACGGAGACTAAAATGGCAACGTACTCGGATCGGTGGGTAGAATGAGGTCGTTAATAAGCGATCGTAGTTCAGCGCGGTAGGCATTATTTACGTCTGTGATATTTGTCCTTTGTATGTAGTACTTATCGGTTCATGGACGCAAGAGGGCGGATTATCGGGTATTTATTGCGAGCCTGTCGCAGAGGTGGAACTCCGGCGCGGTTTTCGATTTATATCGACCATGTTGGGATTCAGCGGATGGGACAGTGCCGGCGGAAGGGATGTGAGACAAATTCACTGACTATCCAGCCGATGGAGTTTAATTACATTCCGGGTATCGTTGTCGAGGCTTTGTTGTTCGAAAACTATCATTCGGCTTTCAACGCGATAAACAGGGGATTTGTTAGATGTCAAGGAGGAGAATTGACTTCAGGGAAAGAATTTGTAACCCGCGGACTGAAATGGTCGAATAAGGGAATTCATATTGAAGCAAGTCTTTTGTCTTAGTTCGTTGGAATCTTACTTGTCTTGAAGGACAGATGGATGTCTATTGATGACAATTTGCACCGCTAGATGACACAGGGTACCAGCACTCACTGCAAGGCAATAAGAAGGTCTGGTAAAATAGAATATGTAGTTATTTCAGTATCGATTGAATTGGCATCAAAGTTGAAGCAGTCGGAGGCAAGGAGAGCTGTTCTTTGTGCATATTGCATGCAGACATTCTTCTGAGGACTTTTGAGGATTGTGTGCATTCTTAGATGTTGTTTGTGCTTTTGTTGATTCTGTGGATTCATTTGTGGATCACGAATCATAAACGTGGATGGCGATTGTTTTGTCGACCAAGCCCGTGTTCCGTCGCAGATTGGCGAAATCTGGTGGTGTATGAACTGACCCCAAAAAATAGAGTGGTCCTATTATCTAACATGCTCCACAGCTTTATTGAGTTCTAGAGCTTCTTTGGCTCGTTAGAGATTGGAGTTTTGTTCCATGAACGTTCAAGAGCATTTAATAGTCTCTTGGTTGTTCCAAAACTGGATCATCTGTTTAGTGATCTATTTTCGTAGGTGTAGATTTGTGTGCGAGAGAAAAATTCTGCGTTCAATCTTTGGTCCTGCTTGCGTTGATGGTTATAGGAGAAGAAGATTCAACCACGAACTGTACGGGCTGTACAGCGGCATGAGCCTAGTCAGGCGTCTAGGGATTCAACGCCTTAGATGGCTTGGCCATGTAGAGCGCATGGAGAATACTGCTCCAGCCCGAAGAGTCTTCTACTCCCAACCAGTGGGACAACGCAATGGAGGACGCCCACGGAACCGATGGCGCACCCAGGTGGAGATGGACCTCAACCAACTTGGTGTGCGCAGTTGGAGACAGCTGGAAAAAGAGAAAGCTGGTGCCGGCTGGAGAGGCTTACTGGTTGAGGCCCAGGTCCACCCCGGTTTGTAGCGCCACCTGAAAAAGAAGATTTGTGTGCCCGTTATTAAATTCATAACGAGGTGAGGCCCTAATGAAGGGTATCCGAGCACGTTTCTTGGTCTGTATGTCAGCCTTTCTTTACTTTTCTGATCTTCTTGGCCTGGCACCCAGATAAACTTTAGTCTGTTATTTTCTGCCAGTTTACTTATCGTTCTGTGACATTCCCAGACTGCGTTGTGGAAGTCTTTAGTGCTTGAAAAACCGATATACTATCTAAGAATGGTAAAATTTGATGTTATTAGTAGGTTTTGTGTTAAAGATGCAATCTGCAGCTTCTTGAACCGCAAACAGTTCTGCTCGGAAAACTGTTTCAATGTAGAAAGGAATATGTAGGATACATCTTGATCCTATCGCAAGCAGCTCCTAATTTGTTTTCATACCATTTCAGGCTCCATCACTCATCCAAGTTGGCTCTTTGTTGCATTCCTCTCTACATGGTACGAGTATCTCATAGAATTAATGAAAGTTTGACTTGGGAGACATCATGTCATTTAAACGAGTCATCTCTCGAATGTTACTAATCTTTTTGAGAATCTCTAGTGACCTACAAGGTTTCCTTCTTTGCAATAGCCTTTGTATATTGTTGCCTTGGTAAACTTAACAGGAGACTCAATGTCAACGATAGAGTAAAAAAGTGGCCTGTGACTTGCTACGGGGTATTTGTAAGTAATAGGAATCAAACTCCAGAACAACCCTGTTGATTTATATAAAGATTTTTAGATCCAACTCGACGTACAGTTGCTTAGGTGGCAGACTTACCTGATATCCACCAACATAAGGGTATTCACAAGAATATAGAGACTTGCTTACCTCCGTGTCACAGAATCAATTAGCCCTACTCCAACAGAGTATTTTTAGATTTATTACCACTCGACCTTAACGGGCAGATAACTGGTGCATGAGCAGTGGCCTGGATCTTAAGATCCACTGGTCATCCAACAAAGTATACTTGATCGACAACGAGATAAAAAAAAAAGTCGATAGCGACTACCTCCTCCGTCGGTCGAAATACCTTTTGGGCGATTTTTTTCCCAACAAGAGCGAAGTCGACTAGCAGTGAACCCATCAACATATTGACCATCCAAGTATACACAGATGGATCGGGTCTATACAGACCCATACATATTAATTACGTATAATTCAAGACAGGGAACCAGAGATGTATTAAATGTCTCTTTACGTTTAAGTTTACGAACCATACTTGAAGTAATATCCCCCTCCCTTCCCGCTCCAATTTACTGGAAACGAAAAACACAAAGATATTGATACACAAGCCAAACACTATTCACAAAAACTGTAGAAAGTATATCCCAAAATAATCCTAAAACACGTGAACTAATGATTATTCTATTCTTAATAACCTGCTAAATTTGCAAATAGAAAGCCAATTTTATGCACTGCGTTTTACGCACTATGATATATCGTGTGGGTCTACTCAGACCCATGTATGCATGATGTACGATTGTCATTTAAAATTAATTTTGTTCACCAAAATGTATAGAGAGCGTTTGGTATACCGTTCCATTATGGTCACCTCAGTCGTGGATTTCTGCTACTTAAAAAAGGCAAGAAAAAACATAAGGGGATGACTAAACCGTTTTGGTCTCGCCAGACCGTTACCGGACCAGATTTAAAAACGAGGTAAAAGTGTATTAACTTTGCTTTCCTTGGGATTCGAATCGGGGACCCCGCTAATCAGGGGCATGCACTCTACCAACTGCGCCATCCGGTCGTGGAAGGTTAACAATCAAGCGGCCATCGAAGAAAAAGGCAACAGTAATCAAGTCCAAACTGGTCGCATGCCGTGAAGAGCTTAAGACCCGACAGATTTTCGCTGGGTCACGTTACATAGGGACACAACCGGCAATGAAGAAGGGAATGAACTTGTCAGGAAATGCTCCAAGATCTACCCATACCAGGTAATTCTATGGATCAAATCACATTTTGTGGATGTCAAAAGCAAACTATATTGTTAGCAAATAGGAGATGGAAATTTCTAACCTGCAGCGAGACCACTCGGATGAGTTGGCTTGTCCAATGTTGTTGCAGTGTAAAAACCGACAACATTCTTGAGTGTGACAAAATCATACTCCTCGTACATGAAACAGGAATGGGATTATCCAACGACTTTGTATGGAGCGGCTCCGATGATTAAGAGTAAAAGGAGGGTATTTCTCACTACGCTTGCCAATGCTCCAGTCTCTACCGGTTGAGATACGGAACACAGCGAGAATATTTCTTCCAAGACCTCTTGGATCTAACAAAAATCTATAAGGGCAGCAGGAAGGCTTGGCAACGCATAGACTTGATGAAGGGTACAGACGGGCATTCCACTGACATCAAAGAGCATTGAGATGTCCCAATGCGTCTAGCAGGACCTACGTGAGATTCGACTTTCATAAGTCTGCACATCTGCCTTAGATAACCTAAATGAAGGAGACTTCTTCACGATCGCTTGGCGGATGGAGCATAGAGGCACATATCTTATTGAATTCCTCAAGGTTCTGTACTTGGTCCAATACTTTTCTTAATTTTCTTTAACTTGGTGTTCTTACAAAATGATCATAGTAAACTCTATACCGATGACATGGAATGTGATTCTGTTAAGGGTTATGATTTAAATCAAGCCGCAGCGCTGATATAATAAATCATATCTTTTGTGCCTTGGGACACTCGTTCCAACAACTAGACCACTGAACAGGCAAAAATCGTGTTTTCTTAATGTTTGTCAACTTTCAGTAACTAATTACCAATTACATCCATTTTGTTGTTCCATAAATGCTCCCTCAACCCCCCGTAATTTTTAACCAATTTATAATAATAATATGGGTGTCACGACAATCCGAGGCAGACCTGGGCCTAGCTTCTCAGCAACCACTCGTGTTGTGCGTGCTATTGTTCTTTCACGAGTGGAAGACCCAAATGGTGGCGAAGTTGGCTGTGTTCAAACTTGTTCTTCATAAAACCCAGAAGATCACTGCTAACACGTACACAACTAGGAATTGTGGTTTTGGCTAAGCGGGGCAGCACCGAGAATAAGCTAAGGCTAAAGCAGTGATCCGTATAATATACGATAGAGATAGAAAAATAGCTCATTCATCACCTTGAGAACCAAGCTCAGATAGCTCCGCTCCAATGTGGATAAAGGCTTCTTTATGGGCGAAGTACATGAGAGGTGAACACCTTAAGCGTACGAAAACTGCAATCAATCGTACCTAAAATGTCAAAGAAACATCCTTGACTATGAGGCTAATGAGGAACGTTGAATGAGAACAGAGCAAGAATGTCTAAACATCATTATACGAGGAAGATAGTCGGCTTAATTGAAACCATACGTCCAACGATATGCCAAACGACTGATAAAGCTTAGATATGCCAAAAAGGAGTTGAAACCAAAAACACCTAACATTCCAGATAAAAACTTTGTACGGATGCAACCTTGTCTGTCTCAAAAAAACGTCGACAAACACAGAGTCGGTACAAGAATTTCAACCGAAAAGTAATCATCACCGGAGAAACCAAAAGCTGCTTCTTTTTCTGCGCTTAACCAAAAACAACAATTCGGATACATCACGAATAGCACTTCCCTCTCCAAATCCACCAAAAACCATGGTGTTGGACCAGCAACCGAGCGTAGCATGTGAAAAAGTCATTAGCACGGTAATTGCTGGCTCTCTCCACACACAGACGACCGCTGCCCGTGCTCAGGCCCCTTGACGAATTTTAAATATTTTCCATCTTCCCAACTGCACCGGTAGCCATCCATTCATTGTTTTTTTTTTCTGTTTGCCTCTTCCTTGCATTCAACCCACGAACAGTGAGTGCCCGAGCTTCTGTGCTCCAAACTCCAGCACACACACCAGACCGTGTGTGCATCGTGATAATCTGCCGTGTGTTCAGTGGCATTTCAAAAGCCCTTTGACAACATAACGTACGACAGTAGATTTAGTTTTTTGTTCACCAGGCTTTTGCTCGCTTTCGAAAACGAGCACACCACCCGGACGGTCCAGCTGCTGGAAGGAAAAAATCCGCTTTCATCCCGGACCAAGGAGCGGCGTCGCCGTGTTGAACCGCCGGATAAGAGGACGCGAAAACATCAAGTGATAAATGGTCAGCTTTTCTACCGGACTGCCCCCAACAAGACACGCCTGGGTAAAGAGCCCCGTGTGTGTGGGTGTGGGAGTTTGTTGCTAAACCTGTTCACCATATCCTTTGCGAAGGAGAGTGTGGTGGTTCTTTTCAAGAATGAGCAGCGAAAGGATACACTGTAGCAGTGCAGCTCTGCAGTCATGATCGCACGGATCGCGGTGACACATGACTAATGATGTCGGCAATTTTGAAAGCAACACATCCTCCTCCTCAGGATGTGTGGACATCCTTGAGGGTGTTTGTTTGGTGTTTTTCCTTTTTTGCGTTCTCCCACTCGTTCTCTTCTCGATTTATGAGTGTCATTAGTGTGCTTCTAGCCACTCGCGTTAGTTTCGCGTATGCACGCTGTTATAATTCGCCTGCGTTTATTTTCATTCTATTAAATCCTTCCTGCCGGTAGCTGGGTGGTGCAATAATGGGGAAAAAAGTGAGACAACTCCACAAACCCATAAATATGTTGTTTTTAGCTGGTTCTACAAATAGCTCGTCCATTAGGTCGCACCACACGGGCCAAAAGAAAACAAAGAAAAACCTGACAAAAAAAGGCATTACCGCACGAACGGAGAACTTTAAAGACCTTCACCGGGTGGGGGTTTTTTTGCCTGTTTTTTGCAAAACTCCAGAGAAGGGAGCGGTGCGGTGCACCGGAAGGATTGCGGCCATGCACCATAATTTATACCATTTCTAGACAACCGAAGATAATGGGTGTTTTCAATGCTTTCAGCAATTTTCACGTGATTATGCATTCGATGGCGTGAACTCGGAATCCTCTTTTTCTGCCGTGGATACAGTGATACGAGCATTTTCGCCGAGGAATTTAAACTACTCAAGGGTGGGATTTGTGTTTTGCCTCCCCCTCCATCGTTTTCATGCGATTTTTTGCCTCGCATACCACCCTCCTTTGAATAGAGTGTGCTGTGGTGTGGCGTGAATCCATTAGGGATGGTCTCTTTTGCACCTTTAAGCCCGTGTGCGCTGAGGTGATGGTCTGCTGAAAGGATTTACTCCGGCATTAAGATCTCCTTCGGCACACTCTTTAATTGAGATTTTTAAAAGCCCGCATTGCATTGGATATTTATCAGACGTACTTGCGGTTGGGTTCGTAGTTGCGACCCAGCGTCAACCAGGAAACAAGTTGCAATCAACTCTGATGCGCATTGCTACAGCTCTGCGAATCGAATACCTCGTGATCCGGAAATGAATAATCACCTGCGATGTGAATCGCCCGTTATGAGATACCTACGTCCTGATCTCACATATTTCTCGTCGCGGTTGTCAGTGTGGCAAAGGTCGTGCACGTACTTACTGTGCGCCGTCATTAGAGTGGTATCCCGGGATAGCAAACGCAAATTGATGCCATATTTAGGTCAAATAACACTCGGGTACATGCTGCGAATTGCACGAAACTTTTAGAATTCCCATTAACGAGAGCCGCAATTCGAAGCTCGAATTTCGTGGAATCACTGATTAGTGTGCCGTGCTATTAGTTTGGAAACAAAGGACTGATTCGCGCGGAATACGGTTGCTCGCGATGGAGATTTGCCAGAGATTATTGCCTGTGACGAAGGGTACACGGCCGTCTAGTTTTTTACAGGACCCCACGTCAAGGGGGATACATGCACATTGCAATTCTCAGAAGCAAATGCCTCACTTGATTCAAGTCGAAATAGGAATAATATTCCTGGAACTTTTGATTTTCGGAGGAATCGAAAAACTCAGCACAGCACACAGCATTAGCCCATTTGTGGGTGGGATGACTGCTGATTAAATTAACTGACAGCAAATGATCGATTTGTGTACTCTCCAGATGACTACATTTCCGAACTCAGATTGCAAATTGTGAAATGAAGGAGATTAAATGATTCCAACGAGCGTGGCTTGACTTATCTTTGTGTAAGGAGGACATCCGATTTGATATTCCAAAAGTAAGTCCAAATGAAAAACTCATACGGGTTGGAATTCGATTAATCTTCAATATGGAAGGTCATGTCCCTCGGACCGATTGTACCTTGGACAGAGTCCAAATTCCTGACAAATGGCTGAACATGTTGCAAGAAGTTCTTTAATACATTTTTCAGTATGCTTATGGGAATCATTTGAGGTCTACAAAAAACAACGTAAAATAAATTGCACACTATAAAGTATTATTTTTTGTGTTTTCTTTTTTAAGCGTTCTGTTTACTCAGTTAATATATTTCTTTCAACTTAGTTGACTTAATATGTAATTAAGTATATATACATGATTCAAAAATCAATATTTTATTTCGTACTATTATACAAAATAATGTGCTAAAATTTTGTATTTTTGAAAAAGTGTGGTGAATATACTTCTTATCTAAGCACATAATACCTTGGACCAGTCCAAGATTCTTTTCTTAAATTTTCATGAAGAAAAATGTCAAGAAAGTAAGATCGCCAAAAGGGATTGTTCGATTTTGAAGTTTGCTTACAGCTACCAGAAAAAAAAATATTAAATTTATGTATTATTATTTAATTTGTTGTAAGCCTTTTATCAAATGTACTCTTTAATGCATTAATAAATGGAAATGGAATGTAATGAAAGTTCCAAAACAACTGATTTGGGTCCAAAGTACATGAGCTAACATTCCAAGGAACATTCAGTCTACGTACCTCGGGCGGCTGATTATTTATTATTAGTATTATTATGGGTGGCACTACAGTCCGAGGTGGACCTGGGCCTAGCTTCTCAGCAGCCACCCGTGTTGTGCGTGCTATTGTTTTTTCATGAGTGGAAGGGACCTACAGTTTAATGCCGACTCGGAACGGCGAAGTTGAGAAGCTTTTTCTAGACGGGATTACTCTTTGAGCATTGTCAGTGACTCAAAAGAGGTGGAGCCGTGAATTATGATAGGTGGTAAGTTCGGGTATCGAACCTGCTTAGGAGTCGACGCACTTACCCACTACGCCACGGCGACCCACACCAGGGCGGTTGATGCTGCCTTGCAAAAAAAATCACTTTTTAGGCATACAGTATAATCCTAAGATGTTTTTATTTTAATACTATTGAATATCCAAAATAACACTCTTATCATGAACAAACTAACAAATAGTAAATTCCGGTCAAATGTACATGACCTTTCCCTCTTGCTTGGATCTTGTCGTTATAAAAGGAATTCCTGATCTCATATTCTTATTTCATCAGAATTCTACAAATGAACAAAAAATGGTGGTAAAGGGACCCCACTAAAGGGCACGCGGGGTAAGACACGTACGAGAGATCTCCAGCCCACTCGATCCTCCGCCATCGGCTCTAACTCACCAGGATTTATGCCTTAGAGCAAATAAGTTGGTTCTTGGGCTTAGTCCAACCACCATATCCTGGTACTGCCAAGTGGTCGTCTGACAGAAACGAATGTAAGGCACGCCTCTAAAGGAGTGATAATGGAGACATCAAAACATGGGGCCTTACCGTTCAATGAAACAGCTGCTTCACATTCAGTTCCTCGTGCACCACCGTACTCCTCACCCTATCACGCCGAATAACTCCCACAACAAGACGAAGAATTCTTGTCGGCTTATTTTCCTGATTTTATTATTGCGGTCATTACTAACCTCATCTCCCTCATCACTAACTCTCATCTCTATCTTGTCAAAAAGGAGGGTTCTCCTTACAGAATTTTACCACATAGGAGGTTTTTCTTCTCCACAAGGAGGGTGAAGGGAGGATTAATATTGAACGAACGACATTTTGCTTTCAGCTCTTTAATTGAGAAGTTATTTTAAAAACATTTCTTTAAAATTACTTCGTAATTAATGAACTGAAAAAAATGTGTACACCGTCTGTATCCATATTATTTATGTCCTAGCTGGCCACATTATATTTTGTTTTAGAAGTAAATCCTGCTGCGATTTGATAAACGAATAGAATTTCACGCATAATATATTCCAACAAATTTTAATGGTCAGAATGGCCCTTAGTCTGCTCACTTGAAGTTGAGTTTCGAGCAACAAATCACACTTATTCAATCGGTCGGATCATGAGCGATTCGGTCCCAGGCCGAATACAGATAATTTTGTTCAGCATGTTACTGAAATAACTCCCTAAACCTACATTTAATTCGGTTGCATATAAATTTAATTTAAGTATTCTAGAATTCCACATTTATTAGATCAATTAGTAAAAATTTGTAAATGAAAATGTATGTACGTCACTATCACATTAACTCAAAAGATTCTATAAAATATAAGCCATGTGCTTCTAACAGAATGGAATATGTTTAATGTACAGCGATGACAAGCAATAAATGAAATGAAATTAAACGAAATAAAATATAGTTCTGTGGACTTGTATGATTCTGGCAAAAAGTTCCTCATACATTTTCAACGCAGTCATATCCATGGAACTACTTAGTGCTTCGGGCATGACTCCGCGAAGCAGTTCCGACTGTGAAAACAATGTTTCCATGTCCGTTCCGTCGTCGGAACTGTTTAGCAGAACTCTCTGAACAGCGGTGTAATTTGAATTGAATTCAGTTGAACAAAATCGATAATTTCGGTAGGAGACGATGATGATTGGTTAAAGGGGTTAAAGGGAAACGTTTCTTCTGAAAATGCTTCAGAAAGAAGGATCATTCTCCTAAAATGTGGAAAGATGGCGTGGTAAGACGTTACACAAATTTCATGACCATGGTTACAAGGATGTAGAAGTGGAAAAAAAAAATAATGAGTTGAAAACCTCTAACTTGGCCTTGACACCAAGCTCGCCCTTCCTGATTAAAGATATCCATAAGATCTTCCAAAATTGACCCAGCTTGGATACTCCTCGCAGCTCGTGACAAGGGCACTGAGATACGGGGGTTCTTTGTTCAACTCACTCTAAAACTGAACAAATCTAGAGTTGACACTAAATTGAAAGTTGAGTGGCAAGGAAATAAATTGTTTTGGAGCGGAATTCGAATTCGGAATCGATAGCGTTCGTAAGTTGAATTGCGAAGGACCATAAACCAGCTTGTCTGCGATAAAGAATTCCACGAACTAACAAGAATTGAAATGTTGGCTACAAATCATGAAAATGTGCAGTTTTCTCTGCCAACTTCTACTTTTTCGAGAGTTGAGGAAATTTTAAGTTGATCAACTCAGTAGTTGAATATCGGAATAAAATCTTTACTTTGAGTGGAACAAAATCCCAATTTAAAAATAAATATACTCGGCATAATTAAAAAACATATAAAATGGGTTCAACATCTAGTGAAGAAAATCATCAATAAGGGGATTCCTCAGTTGGGAAACGGAATCAAAACTCTAATCTCATTTTTCTCGAAACCATTCTTTGAATTAAGTGATTACTATAGCTTGAAGACGGCTTCAAGATCGGCTTAAGATTGTTGTTACTTATTTTTTATAGTTTTGTCCTCTGTGTGAGTGATGGATTTTCTTTTTGGACGGTTATTTTTTTTTTTTTTAATAGACGTAAATGAGATGAATTAAATCAACAAATTAGAGTTTCAACGTCCCCCGTTTTTAGACATATACTCATTTTTTAAATTCCTTCGTTCAACCGAATGAACATATCTTTAACTAATGATCTTTGAACTTTTTTTGATTTCAGATAATCCAAGGACGGGCTGCAGTGATGTCTGCAAACCACTATTTTTGATCCCGAGTAAATGTATTGTGTTCCACTCATTTATGAACAAATTTTTCGAATAAAAAATTATATTATTTTTCTTAAACACATATTCTTCATTTTAAAAACATGATTTGGGACTAGATTAGGGATGAGAGCGAAACCGATCTCCTGTTTTTCTCACACAGTAAGCTTTCTCCCGCTGTCTAAAGCTTAGAGCCTAACCGTAGACGTTGACGTCTTAGTTTCTCAGTGCAACAGTTTCAGTCATACAGATATCCCCGGACATTTACAATAAGTTAGTTTTTTTTTAATTGACTATCAAAATATTCTCTAGAAATAATTAATGGATTCTCTACGAAATGCCCAATATTTAAATTCCCAAACCAAAATCTCCACACTAAATTCCGCAACTCTAAAATCTCAAAATCCCCAAAAACAAAAACATTTCGAGTCTATCAACGAAAGGTTTTCAAATTTATGGTGAAATAAAACCAATTTCCACATCGAAATATGACTAAATTTTATTTGGAAATAAGGCCAAAAATAAAGTATGGGATATTTAAAGTAAGTAAGCTTCCGCTTGTTGTCGAAAGAACCTCTCAAGGATGATAGGTAACCCCGAACTGTGTTCCATCCATATTCCATACTCGGTGACCTGATTCAAAATCACCCTCCTCTCGATGTGCTTCCAATCAAGAAATACTCTCCCTTCGTAGTAGATGTCGAGGCAATTACATGTTGACAAATTAGGCATCGCCTCACTGGTCCAGGCCCACCCGAAGGTCATAGGAAAGCCCATCCATCTTTAAACACAAGTTTCCAATATTTCTGCCTCTCCTTGGTGGCCGCACACAGGTGGTCGTTGCTCTTTAAAACCTCTTTGACCTCAATATCCATCAATCTCGTCCCTAATTAGGAAAACCTGATCGATGGCAGTTTGTAGTTGAAAAATATAGATGGATGTGTCCTGTGTGACTTCCTCCCAAGACTTAAATATGAATATCCCTCAAGGGTTGATGGAGCACCCTACCCCACCCGATGCCCGTGCATCCGTGCGTAAATATTTATACCACCCCTGGCACCTACCTTGCCCAGCACCGCACATCCTGTCTGCAATTGATTTTCAAGCGAATCCCTTGACGATGCCCCGATACGATCCGCGCGCACATCGGCCTGCACATCGGACTTGTCCGGCAGTCCAATTAATGCATTCACACAGAATCTTGATATTCTGGGAATAGGGTTCATTGCAATCGGGTTAACTGCCCTCCCGCACTGCATTGTCTACCGCTGCTCATCGATACATTGATTCAGAGCTTGAGGCCAACACAAATCGATACTGAGTGCCTGGTCCCTAGCCCCAGCAACAAAATCCAAGACCTCAAGTGATGGGGGATTTGCATAGGAAGCAGACAGCCTGGCGCCAGCTGAGAGGCGTGCAAGTGGCTTCACAGACCGTGGGCATGGGGAGTCGCACGAGAGAGGCTGTGAAGACGATAGGATAGTTGCCAAGACCCCGACCCAGTTACAATTGACGACAAATGTTGTAAATACTCTGCCAGGCATCTTTTCTTCCCTCGCCTCTTTCGCAGAGAGAAAAATATAGTTAAAATCGCTTCGGGGTATTCCTGCGTGCGAGAGAGAGTGTGACTTTAAACCAAATCATCCTGTATTCCCAAGCTTGAGCCACTGTGCCGTCCTCTATCACCCTTTAATGGGCCATTGTGTGTGTGTGTTCATACTGGAATGGGGTGGCTGCTTGATAATCTCAGAATGAATGCGAGCGTTATAAGTGGCAGCTGGAGTTTATTTTATGGATGAACGTAAGCCCTACGAACGACAGTGGGATTAGAATAAGGAAGTGACTGGCATGACAAACACTCAACAGGCGAAGGAGAGTAGAAGTCCCCAAAGGATGTGGTTTCATTCGTTTGAATTTTGTCATCCCTGTGACACTGGTGAGGTTGCCAAAAACTGTCACACCGCAAGGGATGGATACTCAACAAATTGACGGCGGTTACCGCCAGTGAATCTATGGAATTTTCAAAATGCCTTAAAGATGAAATGTGGTTTCGGCTTGACGAGGCCACAACGGGATTGTGGCAATAAATAAACGGATGTGTGTCTCTTGGGACTGCAGTCAAAGGATTTTATCACTTTAAGCCGTGCGAGGTGACTGTGGGGCTTATTGCTTCGTCATGAGATGAAAATGAACCACTATTCGATTGATCTTACGTCAGACTTATCGTTGTTTCGGTTTCAGAGAGTTAGGGGGTGGTTGCTGAACTTAATTAACTCATCCCACACGCAGTGACATCTTTGAAGGCAAAGTCTCTTTATGTTCGCGCATGTGACACTGTGGCATAAATGTCTCATAACTTTGATGTATCTGATGAACATCACCGCCAAGGACATTTTTTCCTGCGTCCTTTTATGCAAACGCCGCGATTTGATGTCGTGTCATTCCACGGCGGAGTTCCGGAGTCATCACAAAACGAAATGACAAACACACGACCCATTCAATCAGTGAAAGAAACTATCTCTAGATGAAAACCTGCCATTTCACCGAAGCCGCCGCAGAAAAACAAAAATCTCATTAATTTCCCAATATTCCTTTTTTACGAGCGGAATTGCGAAATTGCGAAATTACACGCCGTCATCATCATCCCTTCCCACGGCCCAAGGTAAAGCTGATGATGGATTCACCAAGATTATGGTCACGACAACTTCCATTCGCGTTTATCCCCGCATGGGAGAGAGATTTCTTATTATTCAACTAAATGCTGGATTATCCAACCTGAAGGTCCTTCGGGCCATCCTTGCCATCCCTTGCCAAATCTCACTACGTTTCCGTTTCAGACCCCGATGAGGGAATAAGGTCTCTCAGTTGTTACCTCGGACACATCCACCATCCAATTGTCGCCAAATGACCGGCCAACCAAACGGCACGACCACAACCACTGAGATGATGAGTACATTAGTGGCGCATGTATTATCTTCAGAGTTTATCTCTTCGTTCACACCAGCGCCGAAGAGCTGAAGGCATTCGCTTTCCAGCCACGACACGGCACCTCTTCAAGAGTCCCTTCCAGAAACGGATGGAGACGGAAAAAAAAAAAACAAACCACCGACTGAGAGACCTAAATCCAATTTCCCCGAAGAGAGACCCGACGGAGATAGACCGGCAACAGTATCCGGAACTGTGTCCACAGTTATATCGTTCCGCCCACATGCCAAAACGCATTTCTCATTGTTTCAAACCTTATCGGGCCTGAAATGCCGTAGCACCGCTTTGCCGTTTCGTTAATCCACACCATGTCAGCCACCACGGCACATTGGCTGATAGTCGTGCATAGCCGAGGATATGGCCAAAGGCGAACGCTTTATGTACGAGAATGTCCATGGCCTACTATTGAAAGGAATCCCAAGTGACTATTACTGGCGCTGTGGGGCCGGTGTGTGGGTGCCTTCCTTGAATACATCAAGCGACAGCAAAATTGTGGCTCAGGAAAAGGATGTGAGTTCGCAAAAGGGATAAAACTCCCTGCGACAATTTCCATTGTCATTCCCTCGTATCTTCATCATCTTCCTCATCCCCAATCACCAACCACACATCAGCCGCCTTCCGGGCATCCTACTCGGTGGACAAGCAATCAGACGTGTGTGTACACCTGGACTAGGGGAGCCTGCACAACTCGCTTGTGTACTCCGCGTTCGTGTGCGGTTAAGAGGAAAAGCGATCAAGGACCCACACAACCGCACACATCACAGGCTTACAACGGAATTTGGGTTATTGGATTTTAAGGGCGCTCCAATTGTGTATGGATCCCTGTTGGATACGGCCCAGGCTCGACGCGCACGCCTCTGTGAGCGGTGGGTGGCACAGGACTTTGTCTACTTTTGCACAGGCAGTGGGTGACATATTAATTTTAATAGCTCCATGGAATGATAAATGCGATAGGTAGCGGATTCCGTATGTCATTGACCGAGTTCATTATTTGTGCCGAGAATGCATGTTAATGTGAAATAAGACCAAGAACGAGAACGTAGAGCTAGGGAAGGAAGGAAGGAATATTTCAGTGTTCACTGTGGTATGTCAGAGTTCCCTTCCAAGGAAGAGTGCTGCGACTCTTCCTCTCTTGATGCGGGAATATATTTATGAGCTGATAATTACCGGCCAGATACTGCTGCTTCTGGTTGTGAATGGTATTTTGCGGTCGGCCCACTCCTCCCGCATAGAACGAGGGTCTGTTGTCCAGTGGTTTGAGAGAAAAGAAGCCAACGTGACATTGTTGCTGTGGGCTGGATGGCATTTTGAAGGCCAGGACGGTCTAAATAGGCGTTGAATGGATAAATTTAATAGCCACGGGAGGGGGGCCTTTAAGGGCTCCAATGAAAATTTTCATCGGCGTATCAAGTTGTGACCAACATTATGGGCAGCCGCAGCAGTTGATTGTCCGGCATAACTGACCCACTGTGCCGATGTGAATTAAATAGGGGGACATGGTTTGGAATGGAATGCGATAAGGAGGATGAAATTGCAAAAAGATTTGGGTCATGATTGTGACACATATGAAAACGTATCATTCATAGGAAGTAACGCGTTAGGGGAGGCCAATGGTGGTGCCCTTCCCTCGGGGACATTAATTGATGCATCAGTGCGGAGTGGAGTCGGGTTATTAATGAACAATCTTTGCCTATGGAAGGGGGGAGTGATAATTTCGATCCGACCCTCTTTTGAGACAGACATTCAACGGATTTCGGAAGTCAGTCTAATGTCGTCTGATAGGGTCTGGCCATAAGGTAAAGATGTGATCATTGCAGGACATGAAGAATCGTTGGGAAAACGTGTGTTATTTGCTACGCTTTTATGCCGCCTCCGTACAGTGATATTTGGGAAAATGGAAGAACATCCATAACCGGACGACTGGATGGCGGAGTTGGTTGAGTGCCTGCCCTGGTTAACGGTTCGGGTTTTCAAATTGTATCCAGTCACCATTAGTCGTTGGGATCAAAATAATCTATCACTGTGGTCAATGTATTTTCAATCAGTGGTACTAGTCTGACTGTTGGTAGCACAATGGACCAACATGGTCTAAGTGGGCAGCCTCCCTACCTAACAACTAACTTACACGGCCGATACGCTCCAGACACAGCAGTGTGAAAAAGACAAGAAGAACAGAGAAAATGAGTCTAATTCCTTATCATTCACAAGAAAACAATATCACATTACGCTCACACAATTATATATGAACTATGAGAAGGAAGAAATGAGATCTGAGTATCTGTCAGCCAAACGCACGAAACGAAACATATTGGGACTAGGAATATGTCTTCCTGAAAATCACTGTCTCTGACTTCAGCGATCTATCTACCCAATGGTCTTTTCCAACTAGAGCAAACCTTGGCACGGCGGCCGATCCAAAGGCCAACGTGTGGGACCGACAATTATAATGTCGGGATGTGCAATAACATGGTTTGTTTCCACGCCCCGGCTGTGCCTGTTGGATGTTGATAACTTTCTTTGCTTCATCATCATCATCATTATCATCATCTTCTGACCCGCATGATCCACTACAGGGGTCGCGGGGACTAAGCACGCTCGAGAGATCTCCGGGCAACTCGATCCTCCGCCATCGACTGTAACTCATCAGGGGTTATACCCAAGCGTAACCAGGCGAGCTTATGGACTTGGTCCAATCATCTCATTCTGGTTCCGCCAAGTGGTGGCCTACCTGATGGAAGCGGTTTCAAGGCCTACCAGAAGTCGTGATGGTGGGGACATTCGTACTAAGTGACCAAACCAACGAAGCATAGATATTTCCGTTAGGAGTAGCAGCTGTTCAACTTTGAGTTCCTCACTCTATGCCAACGAGTAATTCCCACAACAGCACAAAAAAATCTCATCTCAGCGGCTTGTATTCGCGATCTTCTTCCTTCGTTCATTATCCAATTTTCATGATCACAGGTGAGAGTTGGAACAAATACTGAGTTGAAAACTGCTAACGTGGCTTTCACACTAATCTCGGCCTTCCTGATTACAGATCTCCAAAGCTGTGTCAAAACTTGACCAATCCTACAGGAAAGTTCAGTATTACTCCTCCCATCACTCGTGAAGAAGACCCGAAGATACTTAAACTTCTCCATCTTCTTCAAAGGGACTCCACTAACATTTAGAGTGCATTGAACCGGCGTTCTGGAAGATATCATATACTCTGATTTGTCCACGTTAACCTTCATCCCGGAATCAGCATATACGGCCACAAACCTATCGAGTACTCTCTGGACTTCCGTCTGGGAAGATATGAGGATAACTAAGCCATCCGCAAAAACAGGATGAGGTACCTTCAACCCTCCTAATTTGAAACATTCCTCGGCTCGGTTGCGCTTCAACATCCAATCCATATAAACAATTAAAAGGAGAGGTGACAAGATGCACCCTTGACGAAGTCGAACGCACTTTGCTTCATCAAGTTCCTTAATAACCGTTTGAAGCCACAGACGAAGCTTTTCCATAATCGATCTGAGAATTCTGATGTAACATTGGGCAAAGGCCTATGCGCATCATTTTGAATTGAGATCAGGAGTTAGTCTTGGGACTGGTCTAGTAAAGACATCAAGTGAAAGAGGCAGTTTTTAGAGCTGTCTTGCATGGTCTCGGTGGCGTATACGTAACATTTTACATCAAGGCCAGGAATGAGTCGTTGGAGTTATGTGTAAGGCCATTGAGGGATATACGTAAAATGTTGCACCGAGGACAGGACGCGGTCTTAGGAGTCTTCTGATGAAGCCACGAAGGCGTATACTTAACATTTTACATCGAAGTCAGGAAGTGGTCTTGGGAGTGGTCTTGTAGGGTGGAGGAGGCAGTCTTTAGAGTCGTCTTGCATGGCCTCGGTGGCGCATACGTAACATTTTGCATTCAGGCTAGGATGCGGCCTTGGGAGTGTTATAATGAAGCCACGAAGGCGTATGAGCAACATTTTGCATCAGGTGGAGGAGGCAGTCTTTAGAGTCGTCTTGCATGGCCTCGGTGGCGCATACGTAACATTTTGCATTGAGGCTAGGATGCGGCCTTGGGAGTGTTATAATCAAGCCACGAAGGCGTATGAGCAACATTTTGCATCAGGTGGAGGAGGCAGTCTTTAGAGTCGTCTTGCATGGCCTCGGTGGCGCATACGTAACATTTTGCATTCAGGCTAGGATGCGGCCTTGAGAGTGTTATAATGAAGCCACGAAGGCGTATGAGCAACATTTTGCATCAGGTGGAGGAGGCAGTCTTTAGAGTCGTCTTGCATGGCCTCGGTGGCGCATACGTAACATTTTGCATTGAGGCTAGGATGCGGCCTTGGGAGTGTTATAATGAAGCCACGAAGGCGTATGAGCAACATTTTGCATCAGGTGGAGGAGGCAGTCTTTAGAGTCGCTATACCTGGTCTCGGTGGCGTATACGTAACATTTTGCATTGAGGCTAGGAGGCGGTATTGGGAGTGGACTAATCAAGCCACGAAGGCATAACATTTTGCATCAAGGCCAAGAGTGAGTCCTTGGAGTTTTCTGTAAGGCCATTTAGGCGTATAAGTACAATTTTGGACAGGATGCCTTCTTGGGAGTGGTCTAGAAATGCCACGTTCTGTTCCTTCATTTCTTGTGTGCATTGGTGTATCACGGTTCATCCACTGTTACGAAATGTCGTCTAAATTCACATGAATCGCTATTGAGGAGATCCAAACTCATTTTTGAGATCTTTGCACGAATCTGTTTTTGACCCAGAATCAGGAAATGCACCGCGGATTCGAATTACGGTAAGATTTGAAATTCTTAAGATCCTATCTTGACCCGGAGATCGTCCAACACAATACCGCGGATTTTCTTGACAATTTTTTCAAATGTGGCGTCATTTGGTTGTCTTGGAGGCTCAGAATATAATATGCTCGTACGACCGCAATGAAAGTCAGAGAACTTGTTCTTGCATACATTTCCCAATGCGAGGGAGCGGATTCTCTGAAACAGTCTGTTCTCAGTACATTGAATGGTTCTAGCCCACAGTACTGCTGCTTTATTACAACTCGAAACTTACTGTTTCCCTATTCAAACCACACTTCTTTCGACCCTTTGTAGGAAGGCGAGGAACAGAGGAACATCTCTGTAAACTCCATGTTCAAATTTATTAGAATTTTTCGGGAAGGATGTAAAACACGCGGACAATACGAGTACAAGGAAGGTGTAAGCAGGAGAAATTCCACAGTGGGCAACACCACCCATCAACATCACAAAGACACATATCAGGACCATGTCAACCTACGCTCGTCTACCCACTAACATAACCTAAGCTAAACAGAGTCTTTGAGAGATAGAATCAACGTCAGATGTAAGACACAGTCCTTCATGCAATCCGAGAGTCCCATCCAAGTCACTGACATATTCGAATAGCTCTGGTAGTGCCGATGCAGGCTAAGCTGCTGGTACTGCTTACTTACTTATCTGTCAGGCCTGCCACCCGTGGAGAGGGTGAGCCTGACCAATAGAGCCCTTTCATAGCTGACAGTCCGGGGCACGACGCTTCGAGTCCATGAGACCACGCTGACTTGCCTTCTTGTAACCGGGGGCTCGAAACCCAACAGGTAAAAACCCATGTAATTTTGTTGCAGTCAATTAGTAGTCACTATCATTGCTGATAGACATCAACCACCAAACCACAAAAGTCACCCTCGGAACAGGAACGTCATGTGCAAATACATGCACAAAACGCAACTCTGTCTCATCTCTCATATTTTTTCATCAGACGTAATTGAATGCAAATCGCTGAGCTCATCATTCACCACTCGACTGTATCCCGGCATTGAAAGCATCGCAAACTCGTTGAAAACTTTTCAATGTACCCCTTCAACTGAGAGCTTGCATTGAATTCTGCAAATTTATGGATCAATATCAAAACACAAAACTCTTCGCTTTTGTTCGCCTTTGTGCGACAGGAACCCGTTTCTCAAATAAAGCGAAAAATAAGCGCTCGAGTGTCCTTTGAGATTCCTTTGGGTAACACAAGACCACTATGCGAATTTAATCTTCAAGTATCTGCACAAATAATGTTGCGCCCAACCCCCCACCCTTATCTCGCACAGTTCCCAGCTTTTGAATGACTTGTCAACTGTATCGTTACATATTTTTTTTTTATTATAGACCAACGTGTGCATGTCATTCGTACCCCCACTCCCGGCACTCCCCTCACCCGCTTCCACCTCTGACGCTTTTCGAAACTGCTGTCGCCTGTGTAGTTCTCCCCTAGTTCAGTGTTTATCTGGGAGCATCTGTATCGTCACCATAACTACGACTATCAACGTATTTACTTGACGTTCTTGGGTGGAGTTTCGGTCGTCAACGTTTCGTCTTACAGGATTCGCATCATTCGCAACAGCATGCCTTCAAGTATTCATTATCAGCTTCGTTGCCACATCACCGACTGGAATTGGCTGAGAAGATGATTGAGGATATGTGTGGTGTGTGTGCGCTTGTGTGGATTTATAGGTGTCGTCTTGTCATCTTGTGCACGCGGCATATGCGGTAAGTGGTGGGTTTAGAAGTTCAAGGAGAAAATAGATTAAGACGGTTTTGGTTTGATAATAACCCTCAGGAGTTCAGTAAGAGGCTGGTGGCATCAGCAAAAGGTGCACTAAGAGGTGAAATCTCTAAAAGGCATAATCAACACTCCGCCGTCGAGTCGAGTCGTCAAGGTTCCGAGAAGTATTCAGGCAATTAACTTGATATTATAATACATCAAGTCAGTGGTGGATTGGTTAATGTGTAGGCAAAGCAAAGACAAGCTTGAGGGTAATGGTGACAGAGCGAGGTTTAGTTTGATTCATACTCTTTTTGATGCCGTTTCTAGTGGAAACGGAGAAGGACCTGGTTTAGTTATTCCTCATGAAGGACATTTTGGAAATCGTGTTTTTTGCATCGATTTTTCACAGTGAATAAGAGCGGTGATTACATTCCTCTCGAACCAATTATTTTCAGTGCCTTGGTGCAGTGTAGGTAGCCATCTTCACTTTTTCCCCTGGCATGAAACTTGTCTGTATAGAGGAAGAGGAGGTAGGAAGCATTTCACAACTCGCGGCACTTCACCGGTCCCCAGAGCGGTTCATTCTTTGCATGCTCGGAATGGTTTTATGCCCGGGTACCATCTATGCCCATGTCATCATGAGCTATGCCCAAGCATAACCAAACGACGTTTGGGACTGGGTCCATCCACCTTGTCCTGGATCTGCCAAGCAGTCGCTTACGTAATGTAATCGCATTCAATGTCGATTTGCTGGGGACATTCATTCCACGTGACCACACCAGAGAGACGTATCCGTTTCCGTTTAAAGAAGCACCAGCCCAACATTAAGCTCCTCGCCTGTTTCTCATCCTACCGCGGCGAGTAATTGCGCCCACAAAAGCGCGAAGAAATCTCATCCCCACAGCTTGCTTTCGCGATTTTATCCGTTCGGCCAGTACCCAAATTTCATGACCATTGGATTGGAGTTACATAATAATAATATAATATGGGTGGCGCTACAGTCCGAGGTGGACCTGGGCCTAGGTTCTCAGCAACCACTCGTGTTGTGCGTGCGATTGTCCTTTCACGAGTGGAAGGGACCTACAGTTTAATGCCGACTCCGAACGGCGAATTTGAGAAGCTTTTTCTAGACAGGAGTACTCTTTGAGCATTGTCAGTGACTCGAAAGAGGTGGAGCCGTGAATTATCAAAGGTGGTAAATTCGGGTATCGAACCTGGAACCCTCTGCGTAGGAGTCGACGCACTTACCCACTACGCCACGGCGACCATTGGCATTGATTGGATTGGAGTTGGAATATATAAAAAAACAATCAGCAATTTCAAAACTGACACAGCCTGTCCAATCCTACAAGAAGGATAAGCATTACTTCTACCATCACTCGCGAAGAATACCCCGAAATACTTAAACTACTCCACCTGCTGCAATGGGACTCCGTAAATAAATAGAGTATATTGAACAGGCATTCTGAAAATTACCACAATCTCTGATTTGTCAACGATAACCTAGTAACCAGCATCAACACATGCGGCCACAAGCCTCTCGAGTGCGCGCTGAAATTACGTCTGCTAGGATGTGAGAATACTACTAAGTCATCTAAAAACAAAGATGACGTTATGTCCTAATGTGAAACATTCCTAGCCTCCGCTCGGCTGTAACATCCATTGCGCGCTATAGCATAAACATAGAATGAAGAGGAGAGGTGACAAAACGCACTCTTAGCGATATCCAATGCCCACGGTGAAAGGAATTGATTTAGCACCGGTCGAATGGATGGATGTTACAGTTTCTGTTTAGAGACTCAGTGGCTATTACCTCGAGGAACTCAGTCGTATATAAAGCAACTGTAAATCGGTTTTTATTCTGCCGAGCCTTCTCAAGTACCATTCATAGAGTGAAAAGTTACTTCTGCCGGGCTCAAATCCACACTGTTCATCCCCCGCCCTAGGATCGACCATAGCTGTAGAACATGCTTCCGATTGTTTAGCGTAGGTTCTCCCGGGGAGGCTTGAAAGAGATATGCCGCTTTAGTTGGAGCACAATCTTGTGATCCCCATTTTGAAAAGAGGGACAATCACTCCAGTTTGCCAATCGCCACGTAGGCCAGCTTAATGACGCGATAGAGCCCTAAAACTCACTATTTACCTCCCACACCACACCACATCGGCGGGTTTGCCAACTTCAAGCGATTTAATCACCAAAGCAGAGGGTTAATTTCGGAGTAACTTGATCGTGTACTTAGACCGCTTTTCTGCCCATTTCTTAAAGATGCAGCAGTCATATGCAACTTCAACCTGTAGGCGTATGTGGAGAAAATGAAACAACAAAACACTACGAGTGTGTGGTAATCCGTTTAATGAGCGCTGCTGCTGAGTTGGCAGATCTTTTATGCACTTGTTATGTACAAATGAGTGGAGAGTTTTCAGGCCGTTCACCTGATCGGATGATCGAACATACATAATTCATTTGCAGCTGACTCACAATATGAGTTGAACATCTACGACAGTGGTGCACAAAAGTGCTAATTTCAAAATTCTCTACAAAACTCAGTTGGGTATCTGGGACTGTGGAGCTTCAAGACGCTTTATGCCTGTCTAACATTCAATATATCCTTAAATAGATTTCGCGTCTATCCGATAATAGAGTTATTACGTTTTAAAACCATGAATAAAAACATGACATCCTTAAAGGGTTGAGTCCTTGTATCTAAGAGTAGACACATGTTTTCTCTTTTGTGTTGGCGCACACCACACACGTTTTTTAGATGTAAGTTTTTTTTACTGACCATTGCCATTTCATCATGAAAAAACTTGCACCGACCAAACTCAACCAGATTTTTTTTTCTTTTTTTTTAATTCGGTGAGACGGCTTAAAAAACTGAAGGGTGATCCATTTTTTCTCGAAATTCGGCGATGAAACTGCTTTGTTGTTAAATAAAACAACTGCGTTTTATTACGATGTGTCAAATCACTCCACCAATGGAACAGCATTGGAAAACAAAATACTCATGTTATTAGCGAGTCCACTGTCTCTCCCTGTGGACTTCTAAAAACTCATCGCTGTCAAAATTACCGCAATATAACTTCTTAACAATAAATTGCAAGTAATGCTTAATCAACTCAAATTGAACACACTTTTGTTGCTCGTGTTTTTTTTTTATTTAATTTGCCAATTAAAAGCCATCTAGTTCGGAAGCGAACTCACAGAGACTTTCGATGTCAAAAAAGGTCTTACACAAGGCGACGCGCTGTCATGTGACTTTTTCATGGCGCACCCAGGTGGACAAGGACCTCAGTCAACTTGGTGTGCGCAGTTGGAGACAGCTGGCTAAAGATCGTGCCGGCTGGAGAGGCTTGTTGGTTGAGGCCCAGGTCCACCCCGGACTGTAGCGCCACCAGAAGAAGAAGAACTAAAAACCAAACCTTTAAACTAAAATTAGTTCGCCTAATAGGAGTGTTTTTTGAAATTGGGTATGGCCAATAACAAGAATTAAGTTCTGAAAAACCATTACCATTTCACCTATCAGCCAATGTTAGAAAAATATGTCAGTACTCGAGGGCGTATGTGGAACATTTTTCATACTTTCCACTGCTCTGCTTGACAAACCCCCCATTTTTCCATTTTTGTTGTGAAAATGTGTACTCAGCTAAAATTTCTCGGGTGAATGAACGATAAACCGAATATTCCGGACTCTAACAAATTCGAATTAAGTAAAAGCTTTTTGTTGGAAGGCTCCGATGGAGACTTTATGTCAACCTTAATCTGCTTGAAATTCAGACAACGTCAAAACTACACAGTCACTATTTTTTGTAGAATTTGTTAACGATTTGAACACGTTCAAGTCGTCGAATTTGTCAACTGGGTGACGTGGAACTAAATTTCTGCAGTCTCAGGTAACAGCTGGGTTGATCGAGTGTGATTGAAACAGGGATGACAAATTATGTCAACGAATTGGATGACAATGTATTTGAAGCACTGCTCTTGGTATTGAAACCTGCACCTGCACCGGATTTCGCCAAAGGATATCCTCAGTCGTGTGATTTCTTCAATCTGATATTAGAGAAGATAGTGCGTCAGGTCGATGTAAACGCGGAAGGCAATATCTTCTTAAGGCTGGGTAACTCCGACGACACCGAAATCGTCACACTTTACCAATGTGCTGTAGTAGACACATTTACGACGAAATGAGCTTATCTTAAGCTCAATAAGGACAAAAGAAAATGTATGCTGTCGACCAAGGACCTCTTTCTCTCGCGCACCACATGGGACTGTACATCACGATTGTCAGCTTACTGACAGCCCTGCTTAGTGGAGCCAAAAGGTAAGCGATAAGCAAAACAGCACTGATACTTGGTCCCGTCTGCTAGTGAATGGAGAAGAAAACATACCGTGAACGAGTTGTACCAGGATGTGAATGTATTGCGAAAGGCAAAAAACCGTCGGCGGCTCTTGCTCGGCCACACAGAGCTCATGGACACCAATGCTCCAACTTATATCCGCCTGGTTCGACAAGTGAAGGAAGACCGAACCTTTGGTTTATAGAAGTTATCTCTGATGCATGACACCATGGTACTGATGACTGGAAGCACCGTGCCCAGAACCGCCAGTGGTGGAGGGCAGCGAAAGTTCTGGCTCAGCAACATCCAAAGAAAATACAATTACAAATTTAATACGAAATATGACTGAGCTTCAAAAAGCGACGCATTGATTGAAGGCCTCCATGAGTCGCAGCAAGATTTTTGGTAGTGAATCGGTAAAGGCAACGAAAATGAGAGGGGATCTTCTCTGTGGAAAACATTAGTGAGACTCCCTTACCTTCACTTGGGGAACCTTCTTTGTTTTCACTAGAAACACTTTTTTGGCCAGAATAGTACATGTCGTGGCTTCTTCGGATCACTGACATGATCTGCAGCTGTCTAATGAAATTTATTTTATTGCTTACAAAATGAGACTAATGCTCTCTTTAATGCAATCGGTCTTGACTAGGCCATCGCAACCAATCGTGTGGTTCGTCCCTAAGCGACGGACCATGTGTCTTTTTTTCTTTAAAGCCTCCGAGTTGATTGGTAATTTAAGCCATTTTCAGCACAGAACGACGATTTGGTAAAAGCAACATAACGATGAGTCCTTGAGTTGCCTAGAGAACCATTTAAATAACCACCAATCTTGTGCGGCCATCAACAGCTTTTCCCTTGAAATAATGAAAACATGAACGAGTGAATTTTTATCCACACACCCATTCAAGTGTGTTTGTTTTTCGCTTAACAGCACACACATTACCCTCTCATTCACAATAACAATCAGATTAAATGCGTGGTCCTTGAAAGTAACACTTTTTAATTTTTCGATTCTCAGAAACAGATTCCCAGTGAAAAATTACAGAAAGAGCATCCGCACAGCATTAAACCGTCAAAAAGCAGAAGACAAAGAGACTGCAATCTGAAAATAACTTTTCATCTCTCACAAGCCGGCATAATCGAAATGGCCGGGGAGGGGAGGAGCCGGGGAAAAAGAACGGAAACACTGGCACACGCTTTAACTGACAGCTACCCGCCGTCGGAATCCACACATTTAAGCCATTAATTAACGGCTCCAATGCCAGCACTCACCTGAATACATAAAGAGGACGAACAGAATCAGGTAACATTGCGCCATGTTGTGGTATTTCTCTCTGAGGTTCAATTATCGTCGTAATCCCATTTCTGACTGAAGTTCCAGCGAATCCGTTCAACATCTGCACATGGTGTTGTTTGGTCCTTGTTGCTGGCGTTTTTTTTTTCTTTTGTTTGGTTTCCACCTGCCTTTGTGTTTCAACCTCAATTTGCTTCTTCTGTGTTCTGACGTTGCTCCGTCTTTGTGCTTGGATTTTTATTTTGTGTTCACCTTTAATTCTCTCCGTCGTCTGGTCCTTAATTTGTGATGAATTCACTACAAATACGAGATCCTCTGTGATGAAGGCATAGTCTGTCTAGGATGCCTGGGCGTGCTGGTGGGTATGCTGTTCGAAGTCGGCTCGCTCAGCCTCACATCCTCGCCGACCCGTCGTTAGGGGCGCGCCTGAAAAGAAGAATGGAACTTTTTAGTACAAGCAAAGACAATTACATTCATAAAACTTATATTGTACGCCTGAACGTGCTGACAATTATTCATGTTTTCAAGGATAACGTGTGTTTCCGTTCCCTCTGCTTTTTTTGACACTTAAACCGACGAGGACACACCACAGGGGAGTCATCATGGATGGCTTTGATGCGGGAGGACGAGGGAGGCAAGGGCAGCAGAAAAAAGATGAAAAAAAAGAAATGATTACAAAAACTTGACTGAGGATTGCAGCATTAATACATATCTCAGCGGCGCGAGGTATCTGTGCGTTGCTGTGCCTGTGTGCGGTCTGTTGGGAGAGCTGTTTCGAGGACTGACTGAGTTATGAGCTTGGAGGGGACCATTAATTTGGATATAACATGGCTTTTAGGAAGGCTTTTTTTTGTTGCTGGCTTTATTTTTCGTTGTTGGCATGGTTTTTGTGCTTACGCTCGTTGCGAAGTGATACTTTAATTTAATCTTTAGTCGCGCTGCACTCGGGAGCTTGAAAAACGAGTGTGTGTACTCTTGCAGTGTTGTAGATGCCATGGATAAATATTGAGATGGCACTCCATGTGGGCACGGGATGTGTGGTGAAAAATGTGCCAGACGATTGGGAAGATTAATGAGCTCGGATACACCGAGTTGTACTCAAGTAGATCGTTTTGTATGTGTTCAAGGGATGACAGAAATGGATATGTCTCACAACTATGTGGCACTCGTATTAATGTCATCTTCTGGCAGGAATATGATGGCAATTTTGTGATGTCGTTAAGGCATCCATCAAAATTATATGGTGTGCGCAAGGACATGACCAGGGATCTTTGTCACTCAAAAAGGATACCTTGTTTGAAATGAGTGGCGTTGAGACATCTTTTTGTCTGAGGTCCTTTTTGGAAGCGGGGTGAGTGAGGACTCCAGCAAAACATTTTTAGCCATGTTTTTGTGTGTTCAGGGACGCACTTAAAGTTTATTGAGATCCCCTGAACAACACGGACTTACTGATTCACACCGCATATCATCGACCCTTCAGACTGGACTCCAACTGTAGTGCTGTGCTGTACATTGCTTTTACAGAGTCCAGACAACTTGGAATTGGGAGCCACAAACGCCACCCTCTCGCAACATATGGGGCCATTCAATTCTGGGTACAGTTTCCAGGTGTCTTTTTCAATCATTAACCTCAAACTGAGGTTCCAGTCTTCTGTCTTAGTCTGCCAATTGCCAATATAAAGGGTGTCCCTAAACTAAATCAACATTTGAATTTAACGTCATTTGCATCAGCACAAGTGTTAGAATCAGCATCAGCATCAGCATCAGCATCAGCATCAGCATCAGCATCAGCATCAGCATCAGCATCAGCATCAGCATCAGCATCAGCATCAGCATCAGCATCAGCATCAGCATCAGCATCAGCATCAGCATCAGCATCAGCATCAGCATCAGCATCAGCATCAGCTTCAGCAGCAGCATCAGCATCAGCATCAGCATCAGCATCAGCATCAGCATCAGCATCAGCATCAGCATCAGCATCAGCAGCAGCATCAGCATCAGCATCAGCATCAGCATCAGCATCAGCATCAGCATCAGCATCAGCATCAGCATCAGCATCAGCATCAGCATCAGCATCAGCATCAGCATCAGCATCAGCATCAGCATCAGCATCAGCATCAGCATCAGCATCAGCATCAGCATCAGCATCAGCATCAGCATCAGCATCAGCATCAGCATCAGCATCAGCATCAGCATCAGCATCAGCATCAGGATCAGCTTCAGCATCAGCATCAGCATCAGCTTCAGCATCAGCATCAGCATCAGCATCAGCATCAGCATCAGCATCAGCATCAGCATCAGCATCAGCATCAGCATCAGCATCAGCATCAGCATCAGCATCAGCATCAGCATCAGCATCAGCATCAGCATCAGCATCAGCATCAGCATCAGCATCAGCATCAGCATCAGCATCAGCATCAGCATCAGCATCAGCATCAGCATCAGCATCAGCATCAGCATCAGCATCAGCATCAGCATCAGCATCAGCATCAGCATCAGCATCAGCATCAGCATCAGCATCAGCATCAGCATCAGCATCAGCATCAGCATCAGCATCAGCATCAGCATCAGCATCAGCATCAGCATCAGCATCAGCATCAGCATCAGCGTTAGCACCAACAAAGATGTGGTGACATATTATAAAGTGACCACGCAGTGCCTCGAAAGCGATTCCTTATAAAACGAACGTTGAATTTGGAAATGTCTCTTCGGATTTCGACGCCAAGTAATCTGTTCGAGTTATCAAGACACTCGAATTATCAAAGCTCGACTTATCGAAGTTCGTCTGTATCTCAAATGGTTTGCGTTTTGTTTAAAACAAAAGTTGTCAAGTCCTTATTGGAAAACCTTTTACAACAAAGAGTGAAATAAATTTAGATTGCTCGTGGGCAATCCCGCACGCTCAAACCTCACGCGAGTTCAAAAAAGAGTTATCATTTATTTCAGAAGACTAAAGACCGTGACGATGACGATGATTATTTGCCAGTGGCACGTTCAAATGTGAACGAATTCAGGCGGCAACGTACACTCGTACCTCTTCAGAGACTGGCGATGATATATCTTTTTTCTGTGACACGTGTGTTGTCTTTGACTTGATTACAGCAAATTATTCATTTACCAGATTGAATTGCAGTTAATTACCCGCCGCAAGCGCAAACCGAATGTAGAACATGAAAGAGCAGATCTTCATTAAGTCGCCTTATTTTCGAGTCCTGGAAAGATTCTCGCTTTTGATTTCAATTAATTAACTTAATTTGTGCACGTCCTTGCTGCAGGCGATGAAAACGCCGTTTCAAGCTTTTCCGTTTACCCCTGTGAAGTGACGACTTAATCCCCTCTCATCCGATTCAGTGCAACGTTGCCATTGTAAGGTGAAAGATAAAATGGGGATTCGACTCACAGACACACAGAGCCACGCACAGGTCAGGTCGGCCTGCTGGGCGACTATAAATCCTTCCCCTTGACCAGTCTGTGATGTACAGACTCGTCTGTAGCCGAGAATAAATGGCGTTGCCACCTCTACTGCAAGCGATAACTTCAGCAGCCATTAACGAATAAACGATCCCTAAATCCTGTCATTGTAGAATTGCACAGCAGGCAGACGAACGAAAAGAAGGAACGAAAAAACGAAAGAAATGTAAATTTCTGTCAGGCGGGATTTGGACATCCTAGTCCGACGTTTTTAACTGCCAGCCTTGTTCGTCGCTCTCCGAGACAGCGGCTGCCCGGGGAAAGGGGTAGGGTGGTTTATCTTTTTCAACCGGTGCTATGACGGGACAGCTTTCTTGTTACGAAACTCCTGCCACATGCATCGTTGACTGCTAATGAAAAGATGTGACTTTCAAGGGTTGCCAGGGCTATTTTTTGTTTCGTTCCGCCCTTCGTCTTCATTGCTTCCTAGCTATGACTTGTTTATGGGGGGAACATTATGTGTGATCAACAGATTTTCTCGGTGTACGTATGTTGAAGGTACACGGGTGCAAAAAAAAACAGAAGATGTTAAACCGCTTTTGAATTGAAAAGGGGATGAAAGGGTCGTTTTTTTTTGTTGAAGATGGTTGTTCTGTTGGAACTCCTTTACAATTATACTGTCAAGCGACTTGAGGAATTTATATCCTTGTGCGGCTATGAAAATTGTTGTGTTACATGTTGTAGTCGTTTGTAAAATAGGGCTAATCCGGGGATGAGTCACGGTTGATGGGGGTGGGATGGAAGGTCTGGACTGCTGTCATAAAACTTCGTTAGGAAGTTGAAAAATTTCCTGAAATCAGTGCAGTAAGATGTTGGCTAGAAATTAGTACGATTTTAGAGAGATCGTGTCTATTTTTAATGCATCCCAAATCGATATTGCCAACATTTCTTAAATAACATCCTTGAATCTAAAATGTGATTTTCGACAAGTTGCTGGTATTCATAATGAACACTATTACCCCTATTACCGATGGCGAGTCGACCGAAAAATTCGCCAAATGGTGAAAATTGGTATTACAATTCACGATTCGCCTCAAGTGTCAGAAACTAGTCGAACTGCAAAATCACCATATTACGGCTGGCGAATGTTCGAAATAATCGTGATTCCTATGACAGAAACATGCGAATGGAAATAGATGGTGACTGATGGACGAAGTGTACAAGGAACAAAAAATTAAACAACAAGTAAGTAAAATATGTATTTTATATGATCGTATAAAAGTACGAAATGAAATGAATTGATTTTAATGATTCGTTTTAAATTTGGGAAACTGGTGCAATTAATGGTAGCAAATGCAGAAATATCCAAAGTGAACATCGGGACACATTTGCGATCGCACTTTAACCACCTGCATGTGGTGGAAAAGAATATGCGTAATGTAAGATTTTTAACAAAATGTGCAATGTTTTATACCATTTTGTTCTTTTTCTGATCTGATTAATAAAATCAAAAAGAAATAACCACAAGGTGAATTTACAGCAACAAACTGAAACACACTCAAAAACGAAGCAAATAGAGTCGCGAAGCAAATATATAGAAATGTTTGAAATATTGGAATTTTCAAATTAGCACTTTTGTGCACCACTGTCGTAGATGTAGATGTTCAACTCATATTGTGAGTCAGTTATTCAGCTGAAAATGAATTATGTATGTTCGATCATCCGATCAGGTAAACGGCCTGAGAACTCTCCACTCATTTGTACATAACAAGTGCATAAAAGATCTGCCAACTCAGCAGCAGCGCTCATTAAACGGATTACCACACACTCGTAGTGTTTTGTTGTTTCATTTTCTCCACATACGCCTACATATGATACATGAATTACGTATTTTTATCACTTTATTCTGGTTGAATAAAAAATCGGGTTGAAATAAACATTTCACCTTAAAATACATTATATTATGAGACGAAGCTCCAGACGAGAATGAATCAACAAATTTCATTTGACATTTTATATGTTATTTTTTCATTGTCACGGTGGCAATAGTGAAATTCAAGCGAATTGAGAAACTCGTGAACCGTAATAGCTCCATTACATTCACCTTACAGTTCGGTAGGAGGCGAACTTTCGACTGGCCATCGGTAATAGGGAACATGATCTGAAGGGGCATCAGCAGAAGCCTCGAAAAATATAAAAATATCAATATGCACGAGAAATACAGTGAAATCTCGAAATAGTGAACATCGCGATAGTGAACAATCCAATATAGTGAACACACTAGATTTTATGCAGGATATTCTAAATAGTGAACAAAACAAATCTCGATATAGTGAACATTTGCTTAGTTTGTATTTTCTTTGAACTTTTTAGTACACTTGGTCTAAAACACAAAACGACTGGATGGCGCAGTTGGTAGAGTGCCTGCTCCAGGTTAACGGGGTTCGAATCCTAGTGAATGCAAAGTTAATACGCTTTTATCTAGTTTTCAAATCTGGACCAGTCACCAGTTTGACGTTGGGATCAAATTAACTGCACTATCGCTGGAGTAGTCAAGTCAATCAGTGGTAGTCGTCTGACTGTTGGATATATGGGTATCAATGGAGAAATATGGTCTAAGTGTGCTGGCGAATGGACCAGCAGCCCTCCTACTTAACCTAAAAAAACATTTGTGGTGATATCGGTCACATTGACAGATGTTTCTACTCATTATGTCGTGCGAGAAACTTGCACGATTGTGTTTGTGTATGCAACGCAGTTTTAAGTTGTTTGTAGTGCAAATACAAAGCGCCTGATACTTTTCTAAACTCAAGCAACGTGAGACAAATTAGGGGCTTAAGCCAAGACGATATCCTTGAAAAACGTCCTCGCGATTAGAGAAGGCCCGAAAGACTATTTTGTGGATGAAGAGGAAACTCTCTGTATTCTTCTCAATATTAACGTCTAATGTTAAGACAGTGGCCACGAAATAAGTGATTAATCTTCTGAACCATATAACAAAAATGGCACATATGGCAGCTGTTTTATTTGATTGGAACGAAGATCAGGTATCTTCAGATATTGAAGAGGATGGAAACGAGAGTGAAAATGAACAGGAACTAGATGTAGATCATCTGACCGTCTCTTACAATTTCGTTACCTTATTTGCCAATGAGCAACTATCAATAAAGTGGATTACACGGATGTTTGGGTTCTAAAAAGATTACAACTTATAAGAGAAAGCGATATTAACTGACTGCGTTTACTGCGGCAGCATTTTACTTATTTTTACAGACGTCTTTTTTGGTTTTAAATAAAATATTGTTTTTATAAATTTTGGATTGTTTTTTTTTGGTGATTACAAGGATAAATTGTTATTACAGTGGAATCTTAAAAAGATGAACAGATATAGAACATGGGTCGATAATATTTTCATATTCTTCATCTTTTCGAGAAAAAAAAATTCCCGACTCTCGATCCACGTAACTCCCCGATTTTCGCAATAGCTAATTTTATTTGCTATCACTATTGACGCGGTAATCACAACTTTTCATATAGAAAGCACCTCGATATTTCCTACCCCAGTTTCTATTAGTTGCTATAATCGAGAATGTACTGTGTATCCACCAAGAGCTCCATTATATCGAAAAAAAAAAAATAAATAAAACAAACAAACAAAAAAAAAGAAAAAATTTGTTATAAAAGGTATGAAAACAGGGGCGAATCACCACATCCGTGAACGGATTGTGCATTAAACGAAAAAAAAATGACGTTACTCCTCATACGAACGAACGTATTGGGATCATGTCATGCGAATGTTGACGGAACGTAATTATTCTGTCTAGGAAATATTGTAGTGTGTGAGAGGGTGGAACATAGTAAATGTAATAGTTAAACGTCAAACATGTGTCATTTGTGAAATTATTTATGTAAATGTAACCATTGAAACAGGATACAAAATTCGGACAGAAGCCTGTCGTGACGCAGAGGGACAACTCGTAGGAGATTCGCAGTCGATACTGAGAATCTGGAAACATCATTTCAGTAGACTGTTAAACGGCGAGGAAGTCTCCGCTGTCAGGCAGAATGGTCCACTCAACGCAATTGACTATGATCGACGAGAATTCCGTCCCCCGTCCTAGAGGAAGTCAAGATATGGCATATATCGAGACTAAAGTCGAATAAAGCTGCTGGTGCAGATGGACTGTCTGCGGAACTGTTTAAGGGAGCTGGAGATGAGCTGGTAAGGTACATGCACCAACTTATCTGTAAGATATGGTCGGAGGAAAGCATGTCCGACGAGTGGAACCTCAGTATCGTTTGCCCGATCCACAAGAAAGGAGACCCCTTTGACTGCGCCAACTACCGAGGGATAAGTCTCCTTAACATCGCCTAAAAGACCCTCTCTGCCGTTTTGTGAGCACCTGAAACCATTCGCCAACAACCTGATAGGTCCTTATCAGTGCGGTTTTAGGCCAGGGAAGTCCACCATCGACTAAATCGTCACACTACGGCAGATTCTGGAAAAAACCCAAGAAATGCAGATTGACCGCCACCACCTATTCGTCGATTTCAAGGCCGTATATGACAGCGTGCGCAGGGACGAGCTATACAACGCCATGTCTAGTTTTGACATTCCTGTCAAACTCGTCAGGTTCTGCAGGATTACGATGGAGAATTCTCGCTGCTCCATCAAGGTCGGTAACGAACTCACCGAGACTTTCAATGTCAAAAAAGGATTTAGAAAAGGCGACGCGCTGTCATGTGATTTCTTTAACATCATCCTGGAGAAGATCGTGCAAGACTCACACGCCAACACTAGAGGCACGATCTTCCAGAAGTCAGTACAACTGCTAGCATACGCGGATGACATTGACGTGATTGGCAGAACACAGGGAGCCGTCAATGAAGCGTTTGCTGGTATTGAAGCGGAAGCGGCCAAAATGGGTTTAACGGTGAACGAGGGCAAAACGAAGTATATGCTGTCATCAAGAAAGGATACACAACATCGACGTCTTGGACAGAGCGTCACAATGGGCACCTTTAACTTCGAGGAAGTCAAGGACTTGGTCTACCTCGGCTCCGCAGTAAACAGTACAAACAACATCAGCACCGAGATCAAACGCAGAGTAACTCTTGCCAACCGCTTTTTCTATGGGCTCAAGAGGCAATTGAGTGGTAGAGCCATCTCTCGAAGGACCAAGCTGACTTTATACAAGACCTTGATCATCCCAGTCCTGCTGTACGGTGCGGAGGCATGAACAATCTCAAAAGCGGATGAAGAAGCACTTGGTCTTTTCGAGAGAAAATTTCTGCGTTCAATCTTTGGTCATGTCTGCGTTGTTGGTTATTGGAGAAGAATATCCAACCACGAAACTGTACGAGCTGTACAGCGGCATGAGCCTAGTCAGGCGTCTACGGATTCGGCGTCTAAGATGGCTGGGCCATGTAGAGCGCATGGACACCACTGCTCCAGCCCGAAGAGTCGTCGACTTCGAACCAGTGGGACAACGTAATAAAGGACGCCCAGGGAACCGATGGCGCACCCAGGTGGAGAAGGACCGCAATCAACTTGGTGTGCGCAGTTGCAGACAGCTAGCTAAAGATGGTTCCAGCTAAAGAGGTTTACTGGTTGAGGCCCAGGTCCACCCGGACTGTAGCGCCACCAGAAGAAGAAGAAGAACCATTGAATCAAGCGATGAATTTTTATTTTAGCAACTTAAATTTATTAAACAAAGTGATTGCATTTTATGTATTTTTTATTTTAATTGTTATTCATATGATTTAATATTTTATTAATTCTTAATTTACTATTCAAATCAATGCGTTCGTTGTCTACTGCTCGAATGACGTTTCGATTAGTACAATACGTTCACGTGCACGGTAACGAGTTGTGTGATCCCAAATTAGGTTCACGTGTCCTGTAATCCCAAATACACGTTTTTCGATAGCGATTTACTCGTTCATGGGTGCGGTGATTCGACCCCAGACTTATTTAGACTTGTTTCTAAAAAAAACTCATCTAATGTGAATGTCGCTGTGTAGAAAGTTGTCTCACAACTGCGTTCATCTTCCGAATTGTTCGTCTTATAGAACCGTTAATTTTTCCGAGATTCTACTGTATATTAAATTTTTGATGAATTGTATGTAAAATCACACACATTTCGAAATTCAAGGAGTCCACGGTCATTACAGTGAACAAGCCCGGTTTTTATTAGTTCACTATTTGGAGCGTCTACTGTTTAAGGTAAATGCGTTGAGTTGTAGTTGAAGAGGAGCAGACCTAGGCCAAGAGAAGAACAGAGAGAGCAAAATTGCCAGGCTCGTTAGTCAGATCCATAGAAATAAGCATTGAAATCTTGTTCACGGTGAAGTATGTGTTCATATGCTGACGAGAAATTCGAGAGTGTTTTCGAACAACTGTTCAGAAGAAGTGGAGATTCGGGATACATAAATCCACACATTCCACGCGTGAACAATAGAACGAACAACACGAGTGGTTGATGAGAAGCTAGACCCAGGTCCGCCTCGGACTGTCGGGCCACCCATATAATTATTATATTAAATCCAAACTTTACCCTTTCTTCTGTTTCAAAAAATGTTTTTCTTCCGCTGTCTAAGATCCTACTGATTGTCTTATACACACACGCCATGCGATACCCATGTGATCCCCTTTGCTTCGTCTCCACAGCACACCCAAGCACCCCTCTGCGTGTGCAAAACTCAAGCCATCCCCAACCCAAGCATCGCAAAGTTTTAACCACTCAAACATATTAACTTCCAGGCACACACTGTGAAATCCTCTGCGAAAACATTAGAATCCGGATTCAATTTAGCATGGAAAACAGGTCGTAAACCTCTCGAAAGTAGCTCGTAATTGAAACTCATAAAAGCCACCCATCCGCCAAAGCGTGACCCTGTTTAGAGTAACACTTCATTGCGCCAGCGAACCGTTTCCATTGCCATCGACCAAACTGACTTCTACCTGACTGCCTTAATCTGCCATTCATTTTACGATAACATATCGCTGAAACAACCCGCCACCACTACCCAGCAGCACGAGCCCGAGCAGGAACCCTTGCCATCCTATCCACCGTGTTCTTGTGCACCTTCCCGCTCTCATACTCACCAACCAATTTCCATTCGGTAATTTTATTTCATCGATACAGTAATTTTTTGTTCCTCTCCAGCCTGTATCCGCCGCATTTCATGACTTTAAACGAGTGCCAGTCCTGTAAACGAATCAAGCGCTCCCCTGACGAGCTTTATAGCCTTCAGGGGTTCGAATTCAAAGCAAAAGTGCGGGTGTATGAACAAAGGAGACAGCAAAAAAATGCAAACAAACACAGGCAACAAGGGAAGCATCCCCAAGGACTCGTGGCTCATTCAGTGCCCACCTTTGCCTTATCTTTATGTCTGACTGCGACTCCAAACAGCTTTCAAAGGGCACAAACAAATTATAACAAACACGGAGAAAAGAAAAACTCATTTGAGATTCAATTTATTTCCATCGTAAGTTACCCCCACCGTACACCCGCCACTCCACCCATCCACCCATCCAGCCATTCGAGCAGCCGAGCATCCAAGCATCCAAGCATCCAAGCATCCATCGCACCCTCCAGTCATCGTCACTTGATATTGAAATTTCCTACAAAAGTGTACGCACACACCTTCGCTGCTGCGTGCCACGTTACGGCTTACGGGGGCGATGGAGTGACGACTCTAAAACCCGGTGAGCAAAAAAATGATATGAATCTTTCTTGGCCGACGGCGGCGGCGATGTTGGCGTTGAAGATTTTAAGGACCCGACCCAGAAATCAGACTGATGTTAGGATGACACGATTTTGTTTAGGGTTTGATGGATTCTTCGAAGCATAGTCGACTATACGAGTGAGCATATCCACCCAGTCTCAGTCAGCCCCGATTATTCGCTAAGACCATGTTTGGTTCGTGGGGAGAGGGGCGTTTTGCCAATGAGGACATGAGTTGAGTACGTATCTATCACGCTGATATGGTTTCCGTTCTCATCAGTCGAAGGAAACTCATCAGTCGAATGTGAATTTGACAACCGACCCCGCCCGTCTGCACGAGATACAATAATTATTTCTGCCAAAATCCCATCGATGGAACAAACACACAAACGAGAGGGGGAGAACATATCCTTTAATCTGTGAACGATGCTCTTCGCTCCCTCATCTGTTGTCGCTGGCATCGATCCAGGTCGGGGTTTTTGAACTTGTAACATTCTGATGGCATGAATAGTTGGCAACGCACACACAGGACAACACGATGACTGCCAGCAGTTCTTCCGGCAAGTGAATATCCTTACGTTCAGCAGGTGATGACTGTGGGGTTATATGATTTCCTCTTCCTCTATGATTCGGAAAGATACTTCTTCCTCTGGATTTTTTGACAGAGATGGCGCGTCGTCTCGGCGAAGAGATCGGAAACGTATTCCACAATTATGACAAAAAGGGGAAAATTAAGTTTTCCGGTCAAGAGGTTGTTCTGCTGGCGAAGCCAGTTGCCAGTTCATAGTTGTCCACATGACAGAGGGAATTCACTCAGTTTACGGTCACGGTGCCGGCTGGTGCAAGGACAAAGGCGGCGAAAGCTGAGATTCTGTGGCACGAGATGGCAGGTGTCAGGTGAAAGACGAGGTCTCATCCAACACAATACGGATAAAAGTCCTTGAAGTATGAGAACTCGTGTTGCGGTGAACTTTTAGATAATGATTTTTGGGCGGGAGGCTGGGCGGTTGTAATTGGTTTTATGGTGGTGGACTGTTGGGACGGAGGGGAGAGGGAATCAATTTATCTTCGTTAGGGCGCTCATTATGAAAATGAAGTAGTAATTGATTGAAACCCAATACTTAACCCTTGCTGGACGAAATCAAAGGGAGAGGATGACTTTTTTTGCTGATTCGGTACGCAGTGGTTTGGCAATTGTCTGAAAGCTGCATTTATTATTCATGCCTAATGGAATTCGGGCGAATTTTAGTCCATTATCTACATTTGCACTGCATTGATCTTAATTATACATTCCATGGAACAGGCATTGATGCGTACTGAAGGTACACGATTATCCTATTTGGAGTTCTGAAGTGAGCTGATTCTTGGATTGTCCGACACTTGGATTATTGCCTACAAGGTAGACAGGTCAAATCGGTGGCGATTTTGGCCTTAATTTATCCGAGATGTAGGGATAATCCGCCGAACATTGACGGCATGCGTACTGGAAGAAATTTGTCAAAGCCCTTAAAGTTGACTTTCGATTCATCTGGAAAGAGGATAGGTTTCGTTTTGGCACAAGCCAGCTTAGGTGTGCTGTGTCTTTTCGGTATGATTTTAGGACACCATCAAGCCCTCTTCACCATATTGTCCTGGTTTAGATCGCAACGTCCAGTTGCTCCCATACACATTTTGGACCCATTCATAAACGGGTCCGTTTTAATGTACGTGATCATTTGTTTTAACATTTCTATCATCATAGCGAACGAGCGATTGGTGGGTTTTCGGGGTCTACCAAAAAACTTAACTAACTGAACGCAAAAAGAGGTTGGCTTGTATTGCTGCAGGATGATGATGGGAAATTCTCGTTGGTCCATCAAGGTCGGTAACGACCTGACCGAGACCTTCAATGTCAATAAGGATTTTGGACAATGCGACGACCTTCCAAAAGCTCATACAATTGCTGGCATACGCGGACGATTTTGACTTGATTGGTAGAACAGAGCCAACCGCTAATGAAGCGTTTTCTGGGTTTATGAAGAAAACGTTCATCGAGAAGGACGCAGGATATCGAAAACTTGGCCAGAACGTTACCATAGGCAGCTATATCTTCGATGTAGTGGAGGACTTCCTCTACCTCGGCTCCCAAGTAAATATTACTAACAACATCAGCACCGAGATTAAACGCAGAATAACTCTAGTCAATCGCGGTTTCTTTGAGCTCAAAAGGCAATTGAGAAGTAGAACCTTCTGTTGAAGGACCAAGGCAACATTATATAACGCCTTCATAGTCCCTGTCCTGCTCGCGGAGGCGTGGACAATCTCCAAACCCGATGAAGATTTTGGCCTTTGCCAGAGAAAAGTTCTGTGTTCAGTCTTGGTCCTACTTGTGTAGATGGTTTTTCGAGTAGAATATTCAACCACTGTAGGGGCTGTAAAGCGACATGATTTATAGGTTTAACGCCTAAGATGGCTAGGCCATGTAGAGCACATGGACAAGATTGCCCAGGTTGGGCTCAGGTCCACCCGGCACTGTAGCGCAATTAGAAAAAGAAGAAGTTTTGGTTTAACGAAAGTGATCTGACTAGAAGTGGCCAGAACAATCTCCTGATCTTAACGCCACCGAGAATTTACGGGGAATTGTAGATCGGAGGATTATTAGCACAAGGAGCAGTAATTTGTGAATCAGCCAGTGAATCAGCCGCATTAAATAACATTTAGGCATCACTAGCGTCCTGGAAGGCTACATTTCTTGTCTAAGATTAAGACCAGAACTCCCTTGGAGCATTTGAGAAGTGGCAAACATGTTAGCTCTAGATAAAAGGCAACAGCAATGCCAAACTCTGTCATGGCGGGAAAGTAGCCATACTTTCATCGGAATAATGCGGCAATCCTAAGGACCTCAGCGTTATTTTAAGTCATTAAAATGTCAAGCTCTTTGAGGCACTATAATAATGGTTGCCTCATCCAACAAGACTCTCCAGCTGTTCCAGTTTCGTACACCAAGGTAGTTGTTGGTTTTTCCACTTGGAACTATAGTCACGGGCACCCTCTTTCCGAGTTATTCGTTTAATTTAATCACAATACTCGTCAGCAACAAGATTAACAATCGGTCCTTTCGGACTTCTTGGGTGGTTTTTTAAAGGCTCAGCCTCCAACAAATAAGATGATGACCGGAAATGAAAAGACGTAGCGACGCAAGGGAATGTTTTCATTTTCATTTCAAGAACAATAGACGACAAGTTCATAGGGGAATACGACTGCAGGTTATTTGTGTTGCGGTATCTAAAATTTGATCTCACCTACAGGAGGCAGTGTGAGTTGCTGCCGTAGGTGAGACCAAATTTTCCTAATACCAATCAATTGCCTGAGAAGACATTATCGAACAAATTAATCTTCGTGGTTTTTTATGATATTTAAAAATGTTTCGACATAAAAATCCGTTAATATGCAATTATCTTCGTTTCAGAGTTTGAAATTGAGGAAATATTTTGAGTGGAAGCTTACGGTCACGAACACGCTGTCACTGACTCAAGTAGTCGCGAGGCCATTAACATAGCCAGTCTATCCGTGAAATGCAAGGATCTCACTTGTGTTCCCAGGAAGGTGATTTCGGCTTGAGAAATGCTGAATCCATCTGCCTAAGTCTAAGTAAGGTCTTTAAATAACTCCAGCAGCAAAGGCATCGTCTTTTTATTCACCATCTCCATAAATGATAATGGAATACATACGTTTACTCGGCAACCCATGTTGACTTACCTAACTGCTAAACACTGTATGCTGCCAAAGTTTCATCGAATGCATTACTTTTTTGGAATTTGTTGGACTTTCTATAGACTGTCGTTAACAAATTTGATCAATTGCCCAATAGTCAACCCGGGAACTATAATAGTAAATGCTTTGTACCAAGATTCTGTATAAGAAGTCGGATGCGATATTCAAACGTGAATCCATGCAGTTGGAAGATGACACGTTCCTCCGCCTTGCTCTATGCGTATGGAGGTGGGTAGGCTTACGGGTTGCCTTGCCACACACAGACCAGTGAGCTCGGGTTCTGTTGGCCACCAAGCATTACTTTAACCAGCAAGACTCATCTCAGCAGGAGCTTTAAACCGATTGCTCATTCAAATCTTCAATCTGGTCAATGAACTGCTAGGCCAGAAACTGCACTCTTTTCTTTTGATTCCTTTTACTTTGGCCTTGAGCAACCAGCCTCTGCAACTTGGCGACATCTGAGTACCTGCCTCTAGTAACTCACGCTAAGTCGGTTCAGGACTCACTCGACGCCAACAGATGATGAGTTGGCCAATCGCAGCATAGATGACTAACAGAAATTTCGTCTTTTCCTCATGTTTACAACTTGTACAATAGTTGAAGCGGGAGGTGTCCAGGCAAGCACTCGGTGAATACCAATGACACAATTCCTATGTGGACTCTAGCCAAGATCCAAACATCCCTGCGACTCAAAGTGGTTGTTGATAATGACATGTTCCTGCTGTTTCGTTTTTTGGCTTTGTGCTGTTGTCCAAGTCGTCCACACATAATTGCCTACATTTCGTTGGTTCCTTGGTAGTTGGCTTAGCTATGGGTATTGATATAATGGCTTTAAAACAAGACTCTCCTTGACTCTTCAAATGACTTTGAAGCCAGTACATCATGGTACCAAGCGCAGTGTTACGAAAATTGTTTCATTCGGTCTACATAACCTGGCCAGTTTTGAAACAAAAGAATTTCAACAGATCTATTCTAAAACCCATCCACTGTGAGGACAATGTCGCCAGAAATTTGAGAAATGTTGGCCTTTAAATTCTTATATTGACCAATTATATGGTACCATCCAAGTTAATTTATTAAGCGAATTATCACCTTTAATCCAGTTGAAATTCAATTTTCTCTCGTCTCAGATCGAAGGTCCCACACAGTCCACGATTCCGAGAAATATTTAATGTACCCACTCTCTCCCGGCTCCAAGTGGGGTCCGCGAAAGGAGTCCTCTTCTGCATTTTGAGATAGTTAACAAAGTTGAATAACAGCCCCAGGCACCATTTAGGAGACAATCAACCAGCTCATTAAAACTTCATCTCAAACAATCAAGGACCAACGAAGTGGTGTACACTCACAAACTACTGGCTAAGGTGATAACGTGCTGCTTGTGACACTTACAAATCACTCATCGCACCCGTCAATTATGAGAACATTATCATGCCCCGAAGCCATGACAGTTCCCGATCTCCAGACTCCTTCCGACTAGCTGCCAACGCCCAACGACCGTAATAAACCCATCATCGCCCATTCGGAAACAAAAACACAACGCATGCCACCACAGGGCACCCCATCCTGTTGAGATGCATACGTAATAACATGTATCGCACATACGCCCCAGTGTCTGGCTTGGCGGAGAGCGGGGCGCAAGCACACACTTTTGATGGACAGCCACCGCAGAACTAAGCCCAGACGTGACTGGGTGTACATGTGTGCTCGTGGGGGTGTCTTTGTCATGACATTCCACTTCTCTAGGGATAATTGCTTGTCACTCTTCTGGAAAGATCGTTTTGATTTAAACTCCAACCGACCCACCCGCTGTCACGAACGGAATGTGAGCTTAGATTGTCCACACCACCACCAGCACCGTGGGGAGACGAGTGCCCACCGCCCTCCTCTGATGTCTTAACGTATTCGTTTCGTTTCACTTGATGAAATGATTTGTGTATTTTAATATCCATGGCTGTCGCTATGAATAATCGATACATTCTTGGCATTCGTGTACTTTTCGCAGCCAGAATACGGTACTCGCCGTCGTCGTCTGGGGTGGCAATAATACTCGCCAGGACCACAGGAATAAGCAAAATTGTTTATTCGTGTCATTTTGACAGTTTTTCCTTTGGCTTTCACTCTATTTTTTCCTCTTCCTTTTCCAGCCATTCTGTGAGCTGCTGTGGCGTCTTTCACCTGTGCACGGATACTTGGCGCGGAATGTGTCAAGAATTTGAATATGAGAAAGGAATCGTGGGCTATTGCGACTTCGAATAGGATTCCATTTATCGTCTACGTGTTTATGTAAATAAAGTCCTTTAAACATTTTCGAAGGACGTGCGCGCTTTGTGCTGCCCAGCGAAGGAGCTGTGGGACACTTTTAAGTAGAAATCGTCAAAGCACGTTCAAAGTGTGTCTTTTTGTTTGCCTGTGAAAGCAAAAGTTCGTGGTTGACTTGGTGGGAGTAAGGTCTGCTTTCCCTGACGTGCTACTTAAGTAGTCTGAAAGCTTAATGCCATCGATGTGTGACGTTGATTTGGTGTCATAGCACCCAAGCAGTGTCACCATTCCAGATATGATGAAAACGGGTTCGAAAGTAAGAGGCTTAATAGGTCTGGCTTGAAATTTAATTCATCAAGCATCTTAGCAAGCCACATTTTAGCGGTGAAATATCTCCATGTTATCTCATATCCTTTCATTTATTGTTGCAGTAAATTGATACAATTGAATGACAGAAAGTTTGCTGTAACAAGTGTATGTACATATTTTGGCATGTTAAGAGTAGCTAAGGGGCTTACTTAGAAGGCCAACCAAAATCCGAAAACGAACCATCTTTCCATAGGAAATCTTCTCACTTATTTTCCCAAACACTAATGGTGGCAGTTTACCTTAAAAATCAATGAAAATGTTCTGGAACATAATTGGGTAGTTCCGAACCTGTATAGTTCCTGGAACTATGTCCACGGTAGGAATTACACAAACACAAGCTTTATTTAATCATGTCTCATAGTTCCGACATGTCCACCGAGATGAAAAAACTATTCACATGCCAGGCAAAGAGGATTTCGCACATGATTGTTGTTCAGAAATGTCTGCATGTATGTAGTACATCAATGGACGATCATTGCCGTTTTCATATGTGTAGGTCTGTTCCTATTTCCTTTATAGACATATTTTGATGTGAGGATTATCCCTGGGTATGTGCGTCGACCCCAACGCAACTTAATCTCTTTACCGGGGTCCTTAATACTGCTTCCCGGCCGGTACGACAAAAAAAATTGTTCACGGTCCTATGTATTTCGAGTCACTGACAATGCTCAAAGAATAACAACAGCTTCTCAAACTTGGCCTTTCGGAGTCGGCATAAAACTGTCGGTCTCTTCCACTCGTGAGGGATTAATAGCGCGCACAACACGAGTGGTTGCTGAGAAGCTAGGCCTTGACCCTCTAATGTCTGTAACGCCACCCATATTATCCGCGCATACTCCATGTATATAAACTATTGCTGCATACCAAATATGTCACATGGAACTACAAAGCTCGGCGACATGTATCTTTCCGGGTACATAGTTCCACGGGCATGTTTATCACATGGAACTACATACTTCCGCGGACATGTTTCAGGGAAACAGATCCGACTGCGAAAATAATCGTTCCACGTTAGTTCCCTAGTCTGAACTGTCCAGCACAACTCTATTCTGTGACCAAATTGGGTAAGTATAAATATATGCGCGTCAGCCGAAGTAAACACTATCGTAAAGGCTTTGCGACAGTTCACCAAACGCGTTGATAGAGATCACTTTAAAGTCAACTCGCTTCAATTATAACTTGTTCTGGGCAATGATGAAAAATGTTCTTTGTTTTTTGGCAAATGCTGTCTTCAAACTCATCAATTGGTGATGGTACTCCGTCATAGAATATAATTCAAATAGTGTTCAAATCAACTTCACGAAGGCCAATGCAAAAAGTTATAGATTAAAGCGGGCAATACTTTGAATTATTTAAAGGCTATTGGACTGGATAGTCTGGGTAGCATTGTGCGTTGTTTGCGGATGTTCTCATGTTTACGGATACAGAGACAGGTGTAATTAAACGATTGCACCGATTTCGCTTACACAGTTGTATATTTACGTCTTCTATATGCAGAACATTCTTGACTATCGCATCTAGTAGAAGCTGGGGTAGTTGCTATTATTGAGGTTCTGTCTACTTGAAAAGTTGCGATTACTGCGTCAATATTAGCGTATACACGCTTAATTTATAAATGCACAAAAAAACGACCATCGGCGCTTAATGATTCATCATAAAATCTTGACAGCACCGACGATACATGACAATTGCGACAGTCCGGGGGTGGAATTGTGTCGGATAGTTTATCCTTAATGAGCACAATCTTCGGTTTGCGATTATGTAGCGTGGCTATCACTTTAAAAGCAAAAACACTTAATAATTATAAAACAAAAACAATTTTTATCAAATGTAAAGAATCGATCAAGAAATATACGCGGAATATATGACAGAGACACTCTAGGTATACCAAAGGTTGCATACTTATGGATGCCAAAACAATTATAAATGATCTAATACACAAACCACACCTGCAAATGTAAGCCATATACAGCAACCTTAATAATGAATGAATAAACTCAGGAATGAACACACACAAAACAACGATTGGAAGCATTGTTTTTATCCGCGCTCATTTCTTAAGCGGCGATAGATATGATGAGTAACTTAGGCGGATATAGGATTTGTTGCTTGCAAAAGAACACACCTATTGATAAAAATTAAATTACATTTTAGCTGTTGCGAAAATCGAGGAGTCGCTTGAATCGAGACTTGCGTTAATCGAGAACGTAGGTGACGACTTATTGAGTTAGTTGCTACGTATGTGTGTGTTTGTTTTCTAATTAAAGATCACGTGGTGACGTGAATTCACGGGAATTCGAGGACTTGTGGAATTATTTTTATTTCACTATGTAATGTGTATGTACTTACATATTTAGTGCAATGTTGTCTAAGATCACTGCTGTGATAAGACACATCCTTCTAAATTAAGCAGCAGTATGGTGGCCCATACTCAATGTCGACAAACATCTCAACACTTAAGGAAGGTTAGCCTGCATGTGTACAGAGAAGTGGAGCCTTGAGAACAACTGCTAGTGATGCACTCGAAACCCTATTAAACCTTACACCCTTAAATATATTTGGTAAGCATATAGCAACCAACTGTGAAATACGACTAAATACATGCTCCCACTGGCGTGATTACACATTTGCACAAGCTATAAATCTTCGAAGCCATGATACGGGAAGGCACCTAAGTTACATCGGCAACAAATCTTTTGAAGGAAATTGCCACTAAGCTTCCAGATCATGAAACCTTTTGTGACATGTACTCTCCTAGCCAGAAATGAAGTATTACAGAGATAGCCGACTGACCACCTTCAAGTTATAGCGCAACATTCTCAGTAAACAATGAGTCAAAAAAAAATCTGGCCCCTTCTCGTTCCAAAAAGATCAGGTAGCTTCTCTCTAATATAAAAATGATATGGCTGGCACTACAGTCAAAGGGGGACCTGGGCCTAGTTTCTCAGCAACCACTCGTGTTGTGCGTGCTATTGTTCTTTCACTAGTGGAAGGGACCTACAGTTCAATGCCGACTCCAAACGGCGAAGTTGAGAAGCTTCTTCTAGACAGGAGTACTCTTTGAGCATTGTCAGTGACTCGAAAGAGGTGGAGCCGTGAATCATCAAAGGTGGTAAGGTAAATTCTGATATAGAACCTGGCACCCTCTGCGTAGGAGTCGAGGCACCTCCCACTACGCCACTGCGACCCACTTCATCTCTTCAGAGAGATCCCAAATCAGCACTGCAGTGGGAATAATCACCGGACACAGCCCATTAGGTCTACACAAAAATACTATGACTGTTTTCAAATGATTTCGGCAGCAGTTGCCTAGATGAAAAAGAGGAGGAATGTGTACAACATATTCTCTGCAGCTGTCCTGCAGTAGCTCCCATCAGGAAAGCCACTCGCCAAGCCATCATTAAGATTCTACTTCTTTGGACAATGTATGTGATCTTAGTGAAATACCAGTCAAATCAATTGTCGAATTCACTGGCAAAACTGGCTGGCTGTCATAGTAACCACGCCGACGCAATCCCTTGTTTGCTGACCTACGTGGCAGGACAATGTGTCTACTTTGGCTAAAGTACAGCTTTAAAGACATTCAGGGCCATTTGCTAATACTAAACTTAACTCTAACCTATACTATATAAACTAAATCCTATTCTGCGTTGCTCGTCAGTATTTAAGCCGAGCATAGCTAAGATACGGTTTCTTTTAAATATATTCAACTTCACTTCGATTTTAAACGTCAAATTTGTTATTTAATCATTGTATGTAAATAAGTGCGAAAATGAGAATTTTATTGTGAGTTCGATAGATTGACCTAATCACTAATGGAAACGAGGCTCATAATCATCTTCTGACCCGCATGATCCACTAAAGGGGTAGCGGGAGTAAGCCATGCACGAGAGATCTCCAGGCATCTCGATCCTCCGCCATCGATTCTAACTCATCAGGGGTTATGCCCAAGCCTGGTTTCGAGCTTGTGGCCGCCTACCTGATGGAATCGCATTTAAGGCACGCCTCGGAAGTCGTGATGGTGGGGACATACGTGGTAAGTGACCAAACCAACGAAGCATAGCTCTTTCCGTTCGAAGAAGCAGCTGCTCAATGTTGAGTCCCTCGCGCACTGTCGTATTTCTCTTCCTATCTCGGCGAGTAATGCCTACAACTCCACGAAGAAATCTCATCTCAGCATTTTGTATTCGCGACCTTTTTCTTTATTTTTGGGGAAACAAGGCTGTTTGAAAGAAATATTGCTTGGCATTTGCTGTCTTCGGTAATTTTGTATGATTATATCAAAACGATCTTGGATTCACTCGTAATGTACAGTCCTCCGAAATGTAATCCCTTGTAAATAAGTTCGTATCACATAAAACATCAACGTGACTATAGTTGATTGTCGCGTGCAATCGAATTGTTTCGTTAAAATGCAGAAAATGTAAGTACGTGTTGTAAAATAATCATGGCAACGTCTTTGGTTAGCCGAAAACATTTATAAAATAAAAAATTCCTCAAAACAAAAAAAATTTAATTTTGGAGAAATTTTATTTATTTACATTATCTTCAAGTGATTCGAACTTTATTTTTCAGATTCAGTATTATTTTTTATTCACAAAGTTCTTTACGATTTCTTGTCATTGTCAGCATTAAAGTGCAACTTAAGGTTTTATGATCCACTATTTCTTCGACTTAGTTTAAGTTACACTTAACCGGCTTAAGGATCTACTTTTCGCTTCATGCAAATCGATGAGTCCGTCTTGACTTGTTCAGTGAAACTTAAATTGCTAAGTTGTGTATCAGCAAACCCACCACCTCCAAGATCACATGTACATGTGAATTCAATCGATGCCTGTACTCTGGAACTCTGTTGTTAAGGCAATATTCACGCAGAGAATTTTTGGAGAGTTAGAAAGACAGTTAGAAATCGCTGTTGTACTTGAGGTTCAAAGTCCGACACAGCGACTTTAAATTTTTTTCGACACTTCTCTCTGAGGTACCAACTCAGACAATGAATTTATATATATACAAAGCGTCTTAAGCTTCCCCATTTTGCATCAATCTTAGGCTTTTGCCATTGCGGTCGAAGCTAAGACCAAGCCCACCTCTGGCTGTAGCGCCATCGAAAGGAAAGAATGAAGCCCACTCATAATCCTATAAGCATGTAAAATATCCTGTCCTGGTTTCCCATTACCCCCGCTGACTTGCCAACATCTGCCATGATGAAACCCAACAAAAAATCATGAAGTAAACACCTCTCGTTTGTACAATAGATTTTCACCTCCACCTGATGGCTTCTGAAGATTTATGTGTACATACCTTCATCTATCCCAAAGGTAAATACACCGCTCCCCTCCCCGGGGATTGTAACGAGAATCAATAAACGTTACAATTCCCCATTTTGAAGTTAAAAACACGTTCCGGACGCAATGTCACCTCACCAAGCCTCCCCCGCATTCATCATTGTTTGCGTCGACAAGTCTTCTTTTCATCACCGAAAATGCGACAAAGTAAAGGAACATCAGCATCAATATTTGACAGGATGTCTGATGCCGTTATCTAATCGATACACCATCCAGGGTGCGTCTGTGGAAATTCCGATACCTGCCGGAATACGGAATGTATTATTTAGCTCTGATACTCTTTTTTTTCCCTCCAGCCTTTGTCGTTTTATAACTTTTAATCAAAACACAATTAATCCTATTCGGCCTTCGGAACGAAACAAAAAACATTGAAGGGAAGTAACAACAAAGCATCCGGAAACAAAAAAAAACTCGAAACATTCAACCAATTAAGTGAGGGAAAAAAATTTAAACGGGCCGAAACGAAAACCGTCGTCACAGGCTGTGAGCCTATCCACTGGCCATGGACATGTGAATAACCGAGGCGGCATTCTTGTGGATGATGTGATACTTTGTTGCTCTTGTGGGGAACGATTCGGGGAACAGCAACCCACGGCAAACCTGTGCCAGAAAAATAACGAAAAAATAAATACAATAACTAAACGTAGGTTCAATGGGAAATTCTTCTCAATCGGAGTTCGCAGGAAGTGAAGTATTTTGTTTCGGCTTTTTTTTGCGAGCGTTCGGGTTATTTTTTTTATTCGCAATTTTGTTTATTTTTTCGTCATTTTGGGAAATAATTTGGTTTCCTTTGCAGAACATGAGACAAAATAAAGTGACGGTAAAAAGTGAGAAGCTCTAAATGTGCTGGGATCTGAGTGAATGTGATGAGGTGAGCTTCTGCTGTTTTTTTCCGGGCGGTGGTGTTTTTGTTTGAGAAACATGAATGTATGTAATAACAGCTCGTATGGGATTCATGTATCTTTTGTGTCATCTACAAATTCGCACAAAACGGAGGTGGACCTCCGTTTACCGTCAACCGTCAACGAGGGGGGTGCCTACAAGGTCTAGGCCATCTCTCCATTGCCCGAGGACCCATAGGGCCATGATTTTCGTGTCATTAAATATACTTGCGTGTCTCTATTGAAATCAGAAATGAAGTATTACAGAGATGCCCGACTTCTAAATCTCTTTCCACTTACAATTTTTGACAACTGTTATTTATAACGTGTTCGTAAACCAAATTGACCAATCACAGGACGGCATTTACGTTATTTCGTGAATAACAGTCATAGAATCATGAATATTTGTCAAAAAGGCACTCAAATTCGTCCATGGACTAGGGGGAATCAGCTATGAAGTCGGCTATCTCTGTAATACTTCATTTCTGATTGCAATAATCCGACTTTCATGGAGGACCAACACAACAGCCCTACTCCATTCTTTTTTTATTTATTACTTTATTTCGTTATACAATTATTTCATATACGAAGATACATAGGTAAGCATTGAACGCAGACCATACAATTGAACAAAATTCTAGAAATAAAGTAATGCCTGTGACATTTTAAGTGTCTTTACTCATTGTACCTAGACAAAATTCTGTCAAAATATCCTGATGAAATGTGTTTAAAATAGTAAAACGCCAAGAAAATTAAACTCGGAATTTTTGCGATAGTGTGATTATTAAGAAAAATGTAGAGAAAAGTGTTCCGTTGTAGATGCACTGAAGACGATTTTGAACAAATGTTTACTCCGCACTTTTTAATTTAAAACAATAATAAGACTGCTCGAACCAGAACTCAGAGAAGAATTCGAATTTTCTTTTGTCATTGATGCCTATCCCAATCTCTCATTCACATCCCTACTCATAATGAGTACAATTCGTTGACTGTGTGCATACATGTTGAAGTTGAATTATCAATGTGTGCTGCAGCAAAACGGTCGGAAATTACGGTATTTTCTCAGCCATTTACACACAACGTGGAGGGATATCAAGCGATTCATAAAGAAAAAGTTCTTGGAAATCCCATCCATGTACCTGCGCGCGATGTTCACTTGTTGTGCAAATTGAAGTCAAACTTCATGAACCATGAAAAATCTTGTAACAGTCTAGCTCTGAAATTTTATCTAAATCGGCTAATCCGTTCAGAAGTTCAATAAATAATAAAATTGAATGATTTGTGTGTAGCTGTGTATATGTACATGCATAGATAGTTTGGGTATGACATTTTTTTTTATTTATTGTTTCCTTTTCGTTTGGTGACTCAGGCAGTCGTTCGTATATGTTCGATTGAGACGTAGAAAAAAATGAATGGTTGCACCAAAGCAAAATATGAAAAATGTGTGTGTATAAGTTAAGAATTTCCTTTAAAAATAATTAAAAAAAATCATTTTCCGGGAGGAGAACCTCCTTTATTGACAGATTAAAATAAACTGAACTTAATTCTAACAACAATAATAAATTTAAACTATTGCTACTCATAGCCATCCGGTCAGACGCATCGTCAGCGTTTCCGCTGCAGGTAAGTTCGTCGCGGTGCATTCCAGAGGTATCAGGTGCCGAGCATGTTGGCTGCTGTGGAGCGTTGTTGAGCGTGCAAGGTGTTCTGTTTCTGGGACTGTGGGAATGGAATGTTGTGTAATGATGCGCTGTTCTTAACTTATATATGGAAGTTACAACACACTGGGGGATGGTTGATATCCACGACTACGCAACTTGAAATGGTTTCATACCGGATTGATGCAAACACCCTTATTTTGAGAATTTTATTCTCGTTTAAAAAGTGCTCGTAACTTCCGAACCGTATGTCGTACCGACTTAACTTCAGCATCTAAATTTTAGAATGATCTTTGTTGAAAATTCCAGAGCTCTGCGACGTGTAGTTTCGGAGCCTTTGTCGGTCAGACACACAGAATTTTCTGCTTTATAGTTGAGATATAACATGATGAGAGACTGTCAAAAGTTTTTGCACTGTAAACAAAGGCGAAAATAATACTGTGGTACAACGAACTGGGAGAACTTGTATCAAACTGCCAGACCAGCTTCCAGCTGCTTAACGAAAATGGACAGCTCTCAAGGAAAGACTATTATTTAATTTTTTTTCGAAGGTAGATGCGAAAATCCGGGAAGAACTCAACGATTTTTGCGAGATCATTGACACATAGAGCAGTGTATACTAATCTGAGACATAATCTGGGTGAGCGGAATTTCTATAACAACAACAAAACGTCGGACCATATCTCTACCATTTTCCTCTTACGGGGAGAGCAGATCAAACTTAATTACATCCCACACCGTACTGACTTGCCAATTAACTGCAACTTGTGCAACCTCACATAAAGGGAAGATGGTATACACTTCATCGGTAAGTGCCCAGTTCTAAGGGAAGTAAGACGAAATTACGTGGGAAGTGGTTACAAAACTGAAACAGAAATGATTGCGTTAATCAATTGCTATTGTAATACCACTCGCCTTTACAAATTTTATATAACAGCTACTAGATACAGCTTCTCAATAACAGAGTGATGAGCTCGAAACTTGGTGATACCATAATCCGCAAAGGCACACCGCAGGGTGGCTTACTCTCCTCTACTGTGAAACATAGTGGTCAACGAACTACTTGTGAAACTAGATGTTGCATATGCAGTTGACATCGACATAGCTCTATCTGTGAAATATTTATCCACGATCAGGGATATTATAAAATCTGGCGTATACAAGCTAGTTAAATAGACTAGCGAATGCGGCCTAGGTGTCAATCCGTAAGAAATCGGATATAATCCTCTTTACTAGGAAGTTTAAATTTCCTAACTTTGATCCTCCCACCTATGCGGGGCCCCTTGGTGCTAAGCGACAGTGCTAAATTCTTAGGCCTTATACTAGACACGAAGTTAAGCTGGAAGCTAAATATCCAGGAACGTGTCAAGAAGGCCTCAACGGCTCTCTACTGGTGCAAAAGGGCCATTGGGTGCAAATGGGGACTGCAACCCCGAATGGTTCACTGGCCATTTATATCAGTAGTCAGACCCATACTGCTATATAGTGTCGCAATTTGGTGGACCGCACTCGATAAGAAAATCAACATCATCGCACTCGATAGAGTGCAGAGGCATGGAATGCGTATGCATTAGCGGGGCGCTAAGGACTACCTCCGCCGAAGCATTAAACATACTCCTCAACCTGCCACCGATAGAACTAATTGGCAGACAGACAGCAGGTTTAGATCGCTGAGAGCGGGAAAGAACTGCAGTCTGCACATTCAACGATCCTACGCAGATATGCCTCTATACCTATAGATACAGACCTCACTCTACCTAAATTCCATTTCGAGAATAATTTCTCAACCAGCATACCGCCCAGATCTTACTGGGAGTCTGAACACCAGACGCTGGAAGGTCCACTGCTCAGGTCCACTGAATCTTCACAGATGGATCGAAGATGGATGCAGGTATGGGTGCTGGTGTCTATTCCAAGTATCTAAATTTCCAGCTATCTTTTCGACTACCTAATCACTGTAGCGTCTTTCAGGCTGAAACTATAGCGATTAAGGAAGCCCTGTCCTGGCTGAAAAACAATGGAATATCGCGCATAGATTTCATCATCTGTTCCGACAGCCAGGCTGCGGTTAAATCTCTGGATTCAGTCACCTTTAATTCCAAGACTTCCCTTAATTGCCGCCTATCTCTTAACGAGATGGCCGAGTATTTTAGCATCCAACTGATGTGGGTGCCGGGACACTGACATTCCAGAGAATTGCAAAGCGGACGAGCTCGATAGAAAGGACAGAAACTCCGTGCTCTTACCGGGTGGGGGGGACCCACCCTGACCCACCCTCCATGCCTACCACTACTATTAAATATCTGCCAAAGTTTGAAACGCTTGCCCAAACAAACTGCAGATGGATATCTGGCACAGCATGCCTCAATACCAAACAACTCTGGCCTATGATCGATCCCAAATGATCTCTTAGCTTGATCAGATTAAGCAGGCCAAATCTCAGATCTCTTCTTGGCGTTCTAACAGGGCATTGTGCCATCGGAACTCGCGCCTCTAGACAAGGCCTTCCCTGTAATGATTTCTGTAGAAGATGCATTGACGAGGAGGAGGAAGAAACCATCGAACACTTGCTATGTAATTGCAGAGCTCTCTCACCTTTAGATTCAGAATTCTGGGGGCCCATTTCTTTGTTAATCTCGCTGAAGTGAGCACCATCAGAATCAGCCCTCTTCTTTGCCTTAGCAAAAGCACAAATTGGTTCGCGGAATAGGTAGCCTAAGATCCGCTTGGTAACACAATGGGCCTGTGCTTGACAGGAGTGTGTCTGCTGTCCGTATGCACGGCAGTCAGCCACCTCAACATAACCTAACCTAACCTACTAGATACCGAAACCAAAAAATAAATTAAGCGTTCTGGAGATATGCAAAGAAATTGTATTATACCTTTATTCAATGAATTACTTAATCTTTATAAGTCAATTATTATTCGATTCTCGTAGTATGGGGATGTTAAAATGATTTAATGTTTAAGTGATTTAAATGATTTTATGTAATTAAAAAAAATATATTGTAGAGTATGTTATGTTTTAAAGATTGTATTTAAGTCTTGTATGTTTTCTAACAGAAATGAAGTATTACAGAGATAGCCGACTTCACAACTGAATCCCCCTATTCCATCGATGAATTTGAATGCTTTTTTGACCGATATTTATGATTCTTTGACGTTTATTCACGAAATAACGTAAATGCCGTTCTGTGATTGGTCAATCTGGTTTATGAACACGTTATAAAAACAGTTGGCAAAAATTGTAAGTTTCAAGACAGGAAGAAGTCGGGCATCTCTGTAATACTTGATTTCTCTTTTTCTAAGTTAGAATAATCAAAAAAAGAAATCAAAATTGGACAAGCTTTTCGGATCATTCGGACTACGTTTTTGATCTGATAAATAATGGAAGTCTGCTGAATAATCGGCAGGAATGCAGTATGATACAAGACAACATAAATTTCTAACTGGAAGAATTTTTGATTATCGAAACTATATACAGGTATGGCGATAATGCTTATTTAAAATTTTTCTCAGAATCCTTTTTTGCAAAATTAGGGAAGGTTTTATTTTATTCACAAAAGTTCAGCACAAATTATTATATTCTATATTATGTGGCGGTTGAAAAGTTAAAACAAGTTTAGGGAAATAATTACACATATCAATAGGCACAATAAAAAAAAACAAATATTGTGTGAGATCTGCATCACCAGGCAGTACGATCAGATGATCTACGTTCATTGGAATCATTTCATAGGCTTAATATCAATCAGCCTCAGATGTCCTTACTCATGAAATGACATCCCAATAAAATGATGTATGCTGACATCAAGTGGCCCTACGTAAGGCAAACTTTTCCACAAGAATTGGTTCCACTCGACTATGCAAAGAACACGGGAATGTTATGTTAAAATTATGCGATGGTAGGAACGACGTCCCCATATGTCCCCTAACAGCACAGCCCATACAGGAATTAGAAATGCAAGTAAAGTTGTGATAACAGAAAACTTCCCAGCTTTTTTAAATAAAGTCAAAACTGACCTCTTCGTTTGACTGTGTTTGCTGCTGAAGAAGAGAAGAAAACCACAAAACTTTGCACTCCAAAGTGAATGATTTAAATGTCAAAGGGACAGTCAAACGCCAGGGAATGTGAGACGTTTGTTTTTTGACTCTGCTCAAGTTTGCTACAGTTCTCTGTGTGAACTGACGGTGACATCAAGTTTGTTTTGTGTTTGAAATTTTGAAAAGTCGAAGATTCATGCGGCTTTTCATGCGAACTTTGTTGAGTTTGTGGACTGTTATTTGAAGTAGACTTATAAAAATAGATAAAAAAATCACTTTTGACCTAATCAAGGCTGTTGAATGATCTTTTTCCTTTTCCTTAAGGAACTGACTTTCAATAAATTTCACGTTAAATCATTTTGATTCAAGGACTTCAAAGCTGAGCCAATGGTTCCAAGTGAATTCAAATGTACACGTGGCATTGTAGTACAGGGTACCATCAATACTGTCAAAACTTTGTCGCTATCGGCATCATGTCCGCCTAAATACTAAGGTAGACGTGATGCCGATGTCGACAAAGTTTTGATACTAAGATAGAACGACTGGATGGAGTAGTTGGTAGAGTGCATAGAGACCTGCACCTGGTTAGCGGGGTCCATGGTTCGAATCCCAGTGAAAAGCAAAGTTAATACGATTTATCTGGTTTTTAAATCTGATCCAGTCACCATTTTCCGTTGGGATCAAATTAACGGCACTATGGCAATGGAGCAGTCAATCAGTTTTAGTAGTCTGACTATCACAATGGACCAATATGGTCTAAGTGTGCTGTGAATTCACTACCTAACCTAACCTAAATACTAAAATATTCCGCTCTGAAAAATTATTAATTGCTTCTTCATTCATAGCAAATGTGGTTTGCATTGTGTAGCTCAATTCAGTTTTTTGAACTAGTTCGTTCTTTTACTTCATTTAGTTCAATATAGTTCAATGCTTGATTGAGTCAATCGCCATTTTTACCGGTTTGTTGTCGTATTATCGATATTATTGAAAAACTTACAGCGAACAGCGGCAGTACTGGTATTCCTACCCGTACTGCTACAATACCAATAACCAACATGAATGAATCTTAATAGTTCATCGCATTACCTCAGAAAACCGGTGCAAGCAAATTTTAAAATGCATTTTAAAAATTTCCTTCAAACAAAATACCGACCTCGTAGCGCCGCTCGCTGTGCTTGTGCTGTGGTAGTTCAGTTTAGTTCCATGTAGTTGAGTTATTCTTACTTAATCACATATATGTAGAGTAAGGTGTACTATAGTTCGTTGAACTACTGAACTAAATGAACTAAAATAAAATGATATTGAGAGCTACTTCACTTATTTCTCTTGTTAGAGCTATTTTTTGATCTAGTTCGTTTGTGAGCTACCCGATCCAGAAGTGCCTACGTACGTCGACTACGGTGTCTAGGTTCGATTCAAGGTATGACCAAAATATTTTTCTTGGCCCATGAATTTCGAATCACAGACAGCCGCTTGCAGTCGGCATAAAATAGTAGGCCCTCTCCACTGGAATCTAATCTCAACTTCACTTCGAATATCATATTATAACTGGAACACTCTTTGAACTGAATTTCGTCTACAGTTCGCATTTCATACAAGTATCAACTTTAAGCTAGAGCCCGCAATTTCACCTTAATTTACTCGTACTAAAGTTGGGCACACACGCTATAAGTGTGTAAGGGACATGCCCCTTTTCTGACTAATAACACGTAGGAATATGTGTTGGAGTTCCAGCGTACACATGTTTTCCTGTTGTTCAAGCTCACGTGTATGCACAATACCTGACTCTGCCAACATTTCTGGAAGTTGAATTACAAATCCTCGGCGTACATAGCTGACCTAAGGATATTGCTCAAAAGTGATTTTCATCGATGGCTCAGTATAGTTGCCTATTATTGGCCTGAACATACTTCGCTTGAAAATTGTACACATTTAGAACTCGAACGGACCGCAGGAACATGCTAACGCCCCCATAGTACAGACGTACCACAGAAGCTTGCGGCAATAGAAAAAAATAAAAACTTGAAAACTCTGAATATCGAATAAAATAATTATTAAATGTTAAATAAGTTAATCATACACTAAAAAATTAAAAAAAAACCTACTTTATTAAGGAAATGGAAATATACAACAAATATCATCATCCCACGTTGTCCAACTCATACACGTAGCTGCTCCACACCCACAGTCCTCTAGGAAATGTATGAGCATCATATTTCCATCTGTGATGGTAATAAACATAGAACAATCAAATATTCAATTTCAAAGACACGTGCGCCAGTTCTATTGACTACTTGACGTCACTTGCGTCGCAGGGGAAGTTATTCTCAATGTTTTTGCTGTATTTCAAATTGTGAATGATTACGTAACACAAACGTGGTCTTTCTGTGTACAAGCTCGATGCTTTTGAAAGTTTTTGTGGTTTGCGTTGGTTGTATTGAAATTTGAATTAATTATCTGCAGCAGGCTTTGTAATTTGCAAGGCGTGGCTGTTATTCTAATGTCTCTTCTTAATATGTGATGGTAGAGGAGCTCAAATTCTCACTCTCTGACCGTTTGATGTGGCCTCGAATGGTGGTTGATATGTCAGCTAGTTATCCGATGGATTAAGCCTTAACCGCTGGACGAAATGGGTAAGAGACGACGGTTAGCCAATACCTTTCTCTCTCTCTTGATAGGGTTTTCTCTCCAAAAAACTTTCCTTGGATTTCCCATTGACTCCGATCGACGCACTCTTGACGAAACATTCCGTGTAAGGCATAAAGAAAAAATCTGCAGACTGTCATGACGGTCTCGAATGGATGGATATACTTGGGATTTCAGTTTCACTCACACTCTCCGGAAACTATATTTGCATCTAATCAATGATCTGTCCAGACGTTATGTATGATATGATCGATTTTTTAAGCGAGTGTGTATCGATTTATTTTTAATGACGGGATAGGTTAGGTTAGTTTAATGTGATTGGCACAACTGAAGCAGTTCTGGCCCACTTAGATCCTGATTGGATCCATTCTGATTTCACTAATCGGGAGCTAGCGTAATGGTTCCTTTTTGGGTACTAACTAAAAACTCCTGAAGATTAGTTGCATATCCTGAATGAAGCACTCCTTTACTGGGTCACAGCCAATAAGTATTTTTGATAAAATTTGCTATGCCAAGAATTTTAATGCCAGACATTTCCCCAAGGCTTTGAATGAATAGCTGCCTATCGTGCTTTTCCTTGTCCCTGCAAGTGCTGGGCAGGTGTGGAGATAGTGAAGTATAATTTCTTCTTCCTCTTCGTCCCTACAGCTCCTTCAAAAGTTATTGTAGGGCGTTCCCATTCTCCTTGCATGTGTGCCGAATAGGCTTCTTCTTCTTCATTTGGCGCTACAGTCCGGGGTGGACTTGAGCCTCAACAAACAAGCCTCTCCAGCTAGCACGGTCTCTGGCTAGCTGTCTCCGGTGTCGCACGCCAAGTTGGTGCGCTACCACCTGGGTGCGCTACCTTAAACGCGGGCGTCCTCTGTTGCGTTGTCCCACGGGTTAGGAGTCGAAGATTCTCCGGGCCGGAGCTGAGTTGTCCATACGCTCTACATGGCCTAGCCATCTTAGGCGTTGGATCCGAAGACGCCTGACTAGACTCATGTCGCTGTACAGCCCGTACAGTTCGTGGTTGAATCTTCTCCTCCAGAAACCGTCAACGCAAACAGGACCAAAGATCGCACGCAGAACTTTTCTCTCGAAAATACCAAGGACTTCCTCATCCGCTTTTGAGATTGTCCATGCCTCCGCGCCGTACAGCAGGACTGGGATGATCAAGGTCTTGTATAGGGTCAGCTTGGTTCTTCGAGAGATGGCTCTACTACTCAATTGCCTCTTGAGCCCATAGAAAAAGCCGTTGGCAAGAGTTACTCTGCGTTTGATCTCGGTGCTGATGTTGTTTGTACTGCTTACTGCGGAGCCGAGGTAGACGAAGTCCTTGACTACCTCGAAGTTATAGCTGCCCATTGTGACGCTCTGTCCAAGACGTCGATGTTGTGTGTCCTTTCTTGATGACAGCATATACTTCGTTTTGCCCTCATTCACGGCTAGACCCATTTTAGCCGCCTCCGCCTCAATGCCAGCAAACGCCTCATTGGCGGCTCGCTGTGTTCTGCCAATCACGTCAATGTCATCCGCGTATGCTAGCAGTTGTACTCCTCCGACCATATCTTACAGATGAGCTGGTGCATACGCCCAACCAGATCATCTCCAGCTGCCTTAAAGATTTCAGCGGACAGTCCGTCCGCACTCGCAGCTTTGTTAGACTTCAGTCTTGATATTGCTATCTTGACCTCGTCTAAGTCGTGGGGACGGAATTCTCGTCGATCATCGTCCATATTGAGTGGAACATTCTGCCTGACAGCGGTATTGGTGTCTTCATCGCCGTTTAGCAGTCTGCAGAAGTGGTTCTTCCAAATTCTCAGTATCGACTGCGACTCTACTACTAGTTGTCCATTCTCGTCCCGGCAGGCTTCTGTCCGAACCTTATATCCACTGGATAACTGTTTCACCCTCTGGTAAAACTTTCGGACATCGTTCCTACCGTAGCACCTCTCCATCTCCTCGATCGCGCGCTTCTCGTACTCTTTCTTCTTTCTCCTGAGAAGCCGGGTCTCATCCCTTCGTCTCTGTTCGTAGAGCTCACGAACAGCTCTCGTCGTTCGTTGCAGCATTACTTTGTAGGCTTCCAGCTTCGCTGCATGTGCCAGCCTACACTCGTTGTCAAACGAGCAGCATCTTTGATGGCTTCTTGACACCGCCTCCAATCTTCTTCGATTGTTTGCGCAGGTGGCGACGAACTTAGAGAGAGATTCCGGGAGACTCGATCGGCAAAGATCCTAGCAGTCCGTTGTGGTTGTAGCTTTCCGACGTCAAACCGTGGTGTCCTTTCTCGACTCCGTTGATCTCTTGATATCCGAGTTCTTACCTTGGCTACAACAAGGAAATGGTCCGAGTCGATGTTGGCTCCTCGGAACGTTCGAACATCAAGAACGCTGGACGAGTGTCTGACGTCGAGCGCAACATGATCAATCTGGTTGACGGTTGATTGATCGGGGGACGTGCCGAATAGGCAATGACCAGTAATAATACCAACTTCATTCCTGATTTCCTTTCTATTTAGAATTAGTAGGGCGCCTGTTTTTTTGGATTTACTGACAAATTCCATCCACCTCCGATTGGTGCCGTTGATGGCATCTGTAAGTAACAAAGTGTTTACTTGAAGAGAGAGGTATGGGGTGTCCTGATTACTTGGCATTGGCAAAGCCACCGCTGTTCTAGCTAGCTCGTCAGCCATTTAGTTGTCTGGAATACCACTATGCCCAGGGACCCAGCATAGGGTAAGGTTGCATCTCCCTAAGAGATAGATGTTAAAGTTTTACCATCTTTGATAGTGTATCCAGACTATCTATGTATACAACGACAGATAGCCCGTCTATCGGGTTCATTGACAGTAAGCGGGCAGCCTCTTGGATAGCTTATACTTCTGCCTGGAATATACTACAGTGGTCGGACAATCGACGGGACAGAGAGAAGGGTATTTCTTGCGATGACGCAAATACTCCTAGTCACGTTCCGTTTTGGAGCCGTCTGTGTATACTTCCAAATGGGTAGCTTCTCTGACTATGTCTGAAGCCCAATGTTCCCTATTTGGGATTAGTGTTCTATACCCAAATTAAAGTCTACGACGGGCGCAATATAACCTGTATGCTTTGGGATGTTCGCGTACGGGATATGATAAAACATAATCTTGTCGAATGGCACTGCAATGATAGTCAAATGTTGTCTGAACAACAATGACGCACAGATTAAAGTGTCACCTCTTTTCGAACGACGTCATACACAACAAGTAACTGTCTTATTCGGATAAAGATTGGCCTCTAGTTGAACAGAAATTTCCATTAATTACTTCGTGGCATCAAAGGCCTTGTCGGAAGCAAATAAAATTGAATTGAAACATTATCCGTCTTGGAGACAAGGAGAAAGTTAAGCATTTTGCAAGTTTCATTCCCCCGCAAAAAGATTACCACAAGCTCTTCCCCTTCCCACTGGTACGCATTAAGTTCATAAACTTTTATTGAAATCTCTCCTTTTCCTGTCGCGTCGCTTAATCTCGTCGCTGTCGCCGCCGTGCCGCAGGCTGATGTGACACTGATGAAAAATCCAGTCGTCATCCCCGACACAAGATACCTAATCACATGGAGGTTTATGAGATTTTCGGCGAAAAAAAAACAGCGCCCACTCGTTGCGGTGCTGTTGATTTGAATTAAAAATCCATTTCCATTCACGTGATAAACCCGATTCGCGGAAAATGAGATTTTAATGCGTTCTTAATATCCCACCTAACTGACGCAAAGGCCTCTGGTTCAAATTTGCCGCAAAAAATTGAAAAGAAACACACATCATTTGCAGGAATGGACCCAAATTCGAATTTGATAAACTCGCAGGAGGAGGAGAAACTGAATTCTGGGGTAAACGCACAGCAAACACAAGTAGAGCTTTGGTTGTCTCACATCGAACTGCATTAACATTGAGTGAACAACAATGAACAGGCACAGCATGTGTAACTTGGCTCTGTTTGCAGGCAATTACTTCAGATTGTCCTCTGTGCACAATGTCTACGGAAGACATGTTGCCATTCATTTGAAATCTCGCTCTCTTCTGCGTTTTCAATTATTGAAATATCAACAGGGTTGGGGTGAGCGTGTGTGAAACAGGCTGTGTGCAGGATGGAAAAATTGATACAAAGCTCTGCTCAGCATGTTGGCGGTGTGAGCGCGCGCATGCTGTAGACAAGCTGAAGAGGCTTTGTGTTGGCCATTGTGCCGACTAAACCAAGCAGATAGTGCACTGTTTCCTGGGAACAAAGGCTGCGCAAATAAAAGCAAGCACTGCCAATTTGCCAGCAGCGACAACTGCAACGAACAATCCTCTGACATGGCAACTATGCATGTTTCCAAAGGATAAAGTGTGAACATTACGCAGGTGGCTATTGTGACTGTAACCTGATCTGTACATGATGGATTCGTGCGCACTGTGTGGTTGTGTGGCATAGCGTAGCGAGGGTGGTTAATATTGCGAGGATTATCCTTGTCATACGAAAGTATTCTATTAAGGAACCTCGCTGTGAAAATCGCCACATACTGAAGGTTTTTTGTGGAAATCTAACGCCACGCGGGCAGCCAAATAGACGCGGAGGAAAGTGTTGCTTTGCTTTGGTTATCCTCTGGTTATCCTTTTTCCAGCCATGGTAATCCTAGCTTTGGGTGAATATCCTTCTGCAGTGAATAATGCCAGGGAGCTTACCAGCACCATCGTTTTTGGGGGGTCCCTTGGTGTGGAAAAGCAACCTCGAGGGGAGCCTTTTATTTGCTCGGTTGGCAATGGTAAGAGCCCCATGTGTTCAGTGTCGGATTGATTTTATTGAAAGTAAGAAACGCTTGAAATAGATCTTTGTTGCCCGAATTCAATGTCAGCCTTCGGACACTTGATGTGGGTGAATCGGATTTAGTAATGAATACAGTCTTAGTCGACCCGCTGGGAAGGGTGGCTGCACTTACTACAGCTCTTTCTCCAACAGAGTGAGGAAGGAGAGATAGAGAACAATGTCCAGCTGAAGTAGACTTTACTGAATAGGTGACGAATTAGGATAAAGGCAATCTTCACGGACAATTAACATGGGAGACCTCAGGGAGGCGATTTGGTGCCCTGGTTGTTTCTGTAATCGTGTTTATCATGCAAAATTAAATGTTCACTGGTCATACGCTACATGAAAGGGCATACGCTTAGACGGCTTCTACTTCAATAAGTTCTGTGATCTAAATAGCGTTGGCGCAAGCATCACGATAAGCTAAAATGTATGTCAGTGCCGTGATGTTCCATGCAAGAATTTCTGCATTGATCCATTCACATGGTTTAATACACTTAAAATGCTACTACAACTTTACTACAAAACATATTGCTGCCTTTCAGGGTGACTCGATTTACGCTTTGAACACGTTTTCTAAATTCTCATATGGAACTGTGCTGATTGGCGCCGTTCCGATATTTATACCTCCCAATATTCTTTCTGGAACATATTGCCGCCAGTTGGCTGTAGTATTTCCCCGCTGGCATTTAAGTAAATAATTACTTGTTTTTTCCCAATATGCTAGTTGACCTTTTTGCAAGTGACTTTTTTTAACATACAAGTACCACTACCACTGAATATCGGGAATGTTTTCCATGTGTTCTGGTTGTGACTAGTACAACAACCAGTGAATATTGGGAATGTATTCCATATGTGTTTTGTAATATTTGCTTCTGCATCTTGTACAAAAACCACTTCGGGATCGTTGTGAACGATTGCTATAGATGGCGATGCCGTCGCTTGGTTCGTGTCCATCATAGATGTCACAATATTCCGTGAAATAAAACATGGGGCTGGGAAATACATGTTACTACACAGTTGGTTCCTAGGAATATAGGCTGGAGAGACAGATAAATTTCGTAAATAATTTGTAAAAAAAACACTCTCTATATAGTTCAATGTACTCTCAGCATTAAAATCATATTTTCACTCGCATGACACACTTAAGGGATCGACACACGCATGAGTGACTTCCTGGACACTCGAGAATTTTGCCCAAGCGAAACCCCAGCAATCAAGGCACGTCATGGAAGTCGTGATGATAGAAATATTCGTGGCAAAATAATCGAAGCACAGCGCACTCTACATGGAGGTCTATTTATACATCCCGGCAGCTGGTATTCGCGACCGCAATGCTTCGGTCATATCTTATCCAAATTGTATGACCTTTGGTGAGAGTTGGAGCATTTATAATAATAAATGCGAAGACCGAGAAGACATCGAGAGACACAGTTGAAAGTCTGAAGAATTCTTCAGAGCGGGACTCCGACTTCGACTCCGACTCCGACTGCCGAAGATACCACAATGGTGACTTTTTTCCCCTTTTTTTTTTCGTTGGTGTCTTTTCGTTTATTATTTGTTTGGATATTCAAATCAAGATTTGGAAATTCCTTATGATGCGCGCGGCTTAGCGACTACCCGTGATGCTGGTGTGATGCATCTCTCTTCAAAAACCCACAACTATTCGATCTCTGTTGGCATTTTGTCCACATGCGCAGCAAAGGTATAAAACTGTCTATAGATTGTGGTATACGCGTGTATCAAGTGGCTTGCAGGAGGAGAAGCAAAAAAAAGGATGAAACTGGAACCCATGAGACCAATAATGATGAGATATTACACATTATTTGATTTAACACTCACGGTGGATGTATTTCTGGATCCTCTGTGAGAGTGAGTAGTCGTGGTAAAGAGTCGTCTAGGATGGACAAGTTTTCATCCTTACTGCACGTCATGGAGGATTCTGGCCATAGTTTGTTAGGTGAGGCACCATTCCTTGCTAAGCTGTTAACATTCTAGTTCATTTGTACAGTACGTCGAATTCGAGGGCCGTGAACCCGTGAATTTGTGTTACACGGAACCATTTACACTGGCCTAACTACACCTGTATTGGTTAAATTTTTACTTTCTGTATTATGGGGCGTAGCTTCCCAGCAACCACTCGTGTTGTGCGTGCTATTGCTCTCGCACGAGTGGAAGTTACCTAAAGCTTAATGCCGACCCCGAAAGGCGTAGTTGAGAAGCTTTTTCTAGACAGGAAATACTCTTTGAGCATTGTCAGTAACTCGAAAGAGGTGGAGCCGTGAAATATGAAAGGTGGTAAATTCGGGTATCGAACCTGGCACCCTATGCATAGAAGTCAACGCACTAACCACTACGCTACGGGTTGAAGCATTTACTGGGTTAAAAACAGCTAACGTTAACCATTTACCAGTCGAGGACAATCCTTGTCTCGACGATAGCTCTAGATCGCGCCTTCGAACCCTTTGACATTCCCTTTGTAGACATTCCCGGGGAGACTTCAAATAGATACCCCCTGTGATTGAAGCAATCTCTTTTGATTTCCTTTTCGGTAAAACGGACAATCACCTCATTTTACCAATCGCCATGTGTCTCACCATGTTCCCAAGCAACCTTAATGATACGAGAGGTCTATAAATCTCTCACTTTACTCTTCCATTGACTTAAACATTACCGGCCGGATATCATCCACACCCGCGGATTTGCCAACTTTTAGCAATTCAATTTCCAAATGGCTTCCACCATTGTTGCACTATAGTCCGCTTTACTCAAGACTACGTTTAAGCCACCCTCAGTGACATGTTCAGTATAAGCTGAGCTTTTTTTGCAAGCGTATATACGCTTAATTTATAAGTGCACAAAAAAACGATCTTCGGCGCTTAATGATTCATCATAAAATCTTGGCAGCACCGACAATATTTATGACATTTGCTAAGCAGTCAGGGGTGTAGTCGTGGAAGGTGATGGTTGATCTTTGATGGTCACAATCTTCGTTTTGTGACTGTGTAGCGTGACCATCACTTTAAAAGCAAAAACACTTAATAGTTATAAGATAAAAAAAATGTTCATCAAATGAAAAGAATCGTTTGCGAAACCTAAAGGGACTGTGTAGAAGACACACTGTGCGTATACCAAAAATTGCATACTTATGGATGCCAAAACAATTAAAAATGATCTAATACACAAACCACACCTGCAAATGTAAGCCACATACAGCAACCTTAAAAATAAATGAATAAATTCAGGAATGAGCACATAGCAAATAATGTTCTTAAGCGGCGATAGATGTGCTGAGTAACTTAAGCGGATAAAGGATTTGTTGTTAGTGTATTTTACTAGCAAATTGAAAGTTAAGCGTATATACGCTTGCAAAAAAACCCAGCTATTAAACAGCTCGAAAAAGTACTCACTACTTTTCCTCAAAATGTGCATCTGAATGGAAAATAACACACTATCTTTAGATATGACTCCTTCCATGACTTTGCATTACCTTCCTTTGCGACCTTCCCTCATTCGCAGATCTATAGTCCCTTTGAAACTGTCACCATTCAACCTCTGCATGCGACAAACTTTGAAATTCGTTCGATCATCTCATAATTTTGAAAAAAAAAACACTGTTTTGTAGTTTGTCTAACCGAATGCGTTTTGTTTCCGTCTTGGCAGAAGAGGTACTTTGTCAGTTCAACACCAGGTGATGATCCGTTGACAGGGCATCCCCTCTCATCACATAAGATTCACAAACCCTTCGTTTCACACACGATTGTACCACAAACAGGTCTATCAATTTTTCTTGACGACAATACACCATATGACGAAAAAAATAAGTGGTTTCTAAGCGTTGCTGTTGGCCGTTGCAAGATATTTGAATTTTTTTTAAGAAAATTTGACGGAGATTAAGAAATCCTCAGCGAATCTCGTTCTGAGTTTATTTAACAAACGACTTTTTCTGCTTTGAACACGTCGTGACTTCCAACAGAACATTATTTACCGTCGAATTGATGTCAGAAACATGCAAAGCTTTTACAGTCGATGACTATACCCTTCCACTTGCGCCAAACTCCAAAATCCCCTTAGGCAGTGAATCAACTGGACTTTAACACTTACATCCGCCATCACCACAAAAAGCCCAACTAATTATCAACAGAATTGATGTCTGTTCTCTCTTAACAACGCTTCAATGAATCGTCGAAAATGAAGATACCTTCGGTAGTTCGAACCACCCTGACCCCAATGCCGCGTTCCTGCTGCCCTCCTTTTAATTGGGAATCCCCACCCAGTAGAGCAGACCAACCGAATAGGAAACTTTTTCCATTAGCTATCTCCTCCGACATAACAATAAATCGTCTTATTCCGTTCGCAAATTTATTGCCTCCCCAAGGGAGTGGCTGTGAGTTTTTGTTATCACTGTATACACTTGCGTGTAACACAACAACACCATGACTTGGTTTTAATTGAAATCAATGTGATATTAAATTTTCCACACACCAAAAGCCGCACAAGTAGTGCGCCTGGAAGTAGTGGCTGGTCCAAATCGGCTTACGATAAAGTAAGCCCTAAATTACAGCGCAGCTTAGCGCTGCACTCGAGAATGGCAATTTGCCTGGCCGCTGACGTCGGTCGGTAGTTGGTTGAGTCGCAATAACGCGCCACAACATGACGATGACCGCAATTCTAATTTATAGCTTTCAGATATTGGATGTTCAGGGGGGTCATTAAAAATAGCTGCACACATGCATCCATTCCCACACAGTCCGTGGGGGAGTGTCTATCGTTCCCGGAATTAGCACGAACCAGAAACCTCTTCTCTTGCACATTTTTTTAGTATCCTTTGTCCCTCGTCAGAGAGGGTCCTTGTATTGAGGTAATTTTGTAAAACAAAAAGAAAAAAGAAACAACTGGAAAAAAGCACAATCTCCAAGCAGCCAGATGCAGATACTTGCTGCAGAAATAACAAACGTCCTCCAGTGCTGAATTACTGCAGTTGCTGAGCGCAAAAGAATGCCCCAGCCGGTTGTAGCTATGCCCTTTAAGACGATTTCAGGAGCAAAACAAAAAACATGGCATTTTAGAGGGAAACAAAACAATGCAACGATGAGAGTAAAATCTGCGTGCATACGTTTTGAAATTGTGTGTATTTTTTCAAAGAAGACGGTCTAATGGTGTCGAGTAGATCCGACTAGAAGGCTTGTACGTGTGTGTGTGTGCTTATTCCATTTTCGTATTTTATTCAACTCCAACAATGCAATTTCATAAAGGTATCCCTTTGTTCTCGCCAAGTTGTGTTACAACGAAACGAAGCGGGAACTGCCAACCGACCAACCCAACCACCCAACCACCCAACATCCCATTCACCAGAGGAACACAATGCGAGCACTGGCACCGACTCGAGTAATCATTGTTTGGGGTGTGCCAGCAACTGGGGGCAATTTTACTCAATGAATTTTAAAGCGACGGACCCACCACCAGACGCCAAACGAAGGCAAAATGGTGTAATTACACTTGTACGAAGTACAGTTTTCCAACCAACTAATTTCGCCCACTTTCCCTGGTTCTTATCCTATTTTCGAGGTGTACATGTGAATACCCATAGCCATGCGCGTGCACGTGAACAGCCCACTCGGGTGTCGTTCCCGAAATAGATCCTTGGTGGGATTGGTCGGCTCGATAAGGAAAATGTGTACATTTTCTCGGTGTCGATGATGCTGATGGCCACCTGACAGTGTACTATGACGCAAGGCCCTTGTCATCGTCCACCTCAGCGGAGACGTCACAAACATGTGATGATGATGATATGCCTCCGACTGGAGTTAATAATCGCTCCCAAACTAAAGTTCCGGGGAAAGGATCTTTTAAATACACACACACACAACAGGCAGGGCGGCGGACTTAAGCAAGTCTCTCGCATGTTGCTGCAATCTTTTGAGAAGTTGCTCCATGTCGGAAGGGCTGTTTTTGATACTGTTTCCAAGTGTTGATGCAGCTGAGTCCTGAACAACGAACGTAAAACAACATGACTGAGAGGAGAGCTTGATAATGACGGTGTTGTGATGATACTCCTATCTTGACATAATGAATATTCATACACATAAGTTTAACTAGGCGGCGTGTGTGTGTGCGCGCGCGGAGAATCTACCACGTCCTGCTTTCTCGGAAGGAAACGCGTGGCGTGGTATTTTTTCCCTCATTTTTGTGGGCTTTCACTCTCTCTCCTCTTCCTTCACTGTTGTGTGAACGTCTTTTTTTTGCTCCTCTGGGGTGCGTTATCTAGGGCATCATTTAATTGAAAAACTTTGAGGAAAAGTGCTGATGTTATGCGGTTAATGAATATGTGACGACGAGTTGGAAATGGTTGAGTTGAGCAGAGAAAGCAATGAGTCCTTAATAAAATTTAATTGCAATTTTTTTTCCCTTTTTTTTTATCTGCATTGACATTCTTTTGCCAACTGAAGACATATAAAGTCATCGTCATGCAAGAAAAAAAAATGGAACATACGTGAATGACTGCGATGCAGGATTTGGGTGCCAGGCGAATTGAAATTTTTCATACATCTGTGTTGACCTTTTGTCAAGGACGATGACGACGGCAACAGAAATTGCGACGAAACCGAACGAGAACGAAAAAAAGCACACACAAAATTGTGTGAATTCATAGAAACCATTAAACAGAGAGTACAACAAGTGACAAGACTTTCGCATTTGTCGTCGGTACACTTCGTTCCAGGGGGCTCCAGGAGAAGCGGTGTTAAAAGTTTCGTCAGATGGGTACTTTTGGATTTTCAGAAAGCAAATGTTTGTACATCCGTAATGTACGTGTCTAGTTTGTGGAGTTATTTTATGAACTACTGAGGCGCTTCTTTTCTTCGATCTTCTCGTTTCGCACCCCTGAACAGCTGACGGTTGTTGCGGTTAAGTGTTAAATTCGATGGCACAGAAGAAGGGAGACCGGTGAAATTGTAAATTTATTTTAATGGAATTATGTCGCAGCAGACAATTTGTGCCTCTAGGTGAACAATGGCACTCTTTGTCACATTCACGCGAGAGATACATTTAAGTGATTACTTATGGATATCATTATCGGTTTGTGTTTCACGGTAGGTCGGAGATGTATCTCTGATTGTCAAGCTTGTAGGAATGTAAGTGATTTTCATTTTCAAAACAAAGGAAGTATGTCAAATAGTTGGTAGGGGCTAACTAGGGGCGAATCGAATACCTTTGAAGGCAAAGTTAATACGCTTTTATCTGGTTTTCAAATCTGGCCCAGTCATCTGGAGTAGTTAATCAGTGGTAGAAGTCTGAGTGGGGGTATCACATTGGACCAATATGGTCTAAGTGTGCTGGTGAATGCACTAGCAGCCCCCTACCCAACCCCTAACCTAAGTACGTCAAATGATGAGTTGTGCGAAAAAGAAAATATTATGAGTGGCGCGACAGTCCAAGGGGGTCTATAGAACTCACTCGAGCGTGCTATTGTTCTCTCATGTGTGGATGGGAAATTATACTTTTATGCCTACTCTAAAAGGCGAAGTTTAACGTAAGTTTCCTAGACAGAAGACTACTACTTGAACAATGTCAGTGATTCGGAACAGATGGAGGTGTGTATTACGAAAGTTGGCAACTTCGGGGATTGGACCAGGCCTGGCGTTGGTCTTACAAAAAAACAAAAGGTCAGTCTTTTAAGTCATTATGTGCCATTAGGACAGAATTTGTTTAATGCTTCCTATCGGATTAAGTTGTGATTTTATATTTCCAGTAGGGACGATCTGAGTATACGGCCCATGTTTGCAATATGGCCCAGCATATCAATTTCATTCGTTATCGAATTGGCTGTCGGTCGTTGCAACTTGGTCAGCCTTGATCAACAGATGTGTGCAGTGTACGTGGAAGATTCTTAATTATTTCATTATGATTTTTGTTTAAGTTTTGCTAAGTATTTTTAGATAAAATTGAATGAAAATTATTTAATGCTGTTATAAACTGGAGATGTGATAAAATTAAAATAATATAAAAATTATATAAATATTTATAATGCGTGAGAAATTTTAAAAAAATGTGAAAAATATCGACGGTAGTAATATTATCCACCATAGATTTAACACACAATATATATACTTATGTAGCTTATTGCGGTTTTTATTGTATGGTTAATAATAATATAATAATAATACGGGTGGCGCGACGGCCCGAGTGGACCTGGGCCAAGTTTCTCAGCAACCACTCATGTTGTGCGTGATATGTTGTTTCACGAGTGGACGGGACCTACAGTTTAATGCCGACACCGAACAGCGAAGTTGAGAAGCTTTTTTTCGACAGGAATTACTCTTTGTGGAATGTCAGTGACTCGAAAGAGATGGAGCCGCGAATTATGAAAGTTGGTAAATTGAGGATTCGAAACTGGCACCCTCTGCGTAGGAGTCGACAAACACCTAAATTTACAAACTAGAAATACGGAAAATATGAAATCAGCATTAGTTGTCATAAAAAATAGAGTATGAGGTTCTTCTGAAGGCACCGAAGTAGTTTAACCCTCCGTCAGACCCTTATTTTAAGACCTTCCAACGGACGCATGGCGCCTGGCCAGACTTCTATCAATTTATATGCATTTTGCATCAGCGGCCAAATGTATTCCAACAAATTCATAAAATTCAGTGCTCGTTAACATACCACATTCTTGGTCTGGATTGGCTTTTTTGTTCATTCCATTTTTATGCTACTTCTCCCACATACCCAATTGTTTCGCTTATGATAACGAATGTAATATAAGCCGAATTGCGTTAAAAAGTATTTAGAATTGACAAAATTCATGAAATTGCATTTATTTACATATAAAATATAACAGGGTCAAACCAAGCACTTGGGTCCATCCGAAGGTGCCTTATTTTCTTTAAATTCCTTGCCCTCTTCTAGGAATTCATTAAAAAGGAGCTTTCCACAAATAGTGAGGAAATACAATTTTCTAAGTTACCTGGAATTTCATGTCGATATCATCGATTTCGATTCACATGCCGTAGTGAAAGCATTTACGGCAATTGAAGAAGAGGCGAAGTGAGCTGGTGTTAAGGTCAATGAGGATCAAACTAAGTATATGCTGTCGACTAAGAAACCATCCGCCACACTCCACCTAAGACAAAATATTACACTCGATAGCTACAACTTCGAGGAAGTAAAGGAGTGTGTCTACATCGAGGCAAGCGTAAGCTCCACAAACGACATCACTGTGGAAATCCGACGTAGAACCGCCTTTGGCAACCGGTGTTACTTCGGTTTGTCAAAACAACTGTCGTCAAAACTCCTGACTCGCAGGACCAAGACCATGCTCTACAAAACTCTTATTTTGCCGGTTCTGCTAGACGCTAAGCAAAACCGCGGAGCTGATTGTTGGTGCCTTGGAAAGAAAGATTCTACGTTGGATATATGGTCCCGTCTGCGAGGAAGGCGAATGGAGGAGAAGACACAACCGCGAACTCTACGAGCTGTACCAGGATGCGCATGTAGTCCGGAAGGCAAAGATCCGTCGATTGCACTGCACTGACAACAATGCTACAGCTAAGAGGGTCTTCGAATTCGAGCATCCTGGTTCGAGAAGGAGAGGAAGACCGAATCTCCGGTATAAAGGCCAAATAATCGCGACTGCAAGACAGCTTGGTCTTGATGCCTGGAAGCATCGTGCCCAGGACCGTCAGGAATTTAAAGCATCTATCGCTCAGGCTCGGACCCTGCATGGGTCGTCAGCCTCATAAGCAGGTAAGTATTAAAAAAAAGAGTAAATTAAGGCAATACGGATTGTTTCTGAAAAATTTGATAAAATCTGACAAAAAGGAATGGACAAAGAAAGAATGTACTTTTTCTTGCCGAGGTCTTGCCTTGAGTAATTTAAAGTAGACCATCATCAGTGCTTTACCAGATTCTACCACACTCGATATAGCATTTAAGGATTCCATTTTGGAGAGTCTTTTTCTCTAAATTCTTGTCTTGGTCTTGCCATGAGTAACTTAAAGCAGAAAAAAGGCTTCCGACTATCAACTTCTTAAATTGAAATTTTAAATGAGGAGATATAGAAAACTATCACCAGCAACAGAGCCAGCCACACCCGAAATCGCATTTAAGGATTTATTTTTGGAGAGTATTCTTAATAGGCAATGGTTGCAAATTTTAGCGGTACACCATACTTAGCAGCGGTGGAGTATTTCATTATAATTTTCCTGATTTTTGATAAATGTAATTTTTGTGTTGAAAGCCCGCTTTAAATGGTTCTTTTGTATCGGCATTTATTATTTACATGCATTGGTCGCTTTGTATGAGACTTATGCACTTTCCTGTTCTTTAAAATAGATTAAAATAAACAAATGATTCGGATTTTGAATCGAAGGACAATTCCTAGTCTGTTTCGTGAAAAACTGTTTCATATAAAACAACTCGTTTCCAAAAATCTCACGAAAATATAAAAATTATTAAAAGGTCTTGTGATTGTGATTGTGTTTTTGGCAAACATCACTGGTAACATAATCTATAATTGATTGTAAGACTGCATCTCCACTGAACATGCTGATCCCCATATCACAGCCGCAATTTGAACAGGAATTCATGTTATTATTTGCTACGGGCAAACTCTGCCATGTCGTTTCACTTCAACTTTGGCTAAGAATGAGTCTACATCACATGACCAGAGATAACCTATAATAGAGATATCCAACTACTACCTCCCTTGCCCCATGATTTCATCTGACGGCGTTTTTTATACGCTTTTTGTCTGAGAATACGTGTGAGCTCTTGAGAACAGTTGTGGAACAGCTGATACCATTTCCCACCTTAGTAATGGGGTGAATTACAGTTCCTATTTGAAAATTCGCTCGTTATTTGTACGTTTTTCAAATTTCGTTGTTAAACTTTCAACACAGTATGGAGGTGTAAACGAATGAACAAAGCTTATGTTCATGAAGTCTTTGAGCAATTTACAATCTATTAGTCTTCCTAGATACTATGACATAATTAATGAATGTACACCACTGTGAATTTTTGCATATGAATAAAAATGAATAATACATTCATGCGTTTAGGTAACTAATAATAAAAATATTAAAAAAGCGTGATTTTTTTGACAACAATTTTTATGCATTAGTAATAGTTGCAATATATCTTGCCATTGTTCTTATCAAATTGTTTAATTTGAATTCATGAGTTTTTCATGAACTAAACCTATAAAGCGGTCTTCATGTTTTGAGTTAATTTGTCAGGTATGATTTATGAATAGGCTGTATATACACTTAAGAATTAATTTTAGGTCAAATAGTTTCAGTTAAATGGGCATTGCAATACATTTTTATACACGAAAGTCAATATAACAATGTAAGGAAATTCTCTTAAAAACACGAGTTAACATTTGAACACCCTCCGAACAACATGCCGATGTATGTTACATGGATCGTACATGGATTGTGGGCAAAATTCACGAATCAGCTGCCATTATCCCACTAAATTCATGAAACTATTTCCTACAAAATTCACGAACCGGCTGCCATATTGTGGTGAATTGACAAGTGTTGTAAAAGTATAAGTGAAATACAAGGGATTACCACTACATCTTCGGTGTGGACAAGGGGTAAAAATGGCTGAAGTTGAATATCTCTATCATCCATTATCTCTGACATGACGACCAACCAATCACCAATCCACGAAAAGTGAACGAACTAAAAACAGTGCCAAAATCGAAATTCACTAACACTTCTACTTTTAGTCTCACCATCTACCACTACATTCAAAGAAAATCTTGCACGTATAGTAAAACTAAAAAATCTCGATTTTCCGGCAAAATCGAGATTCTCCGTCATGATGTTTCTTAGATATGGTTTTATGTGCCTCCACTAAAAAATGTTTGTACCATGTTCATGAACCGGTGACAGCGTGTTATATTATAATAATAATAATATGGGTGGCGCTACAGTCTGAGGCGGACCTGGGCCTAGCTTCTCAGCAACCACTCGTGTTGTGTGTGCTATTGTTCCTTTACGAGTGGAAAGGACCTACAGTTTAATGCCGACTCTGGACGGCGAAATTGAGAAGCTTTTTCTAGACAGGAAATACTCTTTGAGCATTGTCAGTGACTCGAAAGAGGTGGAGCCTTGAATTATCACAGTTGGTAAATTCGGGTATCGAACCTGGCAGCCTCTGCGTAGGAGTCGACGTGCTAACCCACTACGCCACGGCCACCCACAGCGTGTAATATTACCATTCAAATATAAAGGCAATCAGCCATAGGATACTGAGATTACACACGCACAAGCACACCATTTCATTCCCATCTGAAACAGTTCATGACATTAAGCATGAAATTGTTTGTGAATAAATAACCTCTCAGCCATTAAGCCAAAACCCGATCGCAGTCGCAGTTATTTCAAAGTCGACCGCCAACTGCTCTTGCGATTTTTCAATCACTGTGAAAAAAAATTAAGTTAGTGAGATTTTGCCAACTCTAGGTGTTGCAAGGTGGCTATTCACACAACGGTAGCCCAAGGTAATCGGGTTGTCTACTTCCATTCGTCATTTCAGCAGCTCATGCAAAAGTCATTGTGAGGTGCTCTAATTCTTCTTCATTCATTCCTCATAAGGCTGTGACTGCTAGGTCAGTCAATGATCTCACTGATCTCCGGCCGAGTCAAAGTTAAAGTTAAGAGTTGGTTTTATTCTGATCCAGCTCAAGTCACATTTGTTTTGACGATCTGTAGTTATTCACTTCCGTCCATGTGTGATAATTGCCTCTGATGACTTCTGTTAGTACGACTGCATCTCATGGTAATCTTCTTTAGAGATAGACGGGGAAGATAAAGAACCACTGAATTGGATGACGGCGTGTCAATAGCCTTTATAGGTGAGTTTAAAACTATCAAGCCACCTCGTTTTAAGTGTTTTTTCACATAGCTTTTATTAAGTGGTGAGAAAGACATGACAGTAAAATCTCGGAGAAAGGGGTGGGGACAATCTATCGACAGACTTTACTTAACTGCCACTCCATTTAAAATTATTTCCACGAGAATTTCCGATGTTCCGAAGTTCAAAGAGAATTTTCTTGAAGCGAGTTTAAGTCTTTTACACCATCCCCCAAAGAACATCAATGCCAGACACCATCCCAATCAAACTGAGACCTGATTGGGAACTTTCTAGCATACCTCACTGATTCTCAGCTCAAGACACAGTAATTGGCTGTCATACAAGAACTTCCACCCCAGAGTACACATTCCAATTCAATTGAAGTCTGAAACAATGTAAATCCGTCGCACATCATTCCTTCGGGGACTCGCCATCGTTTGAGTGAAGAATGTCTTGTTTAAACCTATCTCTGCTCACATAACTCTCGACAAAAGTGTCCCGCTGTGAACTATGCTGCATGCAGCTCCCAAAAGGCCCATAAAGGCACAAAAAGCAAACACAACGAAATAGTCTTCAAACCATCACCATCATCGTGTGCCTCCCCATGGAGCAAGGAGACAACGAGGCCTAGCAGAGGAGAAAATATAAAAATGAAAACGAAACGAAACCATTCCGGAATATCTGCACGTTCTCTATGCAGTTGTTGGCCAGTTATGTTGCCTCTTCTACTCTCTAACACTCCTCCTCCCTCCCGTCATTTTATGACCCAACAATTGACTTAACAAGACGTATCCTTGCAAAGTACGTGGTTGTTAGCTGAGTTCCTGATCAAAGGACTCGGCGAGAAAATGCCGGAATTCCTGTGAATGGCATTACATAACAATACCCAGTTGAATGGTCTTATCACACTGTCAGGCGGTAAAAGAGGAACTTCCACTCAGCTCACCGTTCAAATGTAATAAAAAAAGAACAACAGAAAGAAAGAACGCAGAACAACAACAAAAACAGGGAAAACAAACAGCCATCACATGACACAGGAACGTGCAGGAATAAATGAAAGCTGAAAGGATCACAATGGAGGACTTCCTTAAAATTTATTATTTCTTTCACCTTCTTTAGTTTTTTTTTTCTTTCGCTGCTCCCGTCCTCCCCGAAAAACTGTTCGTACGTTCTGTTTGCTTCTTGTGACTGTTTCATCCGATTCGTGCAAACTCCCTTTGTATTCATCAAATGTTCACGGATAATCCTGAAACAATCACAAGAGGCTATGCGTGGTACCCATTCACCTCCACCCACGTGAGGAGGTGTCACACTGTCTCTTTCCCGCTCTCTCTTCCCCCGTGTGTGAGCGTGGTATGTTTTCAGTGAATTTTAGTGATTTAACGCGCCTTACAAGGCGACAGACAGTGGGGGACAGATACGTGCAATAAAGTTTTCTCGACAGGAGCAGAGCAACAGCAGTAGTTCTCTCGTCTCCTTGTTTATTTTGTCTAGTTTTTGAAGTTTTCTTCTTCTCCTTCAGACACTGTCACTGACACGTCTATTGACGTACAAATGTGTGTCCCTCACTGGCTCCCCCGTGGCACTAGTGACAAACAAAAAGAAAACAGCAAGTTTAGAATTACGTCGCTTTCATGGAATAAAAGTGCTTCTTCGCCCACGAATGGCAATGGGGGACATTGTTGACTTTTATTAAAAATCATAAAGAGACGCCTCTTTTTTTTTGTCTCACTACTTCAGTATCAGTGGGTTACACTTCTCACTTGTACGCGCATCCTTACCCCGAGCTTCGGTACGTCGTTCCGTTTTTGTGGGTGAACCGTCATGCGTGGGGATAACCGGAGCACCGACATGACATGTTTATGACCACCTAATGAATATCAAAATAAATAATGCGTGTCTGTAGTTTTTATTTTCCCCCGCACACAAGCTTTAATGGAAATTAAAGTCTAGTCATAAAAAGCTGGTTAACGCTGGTAACGTGTGCCGGCGAATGACAGTAAATGAAAATGAACACAGCATAATGAAAGACATGCTTTATGAGTTTGTCAGCCTTTCTGTGCGGTTGGATCGTATAAAAATTGAATTCAAATGTTTCTTATGGGCTATGGCCTCCCCCTTACCCACCCGGTGAGTAAAAGTGACGAGAGTTATTGCCTTTGGACTGTATCAGGATGCTTTTAAAATGACACTTCACTTAGAAGGGAGTCAGAAATGAAAAAGATATATCAATATTTTTATGTGCCCGTCAACCGAAAGTGCACATATGTACACGCACACATGGCATCGTGAATCCCAGTTGAGTGGATTGCTGTTCAAGCTGTGACCACGAGGCATTTGGCAAAAATGTTTGGTGTGGGAAACATGAGGCATTTGTGGCCGAGAATACATTTTCAAATATGTTCACAAAAGGTTGATGGTGGGTGCTAATTGGTTGACAGGAATGCAAACGTCTGTCGACTTTGAGTGCAGATGAAACCGTGGTGAAAACAAAGTATAGCTCGTGGCAAATTAAATGAGTATTCAGTGGTTGGAGTATGTTCGTATCACTTTTATTTATTTTTACAAAATTTATAAAGTTTTGCGACAGAGGATGTGTGGGCATCTGTAAGTCATATGAAAGATAAACCATAAAGGACGTTAGTATACTTAAGTCAACTTAAGCAATCAAACGAATGAAAAAGAAATGGTTCCCTTTGATTGTAATAACCACTTGGTTCAGTTCCGTTAACTTCCGTTAAGTGTTGTTAAGTTTCGTTAAGTTTCGTTAATTGTTTTATACTTTAGTGGCAGCGGTATAAATTGTGTTCTTTGTACATAGGTAAGTGCCTTTGGAATTGAAGGCAAAGTTTCGATCAATTGTTTTCACTTTACGACTTTCACGATTTAGGCCATAGTTGACTTAAGTCAACAGGTAGGCTGTCATCGAGATTATATCATCTGTCAATGCAGTTAAGTAATGCCACATTGAACCAGCTGCATAAGGCCATTCAAGTTAAGAACTAATTGGGTTTAAAGAGGTATTAATATACACAACCCAAAGTCCACCCTTCGTTGCTCGACTGCGATGTCGATAGATATTCCACTAAGAACAGTCAAGGCTGGCATAATTCTCAAAACCGGCCAAACCAATGGTATATCTCGGATAATTTACCATATAGTATCTACGAAGTCAAGCTTATAACCCAGCAAGAACAAATTATCTCTTACAGAGAAGATGTTTAAATATTCTTAGAATAACAGCAGCCAGTAAGGGACGCTGTCCGCTAGAGGGTCGCACAGCAAAGGAGGACATTTTCCACAAGGCTTTCTGTACCTAATGGCACAGAATCCTTATGGTACTTCATTTGAACTCCATTCTTTTCCAGTGTTGAACGTCATCTCAATTCTGTCGAGGAAATCTTCGAAACACCATTATTGAACTATTAAATTTCCTTAAATCAACACGACTCACGGTTCTAGTAGTCTCGAATACAATCGTTTACAAGGACCTAACAGAGATCTGTTACAAAAACATCGCATGTGCTAATTTTTCCACCACGTAGTGGACTTTCTCCAGTACAATTAGCTTTTACTGACCAAGCGAAACTTAACCTAAGAAATTAACGTGTATAGGGGCACTAGGGCGTATGCGTAATATTTCTGCCATATGCTTTTTTTTTGCAATTGGTACCCTCCCCCAATGCTAGGTCGAGTGAAGCGCTATCGTGAAGTAAATTATTTATTTGATCGAATGGGGCCATTTATTATAAATAACACGGTGAATGCTTATCTTAAGGTGTGAAGTCACGGGATCGTAGAGAACAGTTCACGGATCGATTACGCAAACTAATTGAACTTTGCGCGTGTTGTGTTGCATGTTGTCAGGGCTTTCAAAATAATTTTGCACACTTTGTTCGGGTTCTTCTGGAAAACGTAAAAACACCAAATTAGCCTTCAACTATCAAATTGGCAAGCTGTAGAAACAGTGTTTCCATAACCTCTGAAAATTTTAAAGCAGTTTTTTCCAGTCATAATAGGAAAACTGTTGTATTCAACTAGAGCCAAAGCTTGTATTCGTTGCCCTCCTTTTGATTAAAAATAAAAAATAAAGTACTGTAGACAACAAAGATACATTGTACATACGAGAGACATGGTACGGATATGAAGAGATGTAATGTCAATAACAAAATCTCCCACAAAAAACGTTTTTAAGACAAATCTTTACTGCTTTTCAATTAATTTAGTACGCTTTGAATTATTATAACGTCCAAATAAAAGGACGTGTGTCACGTCAGGAGAGCCACAAGGTCAATTTGTTCCGCTTCCTCTTATTTTTTTATCATAAATGTTATATATATATAAACATCAAGCATACATCGCATTGGCGAAGTGGGTTAGAGCTTCGACTCCTACGCAGAGGGTGCCAGGTTCGATACCCGAATCTTACAACATTTCATAATTCACGGCTCCACCTCTTTCGAGTCATTGACAATGCTCAAAAAGAATTACTTTCTAGGAAAGCTTCTCAAGGTCCCTTCCACTCGGGAGAAAACAATAGCACGGACGACTCGTGTGGTCGAATTTGGAAAGCATAGTCAGAAACTCGAACGTGGCAGTCAAAGCACCCACTCACTACGCCCCGGCGTACATTATGGTGCCTGATAAATTGCTTGGAGATATGTAGGGTGTCCAATTAGTGCAACCAAGTAAATTTATTGTAGCACTGAAAAAAAATACTATTTGCCAACTGATAGATAAATGGAGCGTCACACGATACAACAAGGTGTTTTCGTTATAAATGAATATTCCAAAATTAGGAAAGTTTTTCGGCCACAGTTTGAAAATCTGATACAAAATATGCTCTGAATAATCTTTTAACTTCGTCATCTGTGAAGATTAATTGAACAATTCTGGGAGACTAGATCAGTTGGAAGCGCTAATCACACTGGTGGTCCACAAACAAGTCGTTCAAATGCCAATATCGAAGCAGTGCGTGGGAGTGTTGGTGATAATCTCGGAACATCAGGCGTCGTGGAAAAGAGTTGCAAATTTTAAGAAGGTCTCTACAGCATATACTCGCAAAAGATCGTGTCTCCATGCTAAATAAATTTCAGTTAACTGATAGTAAATTAAACTTAAATTGTTGTAAGGCGTTGGTAAATATTCACAATAACTTCTTCTACAAGATCTTTGCGGCAGGGATCCTAAAAAAAGGGAGTTACACTTGCACTCGAGCAGCTTTCTTGCAAAACTGTAATGTGGTCCAGTGAAGCGTTTGCTAATTAATACAGCAACTGAATCCCAATTCCTATGATGTCACTAAGCCCCATTCAGCATCAACCCTTTGTAAAGGTACATTCATATATAATTTCCACAAACTCAGAAAAATGTTGTTTTTATTTCAATCCCACTGCCGGTGAAAGCGAAACAAAAATTAATATCGTCAACATGCCTAATCGACTCAAAGCATTAATCTTCCCCACTTTATGGCCACTTTTATGCTGTCGTATAGTCCGCATGAGTTCAAGGGAAAGCGAAAAAGAAAAAATATGCCAAACTTTGGTGAAACTTTCATTCGCACAAGGTCAACTGACACTAAATGCCACTCAACTTATGGCAGCACCACAGCCACATCACCAAAGTAATGCACTTGAAATAATTTCCCAGAAGGATCTCATATTTTATGTGCATCGACCTCGAAGCAACTTTATCCACTTGACATACAAAAAATAAAACACACACCCACCCAGCGACAGAAATCAAGTTGACGTTGTCAACAGTTGTTGGCATTCGTCATTGACATTCAGGACATTAATGCCTACAAGGGCCACGTTCGCCATGGTTTCTTCCGTCCCCGATCCCCATGCAGGCACACACATGTACGAGCATGTACATATCGTAACATCCTAGCAAACTTGGTATATCACATCATAAACATCTGGATTAAAGTTCATAAATCGTTGCGCTACAACTGGGTGCTCATAAAAATGAGTTATTCCACGAAGTTCCTTTGGGCCCGGCAGCGGAGTTCCACTGGGAGTCGAAAACTACAGCCCGGGAGAGAGATGGGATGCGAAAGAAATAACAGAAGCGCCTACACTTCATTTAAATATGCTGTTAGCGCGAAGATATTAATTACCGCCATTAACCTCGGGATAGAGGATGGTTTCCATGTACGTCCCGTCCACCTTTACCCCTTCCTGACTGCGTGCCGATGAAATATAGCATCTAATGACTTTATGAGCTAAGAAGTCAGTTTCTGCTGAGCAGGAAAGTTTGCGCGAATAATTGGACATAAATTTTAGAACACGATTATTGCCGGATAGGGAAAACTAAGTTTGCCGAGGTCCGGTTGGCTGGGGTGCTCGGACAGGTTAGATGAGCTTGGCTGGGATCATAAAGTGATGGATGATGTTAACCTTTCTGCGGGGCTGTGAAACATATGCCCTTATTAAACGAAGTTCAAAAGTTGTTAGGCTGCCGAATAACTTCTAAGTTATGCAGAAGTTTCAAGTCCTACGCGAAATAGAGCACCTTCATGGTAAGGGACAATCTCTCTCACACTCGGTACGGTAGGTCGATGTGGGATGGGAGAAATTCATACATCGCTGGATTTGCATTTCATTTTCTGACTGAAACTTATTGCCCTAAATTGACTTTCTGTTTTCATTAAATTAACTTTAACGTTAAGGGAAATAAAAGAAAGAGCTGACAACTCTCGCACGTTTCAAACGAATTGAGAAACTTCTAAAACGTATCTACTTCTTAATCTCGAATATTTCATAATCATGCTACATCGAACTTTGGTGCGGTGCTACTTTTTGATTTAATTTTAAGGCTCCTTAGCAAATGGTACCAACTGAACACTTATAGTTTCACTTCTCTCATTTAACATTATATATATTCCCCCTTCAACAACTTTTAGTGCATTTGAAAGTAAAATTGGGATGTAGCTGTATCTGCCAAGCTCACAAGTATTTGACAATTCTGGTTCTTCTCATGAACATTTCTGGTAGTACTCATCTTCCGCATTAAAATGCGGTTCCTGCCAATGGCCTGGATATCATTTAAAAGCTACTGATCAGGATGGGTCTCATACCAGATCACAGAGTTTCTGAACTTCTACATCTCTGCTCAAATGTTTTAAAATAATATATAAGATTCAGCTTAACTTGCTAGCATAAATACAAATTGTTGCGCTTTACTTTTACAAAACGCTTATTTGGGTAATTATAAAAAATTATGAATATGCTACTAAAAACCCAAAAATCATAGAATTGGATCGATAAACTTAAATTCAGGACAGTTAGGAGTCTAAGCCAGTCACAAGAATGCTGTCCGAAATTATTATGGTCGGGAAAAATCTCTAGGTACAAGCTTTTCAAATTTTAGTACAAAGCCCCAAGGTCTCTTTTTCAAATACTCAAAACTTCAGTATATCAAGAGTGCATTCTATAAGTTAGTTTCAATAATATTTTAATTAAACTTTTTCCAAATTCCAATCTGAACCCCGAAAAAGCGGAGACGGCATCAGAAAAACTCTGCCGCAGCCGCCGTTTTGATATTAATCGCTTCAAAATTTCTTGCTTATAGTATTTTTTCGGCCTCTAGAGTGGCCGAACCCTATAAGCATCAATGGTGGTATTTTGAATGTCAGAAGGATGCATTTTCAGAAGGATTGCATTAGTTCATTGGAAAGTTGTCTTGAATTCACTTTTTTTTTTGTTTTTAGCGACATAACTTACCGCTGCATAAGAGTCGGAATTACCGGTTAGAAGGTCAACAAGTCGACGAAAAATGTATTGTTTTGTTTAGTGCTTCGTTTTTTAGTACCCAAAACATTATTTGACATGATTTATACTGTAAAGACGTCGTGGCATAACTCACACATCCATCCGACAATACTCAAATGTAATATCTGTATAGAAAAAAGCTTCTCAAACTTGGCAACCACGAATAGGGTTAGCGATTGGGTTCTAATGATACCAGAAATTCTGTAATATAATCTCATCAAGGCACGTTCGACTCATATACGCGGTTTTATACGCTCTTTAAGAGGCGCCACAAAGTTGCATTATTTCAAACCCAGTCTTTCAACTCAGTTTCTTAAACAGTCAGTCTCAGTTCACAGTGGTCAATACGGAATTCACAAGCAAGCAAGAAAGTCGACGTACAACAAGAGGTTTATTTTTTGAATTCTAACATAGACTTTTTTACTTTATTTTAAAAGACAAACTGTCGAGTTATATATTAATGTAATATACACAGGCCGACATAATTCATCGTACGACACCCAAAAATGCTCGTTTTCAGTACCAACCGTATTTGGTAAAATAATGGATTACATTTCAGAATTCTTATAGAAAACAAAGACTATTTGCGTATAACAGCAAATCCAGTTTTCACTTTTTGGCCTTTTATTTAAAAAATAACAAATTACTCATTTCGTTCACACGTTAAATTTGCTCAGTTTACCTTATATTTTGCACAAGAATCATCATATTCTAGAATCAGTGTTTAGTATGTAAACTTCTTTTGCTCCAAAAATTGAACATGTCAGTTGAAGAGTGCATAAAAGAAACATCGGTAAATTTTGAGTGAATGATAAGAAATCATTGGTAGAAAGGAAGTGTTGAGTATGTGCGAAGATCAGGCCGTCCACAGTCAGAAGTAGGCGTGTGTAGTTCACGAACGAGATTGAACGAGGTTCAAAAAGGAGCTCTAACAAGTTGTTTTTGTTGAACTATCTCAAAATTGAGCATAGTTACGTTGCCGGTGGTGTACACATGTGAAGGGATTTCTTAAAATGTATGTGCACGAAGGCACATATGTGCGTATGCGTTACATAGTCTTTCAAATGGTTTTCTGTCGCAATGAATGGATGAACTATAAAGAGATTTTTTGCTATTTAAGGTGTCTTTATTATTTTTGTATTTTACACAATGCACGTATGTGTAACTACATTGAACGAAAAGACCCGGAAGAACGAAATAGTTCAATAAATTGATTAGAATAGAACTGAGCGCTCTCTGGACTGAACTAAAATACAAAAGTCTAATTTAGAGGGTCTAAAACTATGCGAGACCATTTATGTGCTTCTGCAGAGTTTCAAAATATGAATATGAGCTTACTAGTTGATTTTCTATGAAATATGGGTAAATTTTAAACCATCCTTTGTTTTCAGTCTGTGTCTATGTCTTACAGGTTGATTAACTACTACTCGCCCATGAGCCTGGAAAAGATAGACAAATCTGCGATTTCATTCTCCCGCTCAGTTGCTGTTTCAGACGATAAGGATGAATGTGAATAGATGGCTTAATTTAATTAACCTGTCGGAGACTACCCTAGCGAGACTTGTTGTGACAACGATACATTTCGTTTCAAGAAATCCTCTCTTCTCTCCCATCCCTTTTAGGACTTTTCTTATCTGTGACATCAACCTTCTACAGTACGCCCAAAGCATTGTACTCATAAAGTTCCCCTGAATAGGAAAGAAACTGTGACGTGGCAGTTTTGTTCTTCTTCTTCAGAGAATTCCTAGATTAGCTTGTAGACTAATCATTCTCAACGCCAAACATTATTCACCCCCAAAACTCTTGGCTGTAAAAACTTATCTCGTTTCGGTTACGACACACCAACTGTTAAGCTTTCATGGTCAGAAGATAAAAAAAAAAGTTAAATTGATACGTCCCGCCGAACTGTTTATTCAACAAGCCCCCGACACGTTCGTGTACAAGAAAGAAAATGTCTGCTCTCGCCGAGATAAAACGGACTACTTAATTTTTACAATGGCTTCCCATCAACCACAAAGGAGAACACTTCGACAGAGAATGTGTCTAAAATGTGGTGGCAAGAGCATGACGATTTTTCACTCCCCCGCAAGAGCCACAACGAGTGGGAGTCTTTTGCAAACAAAGTTCCCCATCAAAAGACAGCCCGTTCGAAGAACTTCAAAAGCACACATCATGCTACAATGAACCTTAAAAAAATAACATACTCGTGTAACCACAATAAAAACCAATATTACGATCAAAATCTCAGAACTCAGTCCATTTGCCAAACGCCACCCAAAAAACCACTGCAGCGCCCATTAAAAAGTGTATTCAACCGAAAAAAAATTTGATTGATTGCCTCCTCAGAACATTGGCTTTCCACCGTATGCGTGTTGTGTTCCTTTGTCCAGGACTTTCTGGCTTCTTCATAAAGTTTCCTCCTCTCGTGAACGGCTGCTGCTCAGACATCTATCGGCACGATGTCGAAGAAAAATGATGCAAGAAAATTCGTATTTTCATCAAATGTGTTCCCCATTTAGACATCAATCATGTACGATCGGTGTAAATACGCTGCTCCTGCTGTCACTGTGTGCCGAACAAAGGCACTGGCAGCTGTCAGAGTAAAATATGGTCCCGTGGCACCCTCTGGGGGCGCTGTCAATGGAGCTGGTCCACAAGGAAAGAGCGAAAATGTATTGACAGCTCTGTCATTTAATTCGCTTTGATTGGCTAACTTTCATTAGCCACCCAACGCTGGCTGGCCCCAACAACGCCGTAAAACAACGTCACTGACACAAGCAATAAAACGCGAACATCATTTTTTTTTATTGTGCTCGCACAATATTTTTACGGCCGGAACACAATTTAAGTTTTAATGCTTCTTTGACCACAAAGGCATAAAGAAAATACCCGACTCTCAATCAGCCCGGATGCCATCAGCGACTGGGTGTTGTTGTCGTTGGGCTGCCGTCCGGAGTGCTCAGGAATAAAAGGAATTATTTCCACTTACCAAACTGGAATAAACTCGATAATGAGTTCTGCATTATTCTGATGTTGATGGTGATGGCCACACTGATGCGAGGACCGGTAAGACTCTCGGCGCTGTGTATACACAGCCATAAAGTCATTTGCCTTCGTTGCGTTCGCCGTCGGTCGTCGTTCAGCACACCGCATGAAGTTTAGCTCTGTTTGAAGCACCTACACACGTAGCGCCCGACCATCCCGAGCCCCATTACCACGCTGCCACGACAAGGATGCTTGCTCATCCTTGTACAAAATGAGAAAACATAAAGCACGCCAGCAAACACACCCACGCACACGGGGTGGACGGCGGGCGAGGAGGTCGAGAAAGAGGTCCGCACTCTAAAGGTACGCCACGGTACACATCTTGTAATGACTCGAAAATCGTTTCGTACCCTCGGCGAATTTATATGCCTCACCGCCCGCTCTCAGAGGAGTCAATGTACGCCGTGGAATAACGACGACAAGTGTGGATTGAAAAGGACACACCGAGCGAAATGTATTCCAAAACCCCCATTCACGGAATGAACGGAGCGGGTGGGGTCGGAGAGTGGAGCACGACTCTCGGTCATTTAGTTCGCATGAAGTGGAAATTAAAATCTTATACTCGTGTCCTTGCGTCGGTGGACGACGGCACTCTTTCAGTGCCCCCATCGCATCCACCACATCGGGCGCCTGTCTTGAATACAAATTATACCGCCCCCCAACCACCCCCGGTGGCCGTGAACTCCGACTTGTAGCCCGAACGATTGCTGTGGGATGTAATGGTTCGATTCGTTGAATAACGTCTCATTTCGCTTCGATTTTTCACAAGATCGAAATATACTTTTCCCTTTTAATCCAACCCACGCGCCGCCCACCGCCAGCCCGGCACAACGTCGCCTACAGTGTTGCTATGCTTATTGTGAAAAAGAGGCGAACCTAGCTCTTGTACCTGGAGTGAATGCTCATTTCCAACCCAGCTCCAAGTCGTGTCAAGGAAACACGTACCCTGTGGAGTTGAGCATCTTAACTCTTAATTAGTTCGCAGTGTGGCGCGCCTGCCGTGGAGCACCAGCAGGAGCAGCAGCGGAGGCCAAAGTGACAATGGGATAAGGCCCGCTGTACCTTATCCTAAGTAGCAAATAATTGAATAACATCGCACTGAATGGACCCGAAAAGGTTGCCAGGCACCGCGGCGAGGTGGCCGAACTGCAGAATGGGCGGGAAAAAGAGAGAGCGCGAGACCGAGTTCGTCGTGTCGGTCGATAATGCCCTCTAAGCGCAAATGAGCCGATTGAATATAAAAGGGAATCATCGTCATTATGGAGATTGCCTTTTCGGGCATTTGTTTTGTATTTAAACAATGGCAATGGCATAATCAAATCAAGTGTAACGTTTGACTTTTGGAAGTGTCCCATAGGGTTCCGGGTTAGGGGGTTGTGTTTCCTGGTGGGCTGTGCCTTTTGGTACTTGTTGAGGTCCTTAGAGTTGGATGGACGGGGTATGATGCTTAAGGTGTTGTGGCCTTGTTGTCGACACGGCAGGCCATTAGAGTGAGGGTGCTTGGAGGCCATTTTGCAAAGTAGTCGGGTCGCCTGAGGAAGTGATAAGGAATACGGGGACAACGGGGCGGCAAGTTAAGGTTCCACTAAACTGCTTGTGCGGACATGTTAAGTTGAATTTAATTTGAATTTATTTAAAAGAAACATCGGCCAGGCACATAGACTTCCCCCTGGGTAGGTCAAATGGACAATTTGAGTATTGGTGCACAATTCGTAATCCACTCTGTTGAGAGATATTGCACGAGGAATAAATAAGATCCCTTTTCTCAATCGACTCAACCATCAACAAAGAGGGTAGTTTATCCTCTTGACTGAAAGAGAAAGTGGCTACCGATCGGGTGAATCAGAGAGACCATGCTTTGGGAATCGTTTTTGGCTCGCGAAAAGGTACGATCGTTGGTTTACCCGTGGTAACAATATTTCTAACTTAATAATTGGAATCCGTCGGTAGAACTGATGGTCTTATCCATGTCTAGTCTCTTCAAGTAAGGCGTCAGCAAATTGTTGGAAATCCATTTCATTTGTGGGTCCATTAGCTCATTGGACGTCATCATTTCATACATTAAACACAGAACAACTCACAGCTCGCATTTGACAAGTCACTCTTGCTCTGAGTAGAGTTTTGTATATGCATGAAAGCGGGCGATCGATGAAATTGAGAGTTGATAGCTTAGGTTAAATAGGGGGGCTGCTAGTGCTTTCACCAGCACATTTAGTATAGTGGTCCATTGTAATACCCCTCGTCAGACTACTACCACTGATTGACTACTTCAGCGATAGTGCTGTTAATTTGATCCCAACGGCAAATGGTGACTGGACCAGATTAACTTTGCTTTCACTGGGATTCGAACCGGAGACCCCGCGAACTAGGGGCAGGCACTCTACCAACTGCTCCATCCAAATTCTGAGGCGATACTACAGAAACTTCAAACTCGTAAAAACTGAAGAGTAGATACCCTGTAAGGATGAAGTCGGAATCTAGGTTTAGGTAGGTAGAACCACAGTCCTTGCTGCGAATATGGAAATACTACTGTAGCAAAATGTATGTATTCGTTACTTAGTAACGAATACTCAGCATCGTACCATATAACGAATCGTTATATTATGGTAGCGTTACTTTTTTCTACGTGCATATATTATAGACAACCGAGATCGGTATGTTCAATCTCGCATAGTATGCCATGCTCGTATGAACATAGAAGCCAGACATCTAGTTGCAGCATGACTTCGAAGAAATTCAGCGAGTTTGCGACGACTGGAAGTTGCTTATTAACTTCCTGAAGTGCGAAACTGGCCTTTTCCGGACCCCGTTGCACATGTCACCGCGGGATACGAGCCAAAATTTGCGTAAGTTCGGCATAGTTGACCCGCATGGTCGGCCGTTAGCTGTAAAAAGTGTAGTAAGGTATCTGTATTTAGCTGGATTTTGACTTGGATCCTGGAATATCTGTATTTTGACAGACATATAGATATCGCTCTGACGAAATCCAAAAAAGCCTTTGCTGCGGCAAGGATGTTGTTTTTCAGCAACCAACTCGATACCAGAGTGAAGGTAATCTGCTACAAGGCCCTAGTACGGCCAATTATGGTGTACGGTTGTCCATTGTAGTTCAACGTGAGTCCTTCCCAGATGGAAAAGATGAGGGTGTTCGAGAGGCAGTGTCTTACGAACTGTCTCCGTCTGCATCGTACGCCCGAGTCCGAGTACAAGAAGTACTATCCCAACGAGGTCCTGTACAACGATGAAAATGTGAACAGGTTAGATAATCTTATTATTAAGCTGATCAGAAGGCACATTGCACGAGCTATGATCTCTTCCAACAGTCTGATCTGCGGGGTTTACTACCCCAATATTATGTACCATGAAAGGCAGTGGTTGCCGTGGCGTAGTGGGTTAGTGCGTCGACTCCTACGCAGAGGGTGCCAGGTTCGATACCCGAAATTAACACCTTTCATATTTCACGGCTACACCTCTTTCGAATCACTGACAATGCTCAAAGAGTACTCCTGTCTAGAAAAAGCTTCTCAACTTCGCCGTTTGGAGTCGACATTAAGCTATAGGCCCCTTCCACTTGTGAAGGAACAATAGCAAGCACGAGTGGTTGCTGAGAAGCATTGGACTGTCGCGCCAATCAAAATATAAAATAATAATATTACAATAATACAAGAACTGGGGTGGATTTATTTGTTGGTGCCTTTATAAATTTCGGTGAAAAGTTGAAGGCTTCAGCTAGTAATCGTGGTTGATAATGACTTTCCAGTTGATGTGCCTCTAGCTAAACTGTTTTGGATGATTGTCAAGCGAAAGCGGATTTCTTGTTTAAGAGTAAAGGAATAAGGACTTCCAGCCTTAAACATAACACCTTCCAGCTGTTATACTCAATCGACTCAACCAGCAACATAAAATACCCTCTTGAAAGAATGAGATTGTTGCCAACGATCGGATGAATCAGAGAGGAAATGCATTGGCAACCGTCTTTGGATCGCGAAAGTGTATAGTCGTTGGTCTACTCGTGGTGGAAATTCGCCTTTAATACAAGTTGCAAATAAATCCGAACACCCGACTGGGAGGTAGAGCCCCTCAAACAAGGCTGCGAAAGCAAGCCATCACCATACTCACACAAATAGACATCAAGACGTTCATCAAGCACCGCAATGCCTCTCTCGAAACCTCATAAAATGTTACAACACTGACTGCCCTTGTGAGAAGATCAATAAAATCTTTGATTAACGAACTGACGTTCAATCCGACAGTTCGTACCACACTTCGGGATGTTTATCGTCGAATAATAAACCATCGCCAGTGAAGAACATCCCCAGAAGTTGATGTGAACTCCTCATCGAGCTGGTGACGTGAAATGCTCAGCAACGATTCATTGAACTATGTACATCGTATCATCAACCATCACGAACAACGTGAACGTACTTGTTTGAAGCACCCACTCAAACCTTACGATAACGTCACCGACATAGCATTGGCCAAGATGGAACTCATTCGACTTAAGTGTCTCTCTCCGACACGCTTGAAAATGAATCTCAATTTCGCTCGTGCACCTGTCGTAGGACCCTCCTCGCACTGGACACCATTTTTAATGACCGCCCACTTGGAATGCGAAAAACAACGATGATGGCCATAAAGGAGCGCCACGCCAGGAGTGAAGCAGTAAAGCCCAAACCAGGAGTGAGAAGCATATTCTTAATGCACCCAATGCCAATGCACGGCTACTGCATGAACTCCTCCCGCAGTAACGATGGGAATCATTTAACTTAACCTCCATTATTCTGCTCGCAAACAGACAACCCATTACCAACAGCGAGTGGGGTGGGACGGTGGGGGAAAGTGAAATTTATTAGTTTCCTAAAAATAGTGAGGTAAAGGGGCGCCTGAGAGCTGCATTACGATGGAGTATGCCGCACCAGAACATGCCCATCTCTCCGTTCGAATAAATTACCGAAGGAAATCCCAGTGCCTTGACTTGTCTCGGACGAGCAAGCGAGCGAGCGCCGGCGAAAGAAAAACTGAACGAAACGCCCGGCAATGGAGATTGAGCCACCACGGGTGGTGATTCCAGAGCTGATAGTGGGAAGAGGACGAGGACCTGGGGCACATTAAAGAGCAATTAAAATCCTGTCATAGAAGCTTTTGCACATGAAATATGAAGAGCCATCACGAGATCTGGGTTTATTTTTTTCGCAGTAAAAAAAAAATCCGAAGAACTAAGCAATCATGGCCAGTCAAGCAGGCAGGCAGTCAGGGAGCTGCACTGCATGTGTGTGCTTGCATTTACATTCCCCAATGCGCAACATTGAAATCTTAGATAGAGATCCTGGCTGAGTTCTTGTGCATGCATCTGCTTTGCATTTTGCACGCCTGAAAGGAGGACACTGGGACCTGGAGAGAAACGAAATCCGGGGGTGGAGACTGGAGAGTAATTTTCCTGTGGGAATTCCACCATTTCCAGGTGACTTGAAGCCTTCCTGCCACGGAATTTATCTGGGTTATGAAGCTCTCAGTTGCAGCGAGCCACCGTTCCACATCCAGATTCGCCGCCGCCGCCCTGTGTTTTTGCAGGTGAGTTTATCTCATTTGCATGCAGCGCTCATTTTTTGCATGGCCAGGAGCCAGGACGCGAGACCCTGGCGCTGATACCATCGCACAGTGAATATGTATGCGATGCAGCGGCATCTTCGGCGTGGCATGAGCACGCGGTAGGATGGGAGAGCGTCGTCGATGTAACTTTCTAAATTACGATCTGCATCGTACTCGGCTCGTTGGGTAAGCATAAATACTCCACCCGTCCACATGTGAACGGAAAATAATGGGAACAGCGGGTGAAACAAAAAAGCATCGCTTCAACTCCAACGCGGGGGGCACACGGCAGAGAATGGCTCTGCTCCTCGGCAACAGTTATCCAGCACTCGCTGTCACCGGGAGCAGTCAGCAAATTAACGCCAGCCCAGTGAAGTCTATTGTGAGCTGGAGCGTCGCGGTTGGTGTTAATGTATTACAAATCGTGCAGCAACTTGGCATTAAAATTGCTGTGTGGCGCTTTTAAGTATATTGTTTCGCCGTAATGTGGTGTGAAGCTGCTGCGGCGTGGGCGGAGTATCTGCGCAATGGGACATTAGCTGACAACGCAGTGAAGTGGATTTTAGTTTGACTCATAGATGATGGGGCGGTTGGTATTTTTATTTGATGCGACATGGAACGTGATAGTGAACGGATGCGTAATGGGTCCCTCTGGTGCAGGCGATGGCCTCGTGGGTGTGACGCATACGGAATGATGACCTGAAGTGCGTGTTCGGTCAGTAACCGATGATGACTTCTGGGAGTGGGTGCATCAGCACACCGCGTAAGTAGTGGATGGTGAATTCGTTGCCAATCCCTTATGTGGAGGGGGAAAAGGATGATGCGTTTAGCAATTTTCAGTAAATGCATGACGGGGTCCGAAACGAATGAGGATGCTTTTGTATTTTCCAGGACAACTTTCGTTGGGCGCCATTTTGAACAAGGGTGTCACCAACATATTGAAAGTATTTATCATAGGGTATCTAGTCGACTCCTTCGTAGGGTACTACTGTCCTATCCGGAGCTGGGCCACAGCCAACAAGCCTCTCTAGATAGCTGTCTCGAATTATGCACACCAAGTTGGGTGAGATTCTCTTAACATTTGTGAGACACGTTAAACACTCGAGTCCGCTAGTAAATTTCCGCATTGCCTGTGAGACGAAAATGTTTCAATGGATCCAATATGATTCGTTCACTCTACAAGGTCTAGCTGTCTTATAGGCATTGGATCCGTAAACACCAATTAGTGGTTGAGTCTTCTCTACCAGTTGTCCAAAACGTATATATGACTAACACGGCTGCAGTACATATCTGACAGACACTGCGTTAATTCAGTAGTATCTTTCGAAAGAAGATGCTGTTTTCCTAATTACTTTATTAACCCCAAATTTGTACTCAAGTTGCTTGCACTCCGCTGTCAAAGAATAACTCGAAGTAACAGATGGCCTCTTACCTCCTGCCCAAGAAGTCGATGTTGTGTGCTTCTTGGCCGCCAGTTTCTTTACAGTGTGTGGCCACCCCACTTCTTTTTATAGGACCTATACACAACATAGTCATGCAGCTACAGACCATGCAAAATTCAACAATTTTTGAATTCACGCAGACCGTCGCTGCACACATGCGACATGAATACAACAACAAAATACATTTGTTTGCAACGACGAGGCTATATCGTGTATGGGACCTATTAAGTTGAAGTTGGACATAGATCAGTCGCATTTGGGCCACAACTTTGTTACTACCAATATGTTGCTACGCAGTCTTAGCCGATGCTACTTTGTAAACATTTTCGGACATTTTACAAAACGATTAAGATAGCTTTCACAAATGTTGTTCAGTTCACCCGGGTTCCTAGAAAAAGTACGATCCGCGGTGAGTTTTCCCACAGGATGAGAGAACGCAAGAACTGTAAAGGCAGACACTTTTGCAGAAGTCATAACGCCGATAAGAATAATTACAATGAGCTTTGACAGGGTCAAAGAGATTCTTGAGAGCCAGTTTACTCAAACTTACGATGACTGCATCAGCTTGACCACAATTGTTTCATAATGGCAAGGCACATAGTGCCATCAAACTATAAATGTTTAAGAATGCTTACTTTGTTTTTCAATGACAGCGCAAGCACGATACATGACATACTTTAAAGTCGAACATACTCAGCTAATAAATTCCAATTTCATCATGGCAAGGCTAACATCTGAAAATCACTCACAAATTACTGAATTTCTTTTTCAAAATTCATGCTCTGTGAGAAATGTTTTCCTTTACTCTGACCATTCCAGCATTCTAAGCTTCCTCCAACTCTGTGGTGTAAGCTAAGGTCTGATCCTTATGTTGCCGCATATTCGTGGTCGCTCTTGCTGCGTCTCTTCGGGCCAGAGCTATACGTGACAAATCGTGGCCCGATAGTGTCTCACAGGCAATGTCAAAGCTTCGTTCGTTCGTTGTACGTAGCTGATGTTAATTTGTACTCTGTGACTGTGGTCTGAAGCACCGCGTTTTCCATTTATAACAGTTGGAAATTTTCTTCCTACTTCAATAAATCATTATCAGCGCCGTATGATAGTCGGACATAACTGCTCCGCTTAGACATAACTGCTGATAAGTTGGAGTAGATTACATCGATCGACCGATTCTTGGACCCCGCGAATGAAACATGCAGGTGAATGAAGATGAAGATGATATGATAATAATAATATGAGTGGCACTACAGCCAGTAGAGGGCCCAAGGCCTAACTTCTCAGCAACCACTGGTGTGGAATGGACATATTGTTTTATGCTGACTCCGAATGGCTAGGATTGGGAAGCTTTGTTGTTACTCTCTGAGCATTGTCAGTGACTCGAAAGACAGGGTGACCACTAAAATTATTGTTGGTCGTACCGGCCGGGAGTCGATTCCAGGCAGTTAGGTTGCGTAAGGTCAGACGCACATACCCACAACGCCACAGCCACCACCAAGGACTCAACTATGACCATTAGAATCTGTAAGTTTTCGGGAATCGAACGCAGTGGAATAGTGGTACGGTAGGCGCTTGTTGTAAATATGAATGCTATTGTTTCAAATCAGCTGAATTGTCCCGCCTTATGCATTCTTCTAGCCTAACTCCATAATCATTAGTTACAATTGGTGCTTCTGTGTGGCTGTGTACATCCGCAGAATTAAATTTGCTCAAAGAAACAACCTTTTTTCAATCTTTTTCCGATTCTTTCTAACTGCTAATAATATTTCTATATATTGAAAAAAGATTTATTTAAAATGGTTCATCAATTGATTAATGAGTGCAACCAATTGGTAAAAGCGGCCATATACTCGGCTCGCGAAGTTATCCGAGCAGCATTTAACATAATTTCATTTTAAAGTGATTTTATTAGTGACCATACCATCAAAGGACCCTGTGTTAAATTTTAGTCCTTTAAAAGCTTTAACTTGTCTTGGACTCCTGATTTCGGTCGTCGTATCTACGGTGTTCGTTGTACAAAGTGGTTGAGTTTGCAGCTTCTTCACATTCAATAGTGTATCCTCCTTCAACTCAGAATGAATGACTCGACAACCGCCAGATTGTGTTACGCCTGAGATTGCACTTAGCGCTCAGAACCTGGCACCACGCTTCCGAACGAAATGCATTTTAAGGAAAAGTGAACAAACATTCACACACATTGACATGGTCAGCTTGTCAGAGCACTCCACATGAAAATATGAATTCGCATCATGACAGCGGCACCAACAGCCATAGAATGGATTTGTCTCTGCAAACTACTCTTTCGAATTCAAAACCCCCCTCCGGACCCAAAGCACACACATTCAAGAGGAGCAATTATCCAAGTTGGCAAGTACTCGTATCTTCCGAATGAATACGTCCTTATGAGGATTGTTTTGCGAGATAAAGCGATCCTTCCCAACTGTCACCACATGGAATGAAGCATTTCCAGAGAGACTCTAACATATTCCAGTTCATGACTGTCACCAGCAATGTTACCCCCGAAAAACGAAAACCCACAAACTCCTCGTTGTCGTTATTTGCCGAAACTTTTAACCAAAAGCTGTCACATGCTAACCACTGCCTGTGTCTCGAAACTGACACCATCCATGTATGGCATGTATAATTTATATCGCTCACGTTCCCCTCACAAAGTTCGGTTCCAAAAAAATTCCAATTGAATTTAACTTCCGAACCGGCCACCCACCGCACGCCCACTCGTGAATCTACTGAAAACTGCGCAACTGAGTGTATTCATGCGAGGTTGCTAGCGATGTCCACAAGAAATGCATTTCTAATTTGTTGCGTGGAACATGGTGCAGCGCTTGCGAAATATTTCTCAATTTTGAGGTTTTCGGTCACAGAAAAACTTACTCCCCCTCTCTCCGTCATCACGATGAGATGGGAAATTGTTTGAAAAAGTCGAATCCAAACCGACGATGGTGCACTTGAAACTTTGAAACACTGCAGTGCCAGGGCACGGTGAGGTGAGCGCAAAATGTTAACTCCACATCCCACACCGGCAAGCGATTACTTTTTGTGTGTTCCCCGAGTGCAGTCGAAAGTTTTTGCCAGATTGAAGGCTCCCTCCCGCTGACTGCCGTGGACTTGAAACCGGATGACAGGTAAAACCAATCGTTCCGCAATAAAAACGAGAAACAGAATGAACCCCAAATACAATTTTCCAATAGCGTTGGCAGGTTTTTTGCGAACCGAGGGGACAGTCAATACACAACCCACCCACAATCGCATTGCATAACTGGTCGACGACAAAGTTTCGCGTTTGACGCAGTCATTGCCTAATTAGGCTTTGGCGCTGATTAAATCCTTTCGGAACAGCATCTGCTCGACTGTGCTGCGATTATTGTGATGACGGAAATCGCCGGGAACTCGCACAAAAAACTAATTGAAGCCATTCGAATGGGCATTACGCAATCGGCTCAGTCACAATCCATCAGCGTTTTGGCATCGTCATCGTTATCGACGTTGACACAGCGATGGCGAGATAGCCCTTTCTCATGGACATCAGCTAATGCGAAAAGTTTTAATTGTGTTCGTGTGTTCAATATGTTTGCTGATGGCTTATTGAATTGCATTGATTATGGGAGGACTCGCATTTGGTCGCATTGACGTTTTGGCACGACGCTACGGTCCATGCACCTCCATGCTTTGACAAATGTTTGCACTCAAATCAAGTCACTTGTGTTTGTGCACCACAGGACGGCAGATCCTATGCTCCTTTATTCCACGGGCATGCCAACCCCAACCCCCACCCTTGGGAGGTGGCTTTAAATGGAATAAGCTAATTAATCCCGGTTAAGTGTCGAGTAAACATTTGCTGCCACAATATTTGCTTGATCATTTCAAGTGAAATTATTTTACACATGTCCTCAGACAGCAGCAGGTATTGCGGCGGGGCGTGAGCGTCAGCGCGAGAAAAGTCTTGACTGGGAAAGTATTAAGTGTTGATTTTAGCGTTAAGGATAAACAATGCGTACCGAGGGATTACAAAGGCCCTTTCTGCGGGTTGACGATGAATTTATTCGACGCTTATGGAAATACGATTATGCGGGTAAGGGGCTTATTTTATCAGCCACACACATAAGCCCCGACTTACGCTCTTTCATAGAATTGTCCTGTTTTCATTGAAATTCCATTTACAGGGAATGGATGCGGTTTTACAAAAGGACATGAATGGAGGCTGTTCTTGAAAGCGAGGAAATGAATACGATGAGATGATTCATACCTTGCAATGCAGTTCCAGTTTAAGCCACGTCAAAGGCTGCAAGTGAAGGGTCGTCAATGATAGACAAGATGGATAGTGTGCCCATATGTTTGCCCGGAGTAGGTCGGCAAGCCAGAGATCATAGAAAAAATTCATCAAATGGTATTGAATGAATTGAAGTCTGTGAAGTGGCTTCGGTTGTGGAGAAATCAACTGAGCGGGAACACCATACATTACATGACTATTTGAACATGGAAAGCATACTAACTGAGCGATGGCTGCACCACTTGCTCACAATCAACCAAGAGAAGGTGTGTGAATCCGAAAGAGTTTTTGCGCGGTTTCACACGTGGATGCATTACAAAACACCAGAGACAAGGGAACAGTCAAGATAGCGCTTTTTACAGGTGCACATTTGCCAATGTATTCGGCTGACAAGGTCATGGCCACCATTGCTTGGGTACCACGTTGGCCGGCATGGTCAAAAAATGCGTCATTTTTAAAGGCCAGTGGTGACGGTTTTGTATAGCCGGCAGTTAAATTGCCATTCTTTGGCAGAGTGGAGATTGCTCTAATGAACCGGAGGAGATCCTCGTGTCGGTTCGTATTGGATTCGCCTGTCCACTGTTCGGCGTACGACATAGAAGATCACAGAACATCCTTGTCGATCCTGTATTTGGTCAATTGTATCGCCACAGATGAGTGCTGGGAAAGGACTCTTGGAAGAGGTTAAGGCTCGTGCAATATGACTTCCGATCTGGTTAATAATGAAAAGAAAGAGCTGAGCATGAAATCGTGATGCCATTTTCAGCGGGTCCTGAAAAGGTTAGTTGCACACTTCAAAAGGTTAATAATCAACTTCCACTCGTCACTCGTTGAATTTTCTCAACGTCATGTTGAAGAAATATATTCATTATCTGTGAGCTACTAGATCTTCTTTCGTTCGCTTTATACTGCCGTAATAAACATATGAGATCTTCAGTGAATATTCTAAGCAAATTCGACGAACCTACCACCCCACCTAGCAGACCAGTTTTGATGCCAAAGACCGTGGTAGAAATCGATAATTCTCGAAATAAAATGAGAACATAGTAAGTAGGCAGGTGGGTAGGTAGTAAGTGGCTTAGATGCACTTAGGCCAAGGTAGGCCCGTTGTACTGCCACGTGGGTTTGCCAAAAAGAGAGAGGGGTACGGCCGGCGTGGCTATTACCAGAAATGAAGTATTACAGAGATGCCCGACTTCTACCTCTCTTTCTCCTTGAAATATTTGACAACTGTTTTTTATAACGTGTTCTTAAACCAAATCGACCAATCAGAAAACGGCATTTACAATAATTCGTGAATAAACGTAAAAAATTCATGAAATTCTGTCAAAAAAGTACTAAAATTCGTCGGACTAGGGGACAATCAGTGTGAAGTCGGATATCCCTGTTATACTTCTTTTCTGGTTATTCCGACAGCCAGCCAGATATGTCGATGTAGTCTCATATCGATTTGATTGACGTCTCTCTCAGATCGCGTAGATTATCGAAGAAGTAGAATCCTAGAATAGCTTTCCTAGCCGAGGCAAGTGCAGGGCAGTTGCAGAGAAGGTGTTGTACACTTTCCTCTTCTTCCTCGTCTCGGCAACTTCTGCAGAAATCATTAGAAAATAGACTTAGTCTTTTCGCGGGTAATCCCAAAAGACAGTGTTCGGTGATTATACCCACAGCTGTGCTAGCTTTAGGTCTTTTTAAGGATATCAGACTAACAGATCTCTTGGGGTCAAGTGTACCAGATTTTTTTGGTAATTTGGCACGTATTGCCTGTGTTCCATCTGGCATTGAAAGCTAGAAGAGTACCTAAGTAACAGAAGAATCCGTCATCTGGCAGTATTGTGTGGATTTTTGCCATTTTGTAAGATTCGCAGTTTCCTATAATGTCTCTATGGCGCGGGACCCAACACAGGCGAATTCGAAACTGTTCGGATATCTGGTCATGAGATGTGCGACAGCTTATGATTATTTTTGAATTTTTAGAGAACGATTTTAGGGATTTGATTGCTGCCTGGCCGTAAGGATGCATATATCACGTTCTACCTCAGCCAGGACAGGGTTTCGGTGATCGCCATTATTTGCGCTTGGAAAACGCTGCAGTGATTAGGTAGATGGATTGATTTATTGAGTTTAAGATGTTCAGATAAAATTCCACTGCCTACTCAGCCTTCTGTTTTGAATCCGTCTGTGTAGAAATATATGGCGTTACCGAATGGTATATTGCTGCCATACCACAGGTCTCTTTCGGGAATTAGGGGTTTGAAGTTTTTCTCTGAGAAGTAAACAGGTGAGGTGTAATGCAGATTAGTAGATTCAAGTCCTTGTTCTATTGGGATTCTTGCATGTCCGGACCTGTAGTCCTGCCATTGGGAGCACGCTTTCAATCGGATTGCACAGATGGTTGATATCTGCTTTCCAAGAAGATCTTTTAGGGCAAGGTTCAGTATGGTTTCAAGTGCATCGGTGGAAGTCGATCTCAAGGCTCCACTTATGCTGATGCATGCTTGTCTTTGTACCTTCCTTAGCATGTTTAGGTGTTTGTCGACGTTGAGTATGGGCTACCATACTGGATGTTTCTGATCACCGCAGTGAAAAGCCAGTGCGTCATGTGTGGTTGAAGACCCCATTTGTACCTGATGGATTTTTGGCTCATGTATAGGGCCGTGATGGCCTTCCTTGCTCTTTCGGCAGTATTAAGCTTCCAGTTCAGTTTCCTATCTAGGCCAAGATATTTCGCCTCATTAGAGAATAGCAAACTGGTACCATTTAGGGTGGGAGGGTCGGCGTAAAGTATTTTTTATTTCCTAGTGAAGAGGACAATCTCGGTTTTCTGTACGTTTAAGCTTAGGCCATTATAGGTAGCCCAGTTATTGAGTAGACTTATACCATGTTGCATTAATTCTTCCAAGACCGAGGGGTACTTTCCCGAGAAGGCTATAGCATCATCTTCTACATAGGCAACCGATTTGCAGCCAAGAAGCATTAGACAAAATTATAACAAAAGTCAACTCACAGTAACAAACTTGCAAACGTGTCAAAATCTTCCTAAATTACTATTCTTTTGTAATTCGGTTTCAAGTGCAGGAGTCGTGAGCATGTGTGTTGTGAAAAAAAAGGAACGTTACACTTCAATAGAAAAGTAATTGTTGAACACCATAAAAGTGTATAATTTTTATAAGTAGATTGAAAAAATGATAAATATCATTAAAAACTTCCAGAGAAAGAGAGAGCAAAAATCTAAGCCAGCCGTAAATCAGGTCAAGCGCAGGTTGTTCTGAACGGTAAGGCAATCTATGACAAATTCGATGCTAAGCGCTCCATAACTAAGGTATTTTTTTAATACTTGCATATTGAAACTTATTAACATTCCCTTGAAAATTCATTGAAATATAATTAACTAAGAGCAGATGGTGAATATACAGTGGGGAGCAAAACTGGATACATAAATTCAAGTTTTTCTAGTTTTTCATCAAAAAAATTGTTTCCTTATGACGGATTTGATTAAAATTTTTAGTTTCCGTCGAATTGGAACTTGTTGATTTTGACTTGTTTGTTGTCCTCTGCAGATCAGCTTTTATGTTAATAATAATATGCGTGAAGCGACAGTCCGAGGTGGACCTGGGCCTAGCTTCTCAGCAACCACGTGTGTTGTGCGTGCTATTGTTCTTTCACGAGTGGAAGGGACCTACAGTTTAATGCCGACTCCGAACGGCGAAGTTGAGAAGCTTTTTCTAGACAGGAAAACTCTTTGAGCATTTTCAGTGACTTAAAAGAGGTGGAGCCGTGAATTATGAAAGGAGGTAAATTCGGGTATTGAACCTGGAACCCTCTGCGTAGGAGTCGACGCACTTACCCACTACGCCACTGCGACCCAGAAAATTTGTCGGCCCTATATTTTGTTCTTATATTTTTATATTTTTTTCGGAAGGTGCTGATTTTTATATTTTTGTGGTGTCCTCTTGTGTTATGTTAGCATTTGGTTTTGGTGTTTTTGGCACTGGGTTTTGCTATACCGATCTCAATAAGGTGAAGAAAAACAGTCTTGATCACCCACCTTTATTATGCACGATCTCAATTTTTTCAATTCACTTTTCGTACTTTTCTAGAATGTATGGTGCCGTAACATAGACCGAATTTCTGTGTCTACGTCCAATGATTAAGGACGATTTCGAGACAAAAAACCCTGGTAGCTCTCAATATTTTTCATATATTCATTTATACTATTTTTTGAAATTTATATTTTTTAAAACATTAAGAAGTAAACATTTACAAATAAAAAGCTAATTTTTCAACTAGAATGTGGCTGACCGCTCAGTAAAATGCTAAAATCAGCGTGACGAAATATATCGTAAAATATAATACGCCAAATTTAGACCTAAAGTAAATGCACAAAAGAAAGAACGAACAATTAAAACTTCGAAAACTGGATACATGGGATCGGCTGGGATTTTGTTTTATTTCGGCCGTTTTAATTGGACAATTTCAATCACCGATGCCTCTTTTCTCTCTTTTAGTAATGAAATAAAAAATCAACTCTGGAAATTTTAATCAAATCAGCAAACAGTTTTATTGATGAATAACCACAAAAACTGAAATCATGTATCCAGTATTGCTCGCCACCGTAGGTACTTCCAAGAGGCCTAGACAATCATACGCCCGCCTCCGCGCACTTCGTTATAGTTGCTTGCAATACGAACACAATTACGGAATGAACGATTTTTAGTTCTGGTAAAACGGTTTAATTGAGGATGAAAGTAATTTTGGAGAAAGCCAAGCATGTGCACAAAAAACAAATATTAACTGATGTGGACTGACAGTGAAAATCACTGTGACCCACTGTATGTACAATCCTTGGATCATTTTAACCTAACAAACAATCTAGAGTTTGGCAAACGGCATGGAACGTTCCGAGAGTAGTAAAACCCGCTCAACTTGAAGCACTAACGCCCCTCCACTCAAACCACAAGCACAACTTGCGCCCAATCTCGATGGCCACCAACTCAATCCAAATTAAAAATGGTACTGTCGAGCCAGCGTGAATAACGTGCCGCAACACTTCCCACACCTCTGCAATACAGCTAGCAACATTCACTTTGGTACATATTGTAATTGTCTGTAATCAGTTGCCCCCTTTTCTGGTTTCTTCTATTTGTTTACATGTTGTCATCGTTTAAATAACAGTTCAATACATGCTCTGGAGTTGGCTGCACAAAAGTAAGTCGGTTGTAACGAAAATATTTGTTTGCTTATTTGTTTTGTTTTGTCCTTAAAATGTCGTCCCTTTGTCTCGGAACGTAACTCGTACGGTGTATGCATTTTGAGTCTCAAACAAAATTCCAACTCAGTTCTCTACCGATCCGCTGTTCGAGCCCCTTTGTCAGCAACAGTCTTAGCACACAAGCGCCAACACGAGCTCTCCTGCTGCCACTTGACCCGATGAAATCTTAAACACTTTCAAAGTGCAAGCCCTCGACCGCAATGTTATGTCGATAATCCGTGAAGCGAGCACGGAAGCAAGTGGAAATTGTTTGAGCTTCCGCATGTTACTGGCTGTTAATGAAATTTCTCCTCAACCACAAGTCGTGGTTACTCCCTCTCCCGGATCATAGGCGAACTGCAGCCAACTGAGTGATTCTATGAAATGCGAAGAACTTCCCCTCAATTCCCAAGGGTTTGAGGCTGTTTGCTTTAAAATTAATACAAACAATCGAATATTGCAGGATAGTGAGCCAACAGGTTCCCCGACCGCCCGCAACGAACTATCGGAGCTACGTTTTTCCAATTATCGGCGAAGCAACACACTCACCCAGTCAAAGGCACCGCAGGAAGACACCGCCCCTCCTTAGGTGTGCACGTCCCACTTGGCGCAGTTGAAGGCCGTGTGGGGGATCCCCGGCTTTTCACTTGAAATTTTGCAAACTTTAGCGCGACGCTTTGAGGTTTATGCTGAGCGAAATTAAATATTTACTCGCTTCCCACAGGGAAATATGCAGAGGGCACAGAAAAAAGCGAAAACAAGGTGCAAACATCCCTTGCCCGGGCATGCACGCCCGCGTGCTATTAGACACACAAGCAGTAAAGTTCACAAACCACCCGCCGCGCCGTCGTGCGCCCTTGATGGGAATCGCAACATGCGGCTTATCTCGTCCTCTCGAGCAAAACTTTCGTTTGTTGCCGGCTCTGTTGGTCATGATTTTTCCACGTACGCTCAGGAGATAAACAGGATATTCAACATCCTGCGGGTAGTTGCCGCGTGGTGTGGGGCTTTGTTCTCGGAGAACGTGCGCTCGACTCCTTCACATCCATCGGCAATCGACAGCAGCGATAGGTGGTCGTGGCAATTTAGCATTTCGACCACAATTATGCGAGAGAAAAGGTTCGCTGCGGCCAAAGCCAATGAGACGACCCTGTGGCGGCGTTCGGACAACCCACCGACCGACCGTCGATTTTGGTGTTTTGGCAGATGTGCCGCAAGTGTATGTTGATTTGGGAGAGAGATACAGGTAACCATTTGAATATTCCATTGTCGTAACGCAAAGTTAAATTGGAACAATAAGCCGAGGCAGGGAGTGCGAGTCACTGGATTCGATGGTACTTTCGGTTGAATACAAATTGCTTCCTTTGGCTTGTGCCGGTAATCAAAAACCAAATCGAAAATTAAATACAAATGGGACACAGTATTCGGGTGTGTTCTCGGTGTGGCCAAATGGCCCCCGTAATAGTCGTTGGATGGAAGTTTTAAAGTTTGCGGTGGATACACACGCGTCTGTGGCTTGGCTCGGCTCTCGCAGTTGGGGGAAACTAGCAAGATGACTTTTGTAGATTTCGTGGTTTCTGGTAATTTAGGTGCAGGCAATTCAAAACTCAAGTGAATATTTGCCGAAGGTTGCGGAGAATTGGGGTTCAGGCATCCTTAGGGACCTGCACTGGAATTGCAAATTACCAAATTTTCTTAACTCTGTTGCGGGACATTAGCTACTGGCAACAAAGTTAAGATTATTATTTCTTTTTGGCTTACGGGTGGAAGGACGCCTCCTTCATTAAAAAAATACTGCCCTTTTGGTTCTTATATTTTAGAACGGCACTTACACTTTTTGCACTTCAGAGACGTTTTTCGTTCGTTGAATTTTTGTGAGCATATGAAGGAGGTGGGACCGTGAAAATTATTTGGTCGTTCCAGGCGCAATCAAACCCAGGCAGCGCGATCTAGCAGTCGGGGCTTTTAGGGGTCGACGCACATACCCAACGCCAAGGCCACCAACTTAAGACAGCCTCCTCGCCAGATGAAAAATGTTGCGTATACGCCACCATGCAAGACAACTCTTAAAACTGCCTCCAGTACCAGATGCAAAGTATTACGTATTCGCCACCGTAGCCATTCAAGACAACTCATAACACTGCCTTCTCGCCTGACGAAAAATGTTACGTATACGCCACCGATGCTATGCAAGAAAACTAATAAGACTGCCGAATGTTACTTGTAAGGCTGCTGGATAGGTCTAGAAAGTTTGCTGATGAATCGAAGATGGATGGCGCCGGGATATAGTCATCAAGTTTGATCATTGATGGTTCCGTGGGAACATCTGTTCAAGGCTTGATTGTATTTGTAACGTTGTTTTCACTGTCTTCTTAAAAAAAGGCCACACTATAAACTACACAAAATGTGCCTGTTGACGGGTGTACTGGTTGTGGTTGCGCAACTGATGAATTCGGTTGGAGACGCGATTTGGTTTAATCTCACACTCTTCACCGTGAGAAGACCCCGGTCAGGGAGCTCAGGTGATGTATTTTTTGGCGTTGAAGTACTTAAGACATAAATGCAAACATATCAAAAGTCCTGGTCTTTCTGACTAAGGTCTCAGGACCTGCAAAGGAAGACGTTAAGGGTAAAGGAAAATAAAAGGACTCATTTCTTCGCAACCTATTCACCAATTTTTGCGATCAATGCATTTAAATTGTTTATTGGAACTATTCCAAAAGGTAGCTAGTTTGTGTTTGAATGGATGTTCACGTACTGCTCCATTTGCGGCCCCAAAGTACCCATTTGAGAGACCCGTTGGTCTAAGAGAAGCACGGTCACAAGGACATAAGGGCCGCCAATTACCTACCTACAGCTCCATTTCTGTAAAGTCAAATTCAACGAACTGCAATCAGATTCCACAGCGAAAATCGATTAGAATGCCAGATGAATTTCTTCCCCATGAACTGTGTGTCTCCTCAGAGCCAAGCTCCATCAATTCTTGATTATCTTTCCACGTGAATCACTCTGTACCTCCCCAAGGACATTTTAATATTCATCATAATTACCTATTGGCCCTTCAGTGAACAGCAGCGTTGGCTTCTGAAATGAGAAAAAGAGGAGAACACAGAAGATGGTTAAGATATCAATTAAATGGCAATGTAATTTTATATTTAATTACATCCATCTAATTAAAAACTCATTTACACAAATCACAAGTAAGACACACTCCGAATTGCCCTATTAATCAGTATAATGCCGCACTAAACATCCACGCCCAAAACAGAGCATTATCCCTCTGACCACACAGCTAATAACCCACACATTCCCCACGCAAATGACACAAAGTCCTTTCGAAGATGGTAAACAAATTATCATCACCCAAGCCGTCGTCGTCATCGTCGTCGTTCCCCGGGCGGCGGCGGCATCCCTCCGTTCGGATGTGGTTTGGTCGTTAATGAAAATTTCACAAGGCTCGTGGTACATATAATTAAACACATCGCAGACACGCCTTCAATCGCAGACGGTTTAATTACAAGAACGTTCGCATATCCTGCTGACTCCACGCGAAAAATAAACCGTCCTCTTGCCCGACCGCCGTCCCACCAACAGCGCGCCTACGTGGTGATAACCTTTACAACATCGGCTGTACATTAAAACCAAGAATGCGAGGCAGAAATCGCTAACGTTAGCTAATTACGGCATGCTTCGAGATCCAATCCGACAGCACGGCTGGTGGGGTATCCAGAGCGGGTTGGGGCGGTGTTTTCGTTTTATAGGAACGCCTGCTAGCAGCCAAAGTCTATCATAATTCCAGATCATTAATTACTTCGGGGTACTTTGTCGTCGGCATTATCGTTGTCTCATCACCGCACACTCTAGTCACGTCACAGTGCAGGCGGCAGACCGGCACGCGTGTTCAGGGTGACAACAGGCCTGCGATTCGCCGCTGTACACCAGAAGCAATGAATAACCGAGCGTTCCGTCCCTCGACGAACTAATGTATTCACACAGTGAGTTCACATGATCGTCGTCATCGTTGCGAAAATTGATTTGGTCGCCCTGTTGTCGAACGTCAGGTCAGGGAGCCTTGTAAAGTCCTTAATTTATTGCAACGTGTCGGGACTCGCTATCACTATTCAAATTTATATTGCTCTGCTCTAACCGGGGCAGCGCCGCAGCGCGACTCGGCTCTGGTCGTGGGAATAATTCAGGCATTTATCCGGGTGCTTTGGATCAAATTTTAATTACAGCGACCACGGGACATGCTGCACCCCCTCCCCCACCGTGGGATGGGTGGCCACCACAAACATGTTACCATATTCATCGGCGGCGATGCGACTCATTGAGTGTATTAAATCGCATGTGGCACGGTTTCGTGTGCTATTGTCGACCGATAAAACCATGGATTCTCGTAAATTACTGCATCTGGTATTGTTATCCTGGCGCTGATGTGCGCTCTTTTTGTTGCTCTTTTAGCACTCGCCGGCGAACAAATCTCCTTTGCGTGCTTGCATTTTGTCCGTCGAGTCTGTCGTTCGGTGGCTCGGTGGGTTTATGTTAAAATTTATTGCATTTCCATGCAAAATGCTGGATCTCTCGTCGGGTTGGCCAATTTATTAACCACACGGTGATTTTATTTCCATAATTTGGTTAACGAAATTATGCAAAACTCGGTTGCAATATTCTCTCTCGGATGGGGGCAGCAATTTTATCTAATTCCGAGCATGTTATGGGATATTCGATGGGAAAGAAATGGAAACAGTGGCGAAGAGCGCCTCTGGGGGGAGCGAGGAGGTACCTGTTTGTTTTCGAGCACATTCGGTAGGGTCGACTTTGAGAGAAGAAAATATTTCTCTTTCCTTGGCAAGACAAACAATATCTTGCTCGAAGGACCAATTATGGTAATATGGTGATTCTATTGGCAGTCAAAGAAGGATGAGAAACCATGAATTGAGTGCAGTTGTTATCTGTGTCTCAAATGGAATGCTCTGCTTTGGAAATCCTTATGAGGAGGATTCAGGAGTAGTTTTTGGTCGACTGGAATATTGGGTAATCATTAAAACATCTTGTGGAAGAACTCACACAAATGTACTGGTTAATTGGTGGGTACGGGTCAATTGAGAAATGTTTCAAAATTCAGCATCAATCCTTCTTCTTGTTCAGCTTATGATGTTTTATATTTGACTGTAGTACTCGTTCTGTGTTGTTATTGGTCCATCTCGCGTCGAGGACACTAGAATCTTCTTCAAGGACGGGATTTCTTAAGGCTCTCAATGAAATAAAAATGTTTTTTCATTCTAAGCCGTATCAGTGTATGAATTACTTGGAAGCGTTGATGCAATGGAAACGGAAGTTGATGTTTCTGAAATCGAACTCTTAACTTCCGGCTGATTCCCTAAAAATACGTTTGGTAATAACAACGTGATGTCGCCGTGGCGTAGTGCGATAGTGCGTCGACTCCTACGCAGAGGGTGCCAGGTTAGATACCCGAATTTACCACCTATCATAATTCACGGCTCCGCCTCTTTCGAGTCACGGACAATGCTCAAAGAGTATTCCTGTCTAGAAAGAGCTTCTCAGCTTCGCCGTTCGGAGTCGGCATTAAACTGTAGGTCCCTTCCACTCGTGAAAGAACAATAGCACGCACAACACGAGTGGTTGCTGGCCCAGGTCCACCTCGGACTGTCGCGCCACCCATATTATATATATTAGTATTATTATCTCGAAATACTTCTCGAATACTGCTTAGCAACCGGGCCACGCTTGGGCGCTTGGACATTAAGCTTTAAGTACCGTACGATAGCTCGCTTGGTTTCGAGCTTGGTATTGGTTGTTCTGAGGACGCTCGATCTCTTCCTCTTGCACTAGCAGTTGGTAAGGACGTGTTTCGTCCAGCTTAAGTGAGAATTATAAAGTGTTTGGATAATAAGCAATTAATAAGTGAAGAAAACAATAGTTGTTAAATAATAAAAAAAATTATAAAATATAACAATATTTAGAAACAGATTGTTTTAATTTAGCCGATAAGGTTCGCCTGAACCTAACAGTTACTGTATCTAGATCAGAAGTGTGACTGAATACTTGAATACTTCAATGTTCCATTTTTCCATCTGGGATCGTAAAAAGTTCCGGACTACTTTGGCATTATTATGGGGTTAAAACATGGGTGTTTAATCAGGCTTTTCAAGCTTCACTGAGGCGGGCAAATTACATCTCTGCTTCATTAAAAGAAATATTTTGCCTACCGAACTATTTACTAAGCCTAGAAACAGGAGCTCCCGACTTGCCACATGGAATGCATTCAGAAACAGGCGTTACCACACTTAAACTCGAAAAGAATTAAAGAAAAACAAATATACTGGATTGAACACTGAAAAAAAATTGGAGAGTATACAGGAACAGTATGGGTAGACCTAGGCTTGAATGAGGATGTCGAAAAGAGTTCTGTAAAAAAGACACTAGAGAGCTTAAGAGACGGACAAATACATGCAAGCCTGCAAAAGACTCAAATAAGTTCACATGGAATGTTCCAAGAACTCAACTACACAATAGGACATTTGCAGTGGACAATGTGGATCTTAAAGCTCGGCCTGGCATGTTATGACTTACCTCAAGCCCTCATCGGTAATGTGAACTAAGAAACTCTAGCCTTTGCCACTTAATTGAGGAGGAAGATCCATTGGAAGATCTCCAATTTTAAACTGTTTTCGGTTAAAATTCTTCAGAAAGCGATCACTGCGTAAAAATTAAATCACCAGCATACTTAATGTAGAGGACTTCATTACGTGTTCCATTCCCTCTAACAGACAACATTTTTGTCAAGTTTTAATGTTCATTTTCACCATGTTTTCTTTTTCATGTAATTTTTTTCTGTGAAGCATATGCTGCATACATTAAGCTGTCCATGAATAAGATCAATTTCAGCATGAGACATTTCTTGGTCGTGCACTCTCTTATTTCTTTTTACGAACCTATTAGGTGTCAATTACGTCAAAAAAAGCAAACACGTCCATTGCAGGAAGAAATCAAGCGCTGCATCAATCAAATTCCCCAGCTATGATGGTCGTTTGGTACACACCATAAGGGGAGGTCCTCTTCCACTTGTTGTCCAATAGATTCTTTCTCTTCTTTAGGCGACACTCTAGCCCAAAACGAGTTTGGTCCTCAGTCGATAAGCCTCTCAAGGCACTGTTATCTTTGCTTAGCTTCTTCCTGTTACTAACGCCAAGTTGGTTGTCAATGTCAGTTTCATTAAATCATCATCTCCTGATGGCCTAAGCTCGAACATGATCATTTTTTTACAAAAATCAATATAAATGAATAGAAAAAACGATCAAATGATCACGTAAAGGTGTTAAGTTCGTTCTCTAGCGTGTCGTGAAAAAAAGAAATAGATTTGCGTAACAAATAATTCCGTCCTTTCGATGAGTAGCATTGCTTGTCGAATGATCTATAAAACATAATGCATTGCCCGTCGTGGGTGCCGATAAGTACTCTCTCCTTAAAATCGGGCGATGAATACCGAATATGGTAATGGGACGGTGCATTTGGAGAGTGGAATTGTGCCTCGTTGTGGTTGGTAGATATAAGATCTGTAGAAGCCAGGTCGTAGTAGTTAAGTTAAGTTTATTTATTGTGGCAGCAGTCTTACAATCTTTGTTTCAGAGATTCGGTTATATTACCTACCTACAAGTTCTCAAATATTACATCACATGAGCAATTTGAAGGAAAAGCCACTAAAAAACCTTCATTAAAGCCAGATCGTAGTAGAATCACCAAAACATCACCAAATGTCCCACGCAAGCATTTCTCTCGCTAAATCCACGAGCTTATTTAATATTATCATGTCCCGTAGACCTGATTCATTTTCATTGATCCTTCAAGAGAGTACTCTGTAACTCAATTGCCTGAGCCAAAATGCACAACGATTGGCAAGGCACTTTGGATTTGATTTTGTACCCGTTATAGCGAAGCCGATGTCTAGTCTCTACAATGGTTACACCCATTGCGACAATTTGTCGAAAAGTTCGATGGTGCATTTTCTTAATTGAAGACAGCATATTATTTTTTTAGCTTCATTTAAAGCCAAAGGAATATCAGTCGTCTATGTCTTAATTCCTTATTATTGGTTCGTTGTTTTTGACAAATGAAGTCAACGTTGTCGACATTTGTTAGAAACTGAACGGATTCTTCAATGTGCACAATTCCCTGAAGAATGATGTTGCAAAAATCACATGACAAATCCTCGTCTTACATTGAAGGCATATGTATGCATATCTTTGGCGAGATTTATGAAGCAATAAGAGCTCTCCAGCGTCCATCACGTTGTTATTTATAATATATATAATATGGGTGGCGCGACAGTCCGAGGTGGAACTGGGCCAGCAACCACTCGTGTTGTGCGTGCTATTGTTCTTTCACGAGTGGAAGGGACCTACAGTTTAATGCCGACTCCGAACGGCGAAGCTGAGAAGCTCTTTCTAGACAGGAATACTCTTTGAGCATTGTCAGTGACTCGAAAGACGTGGAGCCGTGAATTATGATAGGTGTCTGGCACCCTCTGCGTAGGAGTCGTCGCACTTACCCACTACGCCACGGCGACCCACTATTTTTTGAGATAATGTTCAAAAATGAAAGCACTTTGTTGTGTCGTGTTATGTTTCATTCTTACATGCCCTAAACTATCAGCTGTGCGACTGTTTCTTTTTTCATTGTTATTAACAATTTACTGCACAAATAGCGGAAAATTCAAATGCTGCATTCATTTTGAGACACCCTTTGTAAGAAGTTCAAAAGAAGTTCGGAACGTATTCGGGTTCGAGATATGTTATATGACCAAACGATCTGGATAACCGCCGTATTTAGTGCTTCTAATTCCCTCGTCAACGAAATTGTCTTACTCGGCGCACTGCCGGTGCCTCGGAGGATGATGAGCCGTGATAGTAAAAGTTTGTGCACCAACCTGGATTAGAATTCATGATCTTTGGAGTCCGAGTCACTACTGTATGGTACGTCAAAGAACACAAGCTTACCAATGTCTGACTTTAATTTTTTGTTGATTTTTTTTTTTTTTTTGTGGGCGATTCACTATCATTCTCGGGAGCCTTTCCGCCTTTGATATCCGGGTTAACAAGCAATATCAATCGGCACAAACATGAGTCTCCAGTGTTGAACGCCTCAGGTCGCACTGTGTAGAAACCAGAAGTAGAAACAGAAAGTTACTTGGTAGAGACTGTGAAGCATTGAACGAACACACAATGGAAGTGACACACTACATCACTACATGTGTCCTGAATAACCTTCCCTCACAACAATTTTCCTTTCCGCACGACAACTTGACCGACATCTCGTCAACCTAATCAGACTAGTCATCTTCCAATTGACGTGAGAAAAAAGAATACAGGCACTTACCACGAATAAACCTATTATCCTTTCAAGAGCCATGAAAAAAAGAGGTTAAAGTGTCAATTTGTTTGAACAATTTCCTCGTGCCATCTAAGCATTGAATCGCCTCTCTCCCCCACGGCATCCGTACAGAAGGGCTTAACTTGCTTCGCCTTTATTCGCTCATTCGCTTACACAAATTGCACTCGTTCCGTATAAGGCCACTTGTGACCGATGCAGACGAGCCATTAGAACCAACCCAAGTGCCATTGTCGTTAAAAGTAATTTCTGAAAAGGATCTAATTTGACCTAACAAGCTGTCATTAAAAATCACAGCATTAGGCGACACCTAGGCCATGCTCAAATGAGAAGACGCCCTGGAATCGGTAGTTGCGCCAATCTGTGGGAGATGTGTGACAATGACGGGGCGCATGGCGGGAGGCATAAATGAGCCACCATTGTGCCACGTCAAGTGCTCGCCTGCAAGTGGGAGAGGTTAATAAAGCTCTCCGCACACTCTGGTGTGGCCCAACGTCCGTTCGCAATCGCCGACATCACCATCAATAACAGCAACAACATCATCAACATCATCCTGTCAGCATGGCTGACTCTTTGCCGACTTACTGGCTGCGTGGCTGCTGGCTGCCTTGTTCGACACTCGGTCACGGTGAGCTGCGCTTGCAGTGCTGCTGCTACTTTCCAATTATTACTTTTCCATTTTCCATTTTCCTCACATAATTTTGCTCCCTCTCATTTCCATTTCACTTTTTTTTTTTTCATTTCCCATGACATGGGGTGGTGCCCCGGTGCAAGGTGCAGGATTCCTGACGGCATCACTAATGAAACTTAGCGTGTTGCCGTGTAGTGCCGCCGCGTCGCACCGCGCCGCAGCGTTGCAGCAACTAACTGTTATTTATTTAGTAATTACATAATTTTATTGCGAATGACATGCAAATATCCTTTTATGGTTTAATAAATAGGCAACACTTTTACACCATTTTGCCATGGAGTGCATATCGCCGCACAAGCACGAGGATCTGCGAGCTGAAACGACTCGTGCAAGACGGACGTGAAGCGCACACACACGTAGACATACACTGGGCTGCCATTAAAATGTAATTTAGGTCCGCCCCCTTCGTCCTGCACATTTATGATAAGTATCTTAAATGACATAAATTGTATCTTTATTGGCAAATTGCTACAACCGACGGCAGCAGTCGCAGTGGCGGCTTAAACTTACTTTTCACCGACTTCCCGCTTGGGGTGAGGAGTCATATGTGGGGCATAGGCACACGCCAAGAATTGCTATGATTTCCGATCCCCCTCCGCCCGAGGAAAGGAAAGGGTTAGCAAGCAGTCGAGAGGAAGAGGCCCCGACGTCCGGGGACCTGTGAACTTTGGAAGTTTTTGCACATGTGAATCACAAATTGGGTAAAGGTTACGATTTCATTTAGTTATCTTTCCGGCCAATTGGTCGGGTCTGGCGGGTTGGTTTGCTTAGTTTGCGTACGATGCATTGTGCATAATTAATTTTCTCGCCACAAGAGGGGCCGAGGGATACACAGTCACTGCGGTTCGCAGCGGAACAGTTTTGCGACAAAGATTTGTATGCAGGAAATTGTCTTTGCGCAGCGAACAATTAGTGCGGCGTGCATTAACGTATATATAGGGGAGCACACGTCCAGACTAACTTTGAATTAATGAGTGTTCTCAGTTTATGGCGTGAAACGGAACTGTGGCCGTAGTTATTGTACATAAATCTTATATCTTTAACCAAACAATTTGAAGGGTACTCTTTCCCGATAAAATCAGGTGTACTAAGGTAATGCCACGTTTCAAAAAAGGTAGTAAAAGTGACAAGAACAACAGTAGACACATTCCGCTATTACTTTCAAAATCAACGTTTTTTAAAAAGTCTGTATAGAATAAAATGCTGATTTTCTCAATAGCACTCAACATGGTTGTAGAGAAGGTCTCTTCACAGAAGATGATTTGAAATGTTGTGCTGGTCTCTCCGTGGCTATAACTAAAGCGTTTGGAATGGTTAACTGTAAATTCTTCTTAGTAAGTTTCATTGTGTTGGAGTTCTAGGTTTTGCCTAAAAGAGCGAGCTCAGCAGCTCAGCAAGTATTAAAATTGGTGTTCCTCAAGGATCAGTTTTGGATCCATTACTTTTCCTTGTTTGTATAAATTCCATAATTTGTCAACCATTTAAAGGCAATACATATACGATGATCTAGCATCGCATATAACTCAGATAGCTCCACGACATTCCTTTTTTTATAACTTGCTGTGCTGAGTACAAGCACGTGGTCAGTGGTAAAACTAAATTCATGCATTTCAGTCTTGGTAATTTGTTGACTTAAGGTGGGTCCCCCAGAATCTTCCATTCCGAACATGTGGAACTACGGAACAGATGACATCCGTGCCTAAGGCTAAAGCACATCTTAGTGGAAAAACAATCACTACCAACTTGGAGTGGGAAATTGGAGGCAACTGGCTACAGCTCGTGCCAGCTGCAAGGGGTTATTAAAAGCCCCTTACTGAGGCCCAGATCCATCACAGCACTGAGAACAATTTATTCAGAGAAATAGAATCCTGATTCCATTGAAGTGATTAGTGCAACTTAAACTATTATAACACAACCGCAGTACTCGGAAAAGCAAGGACATTTGGAGCTAGAGATTACACTAAGGAACACATATTTCGTTGACTAAGACTTGAAGCTTGTTTTTCACTTATTTTTGGAGTCTGAATGCGAAAATGATTAGTTTTTTTAACATCACCTTTTTAATGTACAGGATATAATGTTTGTTTCAGTGCATTGTAATCATAGCCAAGTATTCCGGAGTTCTGTCATTGTCCCAATAAACTGTTCAGCTTTAATTAGCTGCCGAATCTGTAGACCGTCAAACATACTGCCCTTTATCTTCTTAGACGAGGAAATGCTGAAATGAGTTACTTGAAAAAGTCTCCTTTAGTTAACAAACTTCTATATAAGGCCTAGTTTTATATGCAAAGATGGAAATATTTATCATAGTGTTTCTATTAAAAAGCTGATTCACATCTTGGTGACCAATTCGACTGTGGTTAATGTTTTTCAAGAGCTCGCACATACACAAAAAAAACATGGGGACTTGGCATATCCGCGTTCCCAATAATTAACCATAACAATTTGAAGTTAATACAGATGATCCATTTCTGCATGTGGCATTGGTTGGATGAAGCTTAGTATGGAGGCGGCATCGGAAGGTATGGTAGGTAGCCAGGCACGAGCCCTGGACCTACTTGGGATTGCGTCCCTATGCACAGCGTCTATCTGTGTTCCCTCTCACACCTCTCCCAGACTGTCTTCCTATACAAGTCAGCTGACCTTTGATCCTGGAAAGACAGCAGAGTAACATGCTCTTGATGCCATCCGCCATCAAAGGCGACGGATACCATGGCGTCATTTTCGGCAATTAGGCTCAGGTATCTTAGATTGATTGGCGGAAGAGATGCTGCATTCATCATCTTTCCTGTCAATTACGGCGTAAGTGAGATCCCCTTTCAGGATCTCACTATACGGCCGCTGCGGCTTATTGGTGCCCTTGATGACGGTTGGGCTAAGATTCCGCCGATCTGGCTCGTTTGGACGTTGAGTTCTTAGTGGCTGTTCCCTCGCCCATGTCCTGAACTACATTTATAGCCCAGACCATGGACCTTTTCTTCGACTCCGAGAATTTCTACTGAGGGATGCCTTTCAGACGCTCTAGAACCCTAGAGGCGGCGCGCAGATCCTTATGCTTTTTTTGTGAAGGCCCAATGGCCTTCGAGAGCTCAGCTGCTCCCCGCATTGGATTGCGATTTGGTGTGTTTTTATTAAAGCGCTCCACGCGGCCTTTGGAAGTACTAGGTGCGGCACTGGCCGCTTTCCTAGACCCCGGCACTTCAGGAGCTTTGTAAAGGCCCATACGGGCACTGGGTTTTTGGTTCCCAGTCCTTGAGGGATCACCGGTCTCTTTTGTGTGTGTGGGGGGTTTTAAGACATTGGATTGTAGTTCCACTAATAGTGGAGAAAGGAGGGGTCAGACTACGCAGAGATCCTCAATACGTATCTAAGGTCGATTAGCCCAGAGGGGCGCCAAGTAACTCCGGCACACCGTTCGCGACTGAGCTAGTTTGTTGAGTGGGCTCCCAGCCATCGGCACGGTATGTGTGACACTTTGATCCAGCCCACCGGAAGGGAAAGGGAGTGGATAGGGTAGCATGGAGGGAAGGAGGTGGCCGTATCTTAGTTTCATGTCTCCTCATCGGGAATAGTGCCAAGAGTCATTGACCTGTACTAGGCCTTCGCACCACGACAAGGTGTACGACACTTTTTCAAGCAAGTTTTCTCGTTAGGTCTTGATGCTATGAGCTCTGAAGACATTTTAGAAAGGATCGAAACACCAAAACCTGACGGGATAGATGAAAACCAAGTACAGTCTGTAATCAGCGTCCTCATTTAACTGTTTTGCAGTGAAGACAAATTTCAGAATTTGCAATGAAGCCAAGCGACGTTGAACATCTCATGCAGTCCAATGGTTCAAACCACCACTTTCAGATTTAAAGAAAACCGTGAATGACACAATCCGGGTATAACCATATCTATCTCTGGCCACCTACAAGCCGGTTCAGATACATTGGCCAATGTTTAACAGTGTTTAAAACCAGGAAACTGATTCATTGTGACACAATGATGCTGTAGAAGGTATTTGGAGCGTTCATAGGTGTACAAATTAAAATTGTTAACAGCTAGATGTGTCACTGTGTATCTATGAAGAGCAACAACTGGATGGGAAAACTTACTCTGCCATTGCCTCAGTTCGTGACGTTTAAGAAACTGAAGACTTTCAATGCAAACGTTGCACTCTCTCCAGGTTCCTAAGAACTTCAGGATGGCTGCACACAACAATGTGATACATGAACATTTATGAGGACCTTTCGTTCATGACCACCACGATGTGTCAATCCATACTCAAATCTCCCTCTGTCCGTTGTTCTTACCTCACCTCATTCCACCTCGTGCAGACGCATTATGTCTGGAAAATCCTCATTTATTCTCAAAATTTCCTAGAAAGTACTTGACATAATGGACACGTAAATATTTCATCCGATTTGACACAGACAATGCAGAAATGTAATCCTATTCCAACTCAAAATGCATCCATACCTGTCCGGAGAAACATCTAACGATTACCGAATCAATGCTCATTGAACCGGTGACAGTTTTAATGCTTTAATTATCCAGGTAATGGAAATCATTTCAAATGTACAATATTACGAAACCCGGTCCTCAGGCACATGTTATAGCACAAGACAACGATTCAGGGCCTTAGAGCAAATGCACAACAGGGCTCATCCTTGAATAATGAGCGCACATGCAATTCACTCAAGTGCAAATTCAAATATTGTTCGTACCTGCATTACATGGGCGAGGGCGAGGGCGAGAGTCGCCGAAAAGCCGCACTCGCCTGTGGATCCTGTTTGCCTGACAACTGGGTGAATCCATGCACGTGGTAGGGAGAACACGTGCAATGAACACATTTCCAAAATCCATCCTCCCTCCTCGCCACTCGTCACATTATTCCTCATCATCTACCCCAAAATGAAGTGAAGGCTCGTTGTGAACTGTGATCACATAAGACCGCCTCCCATCGTCGAACATATAGTTGGGGCCACGAAGAAAGGGTATCTTCAGCCATCTGCTGCATTCGTGTCGGACATGATGCTGCTTCTGCGACAGCGGCAGTGGGGGAATAGGAAACATCATCCAATCGAACATGTCAAAATATTGTCACTTCCACCTCTTTTCCTGAAGAACTTGTCATCGGGAATGTGAGTCTGTCTGTCTGCGGGTGTGGGTGGGTGCCCGTCTTTTGATTCCATCTTGGGAGCATGTTTTCCGAGTCAATTCCATCTCGTAGGCAGTGGGCCGGGCGACCCAAACACGTCAAGCTCTCGAGTAAATTGAAATGAAATTCAACTGAAAAGGGGGACAATGAACATCGAGCTGGGGGTGGAGCACAGGATTTCTGGAATTTCGAAGACAGACAGCTCGGCGTTGTCATAGGAAATGCTAAACTCCTATGCCAGAATATAGCTGATGATAAGATATTAACCGCTTGGACAATCCAATTACTACGACACATTGTCTGGTTCATGTCTCCTGGGAGATCGTTCCTTTTGCCCATGCTTGCAGTAGACCTGCTCGCATGTGGGACGGCTTGGCACGGATGGATGAACACGTGAATACGGGCCTTTTGTCACGGCGAAGTGGAATTGGATTTCAATTTAAGGAAACTGGATTTAAATTGAAATTTTGCGGTGAATACGCAGCTATTGTCCTTATTTAAATACATTTCGAGCGACCCTTTGTAGTCGAGTGAATTTAGTGAGGGTGTGTGCTCTCTGTGGGACTTGATAGCTAAGCTCTTCATCGGTTCAATTCTGTTTGCGAGAAAAGGTGGTTTTCTGTCTTAATTTCAATCCTTTTCTTTTGCATGTGTTTTCAAGAGGCCTTGTAAACATTGTGCCCCACTTGTGGTTTTGCTTCAGGCAGACTGAGAATTTGAGGAGAAATTAAACAACTCCCTCCTGTTTTTGGTTGCGAAAGTGTATTTAAGTACAAGACACTTGTGATCTGCTTGGAACTTGCCACCACAAGACCCATTGAAGGATCGATTGAATAACTTGGCCATAACTTAACCAATATTCGATTTCAAAAAGTCAAGAGTTTGGGGATTGTGGGTATGGATAGGGCCTGGCTGGATCTGGTCCAGAAGATTGTTTATATAACCAATTGCTGTGGAAGATTTGACATCGTCCTGTTAAAGACGAAAGTCCACACTGCATACGAAAGTTTAAATTGTCTATAAATTTTAATGTGACAGTTATATATAATAATCACAGTGAAACTTCTCTTTACGGTCAGCCTTCTATAAGGTACAGTTCTCTTTCTGGACAACATTTCGTCGTTCTGACATGAATATATTCGTGTAGTTCAATCCCTTCAGACCTGACACTCCTACCTAACCGACAATTATGATGGTCCTGCTGCTGTCCGTTACAGAGAGAGAAACTTCACTGTATAAGCCTCCTCTTTGAAGAAGTTAATGTGTAAAAATTGGTCATCCAAATGCCATTCTTCACGCAATCAGGGTTCAACTCTTGAATGAGCTCAAGATAAGTCTGTAGATCCAAACTATAGAGACTTATCCTAAAGGCTGTCGATTTTTCTGTAAAATGTGCATCTCGATAATAAATAGGCCTTAAAGAGGTGTACGCATGACCTACGTACCTACGGTATGAGGGCTGCTAGTGCATCCACCAGCACACTTGGACCATATTGGTGCATTGTGATACCTCTAGTCAGACTAATACTAATTGACTAATTTGATCCCAACGGCAAATGGTGACTGGACCAGATTTGAAAACCAGATAAAAACGTATTAACCTTACTTTCACTGGGACTCGAACCGGAGACCCCGCTATCCAGGAGTCTGCCAACTGCGCCATCCAGTCATCGCCTTGGGGATTAAATTATCAAATTTTTCATTAATAGAAAAATCCCGATTTGGATTTTTTCATATCCTTTGTTGGCACACTGAAAAGTGCAAAAAAGTGACGGTCGATGTCTACAAATTCACTACTAAATAAATCTTAACCGTAGAAATCTGCGACTTATATCAGAGTATACGAAGTTCGCAAGTTTGCAAATTCTGCTTAAGTTAAGACCTGATGTCGAAACTCCACATGAACTCAGTACAAAGACAGCGCTTATTTAGGATTAGTCGGTCAATGAATGCATACAACACAGTTGCTGCAAACATTAACCACAACCTCCACCCGGAAAATAGTAAGCTGGATGCGTTGCAGCGGAAGGTAATGATATCGTGTTCGGCTGTGCAGTGCAGTTTAAAATTTGTGCTGTGCAGAGTCAGTTTAAAATTTGATCTCCTTTACGAGCAGCATCGTTGGCAAATTGAAAGAGCAGTTCATATTAAACCAAAATTATATTTAGTTTTTGTTCACAGATTTCCGCCAATAGTTCAGACAGGTCTTTACCAGAACGGTGATCAGATTAAAATCGCTGCGTATGTAGGTCCAGACACTGTACCCTCCTTGAGAAACTCGGATCCTTACCAAAGATCAACTTCGAGAAGAATTTCTCAACCACCATTTCTGCCAGATCGCCCATTAATGGACGGCTGAACACCAAACGGTGGACGGTCCTCTGCGAATCTTCACAGATGGATCAAAGATGGGCGAAGGAGTGGGAGTATACTCCAAGGACCTGAATTTCCAACCGTCATTCAGACAACCAAATGAATGTAGGGTCTTTCAGGCAGAAACTATAACTCTATTAAGGATGATCTATCGTGACCAAAAATAACGTAGATATTGTCATCTGACATAAATTAAATTTCTGAGTTTAATAATTTTAACTCCATCACGTCCCTTAATAACGAGAAGGCTTAGTACTTGAACGGACTCAATGAATCTCAGAGAATTACGAAGCAGACAAACTTGCCGGATTGAGACATGTCGCCCATGGCTATAGCTACTGCAAATCTAAGCTAACCTTTGTTCACAGATATAGATGAAGAAGGTTGATATTCTTGGTATTAAAGCGGAGGCGGCCTGGGTGTAGCGGTGAACGAGAGCAAAACGAAATATATGCTGTCATCGAGAAAGGACGCACAACATCGACGACTTGGCCAAAACGTCACCATAGGCAGCTATAACTTCGAGGTAGTAAAGGACTTCGTCTACCTCGGCTTGCAAGTGAACAGTACGAAACACAACAGTACCGATATTAAACGCAGAATTGCTCTTGCAAATCGCTGTTTCTTTAGGCTCAAGAGGCAATTGAGTAGTAGAGTCCTCTCTCGACGGACCAAGCTAACACGGCTTGTTGATTAAGGTCCAGGTCCACCAGGGATTGTCAGATAAAGAAGAATTGTTAACGGTGAATTTATTTCAATGAATTCCAATCGCCAAATGGGAATTGAGAAGTAGAGTCCGCTCTCGACGGACCAAGCTAACATTATAGAACACCTTTATCATCCCTGTCCTGCTCTTTAGTGCGGAGGCATGGAAAATCTCAAAAGCGGATGAAGAAGCACTTGGTCTTTTCGAGAGAAAAGTTCTGCGTTCAATCTTTGGTCCTGTCTGCGATGATGGTTATTGGAGAAGAAGATTCAACCACGAACTGTACGGGCTGTACAGCGGCATGAGCCTAGTTAAGCGTCTACGTATTCAACGCCTAAGATGGCTGGGCCATGTAGAGCGCATGGACAACACTGCTCCAGCCCGAAGAGTCTTCGACTCTGAACCAGTGGGACAACGCAATAAAGGACGCCCACGGAACCGAGAAGAAGAAGAAGAATGAAATATATTTGACTGGCAAACAACGCTATTATTTATTATTTTATTTATTAATTGTGTTAGGATGTGGATCGCCGTGGCGTAGTGGGTTAGTGCGTCGACTTCTACGCTCCACCTCTTTCGAGTCACTGACAATGCTCAAAGTGTACTCCTGTCTAGAAATAGCTTCCCAACTTGCCTGTTCGGAGTGGGCATAAAACTGCAGGGTCCCATCCGCTCGTGAGAGAACAATAGCGCGCACAACAAGAGCGGTTGCTGTAGAAGCTAGGCCCAGGTCCGTCTCGGACTGTCGCGCCACCCATACTGTTATTATTATTATTATTGTATTAGGATATATTCAATAATTCACAATATTAGTATTGCCTGTAGCCGTAAATAAAAACTAACCAATATACAATATATTTTAACATAACTTCTTCTTGTTTATTTGGCGCTACAGTCCGGGGTGGACCTGGGCCTCAACCAACAAGCCTCTCCAGCTAGCACGGTCTCTGGCTTGCTGTCTCCAGTGTCGCAAGCCAATTTGGTTGAGGTCCTACTCCACCTGGGTGCGCCACCTGAAACGTGGGCGTCCTCTGTTGCGTTGTCCCATGGGTCCGGATTCGAAGAGTCTTCGGGCCGGAGCTGAGTTGTCCATACGCTCTACATGGCCTAGCCATCTTAGGCGTTGGATCCGAAGACGTCTGACTAGACTCATGTCACTGTACAGCCCTTACAGTTCGTGGTTGAATCTTCTCCTTAAGAAACCGTCAACGCAAACAGGACCAAGGATCGCACGCAGAGATTTTCTCTCGAAGAGACGAAGGACTTCCTCATCCGCTTTTGAGATTCTCCATGCCTTCGCGCCGTACAGCAGGACTGGGATGATCAAGGTCTTGTATAAGGTCAGCTTAGTCCTTCGAGAGATGGCTCTAATACGCATTTGCTCCTTAAGTCCATAAAAACAGCGGTTGGCAAGAGTTACTCTGCGTTTGATCTCTGTACTGATTTTGTCTGAACTGTTTACTGCGGCACCGAGGTAGACGAAGTCCTTGACTACCTCGAAGTTATAGCTGCCCATTGTGACGCTCTGTCCAAGACGTCGATGTTGTGTGTCCTTTCTTGATGACAGCATAAGCTTTGTTTTGCCCTCATTCAACGCTAGACCCATTTTAGCCGCCTTCGCGTCAATGCCAGCAAACGCCTCATTGACGGCTCGCTGTGTTCTGCCAATCACGTCAATATTTTAACATAAACAAATGTAAAAAAAAAATAAAAAATAAAACTTAGAGCTGATTTTGTATAGTATACAGTATTCCACAATGTGCACCAATCTATGGGGCATATCATTAGACAATGGAGCTCTCATCTCGTCTAAAATATAGCAGATAATGTGTTTTTGCTCATACAACACTTAAGGCATCCTTAGTAAGGCCGAGCTGAAAACCTAAACCAATTTGTTGTGCGAAACTGGGTGCAACTTGTCAGTGATCGCGCTAGCCATACCGGGGTGTTGGTTGATCGACACAAAGAATAAATATTCATTAATTATAATAATAATATGTGTGCCGACACAATCCGAAGAGGGTCAGGACCGAGAGCGGGTCTGAAGTAGGAAAGCCGAAATATTAGGGATGGAACCTGTCACCCTCTGCTAACCCATTTAGATTTACAAATTCGCCTTTGCTAAGCTCGTACGCTTTTGGGTCAAGGCTTCATCCAAAGCTGCTGCAGTGAATCTAATCGATCCATATAGAGAATGGGAGTGATGAGACGGTTCCAACTAATGATCCACTTGAAAGTTCAAACGAACATTTCGTTGTCGTACCAGAATAGTTGACCGAAAAACCTTTTGCGTGTTTCTATCGGCAAATAGTTTTCTGGATGATCGTAATTCAATTGCCACCAGCCACAACGAGATCAAGAGATTATGGCAACTAATGAACTCCATCGTGATATGGGAACTGGAATTTCACTTGGAATTCCTCAGAAAACTTTCAAAAACTATGTACCTGACCAGCATCCGATTGAAGCCAGCTCCCACCCCCGTATGAGGAAGCAGCCAAACTTTAACGAAAACCTCTAGATGACCTCTATTGCTCCACATGGAGGCTCATAAAAACAGAACTTCCACAAAACCTAATCGGCGAAAGGACTCACCAGAGAACAAAGCCGAGTGCCCTTTAGCAGTAACCCCTTTTTCTGTGGAGCATGATTTTACGACGTAATGTGCTACGGCTTCCATAAAAATGTGTCACAAGCACACACATAGCAACTCAAGATAGTTAGAGAAGCAGATATTGTTCAATCCCGAGGAAGGATTTAACGAGTTCGATAATAGTAATACACCAGCGAAGAGCTTCCACGTTTTCATTGCTCTCCAACAAGTCCCATTCGAAATCACTTACCTTCCGCACATAACCGTATCACCGTGCATCACTGCCAGAGGGATTCGGCTCAGTTCAGCCTCCGCCTTAACTCGGTCATGTGACGCATCCATTTGTGGCACATTAGCAAATATTGATATTTTCTTCTTGCAAGTCGTTCTCATATTCTTGATAAAACTAAAGGACTCTTCAGTCAGCTTCAGGGCGTTTTATTTCTGGTTCCGTATGCGTTGATCGTAAAAATGTTACTCGACTCGACTACGACTATGTTTGCAAAAGTGCTCTTACTCTGTCTGTGTCTGGCTCGATGTGTGTCCTTCTTTCGACATATTGACTTTGCTTTTGGCTCATTAAGAGTTCCTTTTTTGTTTTTCTGCGCTTCGTCGCCTTGTCCTTTTTTGCAAAATAGCCACGATGACAACTACGATGTGGATGATGATGACGACGACGACGATGACGATGATGGTCTTGTTCTGGATATGTGTGCACACACAAGTGCCATGTCACCAGCGTCAATAAAGCGCCAGAGAAAGACGGGACAAGAAGGGGCGGGGAGCAGACAAAAAAAACCATCAGCCAAATGAGTAGAAAGTAAAAATGGAATCTGGTTAGAGCAGTAACATTCGGTAGGACCAAGTCCGGGATGAGACGCTCCCTCGACATGACGACATGACAACAGCGCCACTATTATCCTATCTCTGGTTAATGACTTAGTTTGTGTATATGTACGGGTAACTATAACATTTGTCCGTCGTTACATGTTTGCCCTTTTTTCGGACGGGTGTCGTAGTCGGACGGTGGAGGAAGGACATTTGCCAAGTAAGGATATCTTTCGGAGACAAAAGAAGGACTATGGTCTTCCATCACATGTGCGCCCGAGTGGGGGAGTAATTCACTCGGTTTCTTATCTAATTTATAGATCCTTTGGTGACCTGAAATTTTGCGCCATTAAGCTGATCCTTCCCACAGAAGACCCTCTTGATTTATAAAAGCCTCGCACCGGGCTCGGTCGTTGCTGGTGATTGTGCCGCTATCTGTGACGTTCGATGAATGACGTGATGGCGTACTCACTTCACGTCAACCGCATCTATCCAGCATCGGCTAGAGAATGGAGTTCATCAAATGCGAAAAGATGGCTTCCGGGATGGAGCATGTTGCCTCAGGCGTTGCTTGACTATGCGACGAATATCCTCCGACTTGGATACACGTTTAAGATATGCATCTGGGTTTAATGACGTGATTGACATGATTCTTTTTTTAACTTGCATTATTCATGAATGGGCCGTAACTGATTTTGTATTCATTTAAAATGTATCCCAGGGCGCACTTGTGATGGAAAGCTTCCGGATGCTGATGGAGGGCAGTGCTTATCGGCCGGTCGTCGTTGACTACTTCATGCGAGTGGAAGGAATTTAAAAAAAAAGGAGGAGATTACTATCGGTTGAAGTGTATGGTAATGGCTTATGCATTGTTCTCGAGAGGACATTACCCTCCTTCGGCGGCGGGAGTTGATAGTTGCATTATACATTGGAGGAGCCTGAGTGCTTTACGGGAGAGAACTTTCAAGAGGATGTTAAACAAACATGCTATTGCCTGAGTGTGAAGGGGTTTTTGAAGGGTTCCACAGGATATCTGAGTGATTGATTGAACTTTATCCGAATGATGCTGTTTTCCTTATGAATTCTTATGATTTTGAATCGAGCTGTGTCCGATTACCTAAAAAATACAACGTGCAAGTATGAGACGTGACAGGTCTGGACGCAGGTCAGGTTTGGCCTTGATCCCTATCGAGCAACCGGTACGAGAAGACTTACTGCATCTATTCATGGGGCGGCCACTGGGCAACGGATGCTACAGAGAGATTCAAGGTCCAACATTTGCACCTTGTTCAAATGAAATTTTATCGCTTGCGTATGCCTAAGACGCGAGACTCTTGCGACTATAAGTATTCGGAAAAAACTAACCGAGGGCAAGAGAGAACCGAGAGCAAACCTCCGATAAAACCATCCATAATCCAATGGTACATCAGTATACGTCTCCATGGCTTAACTAGATCAATCCCAAGACTACCTCCTGGTCTCGATGCAAAATGTTACGTATACGCCCCACGCCATGTCAGCCATCTTTTGACCGAACAAAAATGGTACGTATACTCCACCGTGGCCATGCAAGACAACTCTTAAGACTGTCTCCTATCCCGATGAAAAATATTACACATACGCCACCGTGGCCATGCAAGACAACTCTAAGAATAGCCTCCTCGACCCGATGAAAAATGTTACGTATACGTCACCGTGGCTATGGGACACAACTCTTATGACTGCCTCCTCGCCCGATGAAAAATAATACGTATACGCCTCCATGGCGTTACTAGGGCAATCCAAACACTACCTTCAGAAGCAAAATGTTACACACTTCCGAAAAGTCTCGGGAATAAGGGTCTTTAGGCAGCCACATGGATGGTCATGCAGCGAGTGAAAGAAGTAGCACTTCTTCGGCTTGTGCTCGCGTGAGATGCCTACGTGAAGGTTTTCAGCACGAAGAATAACAAGGTGTTCTCAAAATTTGGTCAGGTTAAACAAATCCCATGAAATTTGGATACCAGCCACTAAAACAACCCTGGTCTCCTCGTTCATAATCCACCTGCAGTTCAGCCGGGCATGCAATAGTACGACTGACGAAAGTGGCAACAAAACAGCTCAAATCGTCACTACCGACAACGTGCCTGACGCGGCGCTTCGAACACTAACAACAGTGCCAAAAGGCTCATCACTTAAAGTAAGTAGTCGACCAGGAGCAGACCTATAAACTGGTCGGCTCTATACTGTTAAGTAGTTGAATAGTTAATGAAACGAATTTTATAAAGGTAGATACCATAGGTAGATACTCACTTCAGTGGATCCAAAGCGATCCCCTAGAATCGACTCACTGCCTTGCATAAGTGAAGTAGTACGTCTGTGGATTAACTCTTACCCATTGATACAGTAGATCTCTTCAGGTCGCTGTTCAGTTTAGTTGCCATGGTGGCGTGGGTTGTGCAAGAGGAAACAAAACAAAAAAGCGTAAGGCGTGACCTCAGGATATTTGTGAAAAGTAAGCCCTTTGTGTGGACATCAGCCAACTTGGCGTACGTTAATGGGGGCAGCTGGCATGTTGGTTGAGGCCCAGAAGACGAGGATGTCCCCCTTTTTGTGTACACCCTTGAGCCTCTGATTGTCCGAATACAGGAGAAGAACTGCAAAGCAAACTCACCGTGACAGCTGACGTTCCTTGTTCACCTCCACGCCGTCATCGCACAGGCCCTTCTACCTTCATGGTCATGCAAATTAAAACAAAGACAAAACTCTTCTTCGCATTCATTCACGTGAAAGGGCATCCTTGACCTAAGGCCAAGATAAACGCCCGTGAGCTGGTCCTCGCATAAATCTCCTCGAGGCATTTAACTGAACAACTGTGCCACTAAAACTAATCTTGAACGCTGTCACACAGCTTGACAGACAGGCTACACAAGGAAAGTGTCCTACAGACATCTCAATTAGAGTCCTGACTGCAATAAAGGACACTCCTTGTGATGACAGCGTTGACGACGGAGAAGAAAACATCCCCGACTGCAACACGCCTGCTCTGACTATGAGAAATGTTTGCCTGGAAATTAGTTCCTAGCATTAATTTGCTTTCGCTAAGCATAAAACATAAATTGAACAACTTAATTACAAGGTCCCTCGTCCAGATATCCCTCGTTCTAACTTTTCCCCTCCATTTCATCCTCGACTCGGCATATCTTCCGCATCATTTACAAGTGGCAATCTCGTTGGCAAAAATTATTACTTCACAAAAACCGAAGCACGGCACGATGATGATGAACGCCTGGAATGCCACTGGAAATGGATCAGAAGCCACCGCCGGAAGGGGGGCTGGTGAAGCAACCGAGCTGTGCGGACGTGAATGGGAAAGGGGAGGCAAAACAAAAAGGGACATCGCATGAAAAACTGCTGAAGCCACATCACATTTATCGTAAAATTTTACTCGCGCATCATTCAAAAGCTCGTAACGTCGGAAGTGCGGTACTTGGGGCCGGCAAGTTGCTCCACTCTCGTTTTCGTTCGTGCCACAATATTGTGGTAACTGCTAAGCACATACACAAGCATCCCCCTTCGCCACTGGCGCCTCCGCCACCGCCTCAACCATGGCTCCACATTATATGCACGTTTGTCGGCATAAAGTACCAGAAAGTTTCAAAAAATTTCTTACGCATAAATTTAATTTTATTCGAACCGCCCTTGTGTTTGGGTCGATGGGTGGGTTCGTGTGTGTGTCGCTTTTATGGGTCATGTTCCCGGGGTCGTCCATAAATTGTTGTCGAAGGAATGTCCTTGCTGTTAATGGGCGGCCAAGACGACACACACAGGGCGGAAAGGAGAGTGAAATAATCCCCAACAGGTCCTCCTCCGTGCGACCAGGTGTATTTTATTTAATTCGATTTATAATTCTGTCAAAATCGATTTTTCGATTTAGACCAGTCCGGCGGCGTCCCATGGGAATGTGAGCCGGCGTGAACGGAGGTGGAGTTAGACAAATACATCCAGAAATGAGTTATTGGCTATAATAGGATTATTATTTGAACGGAAGACTTGCTCTTAGTGTCGGACACTAGTACGCTCGTGTTGTAGTTAAGGACGGAGCAATCGATTGCAAAGTTAACGTCGAAGCGGAATAAGATTTAGATGCGATGAGAGTGGAGCGAGGGAATTTATCGGTTGGAATTCAAGCATTAACTCGGCAAGCGTTTGCAAATTTAAGACAAGTGTTCCACATTTAGTCTGTCTGTGAGGCGATTAAGTGCAATGGAAATGCAGTGCGGCGTTAGCAGGATTGAAATTTGGTTGCAGTGCAGTTCTCTGCATTTGATGGTAGGATTGGTGGTGAACGCTATAGCAGCATCCTCAGGAGAAATGTGATGGACGGTGTGTTTCTGCCGATTAAGGAATCAAACTACATACAGTCTGCTTGAAATTTATCTATGTACAGAGAAAACGGCACGAGTGCCTTAAATGCAATTTGATTGGATGTTGGAAATAGGTTAAGTCAAGGTGGGTTACTGAAGAACACTGCTTCACCTTCTGCAGCAGCTTGGCACTTTTCTGGCAAATCACAGTATCCTTATGTGAGTGCCGACATTGGATGGATCCGAAGATACTCGCCCACATTTTTAAGAGATTAGCGACAGTTAAGGGAAGTTTTCGAGGCGATTGTGACTGCATTCAGGGAACTGGAGATAGGTCAGTTCGAAATGAGTATGTCATGTGTCAATGAAATAAAATTTGTCCTCTCTTTTTTTCTCCAAATTTCATGTACAGTGTTGAACACAGAATTAGCACACTTATTGCAATCTGTTCAAAAGAGTGTGTATGGCATAAAATGTAGGCTTGTCGGGTTTTGTCAGGCATGAAAATAATTCGCTCGATCACAGCAAACATAATGCATTCATTTAAGAAATCAGGTATTCAGATTTCCAGGTCTTATTATGAGAGGCGGTCAAAGAATTAGGAAAAACTACATTTTTTTAAAGAATAAGATTCCAGAATTATTAGTATATAGTTGCGTATCCTTTTTTCGTAATGACTGTAGTAGACGTGGAATGGTACGTTCCAATGTCTGACATCCGTGAGTTGCAATAGAATTCCATCCTTCCTAGTAAAGTGCCAAAGGTCCTTCAATTTGTTGGGATACTTCAATCATATATAGGATTCTACGTCGTTCCAAGGATTTTCAATAGGCCTTATGTCAGAACTTGAGCAGACCAAGACAAGACTTTGATTTTTTTTTTTGTATTAATCCTGCATTATATAAGTCTAGAAGTAAGTTTGGGGTCGTTATCGTGCATGTAAGTCCACGCCAGTGGCAAATTTGTTCGTTTATACTGGTGCTGATCAATTCAGGCGTCAATTTTAACAATGGGACCCACACCATAATACACCCGCCAACATGTTTGACCGTTTTTATAGTGTAGCTTGGAGTAACCTCTTGCTTCGGTGGACGCCAGACATAGCGCTTTCCATCAGAAACGAACCGATTCTATTTCGTTTCGCCACTCCACAAGACATTCTTCCAGAATGATAGAGGGATACGAGATACGACCGTTTTTTATTACAATTGCTTAAATTAAAGCACTGTGAGTTAATTCGCTGACCACCACTGTATTTCGCTGATAGTGGATCAAAATTCAATGACTTTTAACAGCCATTTTAAGTTATAAATACGAAATTTTTATATTGTTGAGTCATGTTAATCATTCTGAATTACATTACAGGCATCTTGCCCAGTGTATGAAATCTCAATACACTCACTACTCCCACCAATCATTTTTCGTAGTTTTCTGTTGACGTCGTTGTGATTTACAGACTCAATCATATGCATAAAATTCAACAACTCAATTCATTCTACCACTGTTATTGTATGATAAAGGCGACCGGGGTTGCCCCTCAGAAGCGAATGATTTCAAATTTTCTGTGGATTGTGATTGTGAATGTAAATGCAAGCTAATTGCACTTTGGAACGTAATATCAGTGTGGACATAGTCACAGCTTAAATCACAATCACTGTGAAAAAGTAGCAGTTAGTGATGTCCTGATCAGTAGAATTGAGATAATAGCCGTGTTTTTTTTTCAAAAATCTATAAATAGTGAAGTAGGTTTTTGCACGTAAAGCACAGACTGCACCTACAAGCACGTACAACCTACTGCCTTTAACTGCCTAAAACATAGGCAGTGAAAAGTGACTGCCGATAAAAATTCGACTTCGATTTTTTTCAGTTCATACATTTTGACATCAATTTCGAACAAATAAATTTCTTTTTCATATATTTTGACAGATTAAAATCTTTTTCATATATTTTGACAGATTTAAATCAAATCCACTGCTATTCGTTAATCTGAAACATACTTCACTTCACTTCACTATCGATAGCGATAAAATAAAATATCATTAATAGAATGCTCCATATTTATTTTTAAGTTCCTGTTACAACATACCATGGGCTATATAACAATTTGCCCTATTCAAGGGTCAGTTTGTAACACAAGGGCTTCATTCAAAAATTTAAGTAAACAGATCCTTTTCTACCTTTTTTAACTTAAATTTGTACAGGGTCTCATTGGCGTAGTGGGTTAGTGCGTCGACTCCTACGCAGAGGGTGCCAGGTTCGATACCCAAATTTACCACCTTTCATATTTCACGGCTCCACCTCTTTCAAGTCACTGACAATGCTCAAAGAGTACTCCTCTCTAGAAAAAGCTTCTCAACTACGCCGTTCGGAGTCGGCATTAAACTGTAGGTCCCTTCCACTCGTGAAAGAATAGCACGTACAACACGAGTTATTGCTGAGAAGCTTGGCCTTGGTCCTCAACGGGCTGTAGCGCCACCCATATTATTATCATATTGTAGTTGAAACATGCGTTTTTTGCTTGCATTATCTCAAAAATTATAGGAGCATCATGTATTCCTAGTAAAAATTGCTTAATTTTGCTCACTCTCCCCCTTAGGATATGTCGTGTTGATCATGATCAATGATAACTCTGGTTTTAGATAAATTGTCGCTTGGCACGTTTGCAGCGGTCGATTCGAAACTCCTGGGCCACACATTTCGGCAGAAACGCCACCTATTTTGAGTTCAATTTTGGCTCTGAGTTCTTCCATCGTCGTCGGTTTATTGGCATATACCAATGATTTAACGTACCCCCGAAGAAAATAGTCAAGCGGCGTTAAATGGCATGAACGAGGCGGCCAATCGATTGGCACATTTCTTGAGATAACATGGCCACCATTCTTAGTCTTCAATAAATCGATTGTAACTTGTGCTGTGTGGCTTGTGGCACCATTCTGTTGAAGCCACTTGCTGTATCTATATAATGTAATCATGGAGCCATAACGGTGACCATTCACAGTAACGTAAGGATCGTTATCGTCGACGCTACAATGCAATAACGCAGACGGAGTTATGAAAATTCGAGTTATTTTAATAGTTTTTATTGAAAGACTTAGTAATTTTTAATTTTTAATGAATTAGAGAGTTAGCATCTATATATCTCTGAGCAATAGATCATGCTCCAAGCACATGATGCAAGAATATACACAACAAATGTTTATCCATATAGCAGGAGACAGTGGTTTTAAAATCACTGCATCTGACACATAGGAGAGAGAGCAAGGGAGGGAGAGAGTTTCATTGATTGAAACAACACAGCAGCTTATCCACGTGTGCAATATGCCTTACGCTGGGACACGGTCTCATAAGAAACTGTAACAGTTTTATTTGCAGAGCATGTGGTGTTTCGGCAAATGAGAATCAAAAGTGTGTCAGGTTAAAAATCATATTATTTCAGCCTCATCAGTATACTAGGGTTGCCATAGTCTGTAACTCCGGCATGCAAACCGCACAAAACAGCTATTTTCTTATGGATGAAGTGGTGACACATGAAGCACATATAGATTTTCACCCCCCCAGTAACGCATATTTTGCTTATGGACGAACCCAATGAGCCAAAAATGTGCGTCGTCGAAAATTGTAGTTGACGCTCTTAAAGTTGCAATTACAGGCTCCGAATTTCGGTAAAATTTTTAAAATTTGCTGACGTTGCTCGTTCGTGTACTTTACCAAATTGAAAATGTTAAGTTTACTGAATAAATTGACAGTGATAGTTTGATAATTAGTGTAATAGTGCGTTCACAAATTAAATTCAAAGTTGCCAAGTCCTCATTGGAAAACCCTTTACAAAATAATCAGGGGATGGCCTTAGAGATGAAGCTCATTTGGAAGGCTTAAAAAAAGTAAATCTTGATGAGCTTTGGAATTGCCTCGAATCTGCAGTCTATCTAAACAAGGAACAGCCTTGTCATGTCACTGTCTGATGGTTGGAGCTACGCCACACAATCCGCAATCAGTGATTTTGCAGACGTTTCTAAAGTTAATTTTTCATTTAACTTCGTAAGCTTCCTCTACGATGGAATTAGGTGTTCTTTAATTTTATTGGTTATATGCTCTCTAAGACGATTCTCTTTGCAACTTGCAAGCCCCTCGACAATGTATCATTGGAGAGCCTGTCCACCTTTCAAACAAACTACTGTCTGCTCCAGATGTGAAGATATTTTGCCTAGTTGAAGCGTGCTCTTGCTTTGGATCTCCTGAATGATCTGACCGTCAGAGGGATGGTTTTTTTAGCTTTTGTTTCGGCTCAATAAGCCTTACAACATTAATCCTCGTGAGACTTCCACTTTAAAGGCTTAGAGGAACTGTTGCACGCAGTCAGAGAGTAGCAAAGAGAAGGTGATGGTCTCGAAAAATCACCAAATGAGTTCCTAGCGTTCCTTCGAATATCAAGAAGACAACCTCTAAAGCGATGGCTGCTGCTGATTTAATTTCTGTAACTCATCAATTTCAAAGCAGCGACTTGTACTAGCCCTCTGACATTTCAAACTCGCAACACCCTTCTTGGTAACGAGTTTACGACTCCAGCGTACAATCCTATCAACCAAACATCACAAACCTTTTCCTTGACCTTCAATTCTTTGAATGGCTGCACCTAAGGCGTTTAGGTCGTTCCGTTTTGGAAATCGAATACATTCCTTGCCTTCTCCTCGACCACCACCAACCAATTGCTTCAATCAAAAAGTGCCCATCACTTCAATGTCATAAAAAATTCGAAAATGATTGCAATGAGAAACCACCAACAAAAGATCATCAAAAGATAATTTGAGGCCCCAAACCGTTTGGCGGCCTCGAATGCCATTCTCGATGGCTCACTATAAAAGCAATAGCCTCGCTCGTGAAAGTGGCCACAGCGCGCGGCACAGCACAGATTTAAACGCAATCGAGGCTGAAAAAGTTTTCGCCGTCATTCTGTCACACGCCAGAACTGCCATGACATCAGCGACAATTCGTCGATATCCCATGTCCGGCCATCAAACATCAAACATCAAACCATCGGCCATCGCCTATCGCTCGTCAAATTTCGCTCAAGGTTCTTTGAAATAATTTCATGGGACCATACAGCGGGTCCCATTGTTGCGAGGCGGAAAATTTGTAGGCAGTTTGTCGTGATTTAGTGTCGACCGTAAAACTTTGCGAAGGACAATAGATACTCGCAAACAAATGCCACCAACAACGTGTCAGCAGAATTATCTGATTCAGTTGACTAAAGCCATTATACGAAATGTCATCCCTTAAAGAGTGTATGTTCATCGGAAGTTTATTTCCAATACCGGGCTTCGCCCCTTGGTGTGGACATTTGTTATCCTGCCGCACCTCTATGATATGAAATATTCCGCATTATTGAGGCAGTAAACAGGATTTTATTGTGGTCATAAAACTATCAAAAGACCTTTTAAGTCACAGGCCTCAAGCCTCTGCCACTACACACAAGCAGGTCCACTCTGCCACGCGGCACTGGCTCTCCATTAATTTATTTATTAAAATCATTTTTTTGGCCATGCGGCGAAGTGAACAGAATTTCAATTTAAAAAGAGACCGAATATCCCTCGTTCAATTAAGTCGCGTCGGGGAAGAATGGGATTAATCTGATGGATGGCCCAATATCAATTTGTCTGATTACAAGTGGACCCACCACCGCCGTGCCGCCGGGTGAGGGTCCTTTAATTTTTTGTTAACGTACTGCGCCATCACGACATTCATCTTGATTAAGAGCATTTGATTTCGTGATTCATATTTCGCAATTTAATTAAATCGCACAGAAGACTGGGGGGGGGGGGGTCGGAAGACCAGCACCGACACCGGCACCAGGATGCGGATTCAAGGAAACCGACCAGAGGATGCTGCATGTGACCAGAGCACGTCCGTCGACAGTTGGAGCTCCGTGTACGCATGTAATGCGATGTAAGAGGAAAGAACACATAAAATAACAGACATCGTCCCACCACCCCACCTGACCATCGTGTATTATCCTTTAGGTGGCAACCAACCAACCAACCAACCAACCACCGGGTGTTCATAGTCAGAACATTCAATTTCAGTGAACTGTTCTCGCTAAATGGCCAACCTGCATCCAGTCGGTGTGTATTTATTCTCATTTCCATCGATTCGTATGCAGGCAGGATGTGCAGATGTGCATCGCTACAAAGTATCCTGGATAAAGCTGACATATTACATTTTTTTTTTCACGCCGCCCGCCCATTGAAAGATATCGGTTGTGGCTGCGACCCGCCCCGATGCCACAGTTACTTTCGAAGGAGTTTTTATTTTTTTGCAAGGAGTGCCCTACATGCAGTGAGATCAAGCAGAAAGGGAAGCATGAATTATGGGTGGCTCCTGGCCGCTCCAGCAACGACGGCCAACAAAGAATATTCAGCAATTTTGTTTCCCATCGAATAGGTACGTGTTGACAGTCGAAAAGAAGGACATGACTGGTTGTCGTGTACGCTTTTTTGCTCAATTTATTGCTACAAATTTAAACAGGCCAGATAACGGAGTTCTACAGTGGGGCACGGCGAGCAGTGCGTTGTATGGCGGGCGGTTTGGAACCGCGTCGTCGTTGCGAATGCAAAGAATGTATGGTGTGTCGTGTAAAGTGCCGACCTCCTTGCAATTTATTTCGATAAAAATCAATGGTACACTGGCGTACACATCGCTGTTGGCCTACATTGCCGGAGGTGTAATGGAAATCGTTTAATTGATGCGTTTGCCAGTGGATGCGTCGTACCTTATCCGCTGTGAATGGCTGTCCTGATTTAGTGATTTACGCCGGCAAAGATACAACTGCTCGTTCAGATGCAATAGTGTCAATGGTTATTTATGGCATTTAAGGTTTCCGAGAGGTGCCCAAGACGGGATTTCAGTGGGTGCTGCATTAAGGTGTGGGTGGGCTATTATAAAGAAGGGAGATTCTCAGGAGGAAGTGTGGTAACCTCAGCATAATCCTGATTGAACTGGTGACCCAGGACTGCAAACGATGCGCATTCTATCCTGGGAAGTTCGATGTGTCCTCGCGTTGGGCGCGAATTTGTTTGGTTCACAATGGCTCTCGCACAGAGAAACTACTTGTCCAGCATTCGATGGATTTGATGTGAAAGTCCTTGAGGGGATATAACTTGTCTTAGATAGATGAATCTTATTTGTAAGACAAAATGCGTATGTTTCCCTCCACCGCCCGTAATTATAAACCAATTTACTTTATTTTCTTTTTAAATGCACACAATGGCGGTACTAAGCTGATCGGCAGAAAAATGTAATTATCGACGCGATAGGTACCAGCGTTATTTTTGAACAAATAAAGAAAGAAGATAAAGATCCAGAGTCAGCCAGAGGACTCAATAACTTTTATCGGTTGAGTCTCAAACTTAACTCGAATTGAGAGGACTACAGGGCTTAAATCAGAGGCAGAGTAAATAAGGACGAAAAAGTGGCACCCATCGGATGCGACGACTGCATTCGGGATCTAGGGGGAAAAATGCGAGAAGTTGTATCGGCACCAGGTGCAGTTCGGTTCAAGAACTTCTAAGACGAACTGCACTGGATCTCGACACCGAGAGGCACAAGGGGCTCTATCTTCCAAGAATTAGTATTCAGTAACGATCGTCCTATTGGCATCATAGTGCCTTGTCAATTTGCCGTAGTAGAAGATTTCATGGCGATTAAAGACAAAAAAATAACCAAATTATAGATATGCTGTGGAACAAGAATTATTCCGCCACACACAATCTGGGGAAAGCACCCTTCCTGGATGCATTAGAAGATGAGACGAGCTCCGTTTATAAGGGCTAAGTCATCGGGGATGTGTGACACCTTGGTATCGATAATTTGAACGCTGCGTACGTCCAGAACAAGAAGGATAGAAGGCACCGCAGGTGCAGACCCTTCATGGATGGTCGGTTGGAGAAGTAAGTGAGTTAGGAGTTTGCTGGCATTAGGTTGGGTCTAGCAATTGGATAAAGAACTCCGTGGTCAATTGGCCGATCAAAAATTTCCCCCATTCCTTGATTGCAAAAAGATGCAGGCGCCAGCATTTCCACGGCTTTGTTAAACATGCACTGCTCCATCAGAATCTCTGATCATGTCAGTGTTTTTCAAGCGGAGGTCATATCAGTGAAAGAAGCGGCCAGAATGGTACCAATATGGGAAATACCATCGGCTGATATTACCAATCTTATTGACAGCCGAGCGTCCATTATAGCCATTTCGTCACCAGTAATCAAGTCCAAGCTTGTCGCAGTACATAAGGTTCTCATCACGTAGCACTAGATTACTCTTTTCTGAGATCCAGGTTACCGGGACGTACAGGATGACAATGAACCAGAGGATGACCTTTGGCGAAACAGACTCGTCACAAACTGTACACCGTCAAGAAATTGTGGTATGAAATATGGATGACACGAGTGGATAAAATTTGAAGCTTTCACCCACCTGTGAGAACATGCTATGGTTCAAGTTGAATGGTGCAGAAACTGACAAACACCTTCAATGCGACAAAAAGTTGCCATCGATTGTGGTTTAAAAAAGGGGCTTTCGGGAGCTCATTTCACTAAATCTTAATATTGCTACATTTTTCAAAAATATCAACGTACGCCAACTTAATAAAATGTGCAGACCTTTGTGATCAGATCGATCTTAGTGATGATAGATGGCGACACTATCGTTAAGTGGTGTTGGTGTTGTGATATGGCTTCCTTTTGCCATCATTTTCGCTTTACAATATAAATACAAGTTAAAACCGTAACCAGACGCGGCCTCTGTATCATCTGAATCCACTCCTCTCTATAACCACAATGGCGCTCAACAGGAATGTTGGGTCCTCTTGCAAATAGGTCCCGACCCAGGCCTTTAATCTCCATCCAAAGGATTAATCTACAGCAAATCAAATTATCTTCATATCAGTGATTTGTAAAATTTGAACACCAATCCAATATCAATTTATATGCGAAATCAATTTGAAGACGTTACCCTGGCTGTTCCCAAAAACTGGAGGGTGAGCAAAACGGAGGAGACAGCGAAGTATTCAATTTGAAGGGCATCAAGGCCCTCCAACTCTCTTCTCAATCTGCCATTTGAGGGTGCAATAAATTCACAACTCTTTGTAGCTCAATCGATACGCAAAGGAAAATTCAAGTGAGGAACGTTCGCATATCCCGTCTCGCCCTTGTCAGGAGCCTACAAGCCCGAGGTGGGCGTATGCAAATTTTTATCACCATTCCTTTCTTCTCCTTTTTTTTTGTGTCTTTTGATACCCATTTCCACGACGAGGACGAAATTGAGGAATAATTTAAGCTCGGAAATGTGCTTACAATTCCTCTCCATTTACTTTATTCAGCTCTAATAGAATTTTAATACTGTCCTAGACAATAAGGACGACCACCCACCGGGTGGTTGACATTTTCGATCACAGCTCTTGCCGAAATGACGCCGCCGCGCCTTGCCGTATGTCCTCTCCTCTCGTGCAATGAAATGGCATCCTTTAGCCGATTGCGTTGGATTTGGGTTTTACTTTTTATTTTTTCCCGGGTCCTCCTCTCATCATTCGGTGAGCGAAAAATCCTGTTTCATAGTTTGTTCGAACGATGTCCTTTAAGTTCTGTCGTTTTTTTATTTCTTGCGTTACTGGTCGTGTCATTAAAAAAATTGGACGCAAAGAAATTTCGATTTTCTTCATCGCTGGCAAAGCGTGTCAAATACGCTTTAACAAAAGGACATTGGGTTTGATTTTTATTTAAAGCGAAACGAGGAGACGTAATCCGGTGGTGTCTGGAAGTGACACCGCTGCTGCAGAGATTGTGGCTGCAGGATGAGGTTCTCTGGGAACGCAATCAATTGGATAAGTGTGCAATCAACGCGAGAGTGTCGTTCGACTGTTCGAATTTACTCGGATCAAATTTGAAATTGGAGCTACAAAAATCGCTGCTGGAATGGTATGGGAGATGGTTGTTATGACTGGCGACGTAAGTGAATGGGTTTTTGAATGAGTCAACTAAAATGGAATTGGGTGCAGTGCAATTTGTTCGAAATGAATCTTGTCGAAAGATTGTGAAATTACTTTTCATTCGATGGGAGACAAAGTGTAAATTTTGGTCAACGACTGTGATCTGGGTGAAAAGGACTGTCTTGAGCTACTGCCAATTTTCTGAGAGGAAGGTATATGACTTTCAGAGTCGGCTTGAATGTGTAGCTCTACCAGTAGAGAGTACATGGTATAATAATAAACACTGAAATGATCTTTTCAGTTGATCAGAGTCAACCATCATGAGTATGGAAACAGCATCAAGAGGAACTAAAATGATCATTCCCAGGAATTGCATGCAGGCACAAGAACCCCTTCGGAGATGCCACAGGAATCCACCCGTTCACATATTACTCACATCCTCAAATATAGTCGATAAATGCTATAAAATTTGTACAGTCCTTCTAGTATACATACTCGCATGCTTAGTGCAACTAGGGAGCCTGCCGTTCGAATGGCTGTCCCTTGCAGCAATCATTTGAATGTGTGCCAAGAGTTAGTAGATTTATTTTTGCCTCAAAGCCGGGCTTTGGAGTAGTGGTTATTGCTCCTGTTGCACCTTGGCATGCAAGTAGCTGCGTTTCGGTTAATATGTTTAGGTTGGTGGTTTCCAATGAGGTCTGTCACCAGACTAAGACGGAGTAGGTCAAGGTAGGTCTGATGATTGCTGCGTACAACCACAGGATTCTTTTAGGGTTCGGTCCACACTTTTTTGGCAAATATCCTTGCACAGGTACAGAGAGCAGGAAGACTTCTTGTCTCGTTCATTAACGTTTAAATTTCCAATTGAGTTTCTGGCAGATGACTTAGTTATCCTCACATCATCCCAGATGGAACTTCACTCCTCCAGATAGGTTTGTGGCCGTATGTGATTTGATGCTGATTTGAGAAGTTTAAGTATCTATCTCGTGAGTCGCCTTGGCGGAGTGGGTTAAGGCTCCGGCACATAGAATACTTAACATGGGTAGCGTCAGAGCATACGTACACGCTGAAGTATTTGACGCAAGGGGATGACACAATGGATACTTCAACGAACAGCTGATTTCATTTGACAGTTTCAAATTTGAATTGAGAATTCAAGTTGTTTTTTCTTATTTATTCACAAAAATATGTATTTTAATATAAATACTCAATTATAAATATTCATTTATATTTTTCAACGAGAACCAACTCCCAAACCTTAACATGAAATTCGAATTCTCTTGAAATGTCACAATGTGAGGATTTTAAACGCTGAAAGAGAGAGAAAAGTTAAGAGTTGAGTAACTATGGTTGGCCTATGTGTCACCTCCCATAAGAAAAAATGTATCTGTTAAAGTATTGCTAACGCACTCGCATGTAAAGTATTGTATGTGCCGGAGCCTTTAGTGAGTCGACTCCTAGGTAGGGGGTGCCAGGTTCGAATCCCCAATATACCAACTTTCATCATTCACGGCTTCCACTTCTTTCGTGTAACTGACAATGCTCAAAGAGTATTCCTGTCTAGAAAAAGCTACTCAAACTTTGCCGTTCGGAGTCGGCATAAGCATCCTTTCCACTCGTGAAAGAACAATAGCACGCACAACACGAGTGGTTGCTGCGAAGCTTGGCACAGGTCCGCCTCGGACTATCGCGCCCCCAAAATTGTTATTATTAAGTATCTACCTCTTCTTTTTCACGAGTGATGAAAGGAGTAATGCTGAGCTTTTAGTAGGATTGGCCAACCTGAATTAATTTTGGAAAAGTACACAAGATCTGTAATCAATAAAGGCTAGCTTGGTATGAGAGCGCAGTAAGCAGTTTCAATTCAGTTAATTTCAGTATTTATTCCAAGCCTCACCTATGGTCATGGAATGCGGGTAGTGTCCGAAAGAATACAAGCTGCCGATATGAGGTTTGTTCGTTCCTTTGTGCTGTTTTGGTAGTAACTCGGTTTCGGGTAAAAGTTGAGAAATACGGCAGTATGAGAGGAGTGCAATGTTGCAGCTGATGCTTTGACGGTTTCCTTCCCTTCCATCACAACTTCCGTGGCGTGTCTTGAATGTGATTCCATCAAAAAACGTGTCTATTTCCACTTGAACATAACTCCTGATGTGTCAGAGTACCTGAAGAGCCTCGTGCGTCCCTTGCCTACCTTATCCATTTAGCCACTGAAAATGAGCTTATATAATAAGTGGGAGCCAGTTCTCGATGAAGGTGATCATAAAGGCGTTAACAGGTGTTTTTCTTTTTGCAAGCGTATACACGCTTGAATTTCACTTTGCAGGTAAAATACTCTAACAACAAATCCTATATCCGCTTAAGTTACTCATCACATCTATCGCCGGTTAAGATAAAAACCGCGGATAAAACAATGCTTCAAAACATTATTTTCTATGTGTTCATTCCTGAATTTATTCATTCATTGTTTAGGTTGCTGTATGTGGCTTACATTTGCAGGTGTGGTTGGTGTATTAGATAATTTTCAATTGTTTTGGCATCCATAAGTATGCAATTTTTGGTATACGCAGAGTGTGTCTGCTATACATTCCGTTTAGGTTTCGTAAACGATTCTTTTCATTTGATGAACATTTTTTTTATCTTATAACTATTAAGTGTTTTTGCTTTTAAAGTGATGGTCACGCTACACAGTCACAAAACGAAGATTGTGACCATCAAAGATCAACCATCACCTTCCACGAATACACTCCTGACTGCTTAGCAAATGTCATAAATGTCATCGGTGTTGCCAAGATTTTTGCACATTAAGCAAAAAAACACAGCTAACAATTAACTTTTTACAAGAGGTCTCGGCATTAAGGCCTCGGGGTTTTGAAACTCCCACCTTGCTTGCTAAGGTTTTCAACTGTTAACCATTAGAACTGACTTGCAAGAGAGCATAGGCATGCACCTAATCACATAATAACAACCGAACGCCTTAACCCCCAGAAATAAATTCACATCGCACACGAAAAAAAAAATCAGAAACTTACACCAATTCGTCGACAAGTCTCATGAAATTATTTCCCCGCCAGCTGCAACTCAGTGCACCCACAATTTCCACCGCCAAGCAACGTCAAACGAAAGCTACGTCAAGAGAGGATGATGAGGGCGAAAGGAAAATCCCAATAAAAGCATTAGTGTTATGAAGTTTGGGTTAATCATCCCAACTTTATTCGCTTTGCTTACAAACGCCTCCCGCAATAAACAGAAACATGGATATCGTCAGCAAACAAAAAAAAAAGATCATCTAACTCTCCTCCACGATTGCGACCGACAAGGACCACCAAGCTCAACACCCACAGTCCGCGCCCCTGCCCCAACGGCGTACGAACGCTTTGGCCTTCTTTCAGTGTGCTACTTCAGCATGAAAATGAAAATTTATGGTCACATTTTTGCGATTGCATTCACCCATAGGAAACCCCGGCCTCGTGGGTTTGCATCAAAGTTCTGATTTCCCTCACAATCCCCTCCCCTATCCCCCTCAGCCAACCCATCACAGCATCCCGCTCTCGTCCATCGGCTTTGACTTTGGCTGTGTGTTTTTGCTGCTCATGCTGCTGCTCTAGTTCATTTTGATATCTGGAAATAGTCCAGAAGAGCAGAGAAAGAGAAATATTTTTTTGCCCTCCAACACCCGAATGTGGAAGGTCCCGTTTGAGGGTGAAGCCCATAACATGCACTAGGGGCGTGCATGTGCAGCAGCGGCTCTTGTGAACGGGTGGCATTTTTAGTTTGCCATTTCGTCTTCCCTCGTGCTCCCGTTCCATCGTAATTCAGTTGTGGTAAACTAACCAGAGGAATTCTGATGGAAGAATGATTTGCAGCACAAGGGGAAGTACAAATAAAGATTTACCCAAAAAAAATGTTTGCCCCATCCTCTGGCTGGCAAGTGAAGTTTGCTAATAAAGTGAAATCCATTGCATTCGATGAAGAAACAATCTGAAATATTGGGAAACGATTTCAAGTAGATTTTGCATGGAGCAGGTGTTGTTGTCTCCGGGTGACGATTGGGAATGGGTTATGTGCATCTTGTGATGGAAGTTAGGTCTCAGTGGATAAAAATGACATGTGTATTCCAGGATTCGGCTTGGAGATGGTGGCTCTGATTGGACTGTGGTTTTTGTTGTTTCAGCGAAAAGGGATCAATAGGCTGTCTGAGTGAAGAGGACATTGCGTCATGATATCCAAATTATGCGGAAAGTGACGTAAAAAAAAACAGGTTTTGCTAAATTGGTCTAACTCAAGATAACTGGTGATTGAAACCTTTACCGACGAAGATAACTACTTTGCAAATGAGATGACATGCAGTTGTAGCTCCAGGGGAGTGCAGAAGTTTCCACTGAAACATTAACTGTGCCCTGTATGATATTCCATTGGACAGAACCGCTGACTGCTTTTGTTTTGGAATGAGAAGATCATCTTACCTTTTGCCTTTAATAAGTGGCTTAAATTGTGTTTTGTACTCGCAAGGGACCAGCTCATTGTCTCTACAGCAACTACTTGTATTTTGCGGTGAACCTTCAGAAGATTTTTCTAAGCCGGCAGAGAACAGTCGCGATTGATATTCTTAAGCATTGGGTGAGGTACGAGTTCTGGGGAAATAAAAAAAGCAAAGCACACGAAGTGGAGCTGTGACAAATTATTTATGGCATATGCATTCAATCTAGATACAACTAGATATCAATGCACGCACATATACCATTGCAAGGAATTGTTTATTTATAAAAATAATAATAAAAGTGGCGCTACAGCTCATTGAGGGCCAAAAGAGGGCTTTAATTCTCCAGCAACCCCTTGTGGTGTGCGTGTCATTATTTCTCCACGAGTGGAAAGGACCTATAGCTTAATGCCGACTTCGAACGTCCAATTTGAGAATCGTTTTCCAAACAATTCTTACTCTTTAGGCATTGTCAGTTACTCGGAAGAGGTAGGACCGTGAAAATTATTTTTGTTCGGACTTGCCGGGAATTGAACCCAGACAGCGAGGCTAAGTTGCGTAGAGGTCGAAGCACATACCCACAATGATACGGCCACCGAATTAAGACTGCCTCCATAAGCCGATGCAAAATATAAGATATACTCTCCACCGTGGTTATTCATCCTCGACCCGATAAAAAATGTTACGTATACGCCGTGGCCATTCTGGTCAACTCTAAAGACTGCTTCCTTGCTCGACGGAAAATGTTACGTATACGCCTCCAAATTTTACTGAAGCAATCCCTACAGTTTCTCCTGGTATCCATGGAAAATGTTAAGTATACGCCAACGTGGCCATGCAAAATAACTATAAGACTGCAGAATGTTACGTATACGCCACCGGATGCTGTATAGTTCTTAAATAATAATAGTTATAATTAAAATAATAATAATATAATACGCGTGGCGGCACAGCTCGTAGGGGGCAAGAGCCTAGCTTCTCAGCAACCACTCGTGTTGTGCATGTCAACCTACCAACTCCGAATGGCCAATTTGGGAAGCTTTTCCCAGACAATTATTTTTTCTTTCCTTTGTCAGTGACTCGAAAGAGGTGGGACCGTCAAAATTATTTTGGTCATACCGGGAATCGAACCCCGGCATAGTAGCTGAATGTAATTCACAACGACACGGCCACCACCATAATTGTTTATTTAAAGGTAACATCCATTTGAACATTTCTATGCAGCGCTCCTAAATAATAAAAAGGGCGTTCTACAGAGACATCTAGGATGCTACTCCTCCTAACGCATCTGAAATAGTTTATACAGCTACGTGTTTGAAAACTGCAGTTTCTGAATGTTGTCAGATAGTAAACAGGACCAATCAAAGCAGGGGTCTATACCGGGATCTACGAGTGGATAAGACTTGTTCTAAAGTCGTGTGCCCTCTGAAAATCAGACTTAGGATGTTACATTAACAAGGTGACTACTGAGTCCCATTACCAGAGCCGAGTCACTTGAACATTTCTATTTTACTTAGGTAGGTAGTTAAGTTATGGCAGCTATTGAGATGATTTTAGACTCAGATAATCCATTAACGAGTAGCGGGGAACAATTCAGATCTGAGAATAAAGACTAAATTGGTGAAGAGTGTTCTTTTTATATTGCCAAATTCGTTGAAAATTGAGATATCAGAACTAGTTTAAGGCAGAGGAGGTGCTCTAAGGTTGCTATTGTATCTCTCCTTCATCCATTCCATCCGGCCTGTGCACACGTCTCTAGCTAAACTTTTGACACGATCTCCCAGAAGGCAATGCGATATACTCAAAGAAAAATATACTGTACTTAAAATGTTCACAGACCGCGGATAGGCCACAGACACCAAAGGGCTCAGAGAAGTGACATACCACACAAGAACAACAGACACTGGTATATGGACTCATCTATTGCATATATTAAACTGCACAAGCAATAGAACGAAATAGAGTGAAAGTTCTCTGCGGACACCCATCCATAAAGGAAACCTCTCTTTGTGCCCAATGCCTCACGACATGAAGGTATTCGTTTATTTCAAATCCGTAAGAATTAGCACCTCTACAAAACGGACAATCTTGATGGCCTCGCTGCTGTCCGCTATAGACAGATTTCACATAAAGAAATGCATAGTAAAATGTGTCCCAACATTAACGTGCGGCAAATTGTACTGAAAAAATAAGCAATTTGACAACTGATTTAGGTTTAGTAAAATGCTATACAACAACGTACTGTCAGTATAGATAAATAGCTAAAAAAAAATAATGAAAGTCAGGCGGCCCTTCTTTGAAGATGTATAGTCGGAATAGTGTTCTAACTTCGACAACTGGCAAGAGGTTCACAAACATCGGCGTCTGGGACAGAGGGTCACAGACAGAACATTGAGTTGGGCAAAGACTTTGTCTAGAAATCAATAGAAGAATAACTCAGATAATCGTTGCTGCTTTGGGCTAACAAAGCAATAGACAAACAAAGCCTACTCAGAAACAACTAAAGTAAACCTCTATACGACCTTAATCGTCTCAGTCCTTCTATGTGGCGTAGAGGCATGGAGCTGTCAAAACCGGATGCGCTGCCTTGAGGGAAAAGTTCTTAGGGTGATTTTACGCTTCAGTCTGCATAAATGGAGGAGATATATCAACGAACTGTATGAGCTGTTCAGAGCGACATCGACTTAAGCAGAAGATTGAAGGTCTATCGATTGGTCATGTAGAGTAAATGGAAACCAATGCACTTGGAATCCGCCCCAAGGTGCAGCGCAGTAGAAGAAGACCGCGACTCAGGTAGCGCACCTATTGAAAAAGGACATACACCAAGGAAACTGGAGGCAGCTGGCTAAAGATCGATCCGGCTGGAGACGCTTGTTGGTTGAGTCCCAGCTATACCCCAGACTGCATAAACACCTTATGTAAGTAAGTAACTGAGAGGAGATTAATTAAAAACTCAGGCAACCTGAATCAGTTGGAGAAACTAAGCACACTGGTTTCAAGAAGACAGTCAACTACTTCATGATATACTCTCACGCTTTGGTGATCAGAATTGTTCCCTAGATGTGGCTTAACATCGTTAGATTTACATTTATAGGGTTATTTCAAGTCAACTGTAATAGTCAACTTACAACCAATAAACGAAAACCAGCCATATTTTAAAAAAAGAGGTGCATATGTGCCAGCATGGCTGTGGCGGCCATTTGATCTGAAACTGGTCTTGCATGTCCTAGTCCAAGGTGCCGACGCATGGGTGATCTCAAGCCAGAAGAACTCTTTGGTGCATTCGAGAGAGATGATCTACTTGGCTGTCTTGGGCCTGTTTACGAAGCTTACATCAGAAGGGGAAGATCACGGGAAATGATGGATGGGCTATGTAGACCGCATGGAAAACATAGCTTCAGCCTGTAAAGCCTTCGATTCAAGGCCTGTGAGGCAACGCAACTGAAGACGAACGCCTCTAACGTGAGCGGAGAAAAGCCTTCGAACCAATTTGGTATCCCAGCTGTACGCCAGACTGTAACACCACGCAAAGAAGATGTAAACGTGCAAAGCTTCGTCGAAGGATATTTAATACTTTCCTCTAAGTTTCCTCTTTGAACTACAGTTTTTCAATTTCTGTCATGGAAGTGACGAGGGGAGTTGCGTTTGATAGTTAGAACCTCAATTTTAGGAAATGCATTTAAGAGTGTATACTGCATTCAAAGCGTAACGTAAGACAAATCCCTCAAAGAGTCCTTCACGCTTAGAGAACTCCATACGGCAAAAACGAAAAAATGAAACCAGTCCTGCCAACCACCCACGTTCCTCTAATTAGCTTAAACAAACCTCCAAATTAACCGCCGTTCCTCAGAAAAGGAAGGAACAGAAAAAGCAACATCGTACACCTTGCACACCTTTGAGGCACTGAATTCGTTGAAATGTTTCTCTGCGAATCTCGCGGTGCGCGGAAAACCTCATTAAATTTTCATTTTTTTTCCACATCCCCCGCCAGCCCACCTCACCTAGCCGTGTTGTTATTTACTTTTCGTCTATTCCACTCCTTGTGTGGGCTGATTGGTTTTGTTCGTTTCTAATTAGAAATGTGCCACCGCACCCCCCTGACGCCACTCTTGCGTACAATGCAATATTCATGATGACTAGACAATTATTTAATTCACAATTCACTCGTAAGCCAGGAGAGATACAGCACTCTCTCTCATCCTCTCGCATAAAGTAAGGGAAACAAACGTAAGATTGCCGAATTAACACACAATATGCTGTTGAAAGTGGGGATTTAAAGAAAGGGTCGCTACAATCACCACAACAAGGAAGAAGAATAATGCCTTGTTCTCATTGCCAAGCGGGGTGGGAATTTACAACTAAAACAGAAAAAAAAATATTACCAGCAATATTCCAAGTAGATTTTCCACACAATTAAAGAAGGGAGATGGAGGAAGGGAATTGGGGACGACGACGGCGACGAACGGTACCACCATGCAGTCACAACCCCCCGTCCGTCCAGTAGCGTTGCGTTCTTGTTGAACCAGGAGGGTCATCGTTTTCAATTTCAGCTCGTTTCGCTCTCGGCCCACCCCATCTGCATTCGTCCCTAAGGATGTCAAGAGTTACTCGTCTTCGCTGATGATTGTTGGTTTTCATTTTCCACTGTTCTCTCTTCTCAAAACGATGATGATGACGATGCCGATGATCGTTGCGGACGCTGCTGGTTGGCTTGTGCAGGGGTGGAAAAGTTCAACAAAAAGGACCTGTTATTACTCCTTTCCCATGGTGGTGCGCGAGAGTATTTTATTTGTTTTCATTAGATTTCGAAAGTTTATGGGGCAACAAATGGAACGGACAAAGGAAGCTAGAAACGGACGTCATTAAGCTGCCGTTGTCGTTGCTGCTTCTGTTGTCTTAATTGTTGCCATTGTTGGTGTTGTTTTCTTGTGTTTTTTAATTAAAAAATAAAAACCTAGGAGGATGATGTCTAACAAGGAACGGAAGCTAACTCCTAATGTATACTGCAGTCTATCATGCAACAACCATCAGCTTAAGTGAAATTGAATTGAATTTCATTTCAAATACCCGGCGAGTGTTCCATCAAACGTCTACTCAACCGGGCCCACTCTCTGGTAGCGAGAGAGCACAGGACATCAGTAATGAAGCAGACTTAATAGCGTAACATACTTCGGCGATAAATCCCTTTTGAATGACGACTTGAGGGCTGGTGTTTATTACGCGACCACCACCGTTGCAAAACATGCTTAATACATTAATGAGTGCTCGAGCGGGAGAGCGGAGAGTACCGTGGCGTGTTGAATACAGCAGCTCCCTTGAGTGGGTGTGTGGAAAATTATGATGAGGACATTGCTCTCGTTGAGTTGCGTCTGGGGCCTTTCACCCCACGGTGGCGATACATAGAAATGCTTTTTTTTTCTTTCAAAGTGGCGTTTTCGAAATATTTATGCCGGTTTCAAACGCAGATTTAATCTTTACATCAAGGTTTTTGTCCAGAACGGGGAACGGGGCTGGTGATTGATATATCAGGTCAGTCAGCGCTAAAGAATGAATACACGAGTGGTTTGCTTGGGTAGGTATTCAGAAGTGGAATGGACGTGAATGGGTTTTCGAACATGTGAGTGAGTGAATGGTTCGGTAGCCTTTGTGAACTTATGGATTTTTACATAACGCTTTATTTAACTGGTCAAAGTCAAACAGGAGGCACTTGTGCGAGGTCAATTGATGTGGTCTTGTAAGCGTTATGACGAAGGTGCCCTATTTTATTCACAGAATTCATGTACTTCCGGTCTGGCCCTTATTTCGTATGGATTTATTTTGAATAATCTCTTTAATAAAGATATGCTACAGATTTTGTTTCAACCGTATTGCAAGGTAGACAGGAACGGACATGGAGGATGAAGAAGCTTTACCCTAAGGTTAGGATAGATTAAGTTTCGAGCGCCGGAAGTAGTTTTGCGTACATCAACTTTTGTCCATAGTTTCACAAAAAACACAAACTGTCCGGAAAATAGAAAATTAGAAAATAGAAATTTGAAATAATTACGTTCCTTTACCATTAGTATCTTTTAAAGTGTCCGGGGTAGGACTAGAGATGAACCAAGGACCTTTTCAAGCGGAATCTCTGGTTAGTTGCATCCAAGTTGGTTGAGGGGATTCTTCGCAAATTTAGACCAGAGCGTCCTTTGTTGCCTTGTCAAACAGGACTGGATCAAGAGCTCCTCGGACCGGAAGTAGATTATGTTCAGTTATGCTTACACTTACAGGGAAGTCTTTAATGCAGAAGATGCAGTGGTTCACGGTATCTTATAAAAGCATGCAGATATATTTGAGTCGATTCAGACTGATCACTACATAGCCCATTAGGCGGAGTGTATCACAATTCGAAAGAAACTGCGAAGCCTAAGTTTTTCGTTTGCTTATGGTTCCGAAAGTAAATTAAAATAAAATACGTTATTGATCTCGATTTCAAAGAAGTTTAATTTATATTTTTTTTTTTCTGAGCTCCATATAATCATGTCCTCCACGGGGCATCTTGCAGGATTCCATTCCGGCATGCTAGTTTTGTACAAATTATCGGCACATACCGGAAAATAGCATGGCTTGCAAAGCGCCAAGACCTTGTAAATGGATATGTATGGACAGATACGATTTTTTTCCTTAATTAAATACGCTTATTTCTGGACAGGGAACAGGAAATGGCAAGACATATACTAAATGTGATTTTATACTCAAATTTACAAACCATACTTGTAATAATATCACCCTCACTACCTTGCCGCTCCATTTTACTGAAACCGAGAAACACAAAAATATTGTACCCACGAGCCAAAGATTTGTATATCGTCTTTCCTCTTCTTTATTTGGCGCTACAGTCCAGGGGGACCTGGGCCTCTGGCTACCTGTATCCAGTGTCGCACGCCAAGTTGGTTGAGGTCCTTCTCAACGTGGGTGCGCCACCTTAAACGCGGACGTGCTCTGCTACGTTGTTCCACTCGTTCGGAGTCGAAGACTCTTCGGGCCGGAGCTAAGTTGTCCATACGTTCTACATGACCTAGCCATCTTAAGCATTTGATCCGAAGAAGTCAGACTCATGTCGCTGTACAGACCGTACAGTTCGTGGTTGAATCTTCTCCTCCTGAAACTGGCAACACAAACAGGACCAAGAATCGCACGGAAAAATTTTCTTCCGAAGACACCAAGGACTTCCTTATCCTCCTTTGAGATTATCCATGCTTCCGCGCCGTACAGCAGGACTGCGATGATCAAGGTCTTGTATAAAGTCAGCTTGGGCCTTCGACAGATGGCTTTGCTACTCAATTGCTCCTTGAGCCCATAGAAACAGTTTTGGGCAAGAGTTACTCTGCGTCTGATCTCGGTGCTGATGTTGTTCGCACTATTTAGCCGAGGTAGACGAAGTCCTTCACTACCACGAAGGTATAGCTGCCCATTGTGACGCTTTGTCCAAGACGACAATGTTTTGACACCCTTACACAACGGACAATTATCCTGGTCCTGCAGGTGTCTGCTGCAGAGAAGTTTCACTGTTCTACTAAGAATCATGTTGCTAACCCTTCATAATACCTTTTTTAAGAATTCAAGCGTATACGAATTCAGCAAATTTGTTATACCAAATCCGAGTGCCTTAGAATGCCGCCATTAAACATCCCATTAAATTTCTGTTCACTGCCGCCTCTCAGCCTTGGATCTATTTCCAGGGCCTTCGCGAGCGCGGTATTCTCATCTCGCAGCGGATGTTATTGTTCCATGAACGTGATTGATGCACACTGTTCACTGTTTGTCCATGAATTTCCCCCAAATAATTACTGGCGATACATGCACTCAGGGCTTTCTACTACACAATGCATGCATTTGGCAGTCTCAAAATATTTATCTCCATGCACATGTAGAATGCCGCGGTGTTAGATAACCGCAGTGAGCTTATTTTTTTTATAACTTTTCCTCATTGTTCATCTTTTGATGCGCGTTCTGCGAGTGAGGTTAGTAACAATACGAGGTTTAATTTGAGACTCGCTGTCGAAAATGAGGCACACATTTCACGAGAATAATGGGCTTACAGGGACGTTGCAAAAAATATGTTTTCACATTATGAGCTGGGAGTTCCTTGAAGAACCCCGCAGTGGAGAATTCTCGCTGTAAGGACTTTTTTTTCTTAACGAGGTCACAATCACCGAACCTCGAAACATTGATGGCATTTAGTATATATTTTAATCAAGTACGTCAAGCTGACCTATCATCCGAGGCTGTATATGTTTTCCGGCCTAAAATATGGATCGCTAAGCAATCGCTGTACATGTGAAAAATTACTAGAAGCGAGCATTTGCTCGCCATAAACGTCCATCTTGGATAATCCACAAGTAAGCCGTCTTTAGTCCAACAAAGAGTCACAGTTTGGTGTGCAGCTTGGTCTGACGGTGTCATCGAAAATGATCTGACGTCGTCGACCTCTTGGGGGTGCTTTTTAAGAAATGTTCACATGAACGCAAGGAAGGATCGGTTTCATGAACTTCTAAATCTGATGCCTATTCTAACAAGCACATAGATGCAGCGATGCCCAGACTTTCTGCTGCTTTCGCTTTAACAAAGAGACTGTTTACAACCGCCAACTTCATGTCAGGGTGAAGGTAATCTGCTACATGGCCCTTACCCTGCCAATGCTCTCCTATGGGTATTCCTTGTGATTCAACGTAAGTGCAAGCTTGTTGGTAAAGATTCGGGTATATGGGTGACAAGGCTTGCCTTCGTCTTCAGGCACACTAGAGCCCAGATAAAAAATGTTTATTCTTATGAGGTCCTTAACCACAAGGCAAAGATGGCAAGGAATATAGCCGCTCGTCCTTACTATCCTCCTCCACTCCTCAGCACCATGAGAAGGTGCGTCACAATGGCCCCGTATACCCAGAAGCATTACCTTATTTTTAAAACCACTGGCTCTAAAAAAGATAAAAGTGCGGTACCGCTCATCTGAGGGACTCAACACTGGCCATCATCGCACAGCGATCTAAGGAGGGTATCATTTAGTTAAGTACATCGGCATCGATTCAGGGTGTTCGGTATGTTGGGAAGTGCCTCGTCGAACCCTTTGGATCGGGGACGATTTCTTGAGACTGATGTGGAATAAACCTATTAACGATAACCTTGGCCGACTAAAATAAAAACAGAAAAAAAGAGCTTACGGTTAGTGTTCCATTCCGTGCCGAAGTCCTCCTTCAACAGGCTGAAAATGCCTAAATCCAACCTCCATCTTGATCCAAAAGTCAAGCAACTCCCTCCACCACCTCACCTCTTCCCTCCGCAGATAGGATTTTTAATATCACTCGAGACTCACGAGCTCATTCTCTGTAAGCAATCGCATTCTAACCTTCCACTCATTGTTCACAGTCGTCTGACACTATTGAAAGGATTACAAACCCAAGCCGGATTCTCTCACGTCAAGCACATGATACCTCACTAGGCTCATCCCATCACAGAAAGCACCCTCCGCGCTCTCGCCTCAATTCAATGTTGTTGAGTGTCAGAGGCTCTGCGTCATGGAAGATGCGTTCGCGTTACATTTTCTCATAAAACGACACATTTCCGCCCGAGGAAAAAAATGGCACCTTCACCTGTCAAAGCGAAAACGAAAATGATATGAGCAAGCGAACTTTATGGGTGTAGCCTTTCTCATCAAGTCGCAGTTGATACATGAGCAGCCCTAATTAGTGGAGCGGGGCCGAGGTGGTTGGGGGAAATGGGTTAAAAAGGGAGATAACTTAATGGTGTACAGAGAGAAGTTTCCAACCCAAAGCTTGGTCGCCGCACAAAGGAACGTGAAAGAACCTTCACTCAAAGCAAAGGAGGTGGAATAGATACATCCTGAGGCATTATCCCACGTGGAAGCAGAGTGTATGGTGTGTGGGAGCAACGGAGGCGGGAGGAAAAGATTGCGGTGGTAAGGAAAGGTTGCCAGAGAGAGGCAAGTGAAAGGGAGCCAGAGCACAGCACAACACAACACAGCACAGCAGAGCACGGCACCTAATGGAAACATGTTCGCTGTGAATTAATTAAAACTGCCCTGCATTCCCGCGCATCAGGTTCCCCGGCAATCATGATGATGACGATTGCCATCATGACGATGCTGCCTGCTAGTGATGATGATAGTACTGCGGACTATGCGAGTGCGAGAGAGAGGATGACCTTAAAAGTTGCAGTGGTTCACAGTCGCACGGCGGCGAGGTGCTAATAGGTGTGTCCTTAGTGATATCCCATCTCTTTTTTTTATGAACGACTTCAGTTCCATAAATACGAGAGTAGGATGGAGGATGTTGATGTTTGTTTGCAGGGCAAGAGTTACTGCTTGTGAAAGGCTCTGGCGTGCATCTGGCAGTAAGCAGCTTTGCGCTCGTGAATGGAACTTGTGCAGAGGTTAATAGTCGCCATGGGCTAAGACTTCTGGTCACAAATTGAAAGGAATTAAGAAATGTAACTAACCAACATTCATTTCTGTTGGTTAACGTTGGACTTGGGTGGTTGTTAGTTGCGTAATTATTCTTAAGATGAACCTTAACAGGCCACTTCCTTATTATGGTGATCAAGAATTTAGTATCGCAAGGCTTAACGTAATCCGAATATAGAAATAAACTTGTAAGGGTTTTTTTTCATTTTCAATAAGTGGTAATTCGTTAAAAATAAAGTTTTTAGCAATTCAAATAAATCATTCAGAATCGACAACCACTTCTAAAAAGCAATGCCATTAAGACTTAATTCTAAATAATTTTAATGCGGTGGACACCCCCTAAGTCGAATTGTCACGGGATACCAAAATTTGTTCGAGTTAGAGAGAGTTTGACTCACACAGAGGTTTTTGTATGGAAAGTTGAGGGAAATGTATGTAAAATATGGCGAAAAAGTTCGAGTTAGAGAGAGTTTCGACTTAAGGAGAGTTCGACTTAGGGAAAGTCCACTATATATACCTTTATTCTTCGTCTAACTGAAGCTACCGTTGCTGTTCTCATTGTTTCGTTACCTACATAACGATTTGCCCAAGGCAACTAACTGCTCCCTATAAAATAGCATGAAAAAACAGACCTCACTAAATTCCAAATAACCCCTACGGATGCAAAAAGTCACAGCCAATTTTTTCTTTCCCGATTAGAAGCCATCTTAAGAAACAAAATAAACAAATCATCCATTTTATTTTGCGGTTAAAAAGAAAAACAACCACTGGAGAGGTGTCATCACTTTTGTTAGTAAAATCAAAATAAAACACAACGTACAATATTATACCATTATTATTTGTTCACCAAAAACCTTTAGAAACCGATTCCATTTCAAACCTGGTCCAATTTACTTTCCAAAAAAAACAAACCACGTAATGTTTTGTTGTTATTCAAGGTCTTCAAACTGCACACGTGGTCTCTGAAAAACATAGAATTTCGCACAGTCACTGTGGGCAATTGGCTTGACAGATTGACCTCGTTATGTTGACTAACCGGTGTTTTGTTTTCCTCAGAAATGAAGTATTACAGAGATGCCCGACATCTACCTCTCTTTCCCCTTAAGATTTTTGACAGCTGTTTTTAAACCGTGTTTATAAACCAAATTGACCAATCAGAGGACGGCATTTACGTAATTTTGTGAATAACCTTCAAAAATGCATTAATATCCGTCAAAAAGGCTCTGAAATTCGTCGATGGACTAGGGGGCAATCAGCTGTGAAGTCGGCTATCTCTGTAATACTTCATTTCTGGTTTTTCTGTTAGCTGTGGTATTTTACTTGGAGTCTGCATTCATGATTTCCTTGAGTTGTTAAAATAAAATTGTGTTTATGACATGTTTTGGGGTCAAATACCCTCAGTACGACGCTCATGTGTAGACGCATGTGTAGTATGTTTATTTTTCGAACGCGCCATAACTCGAACGAATATTTGTTCCCGTGACTATTGGACTTATGGAAGTTCGACTGTATTTCCTTTCGAAGTAAACTTTGTGTTTTTATGTTTGTTCTTTTCTTTTTCTATTTTTATGTGTTACCAAGAAAACTTGACTGGAAGCAGCGTGAGAATCTTCCCTTCTAAGCAGCTGGTTCTTTGGATTTTGTTCTTGCGCGGGCTGTATTTTGAAAGGTTTGAGACCAAGATGCTTGCGTAAAATATTCCACGTAGTCGGATAACACACTCAACGACGTCGAAAAAAGGCCTAAGACTTACTTTTCCTGATGATGTAATTTATAATAATAATAATAATATGGGTGGCGCGATAGCCCGAGGCGGACCAGGGCCTGGCTTCTCAGCAGCCACTCGTGTTGTGCGTGCTATTGTTCTTTCACGAGTGGAAGGGACCTACAGTTTAATGCCGACTCCGAACGGCGAAGTTGAGAAGCTTTTTCTAGACTAGAGAAATACCCTTTGAACATTGTCCGTGACTCGAAAGAGGCGGAGTCGTGAATTATGATAGGTGGTAAATTGGGGTATCGAACCTGGCACCCTCTGCGTAGGAGTCGACGCACTTACTCACTACGCCACAGCGACCCACTGATGATGTAATGGCAATGCTAAATGAGCATGTTTGACTCTTGTACCTGTCATGAATCACGTGAACTATCAGAAATAAATCACTGAAGACCCATACAGAAAAAATATCACTCATTATAAATTTTACTATATTTCACTGTCATCGACCTTAGAGTTGGTATGCTAACAGTTCTTCGTAAATTTTCTTGTCTCAGGAAAATTTTAAGAATCATTTCACAGAATCGGTGAAGAGTTTTTGGAACTGTCCTTTGACAACATTTTTTTCCTATGACTTGACAATGAAAGAACAATAATAATGCCACTGCAGTCCTTTCATATTTTTCACTCTCCTTCTCATTGACTTGTCAATGCGGCAACAATACAGGATAGACAGGCGGTAGGTAATTAATGAACATGAAAAACAATACTGGTCCAAGAATCGAGTCTTGTGGTACACAGTAAAAATGCCCATGATTGACATTTTTGAAGAGGTTTGAAAGAAATCTATTTTAAGGAGACTATTTAGATTTCTTTTAAACCTCTTCAAAAAATGTCAATCATGGGCATTTTCACTGTGTATGGTACACACACACTCGATTATTGGACCAGTATTGTACATGCATCTGGTTGCCGCGGGTAAATGGGTTAATGTGTCGACTCCTTCGCCGGGGCTGCCAGGTCCAATTCCAAAATTCTTCTAAGCTTCATTATTCATGGCTCAACCTCTTTCGAGGCGATGTACAACTGTAGATCCCATCCTTCGTAATAGAACAATATCACGCACGACACAAATGCTGCCCTGGTCAACCTCGGACTGTCGCTCTATCCATTTTATTAAATATCATGAGGCTAAGAACGAAAATCTTTTTCAAACTCCAACAAAAATTATTGAATAAAGTTTATTGAAAGCTTACAGTTTTGTTCTTCTCCATCTTAGAATACCTAGTTCATCGAAAAATGTTCTTGTTAGTATAAAAGGACATCTTTTGACTTCCCTCGATTGCTATTGTTGTCTGCTTTCAATTCCTGTGTCTATTTATTAATGCGGTCGATTTATTTAGGATTTCGGAATGGAAAGATTCATTTCATAAATACTAATTGGAGAACTTCAGCTTGGTTGTACGAAATTACGTGTTCGAAGGATTTCGTACTAGAACCAAACGATGTAAGCTCTTAGTGGTCTGCACTTGCTAGGTATTTGACAGAAATGGCATTATGACAGCGGGGAGACGGATTTTTTTAAGGGAACGAAACAGGGAATCTGAAGCGCAATGAACTAAGTGGAGAGTAAACTTGGTGGATATTGTAAGGAAATTAATAAACAATGGAGATGCAGAAAAACGAATACTCGTCTGTCAGTACGTTGAGACAACTCAGCAATTTCTGAATCTGTTCACAATGGTTTGTTTATGTTCCTCGTGTTCCTCGATATTTCTCGAGTTTTGCAGTCAGTTTTAGTTTTAGTTCATCATGGACCGTGTTTGAGTATTGACCCATATTATGTGATAACATCCTAGCAGTGGGTCGTCGTGGCGTAGTGAGTAAGTGCGTCGACTCCTACGCAGAGGGTGCCAGGTTCGATACCCGAATTTACCACCTTTGATAATTCACGGCCCCGCCTGTTTCGAGTCACGGACAATACTCAAAGGGTATTTCTCTAGTCTAGAAAAAGCTTCTCAACTTCGCCGGTCGGAGTCGGCATTAAACTGTAGGTCCCTTCCACTCGTAAAAGAACAATAGCATGCACAACACGAGTGGTTGCTGCGAAACTAGGCCCTGGTCCGCCTCGGACTGTCGCGCCACCCATATTATTATTATTATTATTATCCTAGCACCAGCCTATCCAAAACCATTGTATGGTGCCTTAATAAATTCAAATTTAATACAACTCTACAAACCAATTTATAGATAACAAAAATAATTCACTTATTTGAGTTTTGCGCTGGGCGCCATTAACCTCGCAACTTGAATTTTGTTCAGCTTTGTGGAAAACGATGATTGATGATTAGAATCAACATCGTGTGAGTTGCGCTGCGTTATTAGTTAAAAGAAGAGTTATGGCCTTGTGTATTGTTCGATGTAAGTTGCAGCAAAAGTGGTAGACATTCAAAAGCAAAAAAATGCAGGTCATGTCTGTAAAAGGAAACAGGTTGTTGTCATATATGCTTGTGAGTAGACATAAACTCAAAACAACGACAATCCGTCATCCATAGATTGCTATTTTTGACAAATTGGCCATGGCGATATAGACATGTGCGTTGACCCTAGCTGATCAGAAGACGCACTGCACGAGCTATAACCTCTTCCAACATTCTGATCCTTGGGGCTTACCACCCCAATATTATGTACCATGAAAGGGTGCGCCTTAACGGCTTTATTCCTCCCGAAGCATTCCTTTATCTAGACACAATTGGCCTTATACAGGATCCACAAGGATGTCCTATCATCTTCCATGTCGTACACCGAACAGTGGACGGCGACTCCATTACGAACCGAATGTCGCTCGCACACACGAGGATCTCCTAAGGTTCAGGAGAGCGATCCCCGCTCGAGATAGGAAAGAGTCTGCCAAAGAACCGCAATTTTACTGGTGGTTACTCCAAAACCAGCTTCGGCCACCGCTAGATTTTCCACAGGTTCAGATAGGTGACCATAGTTACCAGCTTACATAGTTTTAAAGGTAGTTTTTAAGAAAAAAGGCACTGACAATGCTCAAAGAGTAAGAACTGTTTAGAAAAAGGTTTTTAAACTTCGCCGTTCGGAGTCGGCATAAAACTGTAGGTCCCTTCAACTCGTGAGAGAACAATAGCATGCACAACACGAGTGGTTGATGAGAACCTGCCCCTTTACGGACTGTAGCAACACCCATTTTATTATTATATTATAGGTAATTGGGGTGCTCTGATGGCCTTTTGACCGCGGATCAATCAGACCAACTTGTTGGGCCAGTGTGTCCTTAATAGAGGATTATGACTGAGACCTTATTTTATTTCAAAGACTTTGCACTTATGAATCTTAGAAGGCTTTTCACTTCAACCCTGTATAAGTCTATCTAGATGAATTACAACCGCAAAGAGTTAAGTTATAAACAAAGAAATATTTGACCAGGAACTGCCGTCTAACCCTCGCTAGCTTGGCATTCGTAGAACAGACTTGAACAGATTCAACTCCGTAGTTCTTCTGCGAAAGTAGTGACAGTGCTCTGCAAGGACACTCATTAACATAAGGACTTCTTTGCGCCTTAAATTGACTAATAACGATCACTCGCATCACAGCCCACTGCTACTTGCTGTTGCTCCAGTACCCAGACCAAGACATCGAGTTTTGGCTCTGTCCGGAGGTTCATGGTTCAGTTTTTTCCTTACGGCGTGAATGACATAGATTCTCTCAGTTCAAATCTCTCTCTTCCGCAAGAGTCACTTCTTCTTGGATTGCAGTAGGCTCTAGTATCCAGCTAAGAGCCACCGCATTCACCAAGAAACGGTGCGCTGTCTGCCTAACTCGATCACTTAAGATGTCAAATTCTCCGATGATAGGGTCTTAATTGCGGATCGACTATCAAAAAAAAAAATGAATCGATTTGTCGGTTATATTGTGGTCTCTCGGCGCGAGTGCTGCCTGGTGTATCCCAGCAAATTCAGTTTAAAGTGCGCAACAATCATCTCCTATTGCCAGGGATTATTCGAAGTTGTCACAGAGGACTCCTGCACTCGTTTTTCAGCCGTCTGTGTTCAGGGAGGTTTTCCTTTTCTACTAGTACCATTTGTTCCTGATACATTTTCGGCTAACCAAATCCACATCTGACAGAGCTCTGCTTTGAAAAGAATTTTCCTTTCGGTTTCACTTTCACCACAACCGCCATCTGATCTTTTCCCATCATCACAGCGGCACATATTCCAACTCGCACTCTCACCAAATGTCAATCTGTTCCAACCAAAGCATCAGATGACATGTTTAAAGAAAACGCCACAAATAAAATTCGCTGTCGGTAAACCTAGCTGGGAGCGTATTTACTCCGGTCTGGTCAAATAAAGGAACGTCGCCAGAGCAAACAAGAACCTTAACTCACGTGTTGGTTTACGACTTGAATCAACATTCGGTTTTTCGTCTCGAGGGAAATTTGCCACGTACGTGAACGTATCTGTGCCCCCTGTCCACCCACCGCCATTTGCTTTGCACATATGCTCACGGAATATTTCACTGATTACCGCTGGACAAAGTGTCGATCAACTTCTCCAAATGCAAACAGGTTACAGTAACTTTGCGAAGCTACAACTCACAGCACTCGACGGAAAGTTTTGTAATGCAATATCACCGATGTTTTGTTACGAAAAGCATTCGTGACAATGGCTCATAAGCGCGCTGCTATCATATTGTCGAGGCGTAGATAAACAATTTCTGCAAGGGGTTGGCTTGGCTGCCAGGCACAGGGAGGTAGTAATGAATGACACAAGGGGACACTAACGGTTATTGCCATCGGGATATTGGACGTTGTTTGGATTAATTATTCCGCGGCACACACGATGGGACCGAGGGCAAGGATACTCGTGAAGCTCTTCGCTCATCGCTGCAGCGTCTATAACAATGACGAATGAGTGTTTAGCTGAAGGTAAGTCGGTACTAGGTACACATGCACTGCGCATTGAGTGGAAATGGTTTGCAATGTAGGCGCTGTTGATTGACTATCAGAGGGACTGTGCTACTCTAAATAGGTTTCAGCTATAAATCTCGGAAGATGTATAGGCCACGATGTTGGGACACGTCGAAATTAAATGTTCACTGTTTCGCTGGTTTCCAACTACCAGCCTTGTGGCTGCAAGGCTGACTGAGTTTTGGTTTAATTGAAATCAAGCAACGAGAGTCTGAACTACATATCTGCACGACGATGCACATAAAAAGCTTAACAGGTTCACTGGAATTAAGGAAGGAACCTTCGTGGTTATATGTGACATTCAGTCCAGAACTTGACGTCTGATTACGGCATATTTTCACAGAGAGGCAAAAGAATTCCTCGCATAGCCTTTCTTTGGATCCATTAACAGTATTGAAAACAGGAATGCATCTGTTGACCCATCCTGTCAGTGTTTATAATTGTTAAGGCCCCCATAGACACGACATATAAGTGCACACTTGTGTCGGGGTGCTAAAATGTGTTCTGTGTGCGGCTTAGTCCGTGGATCGATTTCTCGGTGTGCCACACGGTGTGCTTAAAATGGAAAGATTTTCATTTCTTGGGTGTGGGCTTGTCTGCACACTTTTATTCAAAATATCTGTCACAATCCGATCGTTGATGAGTAAAGAGCTCTGATATTGTAACGCGGCAATAAGGACTTTAAAATTGTCCATGCTATCTGAGCGATTTACATGCTTCTGAGTAACAAGCTTGTGGCTAGTTCATAAAACGTTCATAAAAGATACGTAAATAGATGATTATTGATACGCATAATCCAATATTTCTCCCACACTATCTGATCAAAGTCCTGTTCCATCGACGACAAGGTCCGTCCTATAAGGAACTAATGTGTACGAATTTGTGTGACGTATGTAGCGGTAAGCGACACTTGACTGCCTACACGTGTTGTGTGTATGGGGCTACTTTAGCCACCGGAATTTTATCAGGATTTGTTGAAAGCAATCACTGATTTGATTGGTCAATACTTGCGAAGACAAAATTCAGGGAAGCCATTATTTGGATGATTTGGAGGATCTTGCTTTAATGTTGGGTGAGGTATTCGAGACAGTGAAGCACCTATGCACTGTACAGACTATATTGATGCAGGTTAAATCTTCTTGGTTGCATACAAATTATGCGACGGAGAACTCGTATCACAATGAGATCCAGACACTATATCTACAATGTGTCCTTGCAATTGTGAGCCAAGTGAGAACCTTAATCCTATCCGGTTTGAATTCAGCAGGATAAAGAAGAAGTAAGGTTTCAATCGCTGTCAATATCCATTCTGAATGTGGGGCTGACTGTTAAGAAGAAGGTTATTTTCCTTTTTCCTCTCCTTCAGAAGTTTCAGAGATGGATAACGAGAAAAACCTTGTAAGCTCCCTCTTTGCACAGGCAAGGTCTTCTTTTCGCGAATAAAAAGGGCATAAGAGTTTACTTTTCAAATTGGCGAGCTATGCAGTTTCAGTATTAATCCGTTCTAATCATGATAATGGCTTTCAGAAGATGATGTTTTTGATTCTCGTAGGAGCTCAATGAGCTAGGATTGGCAGCTTCTTAAAGTCATCCCCTTACATTGTTCTATTGACTCAAACCTACCCAGACTCCATCGTCTTCCGAAGAGGAAAAGCGCTGAGTCTGAAGCCAAATAAGACTGGTATAAGTAAATAAACTAAATTAAGTGCTAAGTATCTGAAAGCACCTGAACATGTTCTTGTGATGGCCTGCATAGGTTCGTGGAATTTCAGTTTTTTCAGATCGTTTACATCTTTTGAAAAGAAGTCGCAAGATATTCTTCATTAATTTTAAGAGTGATAAAACACTTCTCTTCCAATGCTTTGTTGGAACAATTGGACTGGAGACGGTACGGAAGAATTATTTTCGAAGAAGTGGCGATATAGGTTTCAAGCCTTAAGTGCTATACAGAATTGTTTTAACTATAAACTTACTCGAATTCAATTACTATCCAATAAAGAGCAGTAGGATCGATGGCATTTCCTCTGACATTTGGACTAGATAACGAGATTTTTTCAGTGTGGTTAGGTATCTCGACTGCTGTTAGGTCCGCCCATAGATGGCCATTGTCTACGCATCAGCCTTTTTCCATATCAACGTCTGTCAAAAATTAAAGAAAAAAAGATGGTTTCGTAACGCTGGCAAAGTACATACCGTTATGAGAATTTTTGTCAATTTTCTTTCGAAAAGGTTCGATCTTCGAACTTGAACCAATTCACAAAAGGACGACTCAACAAACATGACGTTCAATGCATGTATTCAAAAACAGCATCCCAGACGAGTGACTTCCTGATTGGAGTTTCATCCGCTAAGGAGTCTATTCAGACATCTAACCTTACATTACCCATTACATTCAGTTCTATGCCGACTCCGAACGGCCAAATTGGGAAGCATTTTTCCTGCATTTATACTCTTTGAGCATTGTCAGTGACTCGAAAGAGGTGGGGCCGTGAATAACGATTTTGGTCATACCGCGAATGAAACTTAGGTAGCGACGCGCATAATGGAACTATGAACTTGACAAATTTGAATTCAATTTGTGAACGCACTCTTTCACTAATCATCAAACTGTCATTGTCAATTTATTCAGTAAACTCAATATTTTCATCGTGGACACGAAAGAGCAACGTCTGCAAATTATAAAAAATTTCTACCGAAAGTCGGAGTGGGTGCCTGCAACTTTAACAGCGTCAACTTCAATTTTCGACGACGCTAATTTTTGGCTCAATGGGTTCGTCAGTAAGCAAAATATGCCTTATTGACCGGCTGCAAATCCACATGTGCTTTATGAATCACCACTTCATCCACAAAAAATTACTGTTTAGTGTGGATTGCAATTTTGCATGACACTGGCGTTATTGTATTGTAGCGTACTTTTCGTCGATGACAACGATCGTCACGTTACTGTGAATGGTCAGCGTTATCGCGCCATGATAACCGATTATCCGAATTGGAAGTTATGGATTTGGTCGACATGTGGTTTCAACAGAATTGTGCCACAAGCTACACAGCACACGTTAATATAATAATATGGGTGGTGCGAAAGTCCGAGGTGGACCTGGGCTTAGCTTCTCAACAACCACTTGTGTTGTGCGTGCTATTGTTCTTTCACGAGTGGAAGGAACCTACAGTTTAATGCTGACTCCGAACGGCGAAGTTGAGAAGCTCTTTCTAGACAAGAATACTCTTTGAGCATTGTCAGTGACTCGAAAAAGGTGGAGCCGTGAATTATGATAGGTGTCTGGCACCCTCTGCATAGGAGTCGACGCACTAACACACTACGCCACGGCGACCCACACACGTTACAATCTATTTATTGAAGAGTTGGTATGGTGAGCATGTTATCTCAAAAAATGAGCCAATCGATTGGCTACCTCGTTCGTGCGATTTATCGCCACTTGAGTATTTTCTGTGGGACTTCGTTAAGTCAGTGGTTTATGCCAACAAGCCGACGACGCTAAAACTCAGAACCAACATTGAAAGCCAAATAGCGGCCGTTCCGTCGAAATGTGTGGTCGAGTCGTTGAAAAGTGGGTCCAACGAAAACGGCAAACGTGCCCGCGGTGACCATATTGACAAAATCGATTTCCATTCATAAATGTTTTGATTGTACTTGAAGCCGATGGTAAGGTCTTTGAAATAACTCACATGATTTGAGTTTTACTTAAAAAAATGTTTTCAAGTACTTATTGAAAAACCCTTTACCTACATTGCTACGTCCACCACAGTCCAGTCAGTCATCTATTGTAAGAAAAATAAAATTACTGCTTGGTCAAAACGGAGAACACTGCTAACAAACGCTCTGTACCGCGACTTGCCGAAGATTGAAACTGCTACAAACGTGGTTACAGATCTTAAGACCTATAGTAACGCACCAGTCTTTTTCCATATAAGCATCTGTCAAAAAATAAAAAAGAAAAAATTGGTATCGTGACAGGTCAGGGAATGTACATATCGTTATGAAAATTTTAGTGAATTTTGTTTCGAAAAGGTTCGATCTGCGTAGTTGAACCAGTTCACAGAAGGGCGACTGAACAAACATGGGATTAAATGCATGTATTGAAAAACAGCATCACAGACGAGGAACTTCCTGATTGGAGTTTCTTGCACTAAAGGGTCCATTGAGACATCTCCCCTTACAATGAAGCCTGAAAAGCCTCCCATCCGTCCTTAAGGCAAGAGCAGTAAATATGCAAAAAATAAAATAAGTTCCCTGGAAATACCAACAGACACTCATTTTCAAATGTATAGTCAATCAGCATACGCTAACTTTTTCAATTCCTAAGTCCACTTAAGATAGGACTCAAATTTATCGGTGACAAAAATTGGTTAGATTAACCACCTCCAAAACACCCAACGACACCGATGTATGACTGAAGAGCCTCACAATCTACTTGACACTCTCCCATTGAAACCCCAATTTCGACGGACGCCCACTTAATTTATCTGATACCAACCCAATCCAAATGACACTGTTCAACAACCAGCAACCGACACACCACAGCCATACACAACATCCGGCCACAACTACAAGTGTACCCGGCCGATGACAACGAACAAAATAAAATAAATACATTCCCAAGTAAGTTCCCCTCATTACCATAAAAATGGAGAAAACTTTCCAAACAATTCAAATTGTTGCTGAAAGCTAGAAATTGATTTTCCCCAAACAGACATCACCCTCCTCCCCTCGACCAAGACCAACCCTTCAAACAACCTAATTGTTATTTATCAAGAAAATACCACCTCCATTCAACGCAGGACGGTCGCCAACATCCACCAGGGACTACCCAAATGGGCATTTCCATCGAACTGCCTGTCCCGAGTATCTTGTTGCCATCGCAACCCTCCGAGGGAGAGGTCTGTCACCCAATGCCCCTTGGGCTTGCTTGGGGATGTTATCGATTTAAACAAATTTGTTTCTTCCAATTTTCTCTTTTTAATTAAAGGGACAGGAACTCGGGTCCATTAATTACAATCATAATCGATGAACACGGCCCAGCGATTGTCCCATCAGTGCCATCAGTCGAAAACGACGACAACAACAGGACGGACTGTAGCTGATGGTTTTTCTGTGACACAGGGATACACAGCGCAGCTCAACTGGTGCGTGAGGTGATCATCCCTTGAGAACGACAAAATTTGTCATTAGGCAATAAGTTCGCAAATAAATTCTGATTTGCCTCGTATTATACAAACTTAATCAATTAAATTTTGATCCTGATATTCGCGTAAGATAAGCGGAGAGTGGGAGTTATCTTTCGTGCACAGCAGTCGGCCTCGAATGCCCGGCTCCATTGAAGTAAATCGAATTTGTGAGCGATTTTTTTTTTTTTTTTGTTCGAATTTTAATCTTTTTCTCTGATTAAGGCTTACCTTCGGGGCGGGGGCAGAAACGAGAGAAAAATATTTCGTAATTTATTTTTTGGGTGGAAGGATGTAGGATGTCATAAATAATCTTTCTCCTCTCGGGAGATAAGGTGTGGTGATGGAGTGGCCCGCTGGGAGTTGGAATCTCAGTATTTTGGGGTATTTATTAGTGTACTCAAAGACGAGGGACACCACAAGGGCCAGAGAAGATACTAAAATTCTCAAGAAGTGAGAACGACAAGCATTAGCCTGGCTCGTTGGATTTCAAGACCACATATCCACCCTGTACACAACCATTCCTAGTCTTGATGTTCCTGGCAAAGACGTCAGGTTGATTAGGATGACGATGAAGTACCCTTGATACTCTCCCAAAGTCTGGTAAATTCCAATTTAAGTCACGGCGACGCAATGGCATGTGATCTCTTCAATAGCATACTTGTGAAGGTGCTTCAAAACTCACTGTAGAGGCACGATCTGCCAAAGGCATGTACAACTCTTTGGATACGCCTATAACTTTTATGAAAGCGGTCGAACAGAGAAATCTGTCAATGAAACGTATGCGACTAAAATGGGTCTGACAGCAAGCTAAGACAAAACGAAGTACACACAGCGTAGCGCGCAATATGGTCTTAGACCTTAGCCAAGGACACATCGGTAAACAGTACTCATAGCGACTGTCCCAGGATTAAAGGTAAATTATTTTTCACAAACGCTACTCCCTTCGGCTCAAGAGGCAGTCAAGTAGAGATTTGGTCCACCCCTCTGCTGGCTTCATAGAAGGCAGGGTTCATACCAGTCATGGAGTTTTCTAGAGGCTTTGTATATGACGGTGAGTATCGGGTTCCACTTGCGCGTTGACTGGGAGGGGTACATGTATTTTTTGGTGCAACGCCAGAGGTGGGTATATCGCATTATGTACTTAGGCAACTTGACTCCAGCCCAAATACCTATCAACTCCCAAGTAGCGCGACAACGAAATTCTTCTCAATCGACCATTCACGGTCGACTCATCAATCAACAATCAGGTAATGGAATGCTTGATCTGTCAAAAACATCGCCACTCTACATGAGAGTGTGCTAGACAACCTGAGGCAATAAAATACCCAAAAGAACTCTATATTCCGCAGACATAAGCTTATTCATAAAGACTTACTACCGTACGATATTCAAATGGAGGAATGTTACCACGTTGTGGTTGCTTACTATGTTGTGGAGCAGTTAAAAGCGGAGACCATCTTTACCCACGACGCACTTTTTTTTTTTGTGACTTACTTCGTCAACAAAAAATGTCTCAACTTTGGACGATGCCAATCCACACTAGGGTCACCAAGCGCCAATACATTTGAAGAAATGCAAGGTTTTGTGTGGATTGTAAATAGCGTTCATCATCAGGACCTACTTCTTAAATTTTCTCAAAAAAAGAAAATTTTTCGATTCAGAAATGATCTCATTTCACAATTTTGAAAAAAAAAATGGTTTAAATTTTTTTTCTTTTTTTCAACATTTTCAGTTTGCATGCGTATTTTTCAGAAACTATTGTAAGTAATTTGATTTAAATTTAGGTTTAAAAAACAGGTTTCTCAGTATAGCGGTTATTAAGTGTTACCGTTATTTTTAATAATATTTTTTTATTTCAACCTTCGGTCAGATACTTTTTTAAAAACCTTCCAACGGACACATGGTGCCTAGCCAGTCCCCTATTAATTTAATAATAATAATAAAATGGGTGGCGCGACAATCCGCGGTGGACCTTGGCCTAGCTTCTCAGCATCCACTCGTGTGGTGCGTGCTATTGTTCTTTCACAAATGGAAGGGGCCTACAGTTTAATGCCGAATCCGAACGGGCAAGTTGAGAAGCTTTTTCTAGACAGGAATACTCTTTGAGCATTATCCGTGACTCGAAAGAGGCGGAGCCGTGAATTATGGAAGTTGTTAAATTGGGGATTCGAACCTGGCACCCTTTGCGTATGAGTCGACGCACTAACCCTCTACGCTACGGCGATCCATAAATTTAATGCAAGCAAATGTTTGGCGATATGCGCCACTTTGAAACCAATTTCTTGCAAATAAAGGTATTTTTTATGAATTTCCTGCAACACTGACTATTTTCACATATTATTACGTGATGCCCCAGCGCCCGAAAGTATCCCAGCTGCACCAATTGTAAACGCGATGATTTCTGCAGTACCCACAATTTTTTTATTTGCTAATTTTTTGTAATTGCCTTCGCTTCAATTTCTCACTGTCACCATACGTCAATGCGTCAATGGCTCCAGGCGCTGGGTCAGAAATTATTTGATGGCGAATTAGTATAAGAAGACGAAGACAACAATTTTCCGATTTTCATACCGATTACAAAAGAAATATTTGACTTATTGCGTTAAAAATAAGTAGAAGTGCCAAAATGCAGGATATTCCATTTATTCATTAGAACTGGGTTTTCCATAAATCGGTAGCAAATAAAATTGAATGAAATGTGACTGGCCAGACTAGGGTATCCGACGGAGGGTTAGGCAGCCTTTTCCTAAAATTGCCACTACCTACCAGGGCATCAGTAAAAAGGCTCCCCAGCTAGCACGATCTTTAGCCAGCTGCCTCCGATTTCGCATGAGTAAGTGAGTAAGTAATTTATTTACTTACAATTTTCGCTATACATTAGACACATTTTAATTTGAATTTAGGAGTATTGGCTGCGCCGTCAGCTCAACTGGCAATAATTTATAATATTTAATAACATACAGTCACAAGATATTTCATAAACAATTTGCAAGTATTTTGTCTTAGAGTAAATATATTCGAACTCTGTTATTATTAGCATTCTGAACTTCATTATTTCTTTTAGGTAATTGGCAAGGGTTTTCCCGACCGGCCCGTTTAGTATTTTGATTGCCTCCTGCATTAAGAGGGAAGCTTATCCAAAGAACGCAATTCTTTGATGTCTTAAAATTGGACAAACACTAATAAAATGAAAACAGTCTTCTTTGACGGATTTGAAGACACATAACGAGCAAAATTAATTGCAACTTCCATTATGTGGCCTTCCGTTAGTGTTTAATATTTCGCATCTCAGTTTGAAGACATCTGTTTGGGGTTAAGCTCATCACGAAAATAGTTATAATTATATAGGTTATATGATAGTTGGCTGTATTTCGCATGACAACTTGTTTGGGATGCTTCTCGACTTATGTGCGCCATCGGTTTCGTTAACGTCCTCTACTAATTTGTCCCACAGGTTCGGAGTCGAAATAAAATTATTATTCATGCACGTTAATTCCCGGACAACAATACCCATGAAATGGATTTTATCGACGATTTCTGCTAATACGAACACTTTTGGATGACCTGATCGTTGGGCGTCACTTGTGTTGGTTAGACCACATCGGCAATTGATGATCAACTTCTTAACCATGGAAATTGAGAGTTTGCTGAGTACTCGTAATTATCAAAAAATTATGACTAATAAGCATATGAAATTGACAACTTTCCATGTTTCTCAAAGCTCGCGAAGATGCCTGCTTTGAAACACAAACTAATTGATGCAGTTGAGCAAGCTGTTTGACTTGACAGGATTCTATTGAAAGATGGTAAATGACATTTAAATCTGTTGCGGGGGAAATTAAGAAAGTCACTGACTTATCAAAACACCGTCGTCCCTCATGGGCGATGTGGATATAGATGGTACGTCCGATTTAACTTAATATTAGAAAATTTCGTGTTATGTTATCTTCAGTCGGAGGTCTAAACCATTAAGCGGCTAACCGGCTTGTTGAAACGGAGGGACTTGAGGCAATTCGATGCAGTAGTCAAAAAGCTAACACTCTTGGCAATTGGCCCTTCCTAGAAAGGACCTGATTATGAAATTCAATTTTCCAAAGAAGTTCTCCATTTAGCCCAGCGCCGAAATGGGCTCGAGCAATCAATCTAATGGCTAAAGTCTGAGCAGCACTACAGTAAACTGGTATATAGGTGGAGCAAAAATTGATGATTGAACTGGGGTTGTGGTATTTGGACACCGGACAAAATACTACGAACCCATGGGAAAAGGCCGGAGCATCTTTCAAGCGGAAACCTATGCCATTGACTGATGCATTCAAATCAATCTTTACAGGAAACAGCAATAATGTGTTTGAAAGTCGAGCTGCTATTATGGCACTAAACTCCTACATCATGAAATTCAAGTTTGTGTGGGAATGCCCACAGACCAGTCAAACTTTGATCACAACCCTTGAAAGGCACCCAACCATTCTTCGCTGTAAGACATCATTTCTTCCGAGAACAATTCATGGAACTAAAAAGAAGGAACCGGACAGAAGCTTGGAGTATTGAGGTATGTATAAGAATGATCCCCAATACTTCAACTTTCATAATTCACGGCTCCACTGAGTCACTGACAATGCTCAAAGAGTATTCCCGTCTAGAAAAAAGCTTCTCAACTTCGTCGCTAGGAGTCGACATAAAACAGCACGCGTGAAAGAAGTATAGAACGCACAACATGAGTGGTTGCTGAGAAGCTAGGCCCAGGTCAGCTTCAGATTGTCGCGCCACCCACCTCCCTCACACCTTCCCAGCACAAGCTCAGTATCCTAACATGCTTCCTAACAGAAATAGATTCCTTCCACTTTCACGCAACAAGGGGTCCCCACCCCCTTAACACAACTACCAAAAAACAGGATGTTAGGGGAACTCGAAGGAAATCAAAGGCTTCAAAAGGAAGAACAATAACTAGGTCTGAAGCTCGCGGTGCAATATACCCTCAACACGAATAATAACAATGACATAGACAGACATTTCGAATGGCATATTGGTGGCGCTAAGGTCCAAGGTGGACCTGGCGCTATCTCCTGCAAGAACGACTTGTGGACCACACCTTTAAATTGTATGCCGTATTGACGGCGAAATTAAAAATGGCGGCTATGACTATGTAGGCAGCTGTACTGACTGTCTTGACACTCGACAGAGGTGCAGCTGTGAAGTGCTCAAGTCAGGAGTTGAACTTCGACAAGCAGGTCTCTGCTCTCAAATAAAACAAGAAACTCGTTGGTATCTCATTTATCAGTTCAGAATTTACCCGTTTGATCGTTATGGGGATACCCTTAATTAAGAATTACCTCCGTGCCAAGATATGTCGTGTTTTTACAAACCTTGTCGAAAGCATTTTGAAATATATTGTATTGTTGTTCACAGCTCAAGAATACCACTTTAATACAAAAGAATGAGTGGGACAAATCTGTTACCACAAAAGCTAAGATTTTCATTATTCTCGGAATACATTTGCGTGCACTGCTTGTGGGCTGCTTACGCCCTGACTATATATCTACTCTAGGGGTCCATGATCTTAAGACTACGTCCAGGACGCTCAGCATATGCCATGCCTGAGGCACGCCCGATAGTCCTAAGCTTGATATCTCAACGTGTTGTTGGCATGGCTTACTCCAATTCAATTCCTTCTAAGTCACGATTATCCTCAGATCCCAACAAACGTCGGTCGCACACTCGAAACAGTTTCGCGTCATAAGTACACCTGTCCGACGAAATTAAAGTGTAAACAACCTATTACCTGAATTGGTCTGCGCCCAGAAATAAGGGAATTAAATTTATTTACAGTGTTTCATAGAACAAGGGCGAGCATTAGTGCCATCGCACAGGCAGGTAATTCCCGTCGGGTAATAGTCAAAACATTTTAGGCATTTAAATAGATTCCCCCTCGGTTGCAGATACGAGCAAAAATATCCTGTCGTACATTTTTGTGCTCCTCCTCCTCCTTCCGCCGTCACGCCGCCATCACCGGCACCAACACCAACCCCAGCACATTCTCCCGGTTAATGGAATTTCGCATTTCATTATTTGTGTTTACCTTGTGTCTTGGAGGCAAGGCAACAAAAACACCGTCTGGGCCAATGCTCGTCTGCTTGTGTGTGGCACGCACTCTTCTGGTGGACCTGCAAAGGAATTACGAAGGTTTTTCGGTAACAATTTTAAAATTAAATTTGCATTTTGGGCGTGTGCCCTCCCAACAGGATCCTCTCAACCGTACGATTGAAGTTTGGATTCCATTGGGGAATTCTATCGAATACATATTCATTCGGTCTCGCATACAAGACTCCGACTCCGTGCGTCCTTCACTTCCGTCTTCGCACAATGATTCGTGCACGCGTGTGTGTGTGGGTGTGCGTTTGCCTTAAAGGATCTACTCAGCTCCCACTTGCATTGAGTCTAAGGGTCCACCCAAAAAGTTTTCGTCATTTCCTCCTATCCTGTGGTTTTTGGGAAACGAATCAAACACGTATTGAGATACGTTCTGTGCACGCAGCCATTGCTTGGAGTTCTCGAATTCTGGGTGTGGGATAATTCAATTCATATGGGGGATCCCACTCCCTCTGTTTGTGAACGGATCATCAAGGGAAATACTTGAAATTTAATTCCCACCCCACCCGAGTGCTGTGCTAGAGAGTAGCCGGGATACCATTCATTGCGCTGTTCTTCAAAGAAACTCCTCGTTGGAACTCTCGGCCCATGTGAGAGTCGAAAGTGGCCTTAGGCATGGTTGGGGCCTGTGGTCAGCTCCTTAGTAGCAGCCTTCCTAAATAAGTATTTATAATTGACTTTTTGGGGGAACATTTTCAGCCGGGTGGGTGGGCACGAGTGTGGCCACTCTCCCTCTCCTGAGGCCGAGGCTAACGACAGCCACAATTATTCCGCACGAGGGACGCAATATAAATTAAAGCGAATATAATTAGCATTGAATTATTTTAAACTACAAATACTTGGATGTTTGAAATTATGTACCCCCGACGACGACGACGACGGGCATAAATAAATGAAAGGCGATATCGAGACGAGGGCCTACTGCCAATTAAACACGAAATCAGGCAAATGAGTGGGAGGAACAGGAGGTGGAGAAAGGAAAGAAAACGAGTATCCTTTGTCCAGTGATGAATTCATAAAATCCTAATCAAAGGAGCCAACCGGCCTCATTAGATCTCCAAGTCTCCTCACGATGATGAAGAGAATCGTTCAGTTACCTTAAAAAAAAAGAAAGACGACGGGTAGAAAGGAAACAAAAAAAAGTGAACTCGAAAGGATATGTCCATAAAAATTGAAAATAAAGCAACCAACTCATGCGCTCGCCCAGTGTTGCAGTGTAAATCAAATTAATTACTTAAATAAATTAGAATTTTATTCCTTGAAGGATGTTTGAAAAACAACCAGGAGGAACACCCCAACAGCTACCCGCACAACAAAAGGCCCCATTGCTGCGATGTTGCGTTGTTGTAGCGCCACTTAAAAAGATTGGGGTTAAAGGATAATGAATAGAAATTGGACTATCGCACTTGGGATTCGACCCACCGCCGGACCGCCTCCTGTGAGGCGTAATTAATTATTTCCCTTTCAAGAGACGTACAAAAAATACAGCGCGGGTGGATGTGCGTTTGGCTTTTGAAAGGAAACATCTTTTGGATATCCTCTGCAAATCAAGTTGTGACAGAGTTTCGTGGAATGAATGCCTTCCCTGCGGCATAAAATGGGCATCCAGCTGCGCATGGTATTGGCCTTTCACATCCGAAATTGTTTGATGAAAATTTTAAATGTCAAATGTAAGCATGGAAATAATTTATGCGCATCGAATTGACAGCTTGACGTGCACATGGCTTATGTTTCAGCTGAGGAAGACCTCGCCACTGTGCAGACTTATGAAACGGGGGGCTCAAAGGAAAACCTAAGGGATATGAAATTTACGGCTACTTCTGGGTGAGCGAAGTGAGAAGGTTTGTTGGGTAATTCTTTGAAACGGCCAAAATAGAATGCGTGGTTATATGGCAGTCTAAGCTCATGTGGTGGCATGCTTAATCGGCAGTCGTTGACATTGCGAGTGATACTCTTCCATTTATGTTATGTCTATTTGGTGAGTAGGGAGACAGAGCAACAGATGATAAAGTGTTGCAACTCCCTCGAAAATTCAACCGGAAATTATAGCATAACAGACATCTAGCCGATCTACTAAGCCACAATGAGTTACGTCATGGTTGGAGAATAAAACGATGTTGTCCTTGAACTTGGACTATAACGCTTGTTCTTTTTGCTGTTTTGTGTATAATCATACACATCTTTGCACTGGTTCCTGTTGTTGCCACCACGCATTGACAAGTAGATGCTGGTGTTCTAAGAACTAAATTTGCAGTTTGTATTTTTACTTAATTTAAGCAGCATTACGCATCAAGTATAACTTATACTAGAACAGGATTTGCATGTGTTTACAATAAGACTTAAGGAAATGATTATAAAAAGAAAAATGTAAAAAGAGATTAAAAATAACGTTAAAATTAATCGTATAGCCTATGCACGACACAGACACGTCGCTGCAAAGCAATTGTAACCTACAACTACCATAAGTCTGTGCAAACACCTCTTCGTCACACGCGGTGCAGACAATCTGCACAAACATTAGTTTGCATCCTTTTGGCGTAGTTATCGAGTTCGAAATATTACAAACACTGCTTGTGCTCTACATAAAATTAAAAAAAAAATAAAAGTAAGCCAAAGAAAAACAATAGCTTGGACCTAGGAGTGGCACAAAAAAATTTGACCTTGGTATTAGCAAATTATTAAAACGCCATTACAACAATCGGCACTTTTTACATGCCACAAAACCGGGAAACATTTATAAATACCCAGAAACTCCACTTTTCCAAAATGTTCTATCCGTATTCTTATTTCGAGTGTTTTTCACATGAACTCAATCTGGTCTGTACCATATTCACTACAAACGACACGGACAGGCAGCTGCAGACTATTCAAAATTCAGAAGAATTTTAAATTGACACAAACGATCGCTGCCAACATGCGACATGAATACGCGCGACACAGACGGTCTGAGCATACATGTGCACATTAACAAAATATATAGGTCTGCAGCGACGTGTCTGTGTCGTTTATGGGCCCTATTAGATTGAAAAGTGCTCTAACCAGACATCAAGAAACCTTCCGTGTTCAACCTGTGACATCACACCATTAAGTAGTACATTACAGGCTTTGACAGCATAAACAAAAAATTGCCTACTAGTGATTAGACATGGTTAAACATTTTCAAACACAGTCAATGGCAGATAAAACAAAAGCATGATGGCTTTTCCTTGTTTCATTCATGAATTTTAGTAAGGCTTTCGATACGGTAAATCATACAAAGCTCATAGCAGCTTTAAAACGAATAGGCAGGACTACCTAAGTGAAAGGTCCTTCAGAGTGAAGGTAGGAGACAAATACAGTAACGACACACCAGTTATGTCTGGAGAGCCACAGAGGTAGAAACTTGGACATCCAAGTTCATCCTATTTACAAATAAACTACTTCGCATTTTCAAAAAGAGCATCCCTCTTTCGTTCGTAGATGACACAGCATTAGTCGTCCAACATAAATGTCTTATTACTGCTGTGAAAATATTACAAAATGAGCTCGACAAAGCTGTTGAATGGTGTCATGACAATGGACTTGTATTAAGCCCTTCCAAAACCCAAAAGATGTATATTCTACTTTTCGTAGCAGTATCTGCTAAAATACATTACCAAAACAGACCATAGAAATTGAAAAGAAGGTGATTTTTGCTCTGCATCAACTAGGGCACTACTCCACGTTTCAAGTTCAGAAACAGGTATACTATGGCTAAGTCGAAATCCAATTGAGATACGGAATACTTACTTGCTGCAAAAACTGCAAGATACTATCCTAAGGCAAATAAATAGCAGACAACCAGCAGACACACACAGCTCATGGAAGGTACTGACTGTAAAACAGATTTTCAAATTGACGCTGTGCTTAGAGAATTATGATGACAGCCGCTTCTAAAGATCTATTGATCATCCACACAACACCAGACGACGAGCTCGAGGTATGCACCAAACACCACTATACAACAATAACTACGGCTACGGTAAAAGACAGCTAAACTACAGTGTTCCAACAGTGTTTAATGAGCAATTTCACAAATGTTGTAAATTTTAAAATCCGAAAAAAAAGGTCTAAAAGATTATTTTCTTGTTGAAACATTATCATCATTACAACCCAACTTCACTTTAAAATGTTCGATATATATGTATGTACGCAAAATAATCTAAAGCTCACTTAACAAAAATTTCTATTACAAATATTGATATGCAATCTTCTGCAGATAAGCCCCTCAGGCTTCGCAGTTAAATTAAATAATGCAAAACTGATTTTGGATAGATGAAATAAAATAAATTATTGTGATTGGTGATATCGAAAAAAAAAATATGTAAGCTGTCGTTAGATTAGATAGACATAAAGTTATTTTACCATAGAGATACCCAGGCACTTTCTTGTGAATAATTTTGGAAAACAAGGCAAAATATTGGTACTTTAAGAAAGCCTCCAGGCTGGATCCAATAAGCTGATGAGTTTCAACAGGGATATAGTCGATTGAAGACATAACACGCTATAGAATCGAAAGCGACCAAGAGTCAGCGTTGGCAAAGTGCTTAGTAATAAAAACTATCGGTATAACCTATGAATTTACAAGGCTTTATATTTAAATCCATTGGTTGTGTATATTTTTTTGATTTGATTTTGTAAATGACCTCCTTGCTAGGCGGGTTGGTAAATGAGTTAATGTACATATCCCATGCAAATTTGGTGTTAAGCATTTTTCCAAGATTTTTCGCATGAGTGTTGTGTTCAACTTGCGAAGAGTTTAAAAGAATAGGAGGAAGGCCCGTGAAATCCGTTTGACGTTAGGAATGGCTTTAGTTTTATCCGATTTGAGCTTAAGACAATTTTGCGTTGGCCACATAATATAACATAGACCAGTGATTAATCTAACGACAGCATCTGCTACCATTTGAATAGCGCATTTGTTATTAACCCTCATCTCATCCTTGGGTATTTTAGTGGTAAAATAAAAGTGGTATTTTAGTGTGTTTTCTATGATTATTATTTGTTTCAAAACATTTTTCAATTCTACGGAAGAGGGAATGCGTAAAATAAGGATTGTAATAAAGTCAGTCAATTTTGGAAGTTTCCAATATGTGATATTTGAAAAAGAAAATAAGGCAATAAGAAGCTCTTGCGTAGTATTCTACGCAAGGATGAGATGAGGGATAAATTGACAGTGGGAAGTTATTAACAGATAAGACTACAATGGTCCAAGAGTAGATCCTTGTGGAATGTCATAACAGTTGAAAATTTGTTGACTTTTAGAAGACAGTTGAGTACATGAAACAGCTGTCCAGCAGACATACAGTACAAGCTCGACTTACGCGCGATACGAGGGTTGCGTGAATCGTATTTGTACTGTATATGGAAACATATGTTTACAGGCAATACATAATTTCTCTTGAGTCAAGGATCAAACAGAACTCAAAAACTTTCTGGACGTTTATCAATACTAAACGTAATTCTGTTGGAATTCCATCGAATATGTCCTACGATAATGTATGTACTGATGACCGTAAGGTTATATGTGATATGTTTGCATCACATTTCCAGTCAAACTTTGTTGACTTAGGCATGGGTTGCAGGTCAGAACTTCGAGCAAATACAATCGCAGACATAGGGCGATTAGAATTGACGAATGATGATATTCTTTCTGAGCTGTCCTCACTGGATTCTAGTGCAAGCTTGGCGCCTGATAATCTTCCCCCGCTTTTTTTAAAAATGTGTAAGGACGGATTAGTCAAGCCCCTGACTATCATTTTTAATATGTCACTGGCTCGCGGCGAATTTTTGGATTGCTGGAAGGATTCTCTCATCACCCCCATTCATAAATCTGGACCAAAAAATTCTACTGTCAACTACAGACCAATAGCTAAACTCCAATTAATACCGAAATTATTCGAAACTGTTGTTAAGAAAAAAATATATGCTGAAGTTCGAAACCAAATATCACAATTTCAACATACCTTTGTGAGTGGAAGATCAACTTCGGCCAATTTGGTTATATTTACAAACTTTTGCCTAAGTTCCTTAGAAGCGAGACTTCAAGTTGACTCCATATACACTGACTTCTCGAAGGCATTTGACCGTGTTCAACATAATGTGCTCATAAAAAAGCTGGAGATGATTGGTTTTCATTCTAAAATCTTGAAATGGATAACTAGCTACCTTACAAATCGCAGACAGTTTGTAAAAATAGGTAATGATCTGGGGTACCTCAAGGTAGTCACCTCGGCCCTCTTCTGTTTCTTCTTTTTATTAACGATTTGCCTTCCTATGTTTCCCATTCCGACTGCCTTTTATACGCTGACGATTTAAAAAATTTTAAATCAGTGCGATCATTGGCCGATGCAATGGAGTTGCAAAATGATATCTCATCAGTACAGAATTGGTGCGATTTGAATGGACTACATTTCAATATTAGTAAATGCTCAGTTATGACATTTTTTAGAATTTTATCTCCTATGATCTATAATTATAAGATTGATAATACAATCTTAACAAGAGTGTGTTCGCATAAAGATCTAGGGGTTATATTCGACGTTCAACTGACTTTTTCTATACACATAGACTATATTATTTCAAATTCAAAAGATTTTCAAGACCCTTACACTCTTAAGTCTGTGTATGTTTCGTTAATTCGCTCTATATTAGAATACTGTTGTTTAATATGGAATCCTTTATATAACAATAGCGCTATTCGTATTGAGAGAATACAAAAAAGATTTACTAGGTTTGCTCTTCGAAAGATGTCGTGGAATTCAAATATGCCAGATTATAATGCTAGATGTCAGCTTATCGATCTAAAGCAACTGGATGTAAGAAGGACTTATTATTCAGTTCTTTTCGCTCATGACGTCATTACTGCTCACATTGATTGTCCGGTGCTGCTTTCCATATTCAGTGTTTACACCTCGTTATCTGAGGCCTAGAGGCAAAATGATCCTATAACTAATGCTTGCATAAAATTCAACTTAGTTGCAAATGTTATAGACTTTAATATGAGTAGAGATAAATGTAAAAATTAAATCTTAAATTTTTTGATTAGCAATTTACTCTAAATTACATTATAATTGTATGTTAAATTCTGCTTATACTAGGCATTATTATTAATAAGAAATGACATGTTACTAATATTATCAGTAGTCTTAAAAAAGCTCTGTACTTGAAAGACGGAAGAATAAATAAATAAATATTGTGGCATCAGAGCAATAATAAAGTTCAGTAATTTTACAACAGAGTAAATAAGGATCGGCGCAGTTAAAATGTTCAGAAAGTCGAGTACTGTCACCACAGTCGTAAAATCAGCGTCTATTGCTGGTCTGATGTCTTCTGATACTTTAGAGCAGATACAATAGGGTGGAATTGCAGCTGTGGTCAGAGCGGAAACCAGACTACAATGACATACGAAGATTTTTGCTTCTGCTCTTTTATCTATTGAGTAATTATTCAAACACATTTGATAGGAAGGGAAGGATTGTAAAGGGTCATGGTGAATAAAAGACTTTCTCTGCCGTCTTGTGTTAGCGCATGAAAACCTACGTCAACAGTGTGATTGGTCAATATCAGTTCGGGTTCAGTATGGCGAAATCCATCACCGACGAAATACAGTGCTTTCTCGATTCACGCAACTCTCAATTCACACAATCTTCGATTTTCGCAACAGCTAAATATTATATTGACGAAGTAATCGCAATTTCATTCAAGTGCACAGAACCTCGATGATTGCAACTACCCCAGTTTCTATTATGCGATAGTCGAGAATGTACATTATGTATACAGTGAAAGCTCCCATATAAGCGGACAGCGACGATTGCAACACTTTTGTCCGGCTGAGGGATACAATTCCTCCTGCATATGCATTCCAAAAAATAATTCGAGGTCTAAAATGAACATGAGTACAGAGAAAACAAAATACAACAGAACAAAGCTGCAAAAATAAAATACATTACAACCTCCCGCACTGTTAGTAATCCATTCGAGTAGACATAATCATTTGACGGCACTTGCACCCGCAGACAAACTGTGCTGTGGCTATTTTGTTGGTTTTTACTTGTAACTTCAGATCTCTTGGATTATCGATAACTACTGGGAAAATATGTTGTCCTAAGTCTAAGAGAATTAAATTAACCGAATTGCGGCTTATGTCACTGTCCGCGTCCGGGCTAGGGAGTGGCCGCTAGAGACATTGTCCGCTCAAAGGAATTGTCCGCCTAAGAGAGTGTCAGTCATAGGAGCATTCTCTGTATCGCGGCAGAACTTGGAAGAAATCCCAGGATTTCCAAGTCGATGCTCGCCATCTATTTATAAGCCACGACAGTATTTATAGAGCCGAGCTATAAAGCACATTGATTTGTTCTAGCATCCCAGCAATCTCGTCCGCTTTTGCTGGATGACGATGGAGAATGCCCGCGCTGCTGAGTTCTATCACATCAGAAAAGGATTTACACAAGGCAACACACTGTCATGCCATCTTTTGACATCACTCTTTGGGAAGATCGTGCGTTACTCAAACGTCCACACTAGAGCCCCGATAGTTCGGACAATCGTTCTGAAGAAATGCTTGCATATGCCGTGTCGACGTCATGGATAGAGCGTCAATATTGGCAGATATAACTTTGATGTAGTGAAAGACTCCGTCTAACTAGACTCTGCAATGAATACAATCAATGAAACCATCGCGGACATAAAACGAACGAGCAGCTCCTAAGTGGCTGCTCGGAATTAGTTAACAAGCTCCTAAGTGGCTGCTCGGAATTAGTTAACACTTGGCTGATGATCAGCCTTAAGACACTTTTGACCCGAAGAAGGCAAAAACAACGCATCCAAGTAAACGAAAGATCAGAGCGCGAATAAAGGGTGCAAAAAACAAAGGCTTAAATGATTCAAGTACCTACTGCAACAGAAATCAGTAACTAAATGGAAAGAAGCAATGGTTCACATCTTCTGTGGACACCCATCAATTTGACTCGCATCAAGATAAGCAGTGATTATCATTTCAACGCGCAACTTAACCATCATAAAGTGTGGCATAAATAATTCAACTCAAAGCTTCCTACGAGCGGTTTAACAATAATTGAATCAGCACTCCCCTAATTCGCCCCAATAATTCACTGGCCGCGTCGCAGCGACGATAACACGATGCATTCCCGCCTCCCTTCCCAGCCGACCATTAGTATGCAGCCGACACACAAGGAGCTCTTGCCTCGGAAAAAAACAACACCCCACCGAAAAAAAAGGTCAACCAGCCGACTTAACTATCTCCAGTCAAAATCTATAAATTTATTAGCTGCTGACAGGGGATTTGGTTAAAAGCCGCGACATGAATGCAAATCGCTGGATCTACTCTAGTTCCGTTCGCTTCTGGTGGTGGTTTTTTTTCCTATTTTTTTTATTTTGGTTTTTTGGACTGTCAGCTGCTCCTTGTGTCAAAGTGCACGCTACACGGGCCACAGCCATCAGCGCCACCCCCTTAAATGCCGCGGCTGGGATGGCCGGATTGGTTTGCCCATAGCGGAAGTAATTTGTCATTTTGCCAGTCACGGGAGTGGCGATAACCAGCGGGACGAATCGCTAAAGCCGGTGGTTGTACACTCGAAAGGCTTTTAAGGAATTTTCCATACAATGCAACGTGAAAAAAAAAATTTGATTAGTCCTGGTGACGGACAGTGGGGATGGAGATGTCAGTTGAGATTTGAATGACAAGTTGGGAATGCTTTTGGAATAAAAAACAGCTTGAGGGCTTTTGGGCTTGACCCAGACTTCGACCCCGACGATCCCTGAATATTTGCTAATCCCACGTTTCGATGTCAGGTATTTTCAACTCAATCAAACCTACAAAGCGTTCTACACCAGCACTAAAGCGCTGGACAGATTTCGCAGCCGCAAGAGCATGCACAATTTCACCACAAGCCGCCCACACCATTGAAAGCCTCGATTGGTTCTTAATTTACTAATTAATATATGATTATTTCATCGCATGGCATAATGTCCAGATTATTGTTTTCCCGTGTCCCTACATGTGATTGGGCTGTAGTCCCCATCCGATTTACATTTCTCCATTTATGGATGTGTTTTTTGTTGCCCCTTGTTTGGTTGGTCATATTTACATTTTCATAAACTTGTGTGGCTGCTGTTGTTGTTGTTGGGTGCAATTTTTGTTTGAATTAAAATCGAAAATAAACCAATGCGTCAATATCGACTGCTGCCATACCGCCCGCCGTCCCACGTGAATACACGATGAAGTGCATAATTAACTGAGAATTACCAGCACATTACAATGGAATTGAGTGCACCACTTAATGAGGGTAAAAAAAAGAAACAAGATGTAGAGATATAAAACATGGAAATAGACGCACTAGACGCACAGGCCAGATGAAGTGATTATGGATATTGTTGCAGGAAGACTTATTTTTATGTTTTTTTGTGGAGTTCAATTAATTTTAAGTGATTAAGCGAAATTGTTCATTCATGATTGCAGTTAAATCACGTTGATTGCTTGAATGAAAACGACGCATTTGTTGGTTTTCATTTATTTAATTTCATTTGGTGACTGTGTCGAGTGCTTGTACAGAACATGTGCACTTAATGCATCAAAAAGGGATTACCAGCCCGCTTTATTATTTTATTAATTTTTTTCCCGGTTGGTTTTGGTATCGTGTGACATAGTCGTGGGTATTGGAAGTAACGTGTAACATTCTTTGAGGTATTATATTCAGGCGATATGATAGTGGGCTTTTTGAAATTTGAGAACATTCAATCACACTTGCAACAGTATCGTTTACTTACTTAGCGTCATCGATTGATGGAGTTTTTTGAGTACACACCTGGAAGAGAAAAAAAAAAACTATCATTAATTTTGAGAACTTTAATAGGATAAATCAGAATGATTCAAAAATTATGGACAGTGCGGGAGGTTTTTTTGGGGTAATTTGTTTCAAGTTTTCCTTTTTTTGAAGCAATACAGAGATTGATTTCATTGAATTCCTTAACAGGTAAATTAACGTGTTCATCAGCAAGTACCTCCTGCTGTTTCTTGGAAATCTCGGCAAAATCGGACTTGTTTGGCAAATTTTTGAGTCTATCGTCGAGAAGCGAAGCCATATACCCTTCAATTAGAATTTTTAGATCTATTGCAGACAGATTACCCACCACATTCGGTTGCGTATCACTTTCGTTCATAATGAATGATTCAGGTGACGTTTCTGTAATACGCCGTTTCGATACTTGTGACGGTTTTGATGCCATTGCATTACTGTTGCTTCTCGGTGGTGTTCTTGCGAGTTTTGATCCTTTGTTCATTGTTGAGTTGCGATGGTATTCAATATAATTGTAGCAATTAAGGGTGGACTCACCAAATTTTTTGCTATGGTAGCGTGATACGCGCACTGATAGTATATTACACGTTTTGAGATAATATATCCCCTCAGGCTTTGAAATTGGAATTACTTTGTACGGAGCTCACTTTCCTACTTGTTGATGCAACAAATTGACAGATGTCAATCGTGTGTATTTTTTGACGTTTAATTTAGAATGACAAATTGCACTGAAAACTAAAAAGTGTCGTGAATTAAAACCAGACACCATATAAATGGATTGCAAACACACAACAAACTATATAACGAGAAGATATAGTTTCGAAATGATTGAGACAAATTCAACTGTTCTAAGACAATTTTTCAAAATATTACATGTTCTTTAGTAAGAATTTCTTGAAGTACTAGCAACCGTTGTTCCTAATGTGCATATTTAAAAAAAAAAAGATGATCATTCATTATTTAAAAATCATAAACCCAAAAATTCTTATTTTTGTGCATTATTTCTTTTGAAAAGTCATGTTTGTAGTGGCTACAGCAGTTTGATGTGCTGTATGAAAGATTCTGAAACCCGTACGACAGTCAGTGTGTGCAACTAAAAACTAAAATTGAGGTAGTTGACATGTTACGACCTTACATCACTACTTGATTACCGGGCCGACAACACACAGTGAATTGACTTCCTTCATTTAGCAGGATTTCCAAAAATTCCAAAAAAAATGCTTAAGAAAAAAAAAGGGCAAACAATTTCTTCGTTTTTTATGGGTCGCCGTGGTGTAGTGGGTTAGTGCGTCGACTTCTACGCAGAGGCTGCCAGGTTCGATACCCGAATTAACCACCTTTCATAATTCACGGCTCCACCTCTTTCGAGTCACTGACAATGCCTAAAGAGTATTCTGTCTAAGAAAAGCTTCTCAACTTCGCCGTTCGGAGTCGGCATTAAGCTGTAGGGTCCCTTCGACTCGTGAAAGAACAATAGCACGCACAACACGAGTGGTTGCTGAGAAGCTAAGCCGAGGTCCGCCTCAGACTGTAGCGCCACCAATATTATTATTATTAAACTCTCACTCAGAGCTCCCCCTCCGCCGTTAAGTGTTCCGGTCGAGCCGAAGGCATTACAAGCACAATCAGAAATTGTATACATCTCTCCCGTCGGCTTACCTTCGTATTCTGAGATATTGGCCCCGGTACTTAGGCATCGGCAATAGAATAGGAGACGTTTAATTAATATTTCCTTTTATTGCCGTCATATTTATGATTGATGAACATAGGCAAGAAAAAGTTCTGAAGGATGTGACTTTTCCACGACGGATTATGGGGCTTATATACTGATTCATTGATGCCTTGAAGTAATTTCAAAAAGTTCCCTCTACACACTTGTTCAAAACCAGAAATGAAGTATTACAGAGAAAGCCGACTTCACAGCTGATTGCCCCCATCGACCAATATTAGTAGTTTTTTGACAGATATTCATGAATTTTTGACGGTTATACACGAAGTTACGTAAACGCCGTCCTCTGATTGGTCAATTTGGCTTAAGAACACGTTATAAAAAACAGTTGTCGACAATTTTAAGGGGCAAGAGAGGTAGAAGTCGGGCGTCTCTGTAATACTTAATTTCTATTCAAAACTGCACTTTACTTAGATTAGAAACAGAGAGGAACCAATGAGATATTTGTGAGGGACCCCAAACAAAATTGGAAGTTTTTGCTGGATCCAGTGAAGGTAGATTAAATACAGAGTGGGACCAAGTGGAGACCCCTGAGGGACTTTAAAAACTAAGCCATATTCAAAATTTCTAATCAGTTAATATCGACGGTTAGAAGCAGAGTAGAGCACCTTGAGGGACCTCACCTCTTGTTCCGTTTCATAAACCGCGAGAATGGGTACCGACTAGTAGGTGGAGCGAGTCTTCGGTCATTTCTAGTGTCACTATCCTAGGTGAGAAACTTGGTTTCTCATGGGCCATTCAATCAGAAGTTTTGAGGTACCTTGATATAGAGTAACTAAGGCCGTTTAAACTTTGTCTCGGCGACGTTACTTGATATTCGAATGATTGAAGCTGCGAGGGATGGCCAGTGTAGATGTGTTGTGCATGCTCTCATAAACGGCCATGAAATCAACAACAGATTGCGCTACTTCCGACTCTGCCATATGCATCTGTAATTTCAAAACTCGTATCGTAGTCTTCATCTATTTCCTACGCTTTCGGTGTTCACATATCGAGAAGACCTTGTGTACGTTCCCAAGTAGACCCATCTTTCGTAAGCACTCTCAAGAAAATGCGTTCAACAGAAGTGTAACAACTGGTCTAATACCTAACAGGTATGACAAAAAGGCAATTTTTATGTACCAATGGCTTTAGAGTGCTAAATGGGGTCTGCGACTAGAGGAGATATATTTTGTTACATTAGATCATATCCATCTACACCTGATGTGGCCACATGTGGGGGTGTCCAACTCCATGCAAACCAGCTGCACACCTTCCCCTGGACATGATTCTTTCTGTGGTTGCCTCAGAGGCCAAGTTCACATAGCTCAGTAGGTCCCATTTTTCATGGAAGGACACAATTTTATTCCATCACGAATATTCGGAAATATTCGGAAATATTCGGACTTCATTTGTTTGGATGGAGTTGACCGCATTTGATGAACGTAAACATGCATTAGCTTTGGCTTCAATTTGACATAAGCTAAACAAAATCAATGAAGATATTTGCTCAGACAAAGAGGGAACGACTTAAGCCATTCAGAGCTGCCCTAGGCCATCGTACACCCAGTTGCTCGAAAAAACAAGAATCCAATTCGTTACATTTGCAATTCAATTTTACACTCCCATTCAGATCCTCTCCCATAACTCGGATCAGCGTGAAGCTTAACCACAAATGAAATCACTTCCAGTGTGAAGACAAGTTTCACGACCAAATTAAATCCTTCACTTCCTCACACACACTTGGAAGTGTATCCCAAACCGAAGACAAATAAGATTCGCAATCATTTTGAAAGCACTTCCATGTAACCACATAAAGTATTCATCAACTTCCTGTCTGCGAAAGTGTGTCCTCCAATCGTCACAGCATACATACATACATCACCTGACTGCAAAGACGCAACTCCATTTGTCTAAGTGAGAGGATGCTCACGTGTCGCTTGGATCCGAGCGAAAATAAAATTCAATTTGAAATCCCGGATTTACCTACTCGAAGGAACATGATTGAACACACTCAGCTTCAACTGCAATGAACGGGGTGCGGTTCCACGCCCACCAGCACATTAGTCCTGGAATGTGTTGCTCCTTTGTCGAGGAGTCACAATAGACCAGCAAAAAAATCGACCTTTCTCGTCCGGTTAGACGGAGCAGATCCAATTTAAATTTCAAAGAAACGCGATACTTTAGATACTTGTGCTTCAGCCACACACCCTCCCGCCTGGCCACGGAGTGTGTGCGATTTTTAATTGAATTCTCTATTTCTGTGGAAAAATCGAAGACAGAATTTTAACGAGGCATTGATGGTGGACGGCTGTCGGTTGGCAGGAGGATGTTGCGCCAATTTAACAACGGATTCCGTAATACCCTCCATTACTCGAATTTAATTTGTTCATTGCCGCATTAAAGTCAACCAACACCATCGGCGCCACCGCCATCAGGCATCGCGAGCGGAGTGAGGAAAAAGGAAATTAAGCCGCAAATTATGATGAACGCTGATCGATCCGATGATGGACGTGAGGACGAACAAACAGGGCTCCGTCGAAGGGGACGAAAGGAAAAGCGTGCGCGGCGGCCTGTGGACGGTATTGTGAAAATTTTATTGGCCAGCTGTCGCACAGTGATATCTGATAATAGCTCATTAAATAAGATTAATTATTTTCGAAGAAGCCTCCCAGGGATGCGCGAGATTTCTTTTTGTTTGCCGTTCGTTCGTTCTTCGTTGTGCGACATCAATTTTTTATCCTTTCAAGTGACCGACACTGGTTTTGTACGGCTTACGGGGATGTAATTATAATTTTTATGAGTAACGGTCATTGAAACGGATGTAACGAGGGATTGGCTGGGCGCTTCGCATCGGAATCTCTAATGAAAATCTTTAAGGCAAGGTAATAAAGATTTTTCATTTTGCATAGTTAAACGGTGGCGGGCATTAGCATTTGAAAGCGATGGTGTTTTGTTGGAATCTTGTCAATGTTGTGGTTCGAAGCGATAACGGTAAAACCATAACAGATCACAGTGAGGGCCAGTGTTGTGATTTTTTGATGCAGCACTGTTTAATGACGAACTTAAAGTAATTTTATGTGAATGTGCCGGCGTATCGCAATCTCGGCTAAGTGAAGAGGAAAATATGAACAAACAGGAATGCCTTAATGACTGTTGAGCTGAGGATGGGATTGACTTAAATCGTGAGTTTGAAATGAAAAATGAAACTGGTCACGTTGAGTTGGAACGACTTCTGGGTTTGGAGATATTTAAGTTTCGTATGATGTGCATGCCAGGTGGACAGTCGCGATAAGCAAGATTTTGCAGGCAACTTAAGTGCGTAATAATTGCTGTTTGCTTTTATTCAACGAATGCGCAGACGTATACTATATGCATCAATAATAATTATTTAGTAATTTTGAAGCTTGGAATAGTGGCGGCCATGACGTTGTGGTTGTGTGCATCGATACATATGCAGCTGAACCTCCCTGTCTGGGTTCGACTCCCGGTACGACCAAAACGATTTTCATGGCCCCACCTCTTACGAGTCACTGACAAGAGGTATAATTGTCTAGATAGACCTTCTCAAGCTTGGCCGTTCGGAGTAGACATAAAATAGTAGGCAGCTACCCTCAACGGCCTGTAGCGCGATTCATATTAGTAATTTTTGAGCTTGAAGATATGTTTGTCTTTTAGATATAAACCATCAGGTCATAGTTGCTATTCTTCGAATATGGTGTATAAAGACAGCAATTATGTGATTGTGACTGGCAATGGCATCGCTTGGGATGGAGAAGATAAGTGTTCGATAAATTATTAAGAGGGTGCTGATGACAGCACCCTCAGCTTTTCATACCCGTTCCAAGACTCACGACCCCGCCCTTCGGTCGTAGAATTGGAACGGCACCTTATGTTAAGCACATTGTATTCCGATCTTGACAGCATAATTAACTGGGGAAAAAACAATAGAGTGGAATTCAATGCTTCAAAAACTCAATGTTGTCTGCTGTCACTCAAGCAAACCCTTGATAATCAGCCATTATCCATGAATGGCGCTTGTGTCGATGAAACCGGAAATCTTTCCATCATTGGTATGTTTAGCAACACAACACTTAGTTGGAACGATCACAAATTTGAGGTCGCCAACAAATGTTTAGGTTTCCTTTATCGATACAAGAAATATCTCACCCTTCTGATTTCGCATTAAATTATAATACGTACATCCGGCCCAAGCTTGAGCACCTACTTGATAGAATCCAAAAGCGAGCGAAAAAACTTATAGGAGACTCGCTCGAACATCGACGTACCATCTCTTCTTTGTCCATGTCTTATCGTTATTTCAGCAAACGATGCTCAAGTGAGCTAGCCAACTGCATTCCTCCTCTCCATAAGTTCACCCGCAATACCCGTCTCACCAGGAACGCCCATCAGTATACCCTTAAGCCTACTTTCGGACGTACAGTTAAATTCAGAGACTCGTTCTTCAGCCGCACTGCACGAATATGGAATGCTCTTCCCAGCCTAATATTTCCCACACACTACAACCCGCAGATATTTAAGACCAATGTGCACAGGTACCTTTCTCCCTCTATACCTTCGGCCCGTGCTGTGTCTTGACCCCGAACACACAAGTGCAATCCCTTAAGTACAGGCCAATTATAAAAAAAATGATTTTCTCTTTAAGTAACGAACAAATTCCCATCACAAAAAAATACAATTAACACACTTCACTTGTGGAACGTGTGTAAACAAAATACATGTGTGCGTTCATTCGAATAACTAAAAGGAAAAAATCAATGCAAATTTCGCACGAGCTCGCACGAAATATGAGTCCCGTTTATGTTTACAACTTCGTGAATACAGACCAATATAATGTAGAACCATTGATTGCAATGATGTCTATATAATGGGTAGTCGAAAAAGTCTTTTCGTATTTCTAATCAATATTTTTTCACAGAAAATTCATGTGGTACCCAACCAACGAGCTTCTTTTTGTAGCCAGCCTTTGGTTGGTTGGTTCAAAACCGTTTGATGATGAATGTTTAGTTCCCTGGCGATGTCATGGCTGCTTATGTGACGGTCCTGGTCAATCTTTTCCATAATTACATCGACTTTTTCAACGATATGTCGACCAGAGCGAGGTGCATCTTTCACATCGAAATTTCCAGAACGGAAACCAGCGAACCATTGTTGTGCTACACGAACTGATACAACATCGACACTTTTCACCGAATTCAAACCAACCATACTTCGATTAGTCAGTTCACAAACCAAGACGGTGGATATTTTCAATGTATTTGTTGAAACGAGCAGAAGCAGATCAGTTTTGGCAATTTTCTGACCCCCTCTGTACATACGAGCACAGGCATGAAATAAAAAAAAAAAAATCTGTGTTGCAATGGTCGTCATCTGCTGATGTTTCGACCGTTTGGCCTTTGGTTTAACTGATGTGCAAGTAACATACTTGAAGCACTTAACCGAAGAATCGTTATAACAGACATACACGTACAAATCGATTTCCTAGGAGAAAACGCCACGAATGAATTACAGCATCAAAGCAACCCTGCACTGGAGAAGCTATTTCCAGCAAGTAATTTGAAACAACACTCCGGCGACAACACGAAATTCAAGCCGAATTAAATTGGTTTCTCCTCGCTTCAGTGACCCGAATGTTACACAACCCCCGCAGCTTACAAAAGGTAAATCCGCACACAATGCACTCCCCTGTGACAATATGATTACATTTTATTTTACAACGCAACCCATCTTCGTCATGTTCACAGCAGTCGCCCCCGCAGCAAAGAGGCACTTTGATTTCAGCGATAAAATTAAATAAATTCACGTATCCATTGTTTGTCAACGTGAACATAAATCACAGCACAGTTGAGAGCACCTGCAAAAGCGCAACCCGAATCAATTTTCCATCATTAAATCGCAACACAAAAATACAACAGCAACAAAAAAAATGAAAACGGAAAATAAAAAAAAATAATAAATAAAGAAGAAAACAATAAAAGGTACCGCACACACGCCGGTGTAATATTTCATTAAGCGACAAATAAATTTGATTATTATTGTGTACTCAAATTGATCGTCCTGCATGTCGGCCGATTTGCAGTAACAAAATAATTAAAATTAAATTTATACTCCTTTACAAAGTGGTGCGCATTACACGGCCATCCGCGCAGACCGCCTTCCGGCCGCCACCCCCTCAGTGCCGAGTCAAGGAGTACAGACAAAAAAAAATCTGTGAAAATATATTTTATCCTGAAATTACACCCCAAATTGCAATTAATTACGGGGACAATGAGACACAACAGCCCGCAGAGGTGCCACCAGAGCGATTCTTCCGATGATTTAACATTGCGATTCTCACATACCAGCCATCGAATGTCGCAATTAATGGGGCTGCTTCACGCTGCTAGCCTCATTGTCACCCACCCACACCTTGGTTCAACATCGCTATTCACGTGATAATTATTTTTAATTTTCATGCAAATTTCTGTCATTCACAACGCAGTTCACAGATCGGATCGGGCGAGCTGCAGTGGTGGCACGCAGCACTGGAATGTGCGAAAACTCGCACCGGGGCATATTTAGCACGTCGTTGAAAAAGGCTATCCAACTGAGTCGCATCCCTCCACCCACGCACCCACCAAGAGTGCATAACAAAATTTGTTTAATTTTATTTGTCACGTTTTCCGGGATATACTACCCCGGACAGAGCACTTTAAATTGCATGCAACGGCTTTGTGCCAACGGACATCCAGTCTGGCAGCTATTGTCTAACGCCTGTCCAGTGGCCGAACATCCGCGGTGGTTGGGTGTAATTTTCTGCGAACTTCCTCCGGCGGTGTTGGAGGTGATGGCTTCGACGCCAGTGGTATTCACACAACCGCAACCCCATAACCATCCATAATGGTTCAATTATTTTTCCACCCTATTAAACTGGACAATTTTCCGCTTCCCATAATTTTCCCGTTGCACCCCGCTTGCGCTGGGCTCAAAGTCCCCGCATTCCCGGGTGAAGCAAGGCTTCTAAATTGGATGTTACATAGAAGCGCCCCCGTTGGGTGCGCTGGAATGGGGATGGTATTCGGCAGTCAGCTCGCCGTCGCTCGCTGCAAATCGGTAAGGGGAATAAAAAAAATGCGATAAAATTAAATAAATAATAATAAAAGAGGGATGCGTACGCGGGGGGCGTTGCTTGGTGTAATTTCTGGGAACTTGAGACAATCTAAAACAATGAGGAAACTTTTGGTTAAATCCCTAAAGTACTTATCAGTTTTACGGTGTCGCCGGTATGAGGGAGAGTGCTTGGCTTTGTGAGCGCGGGCAAGCGTTTTACTGCCCACACTCTTTGAATTATGTCTGTAATATCTGAAGGAATAGACAAATGGAATGGATGGCGGATGACGAGAGTCGCGCACATTTGTGTCATTTTGTTTGATAAGTCTCCACGACGGCCATCCGAAATTTATACTTCTTCCGCAATCGTTGTTTGGATTATGCTGGGCGTGGAAATCGTTCATAGAAGCTGTGGCTATAAAAATTAATGGTCTCTTGATAAAATTGTTCTCCTTTTTGATGAAGAGATTGTTTTTTGTGCTGATTTAAGTTTTCATTTGGAACTCGTCACTGTCTCTGGTGCTCTCGACTTAGTATCGCCAACCTCCATCTGCGCGCTGCTCTTGATCTCCTTGTCAGTGTACAAACCCGATCTTTGCTTGACCACCGCCCGGATCTTGATCAACAAGCCGGCTTCCATCTCCGAGCCGATCTCAAAGACTCTGTCGATCTTGATCAGTTTGTCGAACTTGAAATCAGTGCTGGTCTTGATCTCAGTCCCATCCGAAGCCGTATCGATTTCGAAGTACATATACACTCTCTCAACCCTCTTGTCGATCTCCATCTCGGTCCCAATTTAGATCTACAAGAGGATCTCAATCTCAGAGTCCGTCGTGATCTCCTTTGCAATCTCAACATCCGCCCCATTCTCAAACTTCTTCCCAATCTGGGCCTTAAAGCCGATTTCAATCTCGATTCTTGGGTCGACCTTAACCCCCGTTTTGGTCTGTTTATCCGTGCCAGTCCGTGAGAGGCTCGATCTCTCGAACAGATTTTCATGCCGATCACTATCTGGACTTCCGTGCTGATGCCATTCTTCGTGGTGACCACGACATCCGAGACGAAATCGACGTCCGCGGCAACCTCGACTTCCGCGTCGACCTCGATATCCGCGTCGATCACATTATCCGTGTCGATCACACTTTCCGTGTCTGCCACAATATCCGTGTCGACCACAATATCCCTGTTGACTACAATATCCGTTTCGACCACGACGTATGAGTCGACCTCGGTACCCGTGTCGACCTCGGTGTCCCTGTCGACCTTGGTATCCGTTTCGACCTCGATACCCGTGACGACCACGATATTTATGCCAAACTTGATCCTTGTATTGGTTTCGATCTCGGTCCCAACTTTGGCCGCCAATCGATCTAAGCCTCCGCCCTTATCCCGAGGATCCCAGGACGTCCTTTAAATCTACCAATCCTGAACTCATCACCGCCGGATTAAACAGCATTCTCCTCAGCCAACATTCCGGTGATTGAATTCTGAATTTCTAATCCAAACCACACTGACCGACTGTTTCCCTGCCACTCCCCCCGGAAGGTGTTTCTCACCTCAACCCTTCGGTGGGGATATATTTCATTGCAGAGGTCCTGCAACAGCAGTTTGACCGCAATTCCTGAAATACATCAGTTTCCCGTCGAGTGAGGACACAAGCATAATTCCAAGATGCCCCCTGCATCCTACACCGCAACCAGGCTTATGACAACCGACAACACACAGCACACAAGCCCCCCGCAAGGACTAAATCCGAAACTGCCACCCACAAGATTAGCATCGCCTGGCACAGATGATGTGGAAAACTTTCCAAACAAAGCGAAAAAAGCAGAAAAATTAACAGCACACATTCACAATGAAATACCCTAAAATTACCGTTGTATCCGGTAGTTACAGTGAAAAGTTTGACTTGTAATTCCGACAGATATCGGGTCGTATCTGAGTTTCGTTCTCAATTATTCAAATGTCATGTGTGCTCAGCAGCACAATGACTCCCGGCTCACACGGGCGAAAAATTCCCCCCGGATGATGAATATTTCATCGGGACTTGAAAATACGTATCGATTTCAGGATACCTCAACAGGGCGATCCCACGGATCCCCGTATCACTGCAAATCGTTACAAATCGTTTTGCTCAAACGAAATGAATATTCGGGTGGTTTCGGAACGAAAGGGACTTCACACGAACACATGTGCACGCGTGTGAATATGATTTTGACAAACCACTTGGCAGGGGCTGGCTGTGAGGGATCCGGGGACGAGGACTTGGTCTTTATTTAACGAAGATTGATTGTGGTATCCAGAACGTAGTCTATTTAGTGTAATCATTTGTCGGATGGAAATCCACTGTTGATGTAATCATTAAAACGTCTTCCCCATCCCCTGCGTGTGTGTCATTTGGGCACAGTACACCCGCCCGCCCCACTCCCCCCGGGTCTATGCCAACACAGACCACAGGTCGGAATGTGGTGAGTGGAGTGAATTGTTATTTCAACCTGGTGAATAATTGTGAGAATTGAAATGTGGAGTAATGAAAATAGAAATCCTTAATATGAATGATGAATGACTCGGCCGTGGGGCATGATGGGACCGTTCAAAGCAGTTAATTATGGACTTGGTTAGGCGGGGGTTGAATGTGGGACTGTTCTAAAATTGGAAAGTCGTGACAAGAGAGGGGACTACGACGTGTCCATCCACCTACATGGTAATTTGTGAAAATAGGTCCGGTTTCCATTGAAAATTCCACGAGGGGTGTTCGAAGTTTTCGAGCCTAGTGGGTTGTTAAGGAAAACAGATGTTTTTTATAAAGTTACTTTACCCAATCTAATTTGGAACTTCATTCGAATTTGTTGAGAGCGAGTGGGTGAGGTGTTGATACCCAATTCTTTGAATTGAGTTGTTTCTTTTTTTTTCAAGAAATGATTGCGTCTTCCGCATTCCTACATAATGGTGAAAAACTCTCGCTTTGTCATTTAAACTGATTTGCTTTCCTCTTGTAGTCAGAGAAAGTTAATGGATTTATTCACGCTAAGGACTTGATTGTGATGGAGACTTTTTTCTTCTTCATCAAAGTCGCTATCGAACGTATTGATATTTTTAAACTCTAAAAAGGTTATAGACAAGGCGACGCGACGGTATATTATGTGACTTCATCAACATCATTCTGTAAATAGTGCAAAACTCACAGGCCAAGACTACAGATAAGGGCTGCCATGCGTGATTTACGCCAATGCGCCAATTTACGTGATGGGCAGAACACAGAGAGCCGTCAATGAGGCGTTATCGAGCCTTCAAGCGAAATCAGCTATAGTTGGTCTGGCAAGGAATGAAACCAAATGATTATGTGCTGTCCTGAAGAAATAACATATAGCTTCGGCGTCGCATACGGAGCGTCACAATGAGCTGCTATAACTTCCAGGAAGCCAGGGATTGTGTCTACCAGGAAAGAGTTAAAAACAACATCAGTACCGAGATCAAAAGTGGGATAATTCTTGCCAACTGGGGCATCTTTGCGCTTGAGATGCACGTCAGTAAGAAACCCGTCTCTCGAAGAGTCCAGTACTGCAGTACAAAGCAGAGGCATGGGCTATCTAAAAAGATGATGACGAAGCCTTGGTATCTTCGGGTCAAAAAGTTATGGGTGCGACTGTTGGTCCCATAAGATGAGAAGATTCATCCACGAAATTGACGGGCGATAGATCGACAAGGGCACGGCTATAAGTCTTCATATTCAATGCTTAATGTGGCTCGGCCATGTAAAGCGCACGGACAACTTAGCTCCAAAGATTTTTCGAAATCGATCTTGTTTGACAACCTATCAGTGTGCCTCCGCGTCTAACGTGGTACAAATAAGTGAAGAATGACCTCAACCAACAGGTAGTCAGAAATCGCGGAAGCTGAAGGGGTTTGTTGTTTAAGGCCCGGGTCTATCACGGACTGTAGTGCAATTCATATTATTATTACTTGAACTTCAATGTGTCGCCTTTCGTAGCAAAACTGGATCTAAATCAGAGTTGATTTCGTGACGGCATAGAACTTTTTTTTGTCATGCCATCGATTTTACACCAATGACTATTATTTGCCTTTGCCACTGATGTCTCATCCTTATAGGAAATAAATGCATTGTGTTAGGACGTTATTTTCTCTAACTTCTCAACGACTTGACAGATTTTGATAGATTGCTTAGGGTCGTAGGGTAGCACGTGAGCTTATTATTTTCTAGGAATACTGAGATTGAATATATATCGGAGAACACAAGAACTGCAAACGATGAACACATTTAGAAAGCAGACCAAATGCAGTAAATACCGGTAATAACGACCTTCAATGGACTATATCGCCGTTATAAGCGATAGGTCGCTATAACCGATATCAGGTATGTAAATTAATCTGATGGATATATGTGTCTTAAACCATATCGGAAGAGCTTTTCAACCTTAGTGTGCACTGAGCGCTCTACTTTTTGAAGGCAAGTTTTGCTTCTTCAAATTGTGGATATAGTGGAGTGTGAAACGAAATTCTGTTTGATAAGGTCTTTATTCTGGTTTCATGCTTCCAATCTAAAAATGATGACCGGCGTTCTGTCGCTTCAATCAAAAAGATTTATTCTTCCGTGATTAATTTTCTAATACAACTTGCGAACCGAATAAAATAAACTACAACTTGCTTAACTAAGGACTTCACTTCCCTGCCACTCAGAAAAATGTACCGGTAAAAACGTGTGTACAGATGCTTGCATCGCATCAGCTGACAAACTGTCACGCCAGCCTGTGTCAATTTTAAGCGTCAAAAAAGGAGAAATCGGTCGTTGTGAGCTTGTCATTTTTAGTGATGTCGTTAAAAAACGATATATTATTGAATGAGATTAAAATGGGCCTCAGCCAGGACCTATGCATTTGGTCGTTATAACCGATATGTCGTTTTAACCGATGTATTTGTCAACTATTTTGACTGCATGTTTTTGAAAAAGGAAATGTTTGATAGAAACATTTTGTTTACAAATACGTTCAGCAGAAGAATCGAGCGACATCTCCGCTGTACTCAGCAAGTGCAATCCCTGATACAGTGAAAGCTCCCATAAGCGGACTGCGACGGTCGCAACATTTTTTCTGGCTAAGGGAGTTGTCCATCCATGTGAATATATGAAACTTCAATTCAAGATCCACAGTCGTGATAAATTGTCCGTTCAAGGGGATTGTCCGCCTAAAAGAGTGTCCGTAATTGGAGCTTTCACTGTTCACCGTCTGGTCCACACGATACCAGAGTACTCCTTAACTACGACAGTGTAATGGGACAACACCCGTGAGAACGCAATACCGCTGGAAGATTTTCTACACCAAGTGGTTTAGTATTTGAGGTCAATGAAAACTGTTCACTCGTAAGTGATCGTGTAAGTATTGTATTTTTAGTATCTCTTTAAAAAGCGAAAAAATCATTTTCTAATTAGAAGGGTTTGTAGATCCGCCGATCTGCACATCTGTTCAACAGTCGATATTGTGTCGAATGGTGTTTTGTATTTGAATTTTTTGTTGAAGCATTCATTCGCTAAATGGGATTCCTAAGGTGTCCTGTGTGAAATAGAGAAATATTGCTTTAGCGGATCCACATCTCCCTCGCTTCTTTCATGTAGTGTCCACAAAATTATTTCATAGGTATGCTGTTTGTGGGCTATCACAATGGATCCAATCAGGATCTAAGTGGGCCAGAACTTCTTCAGTTGTGGCAATCACATTAACCTGCGCTGCTTGGTAGACTTCGATCATTGATTTCTTTTCCCTAATCCGAAACACCTTCAATTTCACCTTAAAATTTATTGTAAGTTAACTTACTGTCAAGGCTTATCGCTTCAAATACAATCTTTTTTCCCTTATTTTAATCCATATTTCGTTGTACATTTTTAATATTTATGACTTTTAATGTTAACATACACATCCGCCGGGCAATATTTTTTCTTCTTTATTTTCTATTTGCTTATTTTAATTTCAATATTGCGTATTCAAATACCTCAACAATCCAATGTTCCTAATTAAATAAACACTATCCTCTCCAATGAAATGGAAGCCATGGAATCCACAAATGATGCTTACTATTGAAAAAAAGCTTCAGATTTTTTGTGACCTCTATAGAATTTCCGTTTAATTACTTATAATTCGGTTGAATAATAATAAAGTGGATTCTGATTATGAAATGTGGTAGGGATTTTTTGTAGAACGAACATTTTCTATATTTTAATGAATTAAGCAAAAAAAAATTCATCAAAATTCAATATTTAGATAAAAAATAAACGTGAAAACGAAACAGAGTTCATGGAGTGTTCGTCGAATTGGGTGGCAAATAAAGGGAGAGTGAGTGTTTTTTTGAATCCGATATTAATTAATTTTATTTGAGGTAGTGCTGAATTATGCTCAAATCACATGCCGTTTGCAGGTATTTCCTGATGTGCCAGTTAGTTAACACTCAGACTTAATTAAAAAAGTTTGAATTGAAAGTAAAGCTTGCATTTTATTTGTGAATTGCGTTTGTTGAATGTTCTTATTGCCATGACTATCCTATCCATTTGGGGCGTATTGGGTAAGTGCGTCGACTCCTACGCAGAGGGTGCCAGGTTCGATACCCGAATTTACCACCTTTCATATTTCACGGCTCCATCTCTTTCGAGTCACTGACAATGCTCAAAAGAGTATTCCTGTCTAGAAAAGGGTTCTCAAATTCGCCGTTCGGAGTCGGCATTAAACTGTAGGTCCCTTCCACTCGTGCAAGAACAATAGCACGCACAACACGAGTGGTTGCTGAGAAGCTAAGCCGAGGTCCGCCTCGGACGTTAGCGCCACCCATATTATTATTATTATCCTATCCATCTACAGGGAAGGCAGTGAACTTTCAGCTAAAAAAGGCAAAGTTGCTGCGACTATGTGGAAGCAGTGAGACGGGCAGTGGGCATTGATTGGTAACTTTGACATGGGAGATGTGGATCTGTTACAAACTGCTGACAAGGTGAGTCAAGCGGATGGGATGTTGATGGAGTAATTTTCCTGATCGCGAAGATTAATTGTTCTGTTTGCGTCGGAGTGGCGGATATTTCATGTATTCTACAAGCATTCGTGATTCAAAAATTCAAAACAAACCAGTGATGTCTCGCATAGTTAAGAAACCGTCGAAAACAAAGCTACTGCCAGAATCACTTGTCAAGTTACCAGCAAGAGATTTTAATGCGCAACATGTACGAGTACCGCAGTATTTTTGAGTGATAATTCTTCTTCTACACTTTTTGTCCGAGTAGATACTTACAAACTTATCAGGCCTGAAACCCATGGGACGCCCGGATCTGACTTGTAGCTGCCTTCTACATCATTTCCACATCTTAATATAGCTCATACAGTTCGCGGTTTCCTTCATTCGCCTTCCTGCCAGATGGGGCCATATATCCGACATAGAAATTTTCTTCCGAAGGCACCATGTATCAGCTCTACTATATTGCTTATCTCCCAGCTTTCGACTTCATATCATATAGCAAGCTTGCAAAATGAAAGTTTTCAGTCAAGTTGTTTCAGCAACCGAAGTCGCAGTGTTAGCTTAAGACGATTCCACGTCGGATCGCCACAAGGGTGTAGAGATCATTTTTGGAGTATATATGTATTTGCCATGGGGTATACAAAATTCTTTACTATCAAGCAATTGTAGACGTTGTGATCATAATGTTTTGTGGGGGTTTGTATCAAAACAATTCTTGCTCTATATTATGTTTTGCTTATTTCCTCATTAACTTTACGGGTCGCCGTGGCGTATTGGGTAAGTGCTTCGAGTCCTACGCAGAGGGTGCCAAATTCGATACCCTAATTTACCACCTTTCATATTTCACGGCTCCACCTCTTTCGAGTCACTGACAATGCTCAAAGAGTATTCCTGTCTAGAAAAAGCGACTCAACTTAGCCGTTCGGAGTCGGCATAAGACTGTTAGTCCCTTCCACTCCTGAAAGAACAATAGCACGCAGAACAGGAGTGGTTGCTGAGAAGCTAGACCATGCCCCTCTACGGGCTGAAGCGCCATCCATATTATATTATTATAACTTTACGACCAGCTCGTTTTTGCTGTTCTGAAATCACAGTAAAAGCCGCCACCACGGCACTTTGAAAACACGGCACGATATCGATGTTGTCCATTTAGTTCAACAGTTGGATTGAATTGTAGAAGAAACTGACTGCCGTATTTACAGCTGCCCGCCGCACGATCTACTCCAGGTGGTTCAACTTACTCACTGGTTCTTCTTCTTAATACCCACATTCGCAATTTCACAATTCTCGATAAGACATCTTCTGAGTCATTAACTGCTGATCAAAAAGTACCTTCTTCGCTGACGGAACCATACTTAAACTGAAGGTCACAGATTTTGATTTAGTTTTAGTTGCCGTACAATCCAGCTGTTGGGGTACGCAGATGACATCGATATCGTCGCGCCATAATGCAATATTTTACGGCGCTTGAGGAACAGACGAAAGGAACTGATGTAATGAGGACAAAACGAAAAACATGCTGCCGATGAAGAAACGTTCCGTCGCCCACCGCCTTGGTCAAAACATTACGGTCGACAGCTACAACTTCTGGGTGGAAAAGCAGTTTGTCTACCTCAGGGCAAACATAATCTCCACGAACAACATCACTGTGGAGATCCGACGTAGGATCGCCCTAGATAACCGCTGTTAGCTCCTTACTCGAAGGACCACAACCAAGCTCTACAAAACTTCTTTTTTGCCAGTTCTGTTTTATGGAGCCGAAAGCTGGACATTAAGCAAAATTGCGGAGCTGATTCTTGGAGCCGAAAATTTCTACGTCGGATATACGGTCCCGTCTCCGGGGAAAGCGAATGGAGGAGAAGGCACAACCCCGAATTCTACGAATTGTACCAGGATGTGGATGTAGTCCGGAAGGCATAAATCCGTCGACTGCACAGGCTCAGACACATCGAGCAACAATGCTCCAGCTAAGAAACTCTTTGAATCCGAGCCTCCTGGTTCGAAAATGGGAAGACCGAACCTCCGGCATAAAGACCAAGTCATCGAGGCCGCCAGGCAGCTTGGTCTTGATGACTGAAATGGAAGGATGGATCCATCCAATCATTGCTGTAATTTATCGCTGTGGAATGGAGAGAACAAATCGATTTGTTTGGGTAAAGATAGACGATAGACTTTTTCTAGATCTACCAGAATGTAAAAAGTTGGTCCTTAGTCGGCTTTCCTGGACGTAGGTTGCACTGGTATTTTCAAGTTTACCCAGTCCGCTTTTGATGTTTATGCTGGATTGGGTTTAAGCTGCAACATTTGCCAGGGATGAGCCTGGATAAATTTTAGAGTGGCGAGGAAGAACTTCCATTCCCAGTAATTTTCATTTTCCCAACTTGTGCGAATGACCAATAGCATGCTACATGCTTTGGCAAAACATTTGAGCCTGCATCAACTATCAAAAAGTTGGAGAAAGGCAATTCTCAGCAATTTCCAGTGCCGGGCTTCGGGGGCTGGTAAACAACTACATTGGCCATCTCAAATACTGGTCATGCATCTCAAGCACCAGCGGGGAGCACACCCACAATCTGCTAGAAGTCGGTAACGAGATCGATCTTAAACAAACGAGCGAGTGTTATTTTATGAATGAAATGTCTCAATGAGTTATTTACGGACCTTAGGGGTGAACATGCTCAAACACACTAAAAGTTGACAGACTGGGAATGAGAGTCAATGGTGCTTCAAATAACATGTTGTCTATGCTGTCGGAGATCGAGCACCCTCTGGTCATCCAGGCCCTCATAAATGTGTCTTGATTGTGGTTCCATTCATTGATTCTCCGGAATAACGACCAGCCGGGTCGGTCAAACCAGATTCAGTCGGGTAACGACAAATTCACTGAAGTCCTCTGCAGCTCGAGCATAATATTTCCCAATCCTCTCAAGACACATCATTCATTCTCCCAAAGGCATCGGAGTGATACAACGCCACACTTTGAGCTGCGGAAATTTTCTTTGAGTAAATCCATCAGCATCAGCCCGCTTTGATATCAGGCACCACTGCTTTGATATCACCAGCAGACCATAAAGAAGAAAACAATTTTCTTTCTCGTCAAGATATTTATCCATCCCATCAAACTTGAGACAGTAGCCCGCCCGCACTCCATCAGACCGAAACGGAAAGGGGACTCATGAATATCATCTGGGGAAAACTATCTTCTCCATATCCATTAGACCGGCCATAATGCAATGGTTCCGAAGGACTCGCATTTCATATTCAATGATTTACGGTTGAACGCGCCGCACACAGGACTCCTTTGAGAATCATTCCGACAAGCCCACGAAATCGAAATATGCGAGTGGATAGCGCAATCTTCAATTGCATTAAGTGATGGAAACGCCTCTGGTGAATTTTCATTTTTCACATCTCCAGCAGCAGCTCAATTCAAAGGGGCCTTCATCAATCAACCAACACTCTGGTTGCGCCTACAAACCCCCTCACTCGGCTATACCTACACTCTTCAACAAGTTACCTGTCACAGGCACAAGGACGCTGCGAAACAGCCCTCCAAGGTCACATGTATAACCGCTATTTATGCGCGCAGGGAATGTGTATCGTAATCAAAAGCTGAAAAATACAACGAGCGCATATCTCGGCCTCTTTCAACAGGATTAAATTTCTCCCCTGGGCAAATGTCAACTTGACTCAAATAACTTTTCAAAATGTTCACACACATGGAATAGGCAGATATCTTTAAGGACATCCTGCCACCACTCTGCTGCCAACACACTCACATCCACTCATGCCCGCTCGCATGCCCGCGCACTAATACACTCTAGTCAGTCGGAAAGGGCAAAGTCATTAGAAAGCCAAATTAAGGATAATTGAAGCAACTCATGTACACACATACGTACGGACGTACGTACAAGTGTGCGCCAAGATTTGTACAATCCTAGATACCCCATTGAATGATATTTCTGTCAAAAGGGAGCACCAACAACAAAGGAAAAAAACAACAAAATATAAACATTCTCATTCGTTGTAATTGTTGAATAAGGAATATCGTCAGGATGTGTACCGGGGGCTTGGATTCGAGAGATAAATGTGTATCCAGTTGTTGTTCTTCCTTTTCGGCGTTTTGTCGTTATCCTTTTCCTTTCCCCTCCCCTTTGTCCTTGTTTTCGTCTCCTTTTCCCCCTTCTGACCCTTTGTTTGAAAGGGGCGAGGAAAAACTTAAGCACATGGCGTAGAAAGTTACGACAATTTTATCTTTTTGGCTTCCATTCCACCGTTAGGGAGATTTGTATACATTCGCTTGTTAGTGAGTATCTCACTCGGTATCTCTCTACGCTCTCTCTCTCTCTCTCAAAAGGACGACGACAACCCTGTAATGTGTGCGCTAAGTTACGGTGTTTCTTTTTTTTTGTTTGTCTTCACCGCCCACATCTTCCTGATCACTATCTTTCTCTCTCTCCCTCTCTCTCTCTCTCCCTCCCTCTCTCTCTCCCTCTCTCTCAAAGTCTTAACCATGTTGCTGATGGCCTTGAAAAGGGAAGCAGCAAGTAAACACAAACAGAACGCTTAAGGACACTTAGTAGCAGCAGGATATCCCATGATCTCCATGCCAAGTCATAGATTCTCCCTCCCACCGCCCCCAACGCGTTGCGTTTTCCGCAGGGGAGCATTGATTCCTGGTCTCATTTTGTGCCGGCAACGCAATCAGGCATACTTGAGCAAGTTATCTGCCATGACAACCAGTTTTGAAGTCAAAAATGTGTGTTCTTAAGTCCCACCTGGGTTCGCTTACATCGCACTCCTCCGGCTGAAGTTATTATATTCCCCCTGGGCCCATGCAGTGTGGCCAAGTTTATGATGTTCATGTTGATGGAATGAACGTCCTACCCGTCGGCCGCAAACTTATCTCATTATTTTCCTCTGTTGTTTCGGGTCAATTCAGGCATCATTGTGTGTGTGTGTGGGATGTGTTGAGAGCTGAGCCGAAAGAGCTTTTGTAAATTAAAATATCTGAAGAGTTATTTAAAATCAAAGGGAGGAGTTGAAGTGTGTGTTCACACGTGGGCTGGGATTGAATATGGTTTGCATTCGCAAATAGTTTGCCTGAAGGATCACTTTTTTGAAGAATCTCACTTGTGTCGAGTGTTCTTCGGAAATCGTTATGCTCATCGAGTTTAAACGATTGTTGTGGGCGAACTTCAGACAAAAGGGTTCATTCAGATTCTGCAAATGTCCTTGAAATCAACGATCGACGGGATCGTGGGAGTTCGATGAGTTCTGACAGCCAGTCATTCGTGGAAACACTAGGGAATTCGTCAAATAAATCGGATTGCTTGTGATATCGTTTGTGTGGATTTCTGGAAGCACTCGTTAATTAATACCGAGTTTTGGGTAATTTATGACATTTTGTTTGCATTGAAAGTTAATGCGAATGGTTCCGCGAAATGGCACGAAACCAAATAAAGTACAAATTCAAAGAGATGGCATACATCCGATTTAACACCCGCATTCTATGAACTGGAGATAAACTAACGCACTTCACAAGCTTTTCAGATTTAAAAACAACGCTCTGGGGGTGAAGCCTCTCTAGGACGGCATACATTTCGAATGAAGTGTTCATACAAAATGTTAAGTGCGTCTAGACTTGATTTGGCAGTTTGAAAGCGAATTTTGGTTGGAGTTTCGAAAAGTAATAACTTCCGATTCGCTTAAATTGTTTAAATACGTATACATTTGTTATACATAGTCTACCATTTAGAAAGGTTAAATAAAAAACAGTTCTTATCCCAAACCCCTGGCAATTAAGAAAAGGACATTTGAAAATTGAAGATCCTTTAACACAAAGATTCACCGGATTGTACCGGTTTGTATCAATTGAAAGTCTTCTTGTAGCTTTAATTTGAGACATATTTTACCCACAAACGCCTTACGGTTTGAAAAATATTTGAATCTTTGTTTTAAAGAATTTTCAAATTTTCAAATGTCCTTTTCGTCCCTTCAATTCGGAGGTGAGTTTTATTCGGAACTATATCCCGAATTTAAAACGAACGATCAAAATTGACTTCATTTCGCTTTCGTTATGCGTTTTTCATGAGACTAGGACTTTTTTTCGTTTTCGCGTTACTAGGACTATGCGGATCCTCGGAAGTCGATGAGATTAAGATTGAGTTTATGTATCCAATCCCTACAACCACAACTTGCAGAAGAACTCTTGCAAAGTGCCGCCAAAAAGAAACGCCGAAGATGCAGAAGAGAACGTCGAGATGGAGGAATTCATCTGAAACCAGCCTCCCAAGCGTTATATGCAACGAAACCAACAAGGTTATGGGTGCGCCATGGACTGCAGGCAGATATGAGCGTAGACCATTTTAACACATTATTTGGGACTTAAGTCACTAACAGTGAAATCAGCCAAGGAAGAAATATCTAAACAACACCAAAATGCTCACACTCTCTCCGAAGTAGAAGCGGTAGCTACGTAGCCTGGTGGTCATCAATAGACCAGAGAAATATGGTATTGTGCTCTGCTACGATGGGGTCATTCAAGAAGAGGTGTGGTTTAAAATCAATTAAATGTAGCAATATTATTCACCGGAATTTTGGTGCATTTTTTATTCTGATCTAAGAAACGTCTCCGAGGAAAATTTGAATCGTTTCTCGTAGAATCAAAATATCCCCGCATTGTAAAACACACAACAGAACATTGACGTACTGCGTATCGGATGAAATCATTTAGATCCCTTTAAGTGGTATTTCAATTCAGCGGAATAGAGGACGTTTCTATTTTGCCTGGGTCCAGTTTAGGTGTACCTTGCTTGAATTTAGTTTTGATTTAATTAAATTCTTTCTCTAATTAATTAATTCTCTTAAGGAAATAAATGGCTTTTTGACCATCACAATCTCTTTGCCAGATCGTCCTGATTGAGATCGCAAGGCAAAGTTCTTCCTGAGCATTTTTTTAAGGACGTCCTTTAATGGGTCCTTTCTAAAGGGATTGATAATTCTTTTGACCAACCGAGTATTGGTTATTCTGTATCTACCAAGGAACTGAACCAATTGATCACTTAAGTCGAACGGATTTGATTAGCATCACGAAATCCGAAGAATCCCCTGTTATAAACCTTACTGAGAAATAAGAGATCAGAGGATTAGTCCAAAAGGAACAATATGTTGGTGGCCAAAATCGCCTGGAATAACATCCCTATGCCTATATGAATCGTCAATATGCTGCATTAAAGGATGAAGCACTCATATCCACTCTAAAAATGTTAAAGCCTTTGTTTTTTTTATTGCAGTGTGGTCAACTTAGAGTGATTAATAACATTTGAATGTTGAAATAGTAAAATGGGTGAGGGGGTGTGGGAACAGATCCCCTGATCAATGCGGCCTCCGATGGGCCAATTTTGATTTGACTCATCTCGATCCGCCCATGCACACGACGGCGAAAATATGCCTTCTTAATCGTCCAGAGAAGTCTTGTGCTTTTTTGTCATTCCACAGAGCGACACTTTAGTTCAAATCTATATTGTGAACTATTTCGTTCTTCTAGTTCACTTAGTTCAATGTAGTTCACTGCTTAGGCACTAAAGTCTTGTGGGATTTTCGCCGGTTCGTCGTAATATTGTAGTTATAAATAACATCACTGTCACTGCAGGAAAATACGGAATAATTTAATTATATATAAAATCCATATTAATTTCAAGTAGTTAAGTTGGGTTAAGTATTTCCAGGAGACACATGCACTAAGCTATGCATATTCGTTCGTATTTCTACGATGAACATATTCGTGAAACTATTTCTTCTTCTTTAGGTGGCGCTACAGTCCGGGATGGACCTGGCCTCAACTAGCAAGCCCCTCCAGACGGCACGATCTTCAGCCAGGTGTCTCCAACTGCGCATTGTTGTCCATGCGCTCTACATGGACCAGCCATCCTGAGCGTTGAATCCGTAGACGCCTGGTTGAATCCTCTTCTCCAATAACCATCAACGCAAACAAGACCAAAGATTGAACGCAGAACTTTTCTCTCGAAAAGAATAAGTGCTTCTTCATCCGCTTTTGAGATTGTCCATGCCTCCGCACCATAGAGCAGGACAGGGATGACCAACATGTTATATAATGTTAGCTTGGTCCTTCGAGAGAGGGCTCTACTTCTCAATTGCCTTTTTGGCGATTGGAATTCATTGAAATAAAATTAATGTAAACAATTCTTCTTTATCGGACAATCCCTGGTGGACCTGGACTTTAATCAACAAGCCCTGTTAGTTGGCCTTAGAGAGAGGGCTCTACTACTCAATTGCCCCTTGAGCCCAAAGAAACAGCGATTGACAAGAGTAATCCTGCGTTTAATCTCGGTACTGGTGTTCTTCGTACTGTTTACTTGCAAGCCGAGGTAGAAAGTCCTTCACTACCTCGAAGTTATAGCTGCCTATGGTGACGTTTTGGCCGAGTCGTCGATGCTGTGCGTCCTTCCTCGATGACCAGCAAACGCTTCATTGACGGCTCCCTGTGTTCTGCCAATCACGTCAATGTCATCCGCGTATGCTAGCAGTTGTACGGACTTCTGGAAGATCGTGCCTCTAGTGTTGGCGTGTGAGTCTTGCACGATCTTCTCCAGGATGATGTTAAAGAAATCACATGACAGCGCGTCACCTTGTCTAAAAGCTTTTTTGACATTGGAGGTCTCGGTGACTTCGTTACCGACCTCGATGGAGCAGCGAGAGTTCTCCATCGTCATCCTGCACAACCTGGCGAGTTTGGCAGTAATGTCAAAACTAGATATGGCGTTGTATAGCTCGTTCCTATGCACGCTGTCATATGCGGCCTTGAAATCGACGAATAGATGGTGGGTGTCGATCTGCATTTCTTGGGTTTTTTCCTGGAAAAAAGCTCGGTCTCTTTACGTGATGGTGTAGTATCTCAGTATCCACCTTAAATGGATGGCGGGAAACATTGTGTGTTGTGTTAGAAGGCTGATAACCGGATTCAACCGATTCATCAGACGTCATAGCGTTCTAAGCGGGCGCGGAATAAAGGTGTGAGCAGTGGGTTTAAAGTTTTAATATCTTAACTAGTGAAATTCGATGCAATAACTCTAGCGATATCTGTTCTCTGACTCGAGTCAAAAAAAAAGTAAGTAAACGAGAGTTACTTACGAGAATCTCTTTCGGTGGTTGCCATCACAGTGGGCGAGAAATTCAATGCAAAAGGCAAATTGCGTGTCACCCAAATCTTCATCCCACGACCGAGCGCGAAAACGGTCACTTGGCGTAGTACAAACAGCGGCAACAAAAGCACGTTACTCCACTTCATTTAATGTCGGTCCTTAAAGCATCTATCTCCATCGCCACCAAAGCAAACGAAAACTGTACTATCGCAGCAATTTCCGAGAACCCATAAATTACTTTTCAATTACATGGTTAAAGCCAAGTGAGTTGGCCGAGAAGAAAGTCCGCAGACAGTAGTACCTTTTGACATTTTATCAAGAGGAGAATGATGCGATGTGAAGGCGGAGGACGATAGACGGCCAATGGAACGATATCATCCTAATTTAACTTTATTGCCCACAACGAAGTACTCTGAAGAGAAATAAGGACATTTATTTATTTTTTTTTGTCTACACTTTAACGGATAAGTCCAAAAGGATGGTCAAATAAGATGTCAAGTACTTAAAAATTAATGACATTTCCTGTGCTTCCTTGCGGAGCCACAGTGATCCATTTCAAGCTATAAGACGTACATTAAGGAACTCCGGACAGAAAGAAGCCAATTGAAACTTGAAGTGGGACTGAGCGATAACAAGTAATGAAGGGACGTACTGCAGTCGATGTCTGTGCTCCTATGGCTTGCTTTGTACAGTTGGTAGATGCAGTGCTGGGAAGTGCGGGGAGAGTTGTTTCAGTTTATATGATTTCTCACTGAAACAACGCTTTGTGTGTCTCCATGAGGCAAATGGCTTCACTGTGAGTTTAATTAATCTTCAGTTAGTGGGACGTACGACAAAACGTTCGAGTTATATCCCAGATGGCTAGTATTTAATGCCGTATCTCCAATTTCTATTCGCTTGACAGATAGACGATGATGAAGATGTAATTAAAGTTGGGACACTCCTGAAGGTGGGATGAGAAGTGTATTGTGAATGGGATACTTACATGTCATTATTTTGGATCGCAACTCATACGAGGTAGACAGGTAGACATGTATATGGAGCGCCTGACTGGCTTGTGACCGTGACTCACTTAGACCAATGTTTTTGATCCATTCATAATGGTTGTTTACCTACCGTGAGACCTTCCTTGTTTCCAAAACCATACAGACCCACATATGATTCTTAGATACTTTTTCATCATCTTCTGACCTACATGATCCACTAAAGGGTCCAGGCAACTCGATCCACCGCCATCGAATCTAACTCATCAGGAGTTATGCCCAAGCGTAACCAGGACTTGGTTAAACCACCTCATCCTCTGTCTGCCAAGTGGTCGCCTACCTGTTGGAATCGCACTCAAAGTCCGCCTGAAAGTGACGATGGTGGTGATTTTCTTGCCACATGACCAAACCATCAAAGCATAGTCCTTTCCGTACGAAGAATCAGCTGCTCAGTGTTCAGTTCCTTGTGCACTGCCGTGTTTCTTACATATCCCATAATTCCCACATCAGCTCGAAGAAATCTCATCTTAGCAGCTTGTATTCGCGATCTTATTCTTTCGTTACCCAAATTTCATGACCATAGGTGAGAGTTGGAACAAATACTGAGTTGAAAACCGCTAACTTGGCTTTCACAATAAGCTAGGCGTGCCGGATTACAGATCCTCCAAACTGTTTCAGAATTTATCCAGGTTGGCCAATCTTACAGGAAAGTTCATCATTACTCCTTCCATCACTCGTGAAGAAGATTCCGAGATACTTAAGCTTCTCCATCTGCTTCAACGTGACTCCACTAATATGTAGAATGCATTGAACAGGCGTTCTGGAATTTATCATAACCTCTGATTTGTCCACGTTAACCTTCATCCCAGCATCAGCACATACGGCCACAAAGTCTTCCACTCAGCACAGTATTGTTTTGCCAGGAACTGTCTTATTTGCTTTCCTAGGTCTGAGCATTCGCAAAGCCGATCTAGGACAAACTCTATTTCTTCCTAAACTCTGCATATTTCGTCGTTAGATATGTTTAGGCGCATCAAGTGTACATATGACACAGTGCTCAGCAAGGACATGTATTGGCAAGCGCACTTCCTTGCGACTAAAACTGACTGATAACGTTCGCTCCTTCTCAACGTCGGACCTAAGATCATCAATGTTGATCCAATGTATAGACTAAGCCATTGATTCCGGGCTCTACTCAGATCTTCGTCCCTTAATCCATTGGTGAATGGCAGAGATTACCCAATCACGGAACTCATATTAGACGTCCTTGCTGATGTTGGAGATCATTAATCATTGCCAAGAGGTCCCCAAAATGACCAACTTAAATTACCAAGGGCAGCGGGTGCAAATATAGCAGCTCGCACCGGGAGCATGGAAGCCTGTTGACGGCAGTGGTAGTAAGTGAAGAGGTGTACTTAGCCCTTTCAAGATCTAGGTGCCGCCACAAGTTCTAGAAGTTGGGATGAAACAAAGAAGATCTGCGACTGGCATCTCAGTAAAGTTGTTGAGAAGGTATGCTGCCACCAACAAGTACTTACAAGTCGCTAGATGCGGGCAAATTTCAATATTCTTTCTTCTTCTCATCCATGTAGCTTCCGCGCCGAGAGTAGATTAATTCAATGGACTCAAGGGATTCAGTTATTCTATATTTACCGAGTATCTGGTATCACTGGTTTGAGAAGACGTTGAAAAGCCAACCCTCTTTACACAGGATGGAAGTTATTGAATTGTTTTTGTGATGGAAGCAGCACAATTAACCCAAGTTAGTTTCCAAGCGATGCGCAGACCAACCAGTGCCAATCCCTCCCCCCAACTAATAACACATTCTCGATCTTCGGAGCCAGTAAGATTCATTAGCTGAATTTGCTTGACGTCCCTCAAGGTTCTCTACTCTATCCTACACTTTTTCTGGTCTTCGCACTTCACATATCAAAAATGGATAATGTTGCGTATTTTTTTAGGTCCCTCTAGGGACACTCTCTTTATTTTACTGAATCCCACAGTTTCGATCCTGTCAAGAAGAGACTGCCGATTTTGTTTGAGGTCCCTCAAGGCTCTCACATTGGTCCCTCTCTGTTTCTAATCTACGTAAAGTACACTTTTGAACTAGTCTTTGACACTTAGAGGGAACTTTTTGAAATTACTTCAAGGCACCAATGAATCAGTATAAACACTCCATAATCGGTCACAGAAAAGTGACATCCTTCAGAACTTTTTCTGATGTGTTCATCAATCATAACAATGACAACGATAAAGGGAAATATTAATTAACCGTCTCCTATCCTATTGCCGATGCCTAAGTACATGTGCCAATATCTCAGAGTCCGGAGGCAAATCAAGGGATATATCAAATTTCTGATTGTGTTTGTAATGCTCTCGACCCGACCGGAACAATTAACGGCGGCAGGGGAAGCTCTGAGTGAGTGTTTATATTTGGTAAATATAGTTAAGATCCTATGTGGTCACACTGGCAGCTGTGGGATTGGAAAAATCAATGCACTTATCCTCTTATTTACTGTCAACTGTCCTTGAAGATTGATAAATCTAGGCGATGATGTGTGTGTGTTTTTGTTTGAATTGTAAGAAATTTAATGTTTAAATTGACTTGGAAATGATTGAGGCGCTTAAAAGTGATTCATTTTATTTTCATTCCAAAATGTTCTCCAAAATTTGGTCAGTATCTTTAAACTGCGGATTTCGAATAGTCATCATTTAACTGTTAGAAGCATTGATAGAAATGGGACATGTTCATTAACAAATGGAACTCTTCCTACGACACAGTTGGAATTGTCTGCAAGGACCTGCGACACACCATAATCGCTTTGTCATAAGCATAAGAAAATATGAACCTCTGTTTGAATATCTGAAGAAACTAGTTTGATTCGATTCGAGATCCTGGCGATCGAAAATCTCATCGAAGAAATGGCTTAATGATATGGGTGGCGCTACAACCCGTTTATTACCTGGGACTAGCTTATACAGCACACCTCTCGTATTCTGTGTGGTCTTGTACTCTGTGGAAACGAAATACAATTTCATGCCGACTCCGACGGCGGGAGAGGTGGAGCTGTAAGTTTGCAGATAGCGTAGAAGTCGACGCTCACTCTCACTACGCTGCTACGCGACGGACAGCCTCCCCTTATTTTTCGATATAAAATGTATTTATCTATTATTTATATATTTATTTATTTCATTACAAATAGATTACAAGAATAATAAGTAGACACAAATAAACAACATTTCAATTATTTATTCATAATCAATAATATAAGACGTTGCCCTTTCTTTATTCGGCGCTACAGTCCGGGGTGGACCTAGGCCTCAACCAACACTCTCCAGATAGCAGGGTCTCTGGCTAGCTCCTGTGTCGCACGCCAAGTTGGGCCAAGTCCTTCTCCACCTGGGTACGCCACCTTAAACGCGGGCGTCCTCTGCTGCGTTGTCCTACGGGTTCGGAGTCGAAGACTCTTCGGGCCGGAGCTGAGTTGTCCATACGCTCTACATGGCGTAGCCATCTTAGGCGTTGCATCCGAAGACACCTGGCTAGACTCATGTCGCTGTACAGCCCGTACAGTTCGTGGTTGAATCTTCTCCTCCAGAAACCGTCAACGCAAACAGGACCAAAGATCGCACGCAGAACTTTTCTTTCGAAGACGCCAAGGACTTCCTCATCCTCTTTTGAGATTGTCCTGCTTCGGTGAAGTATAGCAGGACTGGGATGATCAAGGTCTTGTATAAAGTCAGCTTGGTCCTTCGAGAGATGGCTCTACTACGCAATTGCCTCTTGAGCCCATAGAAACAGCGGTTGGCAAGAGTTACTCTGCGTTTGATCTCGGTACTGATGTTGTTTTTACAATTTACTGCGGAGCCGAGGTAGACGAAGTCCTTGACTACCTCGAAGTTATAGCCGCCCATTGTGACGCTTTGTCCCAGACGTCGATGCTGTATGTCCTTTCTTGATGACAGTTTTGCCATCATTCACCACTAGACCCATTTTGAAATGATTACATTCCATAATTAAATAAACCGATTATGTTTTGGAAGCACTCTCTCGAAATGTGAAAATCAAAATGGTTACAGACTTCATTAAAAGATTTCAGAGCCCTAGAGATTGGTTAATTCATAGTTTGTTGTATGCCTAATTTGAACAAAAGTATATAGCGAGTTCTTATTATTTTATTTTTTTTTTCATTATTCTTACATACATGTACATAAATTCATTATATTATAGATTCATTGATATCCTGGACAATTATTGATAAATAATATAGAAATAAGAATACGTAGTGACATTTATTATATGCAAAGAAAAATGTTGGAATATCACTGATATAAAAGAGCTAATATATTAAAATAAGAGAATTATAAAAAACAGAAGTCATTATATTAGAGCTGAAGGTATACTAGAAGAGTTTATATTATCTTAGTGTGATGTTAATTTGATGATTGAAACCAAGAAGCCAAATTTTAACCTGCTTCAAATATCTACTTGTGGGTCGCCGTGTCGTGATGGGAAAGTGCGTCGACTCCTACGCAGAGGGTGCCAGGTTCGATACCCGAATTTACCGCCTTTCATACTTGAGGGCTCCACCTCTTTCGAGTCACTGACAATGCTCAAAGAGTATTCCTGTCTAGAAAAAGCTTCTCAACTTCGCCGTTCGGAGTCGGCATTAAACTGTAGGTCCCTTCCACTCGTGAAAGAACAATATCACGCACAACACTAGTGGTTGCTGAGAAGCTAGGCCCAGGTCCGCCTTGGACTGTCGCGCCACCCATATTATATTATTATTATCAGATGTGTACTTAGATGCCTTGCACCACGAATATATGCAGCTACTTTCTTAAACAATTTACACGAAACTATGTAGTAGAAGTTTTTGAAGAGTGTGGTGCGAAAAGAGGAACATTTACAAGATTCATTGAAAAGCTACGCAAATTTTGTGTGTTAGAGCTTGGACTCTGGAAATAGCCACCTTTTATAAAAAATATTTTTGAAGCTTTATATAGAAATGAAATCTTAGATATCGTTCTGGAGCAGAAATAGGGAGCATTGACAAGAGTTTACGGTGGCAAAAAATATCGCGAAAGAAAAAAATTCATTTCTTGCACTAAGGGTTAATAAGCCCAACAACTGACACCTTGCTTTGTTACAAGGCTCGAAATTCGAACGCATTTATTTTGTGAAACGTTTCTGAACTCTTTCAACCCTATCCGAATGGATTTGGCATATCGCAGCATATTCAAGGACCGACCCTACAAGTCCGAAATTCAGAAATGAACAGGGTCAGAAAATTCCTTCGAATTTCTTTTGATAAACCCAACTAGCGAGTCAGCAAATACAGACTGCTTGTAAAAATGATGAGATCCAACTTAAGACATTCGAATGAAATTTGCCCAAGAGATTTTCAAACAGTAACAAAAGATGGCTGAGATGTGATTATTCAGATATCGGCCCTAAGAATGTGTTCATGTCGGTTACCTATTCATTCATTTAGCCCGTCTCACACATACAGTCTTGAAGGCATACCCCCTGACCCGATCATGTGCCAAGGTTCAAGTCCCCTTCTTCAGATTGTCACTGAATTATCTCCTTGCCACAACTTGCGTCAACTTAAAGTGAATTTAAAAACCCCAGTCATGTCCCCCCGCCTCAAACTATCATTGGCTCTCTTCCATTGTTTCTTTTGCAGTGCCTTTCCTCCCACACACTCTTGCCTGCCCACCCACCCAATTGGCATTGATCCAATTCAAAAGGAACGCATTAAAATTCATCATAGCGGCTCGCTAATCTCAGCCATTCCGTTCAATCGCAACCCTAATTCATCTCATATTGCTTTCAAATCACCGTGCCATTGTGAAAAGCACTCCGCAGCCTCGCGCTGCCCATCATCCCCGCACCCAATCGGTCCCAGTCAACGCATGTTGGCTATCGAATGATTTATTTCGCACCCTCGTCGGCCACCCCCATTCAGCAGTATCCACTGGGCCGCATATAATTTCCCTTGTTCTTCGCTTTGATTATTCTGCGTGACGTACACCCACACTCGGGCGCGCTTTATGATTTCATCCGAACACTCGTTCTCGTTTCCCCTCATCCCTTTAATGGCTTTAAGGACCAACATTGGCAACAACACAAAGAAACACCGCGCTCATGTATCTCGTTCCCACTTTGTGCTCGTCATAGCGACAGGATGCGGATGAGTGACTGAGAATAAAATATGAATATTGAATTATGAGTTTACTGCGCATAGATGGCGTTCCTATGCAAAATCCACCACCGGTTACAACAACAACAACAAATAAACCGAGTAAACAGGAGCACAAAAAAAGGATATTGTTAGCCGAGGATTCATGGCACACAGGAAGAATGATGCGTTGTTTGTATTTTGCAGTAAATAAAAACGAATTTATTGCAAACACCCCCGCCTCCCGTTCATTCGCGAACATTCATTTGTTTTCGGGCAAAGTCGTATGTGCATTTCGGATCTACTTTCATGCGGCCCGTTTATGGTTTGTGGCTTAATTAAGTCATATTCGGAAATATGTCGTCAGGAGTTTATTAAGTGTGCTTTATGCGCGGGAAGCTTTTCGCTCGTGATGGGTTCTAAATTTTTGTAACTGCCAACTTTTTGTTGGCAATTTGAGGCAACGAGCGTCGACTCTAGGAAACTCTTTTTATGGTTTAAAATCTTGCCGCGGAGTTGGGTTGAGTAGGCGAAGCGTGGAACTCCCAGTGCTCGTTGTGAATTATTGACATTTTTTCCCGTTCGCATTTATGGTCGGGTATACACTCATTGGCACCTAAAATGCTGTTAGCTTGACGAGATGGCTTTCGAATTCAAACGCGAGGGTGGATTTTCGAAAAGTAATGAGCCACATCAGCGAGACTACGAGATTTTGTAAGTCTTGAAATGACTGTCTTGTGGAATGACTGTCGTAAACGGATGCGGTTTGGGTGACAATAGACGGGTGGAGGTTTCAGCGGTGGTATGGGTATCTATGTTCAGCGGAAGGAATCGGTGACTAAGGTGGATTCGCTGTTAAATGGAGTGCTTCGAAAGCTGTCCTCCATCGAAAACAACATTGCACGCGGATTTTGTTTTCCGAACTTTCGTTCATAAAATTGTCTTCACCGATGGATATTTATGGACGACTGTATACTGATCTGGGACCTAACGATGGAGCGACGGCGGTGTTAAGTGAAGCGGTGGGACATTTCTGGTATTATAATTGTAGCTGATAATCCGACTACCATGACAACAATAGGGTAAATATAGGATAGAACATAAGGACCTGCTCTGCAATGAACTATCCCGTTCTGAATAAGCTTTGGAGGGCTTTGATCTTACTATGTTCACACATTTGGGGGGTTTACGAAGGGTTGACTATTTAAACTAGAGCACTTAATACCCGCATACACGTGTATCTACCCAGGTGCCCGCCTTTTTTTACCAGTGCGGTTGTACTCAATACAGTCCGTCAATAACTTATGTTTTCAACGCTGCTTTCCATTTTGCTCTGTGGTAGTATATTCAGCAATCAAATTGTACTTTATTGATTTTTGTATTGATTTATATTATTCTCAAACATTGTAAATAGTATTGTATTGTAGTGCTGTCCCTGGTAACTAATTAAGCAACCGCTGGGTTCCCGCCAACTTTGACATTACCGGCATTACACAGGTAACCCGGGGTAAGAGCAAGAGCACTAATTTAATGTCCTTTAGAGACTGTGGCTATTTTTGTGGGATGGAGTCCTTTCAGTTCGCTTATTTCTGCATTGGCTTATGTCCCCGTCTATTTACAGAATGTCTGCATTCGGTGATCTAGTAAACGGAGAAGTCCACCATCGACCAAATCTTCACACTACAGCAGATCCAGGAAAAAAACCCAAGAAATGCAGATCGACACCCACCACCTATTCGTCGATTTCAAGGCCGCATATGACAGCGTGGATAGGGACGAGCTATACAACGCCATGTCTAGTTTTGACATTACTGCCAAACTCGCAGGATAACGATGGACAATTCTCGATGCTCCATCAAGGTTGGTAACGAACTTACCGAGACACTATCCCGGAGAAGATAGTGCAAGACTCACACACCAATACTAGAGGCACGATCTTCCAGAAGTCCGCACAACTGTTGCAGTACGCGGATGACATTGACGTGATTGGCAGAACACAGCGAGCCGTCAATTAAGCGTTTGCTGGTCATCGAGGAAGGACGCACAGCATCGACGACTCGGCCAAAACGTCACCATAGGCAGCTATAACTTCGAGGTAGTGAAGGACTTTCTACCTCGGCTTGCAAGTAAAAAGTACGAACAACACCAGTACCGAGATTAAACGCAGAATTACTCTTGTCAACCGCTGTTTCTCAAGGAGCAATTGAGTAGTACAGCCCTCTCTCGAAGGACCAAGCTGACTTTATATAAGACCGTGATCATCCCTGTCCTGCTCTATGGTGCGGAGGCATGGACAATCTTAAAAGCGGATGAAGAAGCAGTTGGTCTTTTCGAAAGAACAGTTCTGCGTGTAATCTTTGGTCCTGTCTGCGATGACGGTTTATGTATTCAACCATGAAATGTACGGGCTGTACAGCGACATGAGCCTAGTCAGGCTTCAACGGACTCAACGCCTAAGATGGCTGGGCCATGTAGAGCGCATGGACAACACTTCTCCAGCGCGAAGAGACATCGACTCCAAACCAGTGGGACAACGCAACACAGGACGCCCTCCAACTTGGTGTGCGCAGTTGGAGACAGATGGCTAAAGATCGTGCCATCTGGAGAGGCTTGCTGGTTGTGGCCCAGTTCCACCCCGGACTGTAGCGCCTCCAGAAGAAGAAGAAGATCTAGTTCATGAAGCAATCAGTCGAGGTGAAGATTCAGAAGACTCAAATGATGAGTGCAACCTTCGCAATGACTTCCCCGATGCAGATGACGACGACTAATCGATTATAGAATTCGGCAAAGTGAAAAGTTCTTTATTGTCTGATTCTTGAAAAAGGGGAAAAATAGGAATGTACAATTAGCATTCAATTGAATACGCTCCCCTTTAATAATTTGTTCCCAAGATGATGAGGATTGTGCAAGAGCGTACCCTGTGGAACCTACCCTCTAGACAATAATGATAGCTGACGAAGTTACCCAGGAAAGGGTAGGAAACTTAAGCTGTTTTATGGAATATGCGGGAACACTTCACATCAAAAACCAAGAATGAAATAATTCATAAAATACCAAGAAACTAAAAGCATTCTGTTTACTCGCAAAAAACAAATTTTTTACTCATGTCGAACCAATTCCAAGAACTGATTAGTGGTTTTTCTACGAAATGCTTATCGTTAATATAACGTTATTATGATGAAAATCCAAACAAAAATATTCAAAATCGGCAATTAATAGTGGCTAACATCGAAGGCCGATTTCTTGTGCTTAACATCGACTATGCGATATTTTACGAACTTAAAGATCGATGGCAAAACATCGATATTTGGTCGCTCAACATCGATGACCATCGAACATTCTTAATCAGAACACATCCTTAAACAACCCATTTTCTAATTTTTGTAGATCTATACTGACAACGGAATGGCCTGAGAAGACGCAGTGACATGCAATTCGGTACGGGAGGCTAGGACACATCTCTCCACTTTACTGTCTAGGGGTACCTAGATGACCTACGTATTTTGGATAGAATCGAAGGCAGTAGTCATGTCAACGAGCGAACATCGCAGTCTAGAAACAAAAACGGCACTAAACAAAAAACCTAAATTAATAAAACCGATTAAAGTTTTGCACTTAATTCAATGGTCAATAATTCTAAAAATAAGTTTTAAAAGTCTTATCTTACGTGATGGTGTATATGAGGTTTCTATATGTCGTGGTGCTAGTCATATGGTGCGAGGTATATATCGGAACCAAGATGTAGCTAAGAAGTGTAGGGCGTTGTATAATGCTACTTTTGCTATAAACATGCGATTTGTCATTTACCCAATTGTACTTTGGTTTAGTGCTACTTTTAAGCTTTAAATCTTCTGTCTCCTTAAAAAGTCCCATCAATCAGCAATTCGGGAGTTATTTAATTATTTATGAAGGCTCATGAAATGGAACTGGTGTCGATGCCATCGCATTAAGATTGAAAGACTGGGGGACATGAGCGTTCGTAGATAGGTTTGCTTGATATAGCGAGGCAAAAACCAATTTAATGACAATGTCACTCAGTTGTACGGATTCTTTGCGATAGAAGTGGACACAATTTCAGTTAACAATCGATTATGGGCCAAGCAAAACAAAAGACCGGGTATCGAATGAAGTTCCAAGGATTTATTTGCGTTTGTGTTGGTTTCAGTTTCAAGTTTGCTTTTCACCTATTTCCGTGACATTCAAATTCGGTCGGTATTTTTCTGCGTTCAATGACATTCTAAACAAAGCATTCGATTAAAAATAACCCTGGAGGTTGGTAATCAACGACATAAAGAACAATCATTACTTCATTTGTTCTCTGTGTCACCTTAAGCTATAAATAAAAACTATTTACCGCAGGTCAAACATTTTAATGGTATTTAATGGTATTGACGTCCAAAGAATGCGTACAAAGGTTGTATTCAAAACAATGTGGGTTTCATAACACCACGTGGCATTGTGGCGATGTATACATAGTAAATACACCACAATTTCGTTATAATAATAATAATATAATTTATTACAAAAATTTAGTATTTAATATAATTTAACATTAACATTTCCCTTCACGGTGAAGTTTTTTGTCAGCAATCGACTGATGGAAGGGAACTCCAAATCTGGACTGGCTTTTACTTTCCCAGAAGTTAGTCGATAAGAAGCGTACCATTATTACTTAATATTTGGTTGACAAGGTACAACTTATGCAAATGATCATATCTACATTAGTCAATGATCAAGCAAACACGTTCATGTAAGTGTAATTGTGGTATAGCTATAAGTAAACTATAAAATATATATAAAAATAAAAAATATATATAAAAGTAGCCCCAAGCGATGAACATGATTGTCGAACTTGTATACTTATCTATGCGTACTATTATTCTCTCACGAGAGGAGTGGCCAACAACCTTATGGTCCGAACGGACACCAGACTGCTCTTGAATATTAGAAAGTTAGAGGATGATAGACAATGGATGATGCGAATAAAAATTGATTGTGAGTGTTTTCTTACCATTTTGGAGAGAACACTTCATTTATTGTGAATAAAAGTAAACCCCCCACTCAAATAAAGGGTTTTCCAATAGGGACTTGACAACTTTGAATTTAATTTGGAACGCACTCTTTCACTAATCATCAAACTGTCACCGTCAATTTATTCAGTAAACTCAACATTTCATAAAGTACACGAATGAGCAACGTCTGCAAATTATAAAAATTTTCTACCGAAATTCGTAACTTTAAGAACGTTAACTCCTATTTTCGACTAAGCTCATTTTTAGCTCAATGGGTTCGTCAAAAACAAAAAATGCGTTATTGGTCGGTTGACATGTTCACTTCTTGACCACTTCATCCACAAAAAATAACTGTTTAGTGCGGTTTGCATTCCGGCGACGTTATTGGGCCATATTTTTTTCGTCGACGATAACGATCGTCACGTTACTGTGAATGGTCAGCGTTATCGTGTCATGATTCCCGATTATTTTTGGCCCGAGTTGGAAGATATTGACTTGGACGACATGTGGTTTCCACAGGGTGGTGCCCCAAGCCACACAGCACACGTTACAATCGATTTATTGAAGATTAAGTATGATGAGCGTGTTATCGATTGGCCGCCTCGTTCGTGCGATTAAACGCCGCTGGACTATTTTGTGTGGGGCTACGTTACCCTAGAAAGATAACCTTATTATATAGTACTGAAAAATTAAACATGCGTCTGAGAGGCGCCCAATTTAAAACGAAGATTTATTTCAAAAGTTAAAGTAATTATTCTTTTTTTTATAAATTCAATGAATTATTGCATTAATGAACAAAAATGATTGTCTCTCGCAAGTGTTGATCGACAGCTGAGTTGGCTAAGAAACACATGTCTGTACACGCGTCCGTTAAAAGAGGACAGCAATATATGTGTTTAGCGGGCGCCTCTTGCTGGTCTATCTTTCTAGAGTTAAGTTGATACCAACAAGCCGACGACGTTGGAAGAACTCCGAGACAACGTTGAACGCGAAATAGCGGCCGTTTCGGCCGAAATGTATGGCCGAGGCGTTCAAAGTTGTGTCCAACGACTCGACCGCTGCAAACGTGCCCGAGGCCACTTGAACGAAGTCGAGTTCCATTCATAAATGTTTTGATTGTACTTCAAGCAGATAATACAATTTTTGAAACATCTCAAATGGTTTGCGTTTGATTTAAAAAAAAAAAAATAGTTGTGAAGTCCTTATTGGAAAACCCAACATTTTATTGCATTCTAAAAAACAAACTTTTATTTGACACACTCTGCACTCTGCCATGTTTAATGTACGGTACAAATACCAGTCGAAATACTTCCGAGAACCGACATTAGCTTAACGCCTTTTTTCCTGACCGAAGAAATAAAATGTTGACAATGACTGTCGTTTCTTTTGTACGCATTCACGTTTTTCTCCAAAGCATTTAACTCAGGTCAATGACTGTACACAACTGTCTTCAAAGTCCTCGGCAAGGACGTGATGGTTAGTGGTCGTTCACTCAATAAACATCATTCCCAACCTCAGTTTACAAAAAGCATCTATACTGTGCTCTCTCTCGTGATTAATTCTTCAAGCAGATGTGAGCTGTCATCCACTCGGAAGGACGATACGGAAGTACATGGTGGTCAAGACAAAGCAACTAACATCAGTGGTAGAGCTTGTACACCAAAGCTAAGCCTTATGAGGGGACGCATTAGAAGTGTCAATAAAACAAACATTTTTCAAATAAACCCTCTCTGAAATGAGACATTTAAATATTTAAAACCCTAACCCAAATGACCCCGTTTTGCAATTGTAATCCCACTCATTTCTCACACATCCCCCACGGCCGTGTCCAGCCATTGACCACTAACTAATCTTTATCTCCCGCAAAACCACTAATTAACCTCAACCCTTAGTTAACCATGTTTAATTAGTATCCCCCAAGCACACACGTCATTTTTTTGTTTTTTTTTTTCAATTTTTACTTGAATCAAGGACCAAAAGTGCCTGCTCTACACACCATTAGTAACTACTTACATGCCTTGCAACACACGATTATTATAGTTCCAATTGGAAAAGTTTCCCCTCTTCAGCAGGCCCGCAGGACAACGTGTCACCATCGACTTCAGCCTGGTTCAATACAGCCCCCTACACATTGTACCACCACGACCATCGCCCATTTGCTGCTGTGTCGCCATAGTTGCTATAGTTTTTCAAACACGACAACACGTAACAAAACACTAGTCATACAAAAATGCTACCACCTCTACAGAGCAGGATACGTGTTGACAACTGGCATGAACAAAAGAGCTTGTAGTTTGTAGTCCTTGTCCCTCGAATGGGGCGAGTATATTTATTTTTATTTTTAATTAAAATTGAAATATTCACACATGTACGAACACAGACGGGGACATGCGTACAGTTCGGGGTAAAACAATTTTCAATCTACCTGAGGACTTGCTTTAGTTGGGCCTGGGAATACGTGTAGTCAAGTGAAATGTCTACAAAAGAGATTAAAATGTCTGGGGATGCGATTGCGAAAAGGATTCGCATGATCACAAGAAGGACTCTTAATTGGAATTTCGGAACTTTGATACCGGAGACTTGGAGCTTGCGTGTTAGTATGTTAATTGAACGTTAAATTGTGTGTGTTTCATAAGATTTTAATTCCACTGAACGAGATGGCGAGGATGAGTGCTTGAATGTATAAGGCGACATCGCAGAGTCATTGCGTTGACTTTGGTAAACTGTGCCCTCTACTCGCGGTGGATGCGTGACTTGCAGACTGACTGCAAGTCAGGAATCCTCTTCAACGTCGAAGTTCACGTTTGAAGGTGGAATTGCGACGCACAGTGGGGTAAGTCCGGAAACAAATCGAAACAATTTTTTTTCCCGAAACCAAGTTTTCACATCAAGTATTAAGAAAAAAGGCGAAAAATAAAACAACCCCGAATTTTAATAAAATTTCAGCATAAAGTAGTGAAAGAGAGAGAGAGGTTACCTAGCCTACGTGACTTTGGCTGGTCCTACAAAAAGCTCCGCCGCGCTCCAGTCAAAGCTTTATATTTTAAGAAAGCTTATACCAATAGCAATTAATCGAATGAAAATATTCCCAATTCGATAGGACTCGCCGTTCTAAAGATACATTATTTTTGCAACAAATTTAAGGCTGTATTGCCCATGCTAAAAATGCTCCGATTTAGGTCCGTTCTTTTGGACTTTTCATTGTCATTTTGATGGTTATGCCGCAAGCCATCTTTTGTAAAACACCTATTTGCGAAAATCTGAGAGTCTTATTTCACAACCCACTCTTCTGGCGAACGATATTGCTGGTGAAATGATCGACAGGAACAGTTGGTAATTACTTGGTGCTGGATCCAGATTATAAGGTGGATGTGTAAGGACCTCCCAACTAAGCTCCCACAGCTTCTGCGGAGTCGTTATCGATGTGCATTCTGTGCGGTTGTCCTGATAGATCACAATGCTTCTCCTAATGGTCAATGCGGGTCACTTATCGGTCCTATTGTAGACACTACAAGTCCGAATTTAGAATATTGCCGTAGGATATGAGCTCATAGTAAATGATTACTTGCCAATCCCACCAAACACACACAAAGAAAATCCTGGCCGCTTACGCCGATTCACCGCAATTCAAACACGGCCATTTTTCCTTAACGTTGTCGTAATTGATCAACTTTTTTTCAAAATGGTTCGCTTTTATTGCGATTCAGCAGCTATGAGCGGATTTAAAATCGGTCCATCAAGTGCCTTAGCGTTAAGTCCTGTGGAACTCATTTCTTTTATATCTAGAGTTGTTCAAATGGCTACAAGGTATTCTGTGCGTTGTTCTTTGTTCAGCTCCAAGGGAATCGAAACAGTGCTTACACAAGACTCTGGGATTTCAATGATTTTATCGTCATTTTCGAGCGTGGTGCACCTTTGGCATCGAAATTGCGGGAACAAAATCCACGGAACATAAATTACACATGGCTTAATATTATAGTATCAAGACCATAAACATTGTTCACATTTCCTGCCGCCTGGTTTGCGTTAAAAAAAATCTTGTATTTTCTCTTTAATTTTTGACTCGCGCTCATACAGAACTGAGTCAATCCATCACAGAACCGTGTTTATGGCACGAAATCTGATCTTCCAACGGCATTTAGTTTGGGCCCATTAGACGTATACAATACGAGATATACATATAAGTATATAAACATAATTATTATACATAAATAATTATATAAATTAATAAAATAAATATTATATCAAATATATTTATTACTAAGGCATCTGTTGGAAAAATAATGGACTTCCTTTTACTAAATCTTGTATATTTGTTCTGCTTTTTGGCCATTCTGTCCCACTGTGCACCGCCGCATATTTAATCGTATGCAATTCTGTTTGTCTCGAGAATTCTATAAGCAGAAAATGGATTGCAACCGGACTATGAATTTCAAGAGAAAATCCCTTAACTGGTTTTTTTTGTGGCAAGAGGCAATGCTGTTTACTATTCTGGTTTCTGACTCTCGTCCAAAATCTACGACTCTCCTCACAAAGCAAAAAATAAATCACAAAGTAAACATTCATGTACACCCCATCCCCCCCTGACAGTAAATTGTAGTTGAGATGTTACAAGATGACTGACGACTTTATTCAGTTGACCAACATGAGAAAAATCACTGCAGAGTATCTCTTCATTTTCATATGATGTTCGTTTCAAACTTGTTTTATCGCAAATAGCAATCTGTCCTAAGCGCGGGGGTCACCTAGTGTAAAGTGTGTTATACTCAGGGCCAATTCCTTGAAAACTCGTCAAAATACTGGTTTATGCGAATATCTTGCCTTCATTATTTATTAAGGAACCATCGCAAAGAAAAATGAAGATGCTTCCGAACATCGCCGACATGCTCTTGGACTTATTTATGCGATTGTTTTTGTATTTCCATTTGTAACTGAAAGTGAATTATTCTGTGGTCGATACTGATTTAAATTTCAAATAGAGCTCGCGGGCAGCAATCTCAGGGGAAGATTTATCTTGATGTACTTCGTGTGAGGTATTCTACAACATTTTGCCTTATAGGCCTTTTGTTCTCCCATGTGTTTTAAATCCCAACAAGCGGTCGTAGCTATGTAAGGTGTGCAGGACTGTGACTGATTTGTGCCTATGATGACGGTTTGATCAAATTCAGGAACTATTCTGTAAAGCCTCTCTAAAGATATGATTTTTTAAGATGCCTTAACTGTGATGGACCGTTGATGCAATAGCTTTACTACTCAACTTTGTGACCCTCGTTTTTCTCAGAGAGCTACAGTCCCTAGTGGACCTGGGCCTCACCCAACATGCCTCCCCAGTATTATCTCTCGTCAGCTGACTCGCACAGCTAGCCGGATGAGCGTCTCCTCAACTTGTGTACGTCACCTTATACGTGAATGTCCTCTGTTGCGTTGTCCCACAGGCTCACAGTGGAAGAGACTCTTGGCCGGTGCTAAGTTGTCCATACGCTGTACATGGCCTAACCATCTTAGGCGTTGGACACGAGACGCTTGGCTAGACTCATGTCGCTGTACAGCCCGTATAGTTCGTAGTTGAACCTTCTTCTCCAAATGCTCCAAAAGAGCCTCTTCATCCGGTTTGGATATAGTCCATGCCTCTGCGTCATAAAGCAGGACGTGGATAATCTTGGGTCTTATATAGACTCAATTTGGTCTTCCGAGAGACCTTTGCCACCGGCATTAATTATTTTCTAATTTAAACAAAAGAGTTTTTTAAAATCTGCTCGGAATATAATAGCGCCCACCATTTGTTCTGTAAATTGTTGACAGCACTCACAAACCTATTAGACAGCTGATAGTTTTGTGAGTATTATAAAATAGTTGCGTCCGCAGCCTTAAGTTTGGAAATTATAATTCGTTGCAATTTCTTCGAGGCATCATGGCAATGAGGAGTGATGCCTAAGCCTCGCATCGCACACATAAAATAGTTTTCTGCAATAGAGAGCGGGAGAGTAAGAATTAAGAGAACAAGATGAGCTTACTCTGTTCAGCTCCTTCTGTTCAGCTTTGTGTCGCATTTTTTCGTTTTGATCGGAGCGCTTTACAATCGAAATAGGACATCCCTGTTTTAATTAAGTTAGTTAAAACAGGAATTATAGTTTGACCCAATAAGTTGGTTAAGATTTCATTAATAAATGACTTATCTAATGCAAAAACAATTTTTCAAATCGGGCTGGAAGTTCCTAAGAAAAAGGGTAACAAACAAACAGACTCTGCGGCTTTGTATATTAGTATGGATGGGGTCTCAGTAGATAAGTAGTTGGCTTCTTGGCGGACTGGAGTTCGCTCACTTAGCCCAAAGTCTCTACGAAGGATACTAGTTGCCTTCTTGGCGGACTGGAGTTCATAGCTCACTTAGCCCAAAGTCTCTAGGAAGGATACTACCGTGAGACCCAATGCAATCCTAAAACCAGCCAGATCCACATAAATGAGTCTTGGGGCGTTTTTCAGCTCAACACCGAGTAAGTCCTCAAGCTCTATGAAGAAGTGCTTTCCCAGGAAGTATCTTCATTTCCTTACTAGGGCTGGCTAGTCACAGGGCAATTATTAGATAGATTCTGTTTTTTTTTTCACATCTCCGTAGCTTCTACAAAAGTCGTTGTGCGGTGTATTCAATCGCATTGCTTGAGCACCCGTTTTGGTTTGTGCATTTTGTCTGGTGACTGTCTCAAAGAAAACAAATATATATATACTAGTGGACTAACTTCAGGCTTGGGTGCATAGTCCGCCACGATCGGGACATGTATCACACGATTTGTCGGGCCACCGATCGTACCATGTTTTTTTTATACTTTGATTTTGTTGGTTTCTTTTTTTTCTGTTTTTGTTAAGCAGACTGCCGCTATGCTGTCCCATATGCCCAGTGAAAGGAGGATACCGGTACCAAGAACTGATGACTGATGGCTGTGGCAGAACAACTTCACTTGTGATCGGGATTTTGATCGCTGTAGACTTACCCGCTGATTAACAAAATGTATTCTCTTTTTGTAAATAAAACACTTAATAATTAAAAATTGGTTGTCGGGTTGTTTTGTTGTTCTGTTTCTTCGCTCATATTACTAGTTTGTTGGTATACAGAGCGTTCTTCGTAAGACAGTACCTGTGTGGCCGGTAAGGAGTCCTAATAGCATGCTTACATCCTTGCAACTAAAATAAATCATTGATGTTGATTTCCTGTTTCTCATCGTCGGCTATAGAGCCCTTGCTGTTGACCCAATACTCAGGCCAAGCTATTCTTCCAGCCCCCAACGCTTTTTCGTGAAACTTTCAGTCTTGTTGGTCCGCCTTATTTTCTTAGATTCCAGTATGTCCCACCAAGGAGATGTCACTGATAGAATGTCTGATCCTATGGTCTTTATTGTTGCTTGGCTATGAGAGAAAATGGTGATCGATTTGGACGCGAGTGCTGCCTCGTATATCACAGCAACTCGGCCTTGAAACACATTGCAGTCACCTCCTTGTGGCAGAGATTTTCTTGAAGAGGTTCGGAAGACCCCTTCGATCGTTTTTTATCGGTCAGTGCATAGGGCGAACGGATGTCCTCGATTGCTGTCGTCGGTGGTATTTTGAGACAACCAGTTATGTCTATGCAGGCCAATTTTTGGGCCTTGGCTGACAGTGAAAATTCATTTATTCTTCAATGCTTTCCACCATACCAGAGAAGCGGAAGTCAGGAAAGGTTTTGCAATCATGGTCTATAGCCAGTACACTACCGAAAGCGCCTTTGCAGATATAGAACGACACGTGTGCCTTCTTCTTGCCTTCGTCTCCAGGGTTATCTTTCGACATGAGCTTGGAATCAAGTACACATAGGTATAATTTATTGATGGCGCTACAGCCCGTAGAAGGACAAGGCTTAGTTTCGACAGCTATGATCTCTCGAGTCTGAGTCGAAGGGACCTACAGTTTATGATGACTCTGAAGGGCAAAGTTTGTGTGGCGCGAAAGGAAAAACCGTAAAAATTGTTTTCTTTGTTTGTTTTGTCAAACCGGGGAAACGATAGCGATATTCAGTTGCTTAGGGGCCGACGCTCATACCCACAACGCAACGGTCGCCACAAGTACACATAGCCTAGGTATTTGACTACATCTAAAGAGCAGTTCTTCCCATTGAACCTGGGTTGATGTTCAGCATTCTGGTCTACACGCTTTAAAATGCTTATTAAGCAATATAAATAGCGGCTTGTCAAGTGACCAAAAGGAACACTATCCACGCCTTAAGTGTGAAAAAGTTAACGAAAGTTTCTTTTGAACTCAAACATTTTGGAGTCCAAGCGATGTGCCTATTAACAGAAACCTCTTAAGTGATTTAAATTTAATAGATTTTCAACCAAAACCATTCGAAAAAAAACCCGCTTGAATCGCTTACCTTTCAAAAGCCTTTCAAACATAATTGTACAGCCACTGTGGCCATTCCTTTTTAAGCATTCAAAAACCCCAAAACACCAAATACATCAGATTGCTATAAATAGAAAGGGTCGAAAGCATTAATTTTAAGACTGCTATTCAATCGACACGGCACAGCACGATAACGAGGTGAATTTTCGGTTTCGGTTTCGGTGGTTGAATTCTAGGAAAAACCCACAGCAAAAGTGGCCACCACCTTGTGTAATTCGACGCCATTGCTAAGAAGTAATCATTATCTCTAGGTGGCTTCGGTCATTCGAAGTGGAAATGGACAGAACACTTTTTGAACTACTCAAATGCTGCGGGAATACATTTTTTTAAGATTCTATTTGTTCTGATGACTCTTAAAGAGGAGAGGAGCTTGTATTATTGTTATTTTAATGAATGGTGAAAGTACTGTACTGAAGGTAAGTTTAGAGTGTTTAAGGGATGTCTGGGGGATTATCATTGGAATAACAACTCAAAATCTCCACGGGGTGATGACTCCCTAAAAAAACAGAGATGTCCTCCATATCCATCCATCCTCACAAGCTGTGTAATTCCAGGTAAGCAGAAGGGTAGCCATAAGTCAATTATATTCGATCGATAAAACGTCCTTATGTTTTCACAGAAATCCCTGGTCAATCATTGGCGTGGGACTCATTTAGACAGGTCCGACGAATTCTGCGAAATTTACCGTCTGCTGCGTATTCTCTTATTGTACCTGTTTTATTGTCAAAACCGAAAGGAATGAATGAATCGGAACATGTTTTTCGTGATATGAGAGGGTGGACGCGTCTCGGAAGGTTATTGCCTCCGCTGAGGACGTCACATCGCTTAAGGAGTCAAGCCACTCAGAATGTCTTCGCTGGGAGTCTTGCGAAAATATTTTTGCTGTCAAGAGCTGCGGGAGATCTACATAAATATATATTCAGCAGACGATATGAATGAGTTATACGTTTCAGAAAACGAGGTTTGCCCTATTCACGCTACCCCCCGAGACCAATGAAGTCATTAAGTCAATCTGAAATTGAATACATTTCAGAAAAGACATTTCATGTAGCCACCGAAATAAGCCAGAAGTGGTATATCTGCAGTACACGAGGTGTGCAACAAATCGAATAACATTTTCCACTCGCCCCACAGGAGTCCAATAGGCGGAATAAGAGGCGGTTTAGTAGAGGAATAATCGCTATCACACACTTCGCGCCCAAATCTCGAAAACGGTGTCTCCGACTCAGCACCTTTCTTCTGGACATCGATAGTGGAGCCAATGACGAATATTTTCATGCCCGGTTTTTGCTGCTAGCCATTTTCCACTCGTGAAAAGATTCTGCGTTCTCATAAATGAAGTGTGAAACCTGTTAAAATTAGCGAAATTTCAAGCGGAAACAGTTTTTGTGTGGAACTCAAGCCATCCGTCGAACAACAGAACAGACCCAGATGTGCAGTGGTCAGGTTTCCACTGACTCCGTTTTCCGCGATTCGTAAATGTAGTAAATGTTTCGCAGGAAATATGCGTGTGTAACTGGCTAAACAAAAATAACGTTGCAGAGCACCAGTGAACCTGTGGAATGTATTTTCCAAGGGCTTGTTTACTTCTCAAGTTTTCAAATTAAAATGGTGCAACTGTTGCAACTCGATTCAGGAGAACTTTAGTGTGTTCTCGTAATGAAGTATATTTCGTTGGAATAGTGTAGTCCCGGGAAATTGATAAACTCTTGCACACAAATTAATTTCACTCAGAATTATAAAATATGGATGATAAAATCGTATTCCAATGAAATCCTGCTCCGGTTTATTCTCCTGAATTCCATGAGCTTTGGCAGTACAACATTTTTGTTGTGTTTCCAGAAGGTCGATAAGAATCGAAACAAAACTGATTGAATTCCCAAGAAAAGTGGGTGGAGGAACTTTTCAGTCACAAGCAGTTGTGGACCATTGATACTTTCAACGAACCTCGTCGACCGAACATGAGCTATAAACATTAATAAGTCCGACTACGAGTATGGCTAGAAGTTTACAGCACGCAAACACAAAGTGGCTAGTCTTCTTCAACTTTATTATGTTTCTCGTGATTGCATGTACAATTTAAGAAAACATATAATTAATAATTCATGATACATGATCAAGGGCATATGTATTACCATTGTGTTTGGTCAAAGAGTTCGAATCTTTGGGACAGTGGGACAGCTAGCAGAGGACGTCTAAGATTAAGGCAGCGAACAGAAATTGAGAAAGACCTCCCAAACTTAGTGTGCAGCAGTAGAAGCAATTGTTAAAGTATCTATTCCAGTTATTATTTGCGCGGCTGTAAGATGACGTCCAAGCATACCCTGGATTACAGACTAATTCGCAAGTGAAGTTAGAAAAGGGGGCCATCTCGGGACGTCCGACTGATGTGAAACATCTTCACATAATATTGATAGGATATCCAACTTCCAAGGTAGGAAGGCTAGTGAAGTCACCAGCACACTTAGACCAAATTGTTCCATTATGATGCCCTCAGTCAGACTACTACCACTGATTGACCAATCCAGTGATAGTGCCGTTAATTTGATTCCAACGACAAATGGCGACTGGATCAGTATTGAAAACCGAACAATAGCGTACTGCTTTTGCTCTCACTGGGATTCGAACCAGAGACTCCACTAACCAAGGGCAGGTACTTAACCAACTGCTCCATCCAGTTAAATTTCAACCTGGTTGACCATGGCGGCGTTTTTAAGCGTGTGTCATAAAAATTAGAGACAAAATTCATGGATCTACGAAAACGGCGACAAATTCGCGAATTTATCTATTTCTCTAGTCTTTCTCTTTCAGATTAGATAATTATAGATATTAACAAATATTTTTACAATTTAGTAAAATACATGACTTAACAAAAATGGTCTTAACTCAGATCTGTTACAACTTAAATTAAGGGAAAATGTGAACTGATTCGTGAATTCGCGCTATATTTACCGGAATACTTGGCATTAATTCAATTCTTTGGAATAGTATTAAGCCGTTTTATAAGCCATACTTTATGCTTTCGCCCCGAATTGTGAAAACTCACATTATCAAATTATAAAATGTATTAAGAACAATGATTTGATATGAAAACTACAACTAATTAATAAAAATGATTGTCAAAATTGAAAGTTAATTTCTGTTCCTTTTTGTATACAACAACTTTGACTTATTTTGAAAGACACATAAAGAATTAAAAAAATGATGGGCTTAAGTACAAGACACTGTTTTTCTAGAAGAAGGTGGCTCTATTTGAAGTAATTTAACATGAAAATGTTTAAATAATATTGTTATCATGTTTCGTGCAATGTTAATAAAATAAAGTTTTTCTCAAATCATTACCTATGTTAAAACTTTTGTAGACTAATCAAAGAGTTTAAAAAGTAAGTTTATAATTAATTTAAAAAATCAACCTCATTCGGTTGTGTTTTAGATTTAATTTTATGTATATGTTTTGAGACGATTTTTGTATAAGATTTTTGCCATGCTTGTTGTCAAGTTGCTAACTTGGTACATTTCTGGGGTAAGTCTTAGCGTACTACCTACAAGACGTTGTTTTTCAAACCGATTGCTATAAGGATCTTTTTACCATGTCCATTGGGATTACGATCATCTTCTTCCAACACTGAAGAAATTAGGCCTTATCCGAGTGAGGAACAAAAAAAAATGCACATTACTAGAAAATCGGTAATATCAGCTACATGGAGTCTCGGACACAACAATGACAAACGGACTGAATATCTTTTTAGATCAAACCAAATTCCCCTTTGTCACACCCGGCAAAAGAGTATGTAGTACTTTTTTTCTTCTTGTATCTCCACCTGTTTGTTAAATACCGCCGCTAGTCTGGGACTTTTCTGTATTGTTGAGGGGTGGATTACGAAGTTAAGTTCAAACTTAATCTTTGCAGCTGACTTGAAAGGGCCTTTCTTGGATAGTCCTTTAATTTGGCCATTATCGTTTAGAGATGTTTTTTTCTGGTTGACCTTATGGCATGTGAGATTTTGTGGGTTGTTTGGCATTAAACGAGTGTTTTTAATCTTAGGATGAGTCTGCACACCACTTTCGTCAGTTTCAGAGTCAAATCTTTTCTGTTACTGAGCAGTGCTCGCCACTGACCACTTTTTTTGTTTTCATAAATGACTCTCTGCTTAATACGCAGATATTGTTAATTTTTATTCTTTATTATTAAAAATTCGTCACAATCCACAAAATTAAAAACAAGTACCCCGGTCTTATTATTTTGTCAGCATTTTGTCATTTTTCAGGTCGATTTTTAAGTCGAATAAAAAGACACTTGATTTGGATTTTTTCCCAAGTTATATCATTGTTTTGCCCATAATTATGTACTAAATGATACATCGACGAAGAAAACATTCTTAGAGAAGAAAATAAAAGAGAAAAAAACATCAGGTAGAAAACATGTTTGAGATTCCTCATCCGAGGACGAACATGAGCAATCTTTGTCATCCTTTGTGAACAATTTTCTCAAATTTTGACGAAATTTTTACTCAAAAATTAGTACACAACAAATGCACACAAAAGCCCATATGTTCATATGACTGCAATAACAGCGATTGGAGTGACGAATCTTAATTGAATTCTTCGACGTTAGGCAATGAGTCATAAGTCATACACTGAAAGCCAGAAAGACGGAAACTTAAAACGTTAATACCAAGCCACATATGCATCTTTATGTCTTTTCCTAAAGCCCAAATTGATATTATGGGAAGAACTTGTACTTGTTTTAAGTCGTTAATAACAAGCGAACGATTTTTGCTAGAGAAAATCGAGTCTAAACCGATCAAAAACGCAAACTCACTTTATTGACTTAGGACCTTTTTGCCTAACGTCAAATAATTACCATTAAAAAAATAACTTTTCTAGCTGTAACAATGTAACAGCGTACGCCAGGCTAAGTACCAATATGCAGAACAAGCAGGACTTTTGCTTTGTTTTTTCGAAATTGTATCCTGAAACATCGTCATCTTCTGACCCGCATGATCCACTAAAGGGGTCGCAGAGGTAACCCACACACGAGAGATCTCCAGGCAACCGTCCGTCCTCCGCCATCGACTCTAACTCATCAGGGGTTATGCCCAGGCGTACCCACGCCAGCTTATGGACTTGGTCCAACAATCTCATCCTTGGGCTGCCAAGTGGTCGCCTACCTCAAGGAATCGCATTCAAGACCCCCCTCCGTGACCAAACCAACGAAGAATAGCTTTTCCCGATCGAAGAAGCAGCTGCTTAACGTTGAGTTCCTCTCGCACTATCGTGTTTCTCAGTCTATGCCGGCGAGTAATTCCCACAACAGTACGAAGAAATCTCATCTCAGCAGCTTGTATTCGCGATATTATTCTTTCGGTAGCTAGCTAAATTTCATGACCATAGGTGAAACATTTTTTACATATTTTGTTTCAATAAATTTGTTTTTGAAGCACGTTTTTAATTCAAAACAGGTTTGGCTGATTTATATCCAAAATTGTAGAAGCAGTATCGATTGCATTAATAAGTGCTACTTTAGCCTCACTCTCCCTCACTACATGCCAGATCCATATTATGCACTGTAGCTCACATTTGACACACCTTAAAATGAGATCAATGGGATCTACTGATCACTTTGCACAGAATCGAATTAAACTATTCTACGACGGATTTACATAAACCTTTTCTGTGGTGCTGACCCATCTGAATGATTTCCTACATATGCACCGTAGGGAGTGTATTCAATCAGAAAACATTATTCAAGTGAAATCTGATATAGAAAATATTATATTTCGAAATACAACAGATCACTGCCCTTTGTCGTACTTGATAAACATGTATTCCAACAATGGTCGTAATTCCAAACAGCAACACATATTCGTGTTAATCCAAGAATTCTAACCAAACTCGATTATTTCCAAATCCAAAAATAAAGCTTCAAAAATAAATCGATATTATTCCTGGAAATCCAGTATCCACAACTCTCGTCGCAAATCATTCGCAACAAACCAAAGGAGGTCATATATTTCCGGGCCTCCCGATGCTCTTCCCCAAATGACATCCGAATCAAAGCAAACAAATTTCTGCCATATGAATCAAACCGAATAATCTCATTAGGTTTGGACGGCAGAATTCTGAAAACTCATGCTTGGACTACATGTTGTTCCAAATGATTGCTCCGAGCAATTTAAGTTCGCACTGTTGACCAAAACATCTTCTGACTTTAATGAGGCCATAAATTAAATTACAGATAAATTCCATATATCTCAGTCATCATGCGTCGCTTTGTTAATGATTTGAAAACTACGATTCGAACTTGTTTCATGCAACAACGTCCTGCGATTCTCTTGCTCGGCGTGATGAAATTTTTATAATCGACTTTCCAGTAACTTGGGTGGGACGAGAGTTTTTGACATAAGTGTACTAAGCTGTAGATTATGTGTCAAATATGTCAACCTGATGCAGTTGCAACTTGATCAAGTTCAAGCGGTGAGTGGCAACTCTGGGGATTTATCGAAAACATTTACTTTCAGATTGATTCATTGCGGGGGGGACGATAAAACTTTCGAACATGATTTACTTTGAGGCAGTGTTAGGTTTCGAGTGCATGCAAAGTTTACCTGTTTACTATATGCATCCAGCTTGGAAAACCTTTCGGGAGGCACTGGGAGTATGAGTTTTATGGTCGATGATAAAAGTATTTCCTGGAGAGAGTGTTTGCCAATCAATCTTTGAAATATTTTAAGTAGTTTCGAGTTTGAACAGGAACTCGAAGTTTCAATAAGTCAACTGGGGGAAATGTGTGCGTTTATTTGGTATTTGTTCTTAAAGTTTTGAGCCCGTATTTATTTAGCCATAAGGAGAAGATGTCGTGTTATTTTTATTTTAAGAAATAAATTAAGAAAAAATTTATTTAAATTGATTAAGCATAATAAACGTAAGATCTAACTTTACCGCCATTTCTTCAGTTGATGGCTGGTAGGCTGAAGGAAAGAAAACAATTTGGCAACTTATATTTTTATTTCAAAAATGGATAACTTGTTATTGTTATTATGAAAACACAAATTCATCCACAACGTGTCACTCTTTTGTGCGGATTTTGGCAGGGTGATATCATAAGACCAGACTGTTTTTAAAATGAGCAAATTCAAACAATAACGGTCACTGGTGCTCGATGTCGCGACATGATAGCACAGTTTTTTGCCGAAATTAGATGATATTAATGTAGGCAATAAGTGCTCGTTAGAATACAGCCCGTGAAACAATTCAAACACTGCATGAGACGTTTTCTGATCACGTAAATTTCGTTCTCTAATTTGATAAACATTACATGCCTTCATTGATTTTGGGATACCTTCTATAAAAGATATTTGGACTTATTTTTTAATTCTAGATTCCGGCAAATAATTTAGAAATTCGTTGCGAAAAAAATTCGAATTCCTGATCTTTCCGTCTTTCTTGAGATCTAACGTCGCCTCTTAAGGATGTTGACCCATTTGGGATTTTTATATTTTCTTTAAGTAGAATACAGTAAAACCTCTGCAAGTCAAACATCCATAACTCGAATTTTGTATAAGTCGAAAAATTTAGGCGTCAGAATTTAGGCGCAAGACTTAAATTTTCCCATATTTTAAAATCCATAAGACGACTCTCTTTAAATCGAAAACCTGCTTATATCGAAAATCTCCTTATGCCATTTGTTTAGTCTTTGTAATTTTTGTAGAAAAGTCCATCCATATCTCAAACTCCAACACCGATTCATAGTTTGCACAAACAACAGAGAAAAGAAATAAAAGAAACGAATAAGCCCAAGGTGGTACATAGTTACAAAACATATTTTAATGAATTACTTCGCGTTGATTTGAAGTCTGTAATTTTTGTACACTTCGGTCATCGCGAAAATTAAAAAAAAAATATTTAAATAAAATAAAAATTCTGATTATTGACGCAGACTTAAAAGTTTTCAATTGCAGTTGGTAGAGGTTCTAATCCCAGTGAAAGCCAGGTTGCGTTATCAGCGCTGTGATCTGGTTGTCAAATCTGGTTCAGTCTCCATTTGCCGTTGGGATCAAATCAACGGCACTATCACAAGAGTGGTCAATCCGTAATAGTAGCCTGACTACGGGTATCACAATGGAGCAATATGATCTAAGTGTGCTGGTGAATGCAGTAGCAGACCCTTACCTAACCTAACCCTAGCACGTATAGATAGTCTGCTCAGATACTCCATAACTCTAACATTCCATGTGTCGCACGTAACATTTGTTGCCGTGACTATCCGACTTATGAAGATTTGACTGTAAATAAATTTTAGCCACATTAGATTATCATTCTTGGAGATAAATAACTTTGAGTGGAACCATCAATATTCTATTGCTTATTGTACTCAAAACTTTACACACGTTTTTCTCGAAACCATGTTTTCAACGTCGGTGATCGCTGTAACTTGAGAACAGTTTTATCGGTCATTTTGAAATTTTCATTTTATTTTCGACATTTTCATTTTCATTTATATAACAACTTTTTTTGGCCGATTTTTTTCGTCGAAAATGTGAGAGAAATGTCGATTAAGAAATTGTTTCAACGAAAATTTAAATTTTTAAAATTCCTTCGTTCACTCAGAGCAAAATATTTTTCATTAACTAACGATTTTTGAATTCTTATAGATTTCAGATAATCCAGTGTTGAGTTGGTACAGTGAACCCCACAAACCCTTTTTTTATTATTTTGAAATACATACATTTGGATTTAATTATTTTATGACCACAAAAAAAAAATCACAAAGAGCAGCTGTTTCTTGACGTTCTAACTAGGTCCACCCACTTAAGAAAGCAAATTCACGCGCATTCAAATGCGACAAACAAAAAATTCCTTGAACAGGAAACAAGAGAAGTAAACCTCATGTGAAAATAATCAAATCGCGTCCACACTTGTTTGTCCACAGGAAGGTACAAACATTCCTCATTTTTGAGGAACTACACCAATAGAAAGGACATACTCCAGATTCCAGATTATTGGGAATAAACGATTGTTTATGGGGGGAATGCCAAGAGAACTTCAGCACGGTCATTCACAACTAAAATATAATCATCTTAAGAATATGTACATTTCCATTGAATGATTGGCGATGTAACCAGTGTGCGATGTAACCAGTGTGCGGTATATTTTTTCAGCTTTGGATGGAGTTACCAGAAGTGACGCAGAAAGAGAGGGTTTGTTTGTTGGGGATTTCTAAGCAATATTTTGTGAAAAATAAAAAGGAGTTCCGGACTGTATTAATCAGTACGTCACATCGAACTGTCATTCGAAAGAATATATGTGTAACTTTGGGTGTAAATTAAACTTGTGTATCATTTAACAATTGATAATCGTGGTAGGACTAGAAGAACTTTGGACAAACTTTTTCTGTAATTCAATCATTACGAATATGCAACGGTTGACTTATATAATCCTCCATTTTAGCGAACTGAAGCAAAAACATCAAAGAGACCGACTCTGACAGGCAGGCAAGGCCAGCTGTCAAGCTTGAATATCAGCATTTTTTCGACCAACTTTAAAACCATTTTTTTTTTGTTTAGTTACTTGTAAGCGCTCAACTCTTTGAATAACAAGAATTCTTGCTTTTTCCATAATCTTGTCGACAATGTCGCTGCTAATGTGCACTTTCGCTACAGCTACCAGATTCAAAGCCTCCAAAATCCATTTTAATTTTTTCTTGTCCATATTGCGCATCGAATGGCTGGATTCGAAATTTAAAGCATATATGCGTTTTCTTCCCGGAACCACAAAATAGAGGACGTTCTAATCAACTGGTGCCTGCAGTGTAAGGCCATTGGGTCTCTCTGATTTGCTTGAACAAAAATTGGAAACGTCGCACCAAACTAAACCGAAAGGAAATTGAAGTGAAGATGATGAAGGTGCTTCAAGTGAAATTCAAGGTTTCTTTGAGAAAGTGACAAACCGACCAAGCTTCGTCGAGGAAGTTTCGAAGAACCTTGAAAACATGGTTGCATTGGGATTTTATTGAAATTCCAAATTTTGCTTTTGGTTGCATCTAACGACAAACATCCAATCACAAAATCCCTGTCAAGGGTCAAGTCCCATCAAGTTTCACATCACAGTGACCGTTCCAAAGTCACTAACGCATCAGGTCGCATAGAAATATGCACCGGAAGAGCTGCACAATAACTAGCCACCATAATTCAATTACTTTTCAAAACATTCACTGGAACGGCAATAAGCCAAATAGTGGACCCTTTCCGGTCAACAAACACTGTGAACATAGAACATCTGGTCAGAACCTTCTATGAATTTATTTCTGCCTGTTTTCAGCGAATTCTAGTCCAGAACCAGTGGTTGTTCACAGGAAACCACAACTGCCTAGGCTTTTTCGCTAATACTGTTCCTGGTATGATTACTTTTAGAAATCCATCTCGACCTAATTTTCTAGTGAATTCTGGTCCTAAACTGGTTGCTCTTCCTTCTCATAGACTTGTAATGTATTGAATTCCAGGACTGGCTACTCCTAGCAATCCAATCCATCTCTCCCTCAGTTTTTCAGAGAATGATGTCCCTGGTCTGATTGCTCCATCTCAGGGGTAGGTAGTAAAAATCCATCTCATTCCAGGTTTATAGCGAACCTCTAGTACTAACCTCATGCCTTACTATGTGTCTGTTTGTGATGAAATTAAAAAAGTCGTAATCATTTCTTCGAAGATCAAAAGACCTGATATCCGCACTCAAAAATGCCAATCATCATAATTCCCTGAACAACAAGATGCATCAGCGTCAACAGACTCATTACCAATCCATGACAGCCCTCAAAGTGAAAACAAAGTCAATCTGCCCGTCCCATCGCATCCATCCGGAACATCCTGCCGCTGAATTACAATAATTAGAAGTTCCTGTTGCTGCGCAATCAGAGAACCGAATCATCTTTCACTCAGTGCCTCTGTCATGCGAAAAGTTTCACCCAAATCCCAAATCAAATGCCGAGACTTCACGACCCTTCCCAAAGGGAGATGTCCCCGCTAAAGGGTTAATTGTATCTCCATCTCTAATCAATTTCTTATTTTATCTCAGCTCGCGATGTTTCGCGACAAACAAGTGACAGATGGAACAGACAATTAGCGAGCCAGTCACTTAAAGTTTGTCTGCCTATTTTGTCTTGCCTGTCAGGAAAAATCAAAATACACCACCTCCGGTGGCAGCTGGCGCCCATTCAATATCCCCTCTCCACCAAGGCAGGGATTAAGCTAACGCCCTTCAAATACATAATTAAGCCTCTTTTCACCATGATTACGTTCGCAATTAACTCACCTGTCAGAGCGGCTGAGTTGTGACTGGCAGACGATGAGCGATGCCAACACCACAAATATGAGATATGTGTTAATACTGTATCCAATTTAACGTATTACAATTCCATCTGACAACTGGGATACACTCCTAGATACTTATTTTCATCATTTTCTTTTCATTTCTTTGCCTTTCTTCGTATCTTTTCTCCTCTTCACTCAGGCACACTGAAACACACGCGTACACACAGTTTATGACGAACCAAACGTTACAGCAAGCCGAAAATTTGATATCCTTCAATTTGGATCCTCGTCCATAAGACTCGCACGCTGTGCGGGGGACGATGACGATGGCACACAGATGATATCTGAGAAGATGGGGGCACACGAAGGACCTTATCGAATACACGACACAGGGATATTCGAGTCTCACTTGGAGAGCATCAACATTGTTAGCGCCCAAGTCTGCAAACCGGAGTACACGACGAAGATGAGCTTTCGCCAAATGAACGAAGACACCCGAGGATATTGTATTTCCAAAACGTGACTTCGAGTGGAGTGCGGCCAAGTGAACTGGAAGACAACGTGTGTGGTGTGAATTTTTAGTCCAATCCTCTTGACTGATTGCACCCACTCACCCGCGCGCACACACGCACTCACAGAGAAACACTCACTTCCTTGCCGCGATCATCGGCGAAGGAGCACTGTATTCACCACCGTCGATAATGGCTTGAATGCGAGATCTCACAAGCGTGCGACAGGTAGACGCAACTACTCAGTCGAAGGACGCCGATTCCCCGGAGACATGGATTAGCAATTAATTGCGCGGATTACCGCAAGAAGGACACTAGTAACTACGAAACCGAGTTCATCAGCGGAGAGATGTGCTCGTGACGATGAGTGTCCTCTTATCAGTATATCTCCATCAGCGGATTGGAACCTATAAACACACTCTTAGACGAGAATCAAAAAGCCCGGCGACGACGCGCACACACACACTCGCTGTTGATACGCGCGTTGCGAGACACAGGGACAACCTTGTAGTTGTTGCGGATGAGGATACGCGAAATACCGTTACGCAATTGGCCGTGACAATCCGCACAGAGAAGTAAACTGCCTGCAACGGAATCTTTTACTGAACTAACCGAAGACGGCAGCAATGTGCCCGATAGAGCTTGTTCCCAATTGCTCGCTCCCAACCCCCAGCCGCCGCAGTTCTCTCTGGCATCCGCTCTGCCTTCTGATACCAGAGAGTTGCGCAAACAGTAGTTCTCGGTGCCACCCTGTGCCCGAGAGGACATGACGACGGGCCGAAGTGGAATCGAAACATTTTGGGACACATCCTTCCAGACTGAAAGCTCTGTCTGTCCGCTCTCTCTCTCTCTCGCTCTCTGTCCCACTCAATCAACGGGCTGGAAGAGGAGAAATGCGGGCGGAATATTTGTTGAGCGAAACCGTGGCACCATCCCCCGTGAAACCCCTTCCCAAACTTGTTCGTTCATTATTTGACCGGATTTCTGTATTTTTCAAACGGATACTGTATGAACGCCGGTATGTATCTACATCTTGTCATGCCACCGGCTGGCGGGGTGTGGGTGGCGATGGGGGGTGTGACTGCTGATAGAGTGCAGTCCAAAACACACCGGAAGTAGATTCAAGTGGCATTTAAGGACGGTGTGTGTGCGCGGGGGGAAGAGTACATCTTGGGAAATTATTCCGGTCATTGGTGAAGAATCCAAGGTATCTCATCCCCGTGTGTGCGTGTGTGTGTGTGATTTATTTGCTTTGTTCTGTTTTTCCTGGATAAGAGTTACGAATGGGACTGAGATCACTGGAATCCACTTTAAGTCCATCAGCTGGTGCTGTTGATGTAGGTCTGTTTCCGGTTGGGGAGCTGTGGAGTGTGGTTTCATCTTGTGGATGGCAACATTCACTCGGTCGGTCGATGTTGAGTTTATTTGATTTTCTACTTTAAAAGGATAACGATCACGAATTTTGCACGATTTAACTGGGCGTGGATTGATGCAAGGGCGGAAGAGTGAATGTTTGGCAGCAAGAATAAATTATACGACGGATGTGGGTACATTAAAAGCGAACGAGCGATGGGTGCGAGCGGGTAGGGGGCACAGAGATTGTTTAATGTAGCTTGACGAGAACGGGAGATTAATTTGTTTTTGTGTCTAGTTTGCGGCGGTGAAAAATGCTCCTGTTTACGATGGGAAATAAATATTTTCGTTGAAAGTTTGCATGAATTGATTTAATTTGGGGAACAGTCGGTGCAACCGATGTGGAAAATAACAGTGGGACAAGGAAAATAACAAGAGTTTTTTACGAGTATCTTTAACCATAACACTTTGAGGTTGTTGCCTATGGCCGTCACCATACGGTTTGATTGGTTAGTCTGCCCACTGCACGAAGAACGATCGTTCCCTTAACAGACCACAGAATAATGAAGGTATTTCGGGGGTTCCAGTTAGGATTTATGGGCAGTTTTTAACCTATTCAGAAATAATGATGTATGATGTTAAGCACGAGAGCAAACAAAAGGTATTACGACGGAACATTGTACGATAATTTTTTAGTTCAGTCAAAAATCAGCTCCTGCTGGCTTGAAATCCTTGACTGACTAAATTAATCGAACCGCTGCTGTGTTGTACAGGATGGGCCGAATACAAGTTTATTTTTAAAAATGCAATGAAATGAACAAAATTAATTTTTTCTATGTACTATGACTGAATAAAGTCAGTAAGAACAAACATTCCCATTAATTATGAAATACAACGTCGTTCAAGTGGCTACCTCGACTGGCTTCGCAGTAGCGCATTTCTATCTCCCCAATTTTCCAAGACCCTCTTGATGGTTTCGGCCTGTAGCTCACGGATTGATTAGATGATATTAGCCTTATGTGCATCGTTTCCGATTGTTGGCATAATATTCGTCCGTCACGAATCCCCACAAAAACAAAGGTGTCATATCGCTCCTCCGAGGTGGCCAATTGACATCGCAATGACGTCTGATTTGGGAATTTGGTGCACAAAAAATCGAATGTGGTACGGGCTGTGTGTCGCGCCGTCCTGCCTGTGGTTTAGGCAGGTTGTCCAAATCCATGTCTTCAGTTTCAGTAAAAAAAGGCCAGTTAACATGGCACTGTAACGCCTTCGGTTCACCCCTCCGTTAATTTCGATGGCGAGGTGATGTTTGTGAATTGAGTCTCACGCTCTCGGTCACAGCTGCCGCATTCTCGTCTCTGCGCACCTTACGATGACGGGGACCATGAGTCAAGTCCCCTAGCATGGCAGTCTCATGAACTGTTTGCACAAACTGCATAAAGCAGTCGTGGTGGGTGCTTCATTTCGGCTTAAAGTTACTGTTTGGGCTTTACAGCACTTACTTTCTATATATTCTATACATTTTTTCCCAAAGTTGTTCCAGCGTAACGCGACTCATTACACTCCGCGGATATATGATACCGACCTTCTGTCAAGATTACGAGCGCGAAACAGCTGTCGCCGTCAAAATAAACCACTGGACGATTGGCTGCAATGATTAACCCTCTTATCCGTGAAAAAGAATTTAGATCTCCACAAAGGCGGAAAATCCTAGATTAGTCAAGATTCAAATCGACACAGTTGTCGTCCCTCTGAGCTCCACACATCCGCGAGTCAACTCCCAAATATTGCTTTGTCTTTCAAGAATTTCTAGATGTCCAGCAAGGTATCCTTCCCTGCAAAGTTAAGGCTTGTTTTGTAGCTTCAGCCTGAATAGCAGTTTATGAAACTTTGATACGTTCCTCTCCTGTTGTAGGCGTCGATTTCATTGTACCAGTTATAAAGATACACTCTAGCCTTCGTTATTTTTGAGTTATTGAGTTCTTTATGCTCCTTTTTTGTTCACATTTCTTTCACCATACTGCAGCCTATGGTTGCCTTAATCATTTGATCGTAGATCCACATGCACATCCGATGTCTTGTCTACGAGCTGTTTTATGGACCAAATAATTTGAATAGCCTTTGTGTATGTTTTGTTGATGTTCCAATAGGGTTTCTGATCCTCCTTTATTCAAATGCCTTCTTCAACTTTGAAAGTTTGAAGTTGATTTTTTCTTCTTTTTGTGAATCGAATTATGGAGAGTCCTTTTTCATCCCACCAGTTCCCATGAGATTCCCAATATTTTCTTCAAAATTTGAAGAAAGGAAAAAATTGTCACTTATCGATGGCGAATTAATTCAAAGAAGGATCGGAAGTCTGAGCTGTCATTGAGTTCTGCTTCAGTTCAACACAAGCATCTCCCACTTACTCTAACTCTCTTCTCTGTTTTAGAAGGCTTAAGATTTATGTCTCTCTCTCTCTCTCTCTTATACATTCCCCACCCCATTGAATAACAGCTTGTTCTCCAAAAACCAATTTATTTGAACAATCACCAAGAGTCACACACGTTAATCCCGAACACACTCAATCAAAGATAGCTATTTCAAGGATAACAATACATTTCGAGAGAGACACACAGTCAGCTGGAGGAACAGAAGTATCTGGCATTGCTTGCTAACCATCTGCACTTGCACAGCACAGGAAGCAAACCCTCCCGCTCAACATCACGATGGCAAATATTTTGAATAATTTAAGTGAACAACTCGAAGGAAATATTTTTTAATAACTATTCCAACGACACTACTCTCGCACACGCTCGAACGAGGGGATTCCATTAATTTTTGGGTAGCATCCCTCACCAATGACTGCCGTCACACGTTTGCCTTCTGGATGATCATCAAGCCGAATGGTTGAGCTGAGTTCTTGTCGCCACAAGAAGCACGTGCGGGAGCATTTAATAAATCCTTTATATGAAAATTTAATTAATACCAAGTGAAACTGATAGGACTTGTGGGCGTCCTGTGTGCGTGTGAGGTTATGAAACAAGTTACAAGATGAGTTGACATTTTAATTGAATTTAATGCGTTTACATGATAGTAGCAAGCACGAAGACGCAACCATTTTCGGTGTGAATGGGCGGGTGGGGAGGGGGCGACAGTCCGGAGGATTAGGACTCCTGACGGCATGCATCTGTTCGTAATGGTTTATGAAGTTCAATTGAAATTGGCAGCGGTGTGTGAAGTCAAATGGTCTTAGCAACACCATAAGTGGTGTGCCTCATTGAGCAGCGACGTTGATTGGCGTTTTGAACATGTTATTAATAGTTCAATGGATTCGAGGGATTATTAATGACTTCCCGTCGATGCGATGGTCCTCTGAGCATCATGCACGGGAAGTGATCAATCAATGTGTGCAAAGGGAACGTCTGTGACTACATGTGGTGTTTAAGGTTTAAGGTTCTACTGAACTTTCAAGATGCAGTCAATGAAAGCAGTCTTTAAGGGATTCCTGAGTGGATGGAGTAGCTCGTACTAGTCACGTGATTGAGTATTTTTTTTTTTTTAATTTTGACGTGTCCTTCTTACTTGGATGAAGAGAGGTTGCATTTGTCTCTTATGTAAGAATAGATTTCCCACACTTGTTCAGCCTTGACAATGACCCCACACCATATCGAATGTCGCAGATGGAGGTCACCCCAAAACAGTGACTTTTTAAGCTAGTGTGTCACTTTGAAGTGTGTCACAATGAAACACTAGCCCGTCAATTGACGATAGATAGACGATAGACGTCTGTCAAGCTTAGGCCAACTGCGTCATTAAGTTTGTGTTTGACAGCCGCTGAAAGCAGGCAACCTCGTGAAGTGAACTTCAGTTTCTGTATCAGCAGTATTTTTTACGTAAGAACGAAGAAAACTACCGTCGCCAAGGAAAAGCTGCGTTAGGGACTATACGCCTTCACTGTCAAGGGTTAAGAAGACGTATGCTGAATTCCATTTCGTTCGTACCAGGAAAAGTGACGCCGAACATTGAGATGTCCCATAAGAGGTCTTCACGTCGGTAGGTCGTCGCCCATGAAAGGATACAGATCATCAGAGAGTTAATGTTTGTAGGGTGGCTCAGGATGTATGTATATCGCCTGAGATGGTGTATCACATTTTCCATGAATATTTAAACATGGAGATGCTGTCCCGGCGATGGCTTCCTCGATTGCTTATAGTCGACCATAAGCGCAACTTTCAGACTTCTTCGCTGACAAGAATCAACAAATTGGACTATGACCGGCTACCTGAATGTTCTTCAGCTTTAGTCCTCTGTGATATTCGCAAGCCTGAAGAAATGACTTTGAGGTAAGAGATATGTATCGAATGAACAGGTCACCACTGCAGGCCCTATTTTGAAGGCTTTGAGAAACATTTTACTTACTAACTTAATATACAGAACTAAGAGGAGGGAGAATCTGGAAAGATCAATTCTGTAGACTGTTAACGGCGAGGAAGACTCCAATACGGCTGTCAGGCAGAATGTTCCACTCCACACAATTGACGTCCCACCGACCTAGACAAAGTCAAGATAGCGATATCGAGACTAAAGTCGAATAAAGCTGCTGGTGCAGACGGACTGTCTGCGGAACAGTTTAAGTCATCTGGAGCTGAGCTGGTAAGGTACATGCACCAACTCATCTGTAATATAGGGTCGGAAGAAAGCATGAATCTCAGTATCGTTTGCTCGATCCACCCCTTCAACTGCGCCAACTACCGAGGGATAAGTCTCCTCAACATCGCCTATAAGATCCTCTCTGGCCTTTTGTGTGAACGCCTGAAACCATTCGTCAAAAATCTGGTAGGTCCTTATCAGTGCGGTTTCAGGCCAGGGAAGTCCACCATCGACCAAATCTTCACATTACGGCAGATCCTGGAAAAAACCCAATAAATGCAGATCGACACCCACCACCTATTCGTCGATTTCAAGGCCGCGAATGACAGCGTGCATAGGGACGAGCTATACAACGCCATGTCTAGTTTTGACATTCCTGCCAATCTCGTCAGATTGTGCAGGTTGACGATGAAGAATTCTCGCTGCTCCATCAAGGTCGGTAACGAATTCACCGAGACCTTCAATGTCAAAAAAGGATTTAGACAAGGTGACGCGCTGTCATGTGATTTCCTTAACATCATCCTGGAAAAGATCGTGCAAGACTAACACGCCAACACTAGAGGCACGATCTTCCAGAAGTCCGTACAACTGCTAGCATACTCGGATGACATTGACGTGATTAGCAGAACACAGAGAGCCGTCAATGAAGCGTTTGCTGGTATTGAAGCGGAAGCGGCAAAAATTCGTTTAGCGGTGAACGAAGGCAAAACGAAGTATATGCTGTCATCAAGAAAGGACGCACTACATCAACACTTGGCCAAAACGTCACCATAGGCAGCTATAACTTCGAGGTAGTGAAGGACATCGTCTACCTCGATTCGCAAGTGAACAGTACGAACAACATCAGTACCGAGATTAAACGCAGAATTACTCTCGTCAACCGCTGTTTCTTTGGAGTCAAGGGGTAATTGAGTAGTACAGCCCTCTCTCTAAGGACCAACTAACACGGCTTGTTGATTAAAGTCCAAGTCCACCAGGGACTGTCAGATAAAGAAGAATTGTTTACGTTAATTTTATTTCAATGCATTCCAATCGCCAAAAGACAATTGAGAAGTAGAGCCATCTCTCGAAGAACCAAGCTAACATTATATAACACGTTGATCATCCCTGTCCTGCTCTATGGTGCGGAGGCATGGACAATCTCAAAAGCGGATGAATCGGAAACACTTAGTCTTTTCGAGAGAAAAGTTCTGCGTTCAATCGTTGGTCCTCTCTGCGTTGATGGTTATTGGAGAATTAGATTCAACCACGAGCTGTACGGGCTGTACAGTGACATGAGCCTAGCCAGGCGTCTACGGGTTCAACGGCTATGATGGCTGGGCCATGTAGAGCTTATAGACAACACTGCTCCAACCCGACTCCGAACCAGTGGGACAACGCAATAGAGGACGCCTACGGAACCGATGGCGCACCCAGGTGGAGAAGGACCTCAATCAGCTTGGTGTGCGCAGTTGGAGACAGCTGGCTGAAGATCGTGCCATCTGGAGAGGCTTGCTGGTTGAGGCCCAGGTCCACCTCGGACTGTAGCGCCACCAGAAGAGGAAGAATTGGAGGGAGACTATTTTGCGACATTTCGAAATTCAATGCGTGACGCTACAGTCCCGGTGGACTTGAGATTCAACCAACAAGCTTCTCTGACTAGCTGCCTGTAGTCTTGATTGAAGTCCTTCCCCACTTGTGTCTGCCATCTTAAACGCTGGCGTCCTCTCTTGCACTTGATGCCATCAGATGATTCTGATTTCGATTTCTCGAGTTGATTTATCCATGAGCTCCAACGTTAGATCCTTAGAGGACTCGACTGCCTTGGATCATGTCGCTGTACAGCCCGTCCAGTTAGTGGTAGAACCTTCTCCTCTGCGATCAACTTAAACCGAACCAAAGCACGTAGAGATTTTCTCACTAACAAACCAAGAGCTTCTTGATCCGCCATTGAGATTGTCCATGCCTCCGCACCGTAGAGCAGGAGAGGGATGATCAAGGTGGTATATTATGTCAGCGAGATAAGGTTCTATTACTCTATTGCCTCCTAAGCCCAAGAAACAGCGATAGCTGAGTTAAATGAAGTCGTCCAATACATCGAAGTTATAACAGCCCATTGAGGCAATCTGACCCGGACACGTTTCTTGAGGACTCTTTCAGTTGTTTTCATGCCAAACACTTTACTTTTTTTCTCTTTTTATTTCTTTATTAAAATATAAAAACGTAAAGTTAGGATGAGACACTTGAATTGAACGTTACTGCGAGAACACGAACTTAACCTTACTGCGAGTTGTCGAGAAGAGAAGCACTGACTGACCTTGCTACATGTTCTTAAAGCATAAGACTGTTGACACAGTTGACACAGCTTTTGCGATGAGCACAGGTTCGTCTGTGGGAAAAGAATGCGAAGGTTGGTGAAGATTAGATATTTACCGGCGCGTGTAGTACAAAAGTAGAAGCAGCTGTGAAAATAATCCGCGTATGATCATGCATTTTGCGCGTGGTTGGAGTGCAGTACATGTAAAACCATGTTGATCATGAAAGGGGATAGGGTTAAGGCGTGAAGAACGGAAGTGAAGTCTCCGACATAACATTTCTCGGCCAGATTCATTTTCCTTCCCAATCCCAGCAAACCATCGCTGTGATCTGCCGTCATAAGCGTATGCTAACACTTGGACGGCCTCCTGGAAGATCATGTCTCTATTATTGGCGTGTGAATCTTGCACGACCTTCTCAAGAATCATTTTGAAAAATATACATGACAGCGGGTAATATTGTCTGAATTCTTTTTTGGCACTGAAGGTCTGGTTGAGTTCGTTACCGACCTTGGTGGAGTAGCGAGAACTCACCATCCTGTAGAAGACTTTGGGAGGATAGCCACAAGTGGACTCGTGCATTGTAAGGGTCGTCTCTATGAACGCTGTCATGAAGCTTAAAACTGACGGTTATGTCTTTTACATGTCTTTTTCAGAGCAAACGGCTTCAGGCGAGCATACAAAAGGTCTGAGAAGATATTGTACACGTTTTTAATTAGCCTTATTCTTCTATTGTTGGATTTGGGTGTAGTCAAAGGCTCCTCGTGTGACGATGTTGAAATTCCACTCGTTGGACATGCTTTCCTCCGAACACATCTCCAGGTTCCTTAAGGATTCAACAGCACAGCCCATCCGCTCCGGAAGCCTTGTTGGACTTCAACCTAAATGGTGGTATCGCACTTCGTTTTGATAGGGGACGGAATTCTCGTCTATCTTGGTCGAGATTGAGTTGAAGATTCAGACTGACAATGGTATTCACGATATCTCGGTTTTTGTGATTCCCCCACAGCGACTCAACAACTGCCATTTGTTCACTTCAGTCCCAACAGTCTTCTGTCCGATCTTCATATCTTTTTATAAAAAAAAGTCCCCGACTTATCAATCGGCGTATTAGCCCATTCGAAGGCCTTGTGAATAGCTTAAAAATGCTCATTGACCCACTTAGCAATGCAATCGACTGAAAATTGCAATCATATCCAAGCAACACCCACAAGGCTTCCATCAAATAATAACCCATCGCCGGTTCATGGAACTTGTTGACATCGGTCTCCAGGATGTTTGACTAGGCCACAGTGTCAGCAACAGTTCGCAAAGGCCAGCAACCCCAAGAGAATTTATCATTACAAACAGTTCAGCTTGCAGCTATTTATCTCTGCGCTAAGTGCAAGCTATTCGCACTGTTCGCGTGCACAATCCCATTGAGAGGCAATCCGACTGTCGGTCGTCGCTACACCATCACCATCACCACCATCTAGTTGCGGCAACAACACAATGAAATTGCATTCCGAAGTGTATCTACCATTGAGCTCTGATGCTTTCTGTGGGTATGTTAATGTTTCTGCGGGTCCTGTTGTTTCGGGACTACCGATGGAATTTAAGCCCATTATTACTTCGCCGTTCAAACGTTCAAACGTTCACAGCGTTCAAAATGTAGCGTCTATTGACCCGAACAAACTGCCGTGGCGTTATGTTATTGCAACCAATGTTTAGAATGCATCCCCCTGTGTCGATGTGCAATCCACAGCCAAAAGATGGGCACCCCCTCTCCCTCTCACACCCGTCCACATCTGAAATGGTGGTTTTCGATTCGAAGTGAAACAATTTGCAACTCAACCTAGCGTGGCATAGTTGTGATGTCGGGAATTGTGTTAAATATTCCCTTGCATCAGACATGTGCGATACGTGTTATTTAACTGTCAGAGACGGGTATCTAAATACTGTCAGGCATGCCATGGATGCGGGTACCCCAGCCACCAGGCGGTGTTATTACATTTCAGGATATCACTGAAAATTTAGTCTCCTGCCAGTTGACGTTCGCTCAGCAGTCAGCATAGACTGTTGTAGTAGATGTACTGTGGACTGACAGACTTTGTGCTTCAAATTTGAAATACAAAACTTTGTTGAATTGGAAACTAGGAACTGAATGAAAGCTTGAATATAAATGGAATGCAATTTAATTAACTTGAAATGCCTGCAGTCTCTCGTGCGTGTATTTTTTGTCCGACAGTGGCGGGGGAGGTGGGGCTTTTAAAAATATTCAGTTTCAAGAGTTATTCATGAAATTATGGATTTGATTTATGTACCTTGACTGCCAGAAGTAGAGTGAGGAGTCAAACGATGTGCCAAGCTGAGTCGTCCTCTGGCAATGATCGCATTAGTAAACATATTGCAACCGGAATGAATTTTTCAAAGTTAGTCTTCCGGTTTGCTGAGATTGACCATTTTGTTGGAGGTGGTGAATGGGGATACCTGTTGTAGCAGGAATACGAATGTTGGCCAAAAATTGCAGTTCATGGACTTTAGAGTGAAAGGAGGTGCTGCCATGACACTTATGTCCGGCATAAAACTAATTAAAATTTTAAGCCTAAAATGCTTGGCTGTACGTCTTGGTTCGGTTTCAAATACAACAAACAGTTCACCTCTTACTAGTAAAAGGCAATGCTCAGAGAGTATAACTCTCCAAAACAAAACGCTTCTCAATCCTTGTATTGGCAGATGGCGGTAAGCAGTGGGTCCCTTCCCCTTGTCAAAGAACGAAAGAAGCCAGTACGAGTGGCTGCTGCAGAAGCTGGGCTCAGACACGTTAAGTACTAAGTAGGTAGGTAAATATTAATTTCGATCATTAGACACATCATTAGTTGACATTTTGGAACGTATTCAATCCTTAAACTCTAGCCTAAGTCCTGGTCCTGCCAATGTTCCGTCTGTTGTTCTTAAACAGTGGAATGTAAGCCTGTCTTTACCCTTAAAATGTATGTTTAATTTATAGTTAGCCTCTTGTAGACTTTTTGATAAATGGAAAATGTCATTTATAACCCCTACTGATATCACTGCAGTAGTCAATCAGTGGTAGTAAGTCTGACTATGGGTATCACAATGGACCAATATGGTCGAAGTGTGCTGGTGAATGCACTAGCAGCAAGCCTATCTAACCTAACCCTATATTAAAAGCAGGATCTCGTCAAAAAGTAAAAAACTATAGAGGCATACCAAAGTTGGCAAATATTCCAAAATTGTAACTAAAAAACTATACTTTATATTTAAAGAACAAATGTCTGTGCAACAACATGGATTGACGTCTGGTAGATCTACCTTCACCAACTTGACACCATTTGCAAAATATTTCTTCGATTCATTAGAGCCAGGATATCAAGTTGATGTGATTTTCACTGATTCCAAAAAGGCATTTGACACAGTCTGTCATCAAATACTGTTTTAAAAACTGTTAAATTCATTTGGAATTCACTCCATGCCTCCATGCAAGTTACCTCTTAAATAGGGTTCAATCTGTCAGAAGTGGTAGTTGTAAATCGAGAAAGATTGTGATATTATCCGGAGATCCCCACGGCACTCACTTAGGACCACTACTTTTTATTATGACGAAAGTCGATGTCCCTTCAATGCTTAAATACGTTGGATTGTCTGGGTTCTCATCGCGTAACGTTTTACACGACTATCGCCCTTTCGATTCACTGTAAGACCATTAATATCGTCTCGCCTATCGTTACAGTTTGAGTGATCTGAAAATAATAACCCTCACGAGAAAATGACATATATGCTTATATGTGGCGCGACAGTCCGAGGCGGACTTCGTCCTAGCTTCTCAGCGACCACTCGTGTTGTGCGTGCTATTGTTCTTTCACGGATGGAAGGGACCTACGGCTTACTGCCGACTCTGAACGGCGAAGTTGAGAAGCATTTTCTAGACAGTGACTCGAAAGAGGTGGAGCCTTGAATTATCAAAGGTGGTAAATTCGGGTATCGAACCTCTACGTAGGAGTCGACGCACCTACCCACTACGCCACGGCGACCCACTTCTATACTTAACTCCTCTCAAATCTCAGTAACACATTCTCATTTCAGTTTGCGAACAAAACTAATATCAATGCGACCCATCACTCTGAGAATGTCTCAAAAGTGAAGAACAAGATATGTCTACACAATTTATTATCATTTAATAGGAGACGATGCTGAAATAGGTATCGCCAAAAATCTGTCGTCGAGACCATAGTTACTGGCACTTTTTAGCTTTCGCGAAGCAAAGAAAACGATATCATTCAAGCGTTATCGTTTTTTAATGCTTCCATGAAGCGAAACTATCGTCAATAAATAAACGCTAGCGCGAGGCGATTAGAGGCCTGATGTATGCCGATGATCTCAAGAGCTTTTTTCGTGTCAAAAATGGACAAGACTGTTTAAGTGTTCAAAATGATTTTAATACAATAGTGAAATGGTGCGATCTAAATCAGCTACAGTTTAATGTAAACAAATGTCATTCCTTGTCCGTTTACCATGTTTTGTCACCAGGTGTCTTCGTCTATACTATAAGTGGGATAATTCTGTGTAGGCTAACTGAAAGTAAAGACCTTGGAGTGTTTTTTGATACGAAATTGATATTCTCGTTGCATATAGATTATGTGGTTGCTTGCTAAAGCTAACTCAATGTTTGGGTTTCTCAAACGTACTTGCGCTGATTTTTCCAATCCATATGCCCTTAAGTGGGTCGCCGTGGCGTAGTGGGTAAGTTCGTCAACTCGTACGCAGAGGGTGTCAGGTACGATACCCGAACTTTAATAATTCGCGCTGTGCCTCTTTTGAGTCACTCGCAATGCTCAAAGAGTAGTCCTGTCTAGAAAATGCTTCTCAACTTCACCGTTCGGAGTCGGCATTAAACTCTAGGTCCCTTCCAAGCGTGGAAGAAGCACGCACAACATGGGTGGTTGCTGAGAAGCTAGGACCAGTTCCGCCTCTGACTGTCACGCCACCCATGTTATTATTATTATTATGCCCTTAAGTCTGTCTTCATGTCACTCTTACATCCGTATCCAGAATATTGTTCTGTTATATTGGGTCCTGTCCACGTAAAACATGTGCTACGTCTAGAGAGGGTTCAGAAGGCTTTAACAAGATTCGTAATAAATCGAATGAATTGGAATCTGGATCGTATGCCGTTTATCTAACAAAATGTGCCTTAATTGGATTAGACGTGCTAGAAAAAAGACGAAGTGTTCAAAGTATAATGTTCATCCACGATATTTTCTCGAACCGTATAAACTGTCCTGCTGTCCTCCAACAAGTAGTTGTAGTAATGTAATAATTTATTCTTTAAAAAATTCAAATTTTAACAATACAATAGAAGAATTACATTATGTAATATAATATATGAATTAAAAAAAGAGAAGCTGCAATCTATAGTTCAGAAGGAACTTGAGGCGAAAGCAGGCAGTTTAAAAATTAATAACAAAAAAAACAAAAAATAAAAGATAATGGGGTCGCAAACAACAACAAGAACAAAAAATATAGAAGAAAATAATTATGTGCGTAATAGAAATTAAACAAAGCAAGGCACTAATATTAATATATATATATTAATATATGATAAGAAGAGAATTAATTAGATGAAAACACAGAGCAGGTTGGATATTTCATCATAGTTTTAATTCAAGAGCCATAGTTTCATCATCTTTAGAAATACGGATTTAATTCTATCGATTCTAATGTCATATGGCAAGTTATTATAGAGTCTGGGAGCAAAAACCGTAAAAAAGTTGAAGAAAATTTGCAGATTAGGATGTGGTACAGTAACTAGATTCAAATTATTGATTCTTAGGTTGTAGTAATCGGAGCTTCTATTCAGTTCATGGACTGATCTAGAAAAAAATATATTTAAGACCTTATAACAGTATAGATATTTTAAGGGAAGAATTTTAAGGCTTCTGAAAAGTAATAGGCTAGTAAAACAACGCTTTTTGTTACAAATAAGACAAATAATGTGTTTTTGAGAAATTAGAAGTGGGTTAGAAGTTCAAATGAGTTCCACCCCAGGAAACTACGCCATATTCGAGCCTAGAATGGACTAACCCATAATAGATGCACTAAAGAAGATCTTGCGAACAGAATGATTTTAAAAAGTATAACTGTCTGGTGGAGGCTATAAGGTACTTTTCAGCGCACTAGAATGGTCGGACCAGCTCACCCTTAATCAAGTGTAACAACAAGATAATTAAACGATTTAACATTTTCTATAACGAAGCAATTCTCAGAACATGCAAGGTTCTCAAAATAAGTTTGTACGGTTGCTCCTGATTTACAAATGCTTTTACTATGTAAAAATTGTTTGCATCTTGCACAGTGGAAATAAAAAGTACCAAAGTCCAACTCTCTTCCACATAGATCATAGTAAAACTTTATGCAGCGGATAGAAATCTTCGTAAAAGAAATCTGTTACTCCAGCTGGTTTAAATGAACCGCTTACAAGATGCATACATAATTTCAATTCTGTTTGTGCAGTGTAAGATCTATGTGATGACAGATCAACATTCAAACAATCAATAGCTCATTTCTGTTAAATTATATTTTAAGCTTATTTATTATATTATGTATTTATATTGTCACTAATGCTTTGAGTATCTCAATTAAAATATTTATTTACTGTTTTTATTTATTATTTATTTATTTGTTACTTCTTTATAATATAATTTATTTATTTATATTGTTATTCATGAGTTTCTTGTACTCCAACTTAAACAATTTGTCATTGTTTAGCAATAATAGTTAGTTAATAACTAGAATACTAACTATTATTGCTTAACTGTTTACATAAAAATCTTATTTTGTTAAAAAACTTGCGAAGACATATTAAATATCAACTGTACCTTAATATTTTATGCATTCTGTAAGATTAAATTTCGGTAGATGAAATAAAGAACCATTATTATTATTATAAATCAGTGTTACCACAAGGACTCGGGCACTCATATTTCATAGATTTGACACGTTCAAGAACAGAAAAGACACTTTTATTTCACATATTTTTCATAAAATAAATCATTTTCACAAGTAGGCAAAGTGTGATCCATGCTTTATTTTATTTTCATCTTAAAAATTATTAATTTTTTATTATTTTTGTTAATGTTTTCCATAGTAATAGTGTTAATATAATAATAGTGGCTGACTGCCGCGCATACGGACAGCAAACACACTTAGACCAAGCATATGCCCATTATTTTACCACGCGGATCTGAGGCTACCTATTCCGCAAACCAATTTGTGATTTTGATAAAGCGAAGAAGAGGGCTGATTCTGATGCTGCTCGGTGCAGCCAGATTATCGAAGAAATGGGCCCTCAGAAGTCTGAATCTACGGGATGAGAGAGCACTGCAGCTACATAGCAAGTGTTCGATGGTTTCTTCCTCATCCTTGTCCATGCAGCTTCTACAGAAATAATTATAGTGAAGGCCTAGTCCAGAGGCGTGAGTTCCGATCAAAATTCTTTGTCGTCGACGGTGTCAACTTTCACAATTCACGGCTTCCACCTCTTTCGAGTCACCGACAATTCTCAAAGAGTATTCCTGTCTAGCAAAACCTTCTCAACTTCGCCGTTCGGAATCGGCATTAAACTCTAGGTCCCTTCCACACGTGAAAGAACAATAGCACGCACAACATGAGTCGTTGCTGAGAAGCTAAGCCCAGGTCCGCCTCGGAATGAAGCGCCACCCATAAATAAAGCACTGGTAAATGGGTAAACTTACGGCCGTACCTCACTTAGACCAACATGTTCCGTGTTGTTCAATTGTCAGCAAACCTTGATGGTTTTTGGATTGCTATTCCAGACTGAGCCATCGAACACTGGCTCTATCCAGAGCTTAATCTTCCAGCTTTCTTCTTATTGAGTTAAGCGGCGTGAATACGTAAGGGACTTCTCGATATTATACCCACACCCGTTTATTTTTCGCAACACTGTCTGTGTTTTTGTTATCCTAAATGTTTATGCCCTGGTACGCAGGATAGTGTCACTGTTTGTATGTCGGGAGGAGTCTTACCACCAAGGTATATAGCCAGTGTATCACCCTTGGTTTAACGCCCCAGGTTTTTCCAATGGCGCGTTTATTATTTATAAGCACAAACGTTCCTTTGGAAAAGTCGGTTTGAGCTTGACTTCATTTATATTTGGGCAGTTGAACTCAGGAATTATTCCCTTCTAAGCTCTTCTTAGCAAGAGCAGCAACATCAACTTTGGGTTGACGTGCAGTCCTTGTGCCTTTGTCCAGTTATTAACTACCATAAGTACATGACTGAGACGCTACTTTAGCGTTGAAGGTTATTATCTGATTCGGATTCGTCCGAGTAAGCAGTTACTGTGAGCCATTCGATTTTCAAACGTCTTTAATTTCAATCAATAGGATCCGTGTGCTTCTTTCTAGCACAATACACTTAATCAGTCCATTGATAGAGACCCGCATCCACTCCTGCTTATGATGGCATGTCTGAATGATTATGATGGAAATATTTTACCTATTGACTTAACCATGGAAGCGTGGCCCTTTCTGTTCGAAGAAGCAGCTGCTCACCCTATCATGGTGAATAACCAGCGCAGGAGCACGAAGAAATCTCATACCGGCACATTCTGTGCGCAATCATATTCATTCGGTTTTTAAAATAAATGCTGCGTTGAAAATGTTAAATTGTCCTTTTCTCCGCTTTCCTTATTACCCACAGATCTTCGGAGCTGTTTAAACTGTTTTAAAACTTCAAAAAATATCACCATTACTTCCGAAAAAGAGCCACTTATCTACACTTATGCTCATACAATTAAGCCACATATGCGATAAGGAAGTACTTGCCGTAGCAATTACTACTGTTGCAATGAATGAAGCTGAAATATGTTAAGGCTGCTAAAGATCAAGAAAATAGGTTATCGATACGTCGAACAGTAGATAGTATATAATAACCCAAACAAAGAACATACAGCGGAACGGCGGAAGTAGATGTAGACAGCAAGTACTTCATTATAGCATATCCAGCTGTTCCATTATATCCAGCTGCTTCAAAATAAAAAAGAGTGCCCCATAACCACGAATTCGTCTACGTTAACCCTCATCCCATGGTCAGCACATACGCCTGCTTGGACGTCATGTCAATAATTAAAAGTGATGTAGATAGAATGTTCAAGTATTCTGCGATGAACGATAAAAGAAAAAAAATGAATTCGCCCCCGGGTGGACTCGAACCACCAACCTTTCGGTTAACAGCCGAACGCGCTAACCAATTGCGCCACGGAGGCGGTTGGAAAGACGATGCTACAATAAAAACTCGAATCCTAGTGCTATTTTCTTCTAATTGTATGGAATTGACCGAGAGACTCTGATTGATTCAAAATACACCTGCAACCTGCACTCAATGAAAACTCATACAACACTGTGTACTTGCACCCTTGTGGTGGATGTGCTACTTACAGTATGAACGCTCAGTTTTCTATTTAAATCTTGTAAGAACAACTATTTACATACATACACAAGTGTGCTTCAGGTCAGTCCCAGTTGACCCATTCCGGTTAAATTTGTCTGTTTCTCACCCTTTATCACACTCTCATCATGCGTCAGTCAGTGCCCCAACGCAACTGTTCCAATGATTGCTGCAAGATCGGTTACCGGAAGGATCGGTCGGGAAGGGGGAAGGATCGGTTTCATTGCTAGGTAGGCCTTAAGTTTCGGGATCAATTTCAAAACATTCCGTAATAATCTCTGTAGTGACTGGAATTAAATTTTTGTTTGGTTCTGACAATGGCAGAAACCTTCAGGGAAATGAGTTTCAGATTGGGCTCATAAAAAAATACCTAAAACATTTGTCTTATTGCGGACGTGTTATTCTTGGTTTGGTGTTGGAATGCTTTTTTAAATAAAAGACATCACGACTAAAGAAATGAAACCATCGTGATATCTTTAATGATGTGTTTACCGTATGATGCTGGAAGTGCCAGCATGACGATGAGGCTGTCAGTACAAATGTAGTCTTACTCGAAAAATTCCGGAATACCAATTTATAGTAGGGTAGTAACCAATTTTGCAGTTTACCGGGTACCCGGGTACCCAAGTGTTAAGGGTAATACCCAAGCTCGTGGGTACCCGGGAATGTCAGCTACCAGGTACCCGCCAAAACGGATATTTTGAGCAACGAATCAGAGTTGGATGTATGAATGGAGAGGCCAGTATTTGCTCTGAGGGAGGGAGATAGGTTAGTGTGAAGAGTCAGGAAATTATTAGATAAGTCGTTTGGAGGCATTTTAAAAGACATTTTTAATGCGAATGAAAGATAAAAATATATTTATATAACTGGTATTGAAAAATACACGGTTGATGGTGGCGAAAGATATATTTTTCAAGTAGAAAAATGAAAATTAAATTAAAAATACTGTCGAAGTCTCGAGACACGTAATTACTTAATTAAGCGTTTCAATTTAAATTGGTCCTGAAGCCAGGTAAGACAAAATAAAAAATAACAAATTAGGTACAACACCATATCCTACTGGTCAAAATAACTTAACTATAATTACTTTAATTGAACACAAGACAGAATTCTGTCTATTTTTTTTTGGTCGGTTAATTCAGTATATTTTACTTACTTTCTTAATTAACTTAAGAATTCGTTCTTAATAATAACCAACTGACCCTGTGCGGGTACTCTAAGCTAATCTAATCAATGTTATAACTGTGCCCTTCGGCTTAATCTACGTTTTTTGTTTTTAGTCTTTATGACAATCTTTTATAACATTTTTCATTTGCCAAGAAAACTTGGAAAAAACTTGGTTAAACTACTTACTACTTAAACCACCTTATACTAACTTAACCTCACATAAGACTTAAGCCTATCTTAACTATGTCCTTAACAGTACGGACACGTGCACCAGGGCGTATATGTTATATATATGCTTAACATACATAATTTATAAGCCGTGGTTTTTTTGTGTATATGTTTTTTTTTCTTAAAAACTACCTTAAAAACTATGTAACCTGGCCATTATGGTCAACTATCTAAAAACTACCCGCCACCGCTAGGAGGCTGGTTTTGGTGTAACCACCAGTAAAATTGCCGTTCTTTGGCAGACTCTTTCCTATCTAGAGAGGGGAACGCTCTGCTGAACCGGAGGAGATCCTCGTGTGTGCGAACGACATTCGGTTCGTAATGGAGTCGCCGTCCACTGTTCGGCGTACGACATGGAAGATGATAGGACGTCCTTGTGGATCCTGTATAAGGCCAATTGTGTTTACCTAGAGGAACGCTTCGGGAGGAATAAAGCCGTTAAGGCGCACCCTTTCATGGTACATAATATTGGGGTAGTAAGCCCCAAAGATAGTAAGACCCAAAGTGGGTCGACGTGGCGTAGTGGGTTAGTGTGTCGACTCCTACGCAGAGGGTGCCAGGTTCGATACCCGAATTTACCACCTTTCATATTTCACGGCCCCACCTCTTTCGAATCACTGACAATGCTCAAAGAGTATTCCTGTCTAGAAAAAGCTTCTCAACTACGCCATTCGGAGTCGGCATTAAACTGTAGATCCCTTCAACGCGTGAGAGAACAATAGCACACACAACGCGAGTGGTTGCTGAGAAGCTATGCCCTGGCCATCTACGAGCTGTAGCGCCACCCATATTATTATTATTACATTAAGCCCCAAAGATCAAACTGTTGGAAGAGGTCATAGCTCGTTCCGTGTGCCTTCTGATCAGCTTGATCATAAAAGTATCTACGCTGTTCACGTTTGCCTCGTTTTACAGGACCTCGTTCGGATAGTACTTCTTGTACTCGGACTCGGGCGTACGATACAGACGGAGACATCTAATAAGACACTGCCTCTCGAACACCCTCATTTTTTCCATCTGGGAAGGACCATAATCGGCCGTACTAGGGCCATGAAGCAGACTACATTCACTCTGGTATCAATTTGGCTGCTGAAAAACAACCTCCCTGCCGCAGCAAAGGCTTTTCTGGCTTTCGTCAGAGCAATATCTATATGTTTGTCAAAAGACAGATATTGATCCAGCCAAATGCGAACATATCTAGCTCCACTTTTTACAGCTAACGGCCTACCATGCCGGTCAACTATGGCGAACTTGTGCGTTTTGGCGCTCATCCTGCGGTGCCATGTACAACGGGGTCCGGAAAGACCAGTTTCGCACTTCTGGAAGTTGATAAGCAACTTACAGTCGTCGCAAAATCGTTCAATTTTTCGAAGTCACGCTGCAACAAGATGTTTATTACCTCGACCTTCGGACCTGATTGCATACAAATCATCGGACCTGATTGCGTACGAACTAGGTCGTCGGCGTACGCAATTAAGTGCGACATGAAACATGAGATCGGGGAACCGATGGCCCCCTGTTGCAGACCGCTTTTACTGTTTAAGACCGTAGTGGAACTTACGTCACCATTTTTCACAACGAACTTTCTACCTAAATCATGTCATAGAGTATGTATAGCAATGGTTTACTTATAGCAAGCCTGACCAGCTTGAGGAAGAGGCCCTCCAATTAAACGGTGTCGAACGCCTTCTCCAAGTCAATCAGACAGGCACCCGTGCACTGTTTATTGTTTTTATTCCATTGTATGTCGGGCACCAGCTTTGAAGCGGCATGAATGGTATCATGCCCCCCTCGGAATCCGAACTGGATGTCCGGTAAGAATGCTGTCCATATATGCATACATATGTTTACTCAAGCTGATGACAACGTCATACTCAGTTTACTGTTGGGTCATTTTAAAAGTTCGTTTTTAAATGAGCGGGAGAAGGAAAAGTCGGACAGAGTGGGCGGTAGTGGGTACCCAATCTCTCTTATGGCCCCCGGGTAATACCAAAAAGTTCGTGTATCCGGGTAACCGGGATATTTCGCAACTAGTACAGAAACAATTTTGCCTATTTTGAAGTTCTTCATATTTAAGGAAAAACAACCTTTGTGTATCGCATATTGGTGATTGGCTGCTTCTTTTTCATTCGTGGAAGTGTCAATGGATTTGTAAGAAACCTAGTCACCTTTCAGTTTCTAAAGAATTTGAAAATATAGCGCGTTATCTTAACCAATCATAATTTTTAAAATTTTTGTTTTGAAAAAGGCGGTCATTTATTTCTTTTGTTGATGGTAATTATTTTTTGATGATTTATTATTTTTTTTTTTATCTGAACAACATAAAATGTTGACTCACGAACGCGTTGTGGTTTTTCGTGCTAATTTGCCTACAAACTTTACATAAACTATCTACACGACCATACAAACAGACCCTACAAATTTTATTGAATTCGGTTTTACCGCTCGTGAGTTATAAAGTCACAACTTACTTGCAACAATTTATAATATATATAGGGATTTGCTTTCTTTCAACAAGACGAAAGCAATCCAACCAAAGAGTGAAATTGTTTTAAATAGAATGCTCAATGGCCAAGCCAACAACGAACTCGCGAGACTAGGTAGAGTCTACCGCAAGCACATATCACCTCTTTTGTCAACACCTTACTAATGTCTTGCGAACAATATAGCACCCCCATCATATCGGGATCAACGAAGTCTGGAGACTGAAGATAAAAGTCGTAGCCCGTGATCCCGCCTCAGGCACCTTTGCCGCTGGCATTAAGACCGAGCCCAGTAAGGATAGCGCGACCCAACAACGATTTGGATTTCGGAATCTATAAGGGCTGACGTTGGTAGTATTCTGTTACCCAAGTAAGCTGGAGTGAAATCCGGTTGAAACGGCTCTCAGGCTAATGCTACACATGCCCCCGTCCCGTTAAAACCTTGGCAGGACTCAAAGAACGCTCAATGTTACGTCGCCATTAAGTTGGTGGTGTAGGTTAAGATGTAACATTCCTGGTTAGCACCGATCGGGCTCTGGCGCACGACCTCATAAGGGCGCGTGTCAACCCTCGTATGGCCTCCCTGCTTGCATAAACAACCATGGGATCCCGGGTGACCACATATTCGAACATTGATAACGGCTTTGAGTCTGGACCAAACAGCATGAACACAGCAAATAACCTAAACAGAAACGGAGGAAGTGAAGAGACCATTACCGCGGCTTTTCAAAGGAGCTCGAAGGTGCAGAGATCGCCAGTAGGGCAAATATCAACGCCCCGAGCAAGCGAAGAGGAGAGCGCGGCCCAACAAGTACGCGCAAAGCCCACGGCTGAAGCAACTAGCAACCCATCTATCTTCCACAAACTGGGGGAACAGATCAAAGAGCTGATTGAAATGTTGGAATATGGACAGAGACGCGCAATCCACCAGCCAATGCGAGACGCCATCGAGAGCATAAAGGCCCTCTATGAACTGGCAGCTATCGAGACACACGACGATAAGGCCAAAGAAGTAATACGGAAGAACAAGGCTTCCCAAACATCCCCGAGGATGAAACCCGTAGTTGTGGAAAAAAACAAACGAGTATTGGAGCAGAACGGGAAATACCCGAACCCAAAACCGTGGCAAAATCAGGCAGGAGCGACGGGGATCATCCGTAAAGAGCAAATCTCGCGTAAGGCCGAAGTAAGCGAGAACGCGGAAGCCCAGCCCCAAAAAACAATGAAAACGCTGAAAGCGAAACCAGGGGATAGCAGCAGAAAACATAACTCGGCCAAGGAAAACTTCTCAAAATTGTGTGTATTAACATTTGAAGATGGTAATGCAAGTCTGTAAAGAGCTTTCCTAACTGCACAAGAGTCCGCGTTAGCAAACATATTATCTTGAACTCTTAGCGATAATCTCATGACCTGCATAATTTACGGCGCTTAGTAGTGAATGACTTATTAAAGGAAGTCCACAGTTTCTGACATCAGCTATTTATCCAAAGCCAGTCTCAAGGCTTGGGTATTAATATCGTCAATGAAGTAACGTCTCTATTTTATTTCATTTATTTATTTTAAATATCTATCGCTGTACTTCAAGAATCATATGTTCTTTTACTAGGAACATTATAACATAAAATATTATTTTGTGTGACATGATTGAAATTAGTGATTTCAAGTATCGAGCGGGAGAGATATGAGAAACAAGCGTTAAAAAATTGTCTGTGCTTGGTCATAGACCGTACCTGTGAAGGTAGGTGATTCCATAAATGAACAGCATGAATGAAAAAGTGCCTACGTGACGACTTGATCGACAGAAGGTGATCTTTTCATATAAATATTTTGGCTGTTTCTTGTGAATAATTTTGAAGCGTAATAATATTAATAGCATAGAATAGCATAAGAATGCGTCCAGTTCGCATCCTAGGAGAATGCGACGTTGTTCCCAGACGTGATCAAATCTGCGAAGGTTAAAAACATACCGTGCAGCCGCGTTAATTGCTTTTGTCAATTTTAGGGAGGAAGAATAATCACAGTCAGCGAACAACTCAGACCCATATGTCAAGATTGGCACTATGAGTGCTCTGGCAAGTTTTAATTTGATGTTCAAAGGGAGAATGTATTTGCTGATTGATAAGCCTCTTAGGGATGTATACACCTTTGATACTAAGCTATCAATGTGGTCAGTCTACGTCAGTTCACTATTGCACATTATTCCAAGGTTTTTTACACATGTTACATATTCAATTGTGATAGAGTTCAGTTCTATTAGCGGGAAATTTGACAAGGAAGGCGGTTGTTTCGAGAACGAGATGGCTTTGGTTTTGTTAGGATTGAGCATCAGACCATTTTGTGTAGCCCAGTTTGCAATAGAGCCCAAATCCTCGTTTATTTTAGCAACTGAGTCTTGAACCATACCAAGAGGGAAACTTAGATAGATTTAGACATCGTCTGCATAGATATGGGATTTACAATAGGATAAAACTAGTGGAAGGTCATTGGTAAACATTGAAAATAATAACGGACCGAGAATGGAACCTTGAGGAACACCATAGTGTACGTCACAAAAGGATGACAGTTTAGAGTTATGAAAAACTGCTTGGACTCGGTTAGTAAGATACGGGAGAATTAATTTATTAGTAGGATTACAGAAATTGAATTGGGTGGACAGTTTATGACAAAGTATTGTTGGGTTTACACAGTTAAATGCTTTCGAGAAGTCGAGTAAGGTTAGTATGGTCGTTTTGTCTTCGTCGATAGCTCTTCGAATATAGTCTGTTACTTTTAATAAGGCTGTGACACAGCTATGTCCTTTCCGGAAACCTGATTTCAGAGGGCTTAGGTAATCTTTGATGTTTCGACTAGCAATAGATTCAAATCCTTTTGAAAGAAACGGAAGGATTGCAATAGGTCGGAATTCAGCTGGATAAGTTTTCTTTGGTACTGTGATTATCTTAGCCTTCTTCCACAGTGTAGGGTAGCGGGACGTCATGATTATTCTGTTAATAATGTGCGTGATATGATGAAGTATCACTGGAAGCAATACTTTAATGAAGTCAGGGTGGATATAATCCAGGCCAACGGATTTTGACTTGATGGCAAATACTGCACAACCGACTGTGTACGAATCGACTCTTGCGAGTTCAAAGGCATTTGCTCGATTGTTGCTGAAGAGTATTGGAGGCATTCTTTCGGAGACTGCGGAACCAGTAGAAGCGAATCGAATATTTAAGATATCAGGGTTAATGTTATCGTCGTTTATCCTTTTCTTTGCTTTGCTCAGTCCAATGTCGCGACCCTGATTCCATAGGAAACTGCAAGATCGATCGTTTCTGAATTTTATTTTGTAGTACCTGAGCTTGGCCGATCTGATCAACAATGGGACATCGTTCCTACATTCTTTATATGCATTATGCATTTCCGGGCAACGAAATCTTCTCAATCGTCTGAAAAGAAAGTCCCTGTTTCTCATCGCGAGAAGAATTCTCTCGTTTAACCGCTGAGATGTTTCGCTCCTTATAACTCGAGTCCGAAGTGGTACATGTTTTTCGAAAAGGTAGTTTATATTGGCGTTAAATAGCTTAATTTCTTTATCAACATCAGACACATACAGCGCACTCCACTCAACATTACAACAATCCGAAAACAGGTTATCAACATCAATACCACGGAAATCACGATATTGAACGGACTGTGGACAATTCTCTTCTGATCGTATATCAAATGTGGCAAAAATGAGATCGTGATACAGAAACACAGGAACAGAAAGTTGGCTATAAGACTTCACCAAGCTCTTGTCATTGGTGAAAATGACGTCGATCAATGACGGCGAGCAGCTTGGCTTGAAATGAGTGGGTTCGTCGGTATTCAAGTTGAGTGAACGCATTGTCCTGTTCAACAGAGAATTGGATGACATTTCAAGGAGATTTAGATTGAAGTCGCCACAAATAATTAAATTTGGCGTTGAAGAGGAAATCTCTTCAATAATTTCACAGATATTGCTCGGGCGCGCCTCCACCAATATCTATTCCAACCATACGATAAACACCAAATATTACCATTTTTGAAGCACCATTCAGCTATGAAAAGGGGTTTCTTTTTTTCCAGACTAGCTTTGTAAACTAATCGCCCCCTGGTGGCGCAAAAAAGGGCATCCAATCACAGACATCCTTTTCCCAGACAGCAATATCTCCCACTCAAAACTGGATTGCTGCAAAACAGAACAACGCATCGTTTCACAGTTCAAGGCCATCGGAAGACCCTCATCGCACTTCTCAATTACAATCAAATTTATATTGGTTTAGCCACCTCAGTTTCATGCCAATCCAGTTCAAGGCTCAATCTTCCCTTCGGTCGAATCTCCGATGTGGACGTGTTTTTCTTCGGAACACCATCCGTTACCAAACATAAACCTCGCCTTTGTTTCACAATAATAACATTGGAGCAGCCTAACACATTCGATTAAACTTAAACTCGCTTGCTCTCGATGGTGGAAAGAAAACAAACCCCAACTCATTCCATTTGGGACAACTCATCCACCAGCGGCGGCAGCAGTTTGTGTATTTATTCGAGACAGGTCAAGCCACACGAGAATTCCCCAAAAACCCCAACAAAAGAGAAGGCAGTGCTCCTGCACATCGCCTCCGCTCACACGCCCCCAACGTATCCTGGCGCACATTATAAAATCACACAGTCCCCCGGACCTTCTCCGGACGGTCGGGCTAGCTCTTGTGCAGCATTTCATGAAAACAAAACATGCATTTGTACATCGTGCTCGTAGGTCGACCAAAAAATAGTTTAGATCCAGGCCCCCCCCACACACACACACATCGTAGTACATCCGCGCGTTCTAGCTCCTCAAATAGAATTGTTTATCAAGTTTATTTGTACTGTTGCTTTGGGAATTTTAAGTACAGGCCCGCCCCCGGCTGCCGCTTGCGATGGGGGCGACGGATAAGCCATCAAATTTCAGCAGCACATACCAACAGTCGAAAGGACGTTGCTGCTCAGCCACAAGGAGACGTCGAAATCCTTTTCTGTTTCCTGCACTCTTCGACTTCGCCGCCCGCCAAGCCAACAACCGATGGAACTCAGCATAAGGATCTGTGAATAAAATTAATGGATACCAAAGAGGAGCCAAAATCGAAGAGATCGATCAAATTTGATAAGAAACTTGTTAGAGTGTCTATCCCCGAACGGTGCTGAGCAGGATGTGCGGGGCATGTACCTTCTAAGGCTTCCGATCTCCTCGTGCTCCTCCGCCCAGGGCGGGGAAATTGCGGTTTGGAGCTGTTTTGATATGTGAAAGGTAGGTCGAAACGGCCACAATGATAGAAGTGAATTTAATCTAAACCGGTGTGTGGAGGTGGAGGCTCACTTCATGGATTCAAGAGTGTATGCTTGCTTGCTTCCTTCCTTCCACCGCCTGAATTCGAACAGCCTCACACCACCCCCCACCCAGCACCAGTCGTCGTGGGTGCTCGTTTATGGTGGTGCGCACATAAAATAAATTTGTTTGCCTCTTCCTTGTCTGATATCGGAATGGTTTGGATCGTGTTTTTCTGTTTTATTTTAAATTGGAAAATAAATTTCGCAATCGGAGGTGCTTCTCTCTCTAAGACCAGCACTCGATTACCAGACACACCGAACCGAACCCCCGACGATATCCGGGCTCTTGTACGGACGGAGTGTCGGTGCCCTGCTGGTGAGAGATTGGCTATCGAGTTGATGGCGTTTAGATTTTAATGCTTCCAACTTATTTTGGGGAATATCTGGGATTTTCTTTAAGTTTATTGTGATGTGCTTTCGGTTGTCGTTGTGTGGCTCCTGGAGTCTCTTTCAGCAAACGAGATGCGATATGCGAGAGATTGTTTCTGCTCGTGCACGTCATGATGACGCGCTGGTGGGTGACGGGAGAGGGAACTCTTGCGTGAACTCTATCACGCATAATGGACTCTTGACACATGTTTGAGCGATTGCCCTGCTTTGTGCTTCTAATTATTAATAGCTATTCGTTTTTTCTTCTTTCGAAATCACGCGATAATGTTTGCCCCCGGCAGGCACTTGACAAGGATGCGATGTGGTTCATTATTTGTGTCCGCAACGTAGGCAGTTCAATTACTGTCTTGCCAGAGGATGTGTGTTGGTAAATCGGTTTTGTGGTGAGAATTAGTCGTGTGACATGATTTGCT